>OZ038498.1:72620472-72805472 GCA_964036315.1 Acanthosepion esculentum
TGATATATATATAGTTGTATATTTAGGCAGCAATCCTTCTTTTATGAAAGTTTCATTAAAAACGACAGACAAGGTTCTACGGTTAAGTTTTTTATTTAATTTTTCTTGTGTACGAACAAGAACTTTCTTTGCTGGAAAAATAAAACATTTGGACAGTTCTTACACACCCTTTGTCCAGCAAAGAAAGCTCTTGTTCGTACACAAGAAAAATTAAATAAAAACTTAACCGTAGTACCTTGTTTGTCGTTTTTAATGAAACTTGATATATATATATATATATATATATATATATATATATATATATATATATATATATATATATATATATATATATATATATATATATATATAAAACTATTAAGCATTACTCTTAATATATATATAAATCTGTTAAGCATTACTCTTCAAATATGAATTGAGTCCTCCGAGCCGCTGGCATATTTCGTATAGAAAAAAAAACCGTTAAAGTTCCCTTCCTTTCTGCCGATGGCCTAGGTGTAAGATATCTGACTGATGTCAAATCAGTCGGGTTTCGATCCCGGCTTGAAGCAATCGGACATCCATCCACACTGAGGAATTGTGGTACAGCGAAACAGTCTGTCTGGGGATATATATATATATATATATTGGGTATTTAGGCAGCAAATGTTCTTTAAGGAAAATGTTATTAAATCCAACGACATTTTGTGCCGTGTAATTTTATTAATCGATTTTTTCCAAATTAAGAATAATCCTCAGATAAGGAGGAAAATCCGTCGGAAACTGCTAATATTTCATTTGAAATTGGCTTATGAAAGTCGAATCTCGTGACTTGAGAAAGTCGACGCTTAATAATAATAATAATAGTAAAAGCAAGAAAACAGCTCTTAATACCATTAATTGTGAACACGGGCACAACATACTGATTGTGCTCGGGAATTAAAACTTTTCTATAGTTATAAAAGATATTCAGATGAGAAAAACATACTTAATAAGGGCTAATAGATTGGCCGAAAGCGCTTGGATCCAAAGATCACACAAAAAAGAAATGTCCCAAAAGGAAATCCCTTGTACGAATGAAAGAAAAATATAATAAAAAGCTTAATCGCAGTGCCTTTACAGTCATCTTCAAAGAAACATATATATATACATTTAAAGACATTTTGATGATATGTTTAACGTTCTTTTTATAGATACAAGTATTTAAGCAAATGCTCTGTTTTATAATAAACAGTATTAAATAAAATTTACCGGCCTGAATGTCCGAGAAATTTTCATAGAAAATTTTCGTTCTCCGACAGTAACCGAACCTGTATCCTATACGGAACCGTCAATTCGCGTGACGTGCCTTAACCGTTCGGCCAGAGATAAGAGTCTGGTTAGCAAGGTTGATTTTACAATCTTTAAACTTAAATCTTCCATGATTCTCTTCTGTTCATATCTGCTCTAGCGTATCAAATGTAAACAAATGACTTCATATATTTTTGAATTGGACCGTGTCCGACAATTTATTTAAAGACATTTTTATGATATGTTTAACGTTCTTTTTATAGATACAAGTATTTAAGCAAATGCTCTGTTTTATAATAAACAGTATTAAATAACATTTACCGGCCTGAATGTCCGAGAAATTTTCATAGAAATAAATTTCTCGGACATTCAGGCCGGTAAATGTTATTTAATACTGTTTATTATAAAACAGAGCATTTGCTTAAATACTTGTATCTATAAAAAGAACGTTAAACATATAATAAAAATGTCTTTAAATAAATTGTCGGACACTGTCCAATTCAAAAATATATATTTATATATATATATATATATATATATATATATATATATAGATAGATAGATAGATAGATAGATAGATAGATAGATAGAGGGAGAGAGAGAGAGGGGAAGAGGGACAAGACAAGCAGAAAACACACACAAAACACATTTATAAATATACATAAATTTACGGTTAACTCTAAAAAATGGTGTATTTATACACATTATTAATTATAATTATGATTATTCTTTGTCTATGTTATGTTTCCTGCTTTGTATCCTGTAGAGCCGGGTCCGAACTACAGTCCTTAGGCCCTTTAGGGGAATTGCGCTTAATTGATAGCCCTTTCCTTAGTATATCGGTTGTTCTTAGTAGGGAGATCTTCTTAGCAACTTGTATGTTGAAGTACCTGGGAAACTGTTCATAAAATTGTCCATTCCTTTTCTCACGAGTCCCAGAGCTCCGATTACTATTGACTCATTCTCAGTCATTATTATTATTATTATTATTATTATTATTATTATTATTATTATTATTATTATTATTATTATTATTATTTCCTTTGATTTCTAGCGTGTAGTCATTTCTTTCCGGATCACTCCCAGGGACCTACAGTCAGAAATGACATCATGGCATTTCGACTGTTTAATTAAAAAAAAAACAAAAGACAAAACACACACACATACATACAGCCCTTCATAAGGTGTGGGCTGTACTAGTGAGAACAATGTTTTGTATTTCTTTAAAGCATAGACTACCAGGAATCCCTTCAATGAGTCTATTGGAATCTCTGCCAATCAATCTGAGGGCTCCAATTACAACAGTTCCCATCTGCCATATTTTTGAGATTTTGTTTTCAGGATCCTTGTATTTTGATAGCTTTTTGAAGATCTTCAAATATACATTGCAGTCTGCAGGGACTGCCATATCAATAAGGAGGCATTTTTTTCTTTTTGCGGCTCTCAAATAATAATAATGTGTGGGTGGTTAGCTTTGATTTTTCTGTCTGTGTTTATTTGTGAATCCCACAAAATTGTTACAGGTCTTATCTCCAGGTATGGGTGGTGTTCATACCAATTTCCTGCACTTTATTTTCTGTAGAAGTGGCTGATTTTTTCCTCCTCCTCCTCCTCCTCCTTCTTCTTCTTCTTCTTCTTCTTCTTCTTCTTCTTCTTCTTCTTCTTCTTCTTCTTCTTCTTCTTCTTATTCCTCCTCATTAATCATCATCATCATCATCATCATCATCATCATCATCATCATCATCATCATCATCATCATCATCATCATCATCTTCATCATCATCATCATCATGCGCTACTAGAAAATGATTTCCCGAAGTAAACGGAAGGAATAACAGTTGTTTGCAATGAATGTAAAAATATTCATTTATTTTAAGTTTTAAATATTGGAATTTTATTCTTTTAAATTTCATGAAGGACTTTTCGGCAAAACTGGGATAATATTTATAAGAAAGATAATTTTATTCATATGGCTGTTTTGTTAACATAATATGTGAAAAAAAAAACAAAACAAACTCAAGAACATAAAAATTCATTTCGGTTATTTTAAATGAACTCAACGCATGAATATTTTTGAATACTTATGGTGAAAAGGGTGCATTGGACAAAAAAGATTGAGAACCACTCTTCCAGGGTTTTGTCACCATTATTAAACAAAATCTATGAATTGAATTTTTCTATTGTTGACTGTGGGTTACTGAAATCATGGATAAAAAGGGAACTCTGTACGTTACACAGTGTCATATTTTCCGTCATATCAAGATGCAGAATAAGTAGATGACCCTACGGCTTGACAGGAATATGCAAGAAAGAAAATGCAAAAATAAGTGGGGGAAATAAAATGGTGAATATTTTAATATTCTATGTTTGAGGGTTAAGTGGACTGACATATAAATATGTGTGTCTGTTTATAGGATGTATAATAGTATCGAAAACATAAGTGAAGACGAAGTGGGAAATTTTTTTTAAAGTCGCGTTTCGCTGGTGAAGCGTATGCTCTCTTTGGCTACTTCAGTTTAAAATGAAAGAAAGACAAAACTTTGGGGACAGTGCTTTGGGAACTCTGATGTTAATTAGATATCATAAATCAAATTAATTAACCTTGCTTATCAGCTTCTAAAGTCCAGCCTCGTAGATGGTCTGTCCGCCAGTGTGTTTGTTTTATCTATATCTGTATTAGAGTCATTTAGCATTGTAGGATCTTAAATCAGGGATTTTTTGTTATACACACACACACAGACAGACATACACACACACATATATATATAAATATTTATACACATACATACATAGACATATATATATTTATATGTATATATATATATATATATATATATATATATATATATATATATATATATATTCTTGCTAAGAATAGTAAATGAGTCCACACTGAAATTAGTATATATATATATATATATATATATATATATATATATATATATATATATATATATATATATATATTATAAATTAACTGTTTTAAAATATGTTTTTACCGTTACACAGTAATAACCATGTTTCAAAAATGGAAGCTAAAAACTTCGAATTTTATTTTGTAATTAAATTAAAAACATTAGTTCCATTTCATCCTAAAGCGAATTTTGGAGTAACTTATTTTTAAATTTACTGAGTTTTAAAGGCACGGCAAAAATTCATAATTCACTGTTTTTGAAACATGGTTATTACTGTGTAGCGAAAAAACATATTTTAAAACAGTTAATTTATAATATTAATGCTCTGTAAATTTACATTGAGCACTATTTTGTAAAAATAAAAATATCTATAAGAACACCGGATTATATATCTTACTGTTCTTTCTTTATATATATATATATATATATATATATATATATATATATATATATATATATATATATATATATATGAAGAAATATAGTCTTAAGGTGTTCTATATTTATGGGATAATGTGCTCAATATCAGAGATACAGCGTGTGTAAATATAAAAGTGAACATAAAAGTCATTACTTAGAGGCGACAGTCTGTTTCATGGTAGATGCAATCGTCAGGCCTCTGTAAGTGTTGACTTCTATGTTCACTTTCATATATATATATATATATATATATATATGTACTAATTTCACTGTGGACTCATTTGCTATTCTTAGCAAATCCCCCTCGAATTATCACTTGAAATTGTTGGAGGCCATTAATATTTTATCTTTGAAGCCCTCTCTGTGTAAACAGAAGGATTTCGTACTGGGCCTCCAATTAATTTCCATCTAAGCAATATTTTTTTCTCCAAATACATATTGGCCATCTCTTTTCGGTAATAATTCTATTATAATTTATTAACCGCGATTTAGCTCTGTTGATCGAGGTTCGAAACCGGTTAGCTAACCCGTTTTTCAGTTTTACTTTTAATATATAATCATCATGAGGGGTAATAAAATAAAATTATTCCTTTCATGAGGGTCATATATATATATATATATATATATATATATATATATATATATATATATATATATATACACTTTTACACATGTACATATACACATTTAGCCAGATATACACATATATTAGAGCTCTTTTTTGCATATTTGTACATGCATGTACACATACATGTCCATCGATATATTCATGTGTATACATACATACATACATACATACATATACACACACACACGCGCATATACGCATCATAGCATAGTGAATTTATCTGTGTAGTATTTTTTCTTTTACATATCAAAGAATCACGCACCAGTTTCTTTTTTTATTATTGAAGGAGTTAAAAATAACTACTGACCTCTGTTCGCTTGTGCTTTGTTAGGTGGGAGTGGGCAATGAGGGTAGCGGGAGGAAGAGGAGTTAAAATAGAGTATCTGATCGATAAGTGAGTTTATAGAAGAGTGGGAGGAAATAACCAACGCGCATGCTCGACTACACTGACTTTTGTCAGAGCGAGCGACTAATGGGAACGTGCTGAATTTGGCCAAGCCTCGTTCTCAGCAATCCAATTCGGCCATATTGCTGCTGAACAGCAGCCATGACCTTTGCCTACGATACAGACATAACTGTTTATTTCTAGACCGTCATTACGCCTGCTTATTCATCGGGCGTTTTTTTTGTGTATGTATATCACTTCTCGCTCAGTAGCGTTGCTATCAACTGTTAGTGTTTACAGAAAATCATAAATAGATAAATAAATAAAAAACAAAAAACGAGCCGGCATAACACAGTCGATATTATTTCCAAGGTTTATACTTATTTTCAGTCAATTTTCATCAGATACAAGACCCAAGAGCCACTCGTGGTAGAGTTTGAGTTTGTTGAATGAGCGTAAGAAGAGTATGTAACAAGTGCTGTTCTTGGGGATATGTAGGAAAAATAAATGTTAACTATGAACTTGAGGAGGGTTAAGTTTGTCGTATTCTTGATAGCATCCCCTCGGGAGATTATTCCATGAAGTAGTTGTTCTTGGGATAAAGTTGTCTCAATGGAACTTCCTTCCGAATAATAGCATATATATTCCACTTGATGTCTGGAGTCAACCAGAGACCCAACAGAGTTTCAATTCAAAGGACCCTCCTTGAAGGGAATACAACAATATTCTTAGCAAAACAAAGAAGGAAGCATAACGTATGCTGAGCTACTATGCATTATCAGATCTATATGGTAGTGAATCCTGTGCAGTCTCCTCGCAGATAAAGAAAAGTTTTGAAGATATGAAGTTCGAATTGAGAATAAAATGGACGGAACACGTAGACAACGAGCAAGTCTTAAAGGCAATATATCAATACAGAAGGGTATACTTCAACAAAGAGACAGTTAACATTTCTAGAGCATGTAATGAAAAAAGAGGGCTTGGAAAATTTGCCACTCACATGTGAAGGCAAGAGAAGCAGGGGAAAACAGCAACCAACTTAACAAATTAGCATGAATAGAGGACAGAAAAAGGGCAAGAAGGCATAGCAAAGGGTCAGAAGCTGTGGAGAGCCATGATCGCCCATGTCCTAAAGAGACATAGCATGTAAAATAATTATTAAATAATATTTTAATTTTTTTGATGATTATTAGTTATTAATTTATGTTGCTAAATATTTTTAATCATTTCACTCTAAACAAAGGCAATAAAGCCACTAAGACATACGGAGTAACTGAGTGTGAAAGAATAAGAAAAACATTATTAAAGAGCGAGGACAATAAAAGAAGAGGAATCAAGAAGACATTAGATAACGATTGATATTGCATTCAAATTTTTGAAGATCATAGTTGGCTGGAAAGCGTGTAGCTGGAAGGGAGTTCCTGTTGTAACCTAGAAAATGTTATTGAATGAGGAATAACGAAATCGGAGTTTGGAAATGAAATGGTAATCTTTATAACATCAACAAGATACCATACTCGCCAACAGCGTGAAGTAGGTAAACCACTGCTAGTGGTGGACTACTTAAACAACATATTACCCCCACTTACAATAGTGTCCAACTTATTTATGATGATTGGAACATACCCATTAGTGTTCATAGGGACGGTATATAACACTTCCACAGGCGATAAGTGTGAGTGAAGAAACTGTTAGCATAGAACTTACGATTACATTCGGCCAATTCAATGGTAAAATGATGAGACCTAGCCGCCAATCTAGTACCGTGCTTAAGTTCACAAAGTCTACGTGCCATAGAACAAAGTTTATCAGAACAATTACCGTGAAAATATTTACAGGCAAAAAAAAAAAAAAAAAAGGTACAACGGAAAGTACATTACGGAGGTGGGAAAGAGACTGAAGCCGAGATAGCAAGTCAGGACCAATAACTTTGCAAATTCTTCTTTGGTTTTTATCAAGAATCTCTAAATATATAGCAGGAGCACCAGGTCATATGTGACTACAATATTCGAATCTTGGACAAATGGTAGACTTATAAATATGTAAGATAGATTTTGGAGAGAAAGATTGTCGAGCAAAACACAGTGAACCAGCATTCCTAGCAGCAGACCTAGCAAGTGTTTCAATATAACCTTTCCACTTCCTGTCAGCAGGAAAACGTTATGCCAAGAAGGCGAAACGGGTCACTATCCTGGCGATTAGCATAATCCATGTTGACGGAATGCAGACGGTGGAGTAATGGATAACGGCTCTGATTGAGGAATCGTAGAGCCGAGTTTGAATCCCAGTCGAATCCGTTACATTCACTTACGTGCTAACACCCTTGGGAAAGGTGTGAATCCTCTTCTTCTCCCTCCAAATAGCAGGACAACTGGATGGCAACTGGTCTAGGAGAAGGTCAACTCTGAATTCAAAACCATTCGGCGTCTGTGGAAATTCTGCGGCAAGTAAGAGCATATTCCTCCCTCCACTGGGATAGCACTTGAGGTGTGGGGACCGCGTGTGAAATTGTTACTCCGTTTCAAGAATTCACCGCCGTTGTTTCAGCATTGGCGACGGATCGCCGTGCTTGGTCGGCCTTCGTTCATGACGCGGTGAATTCCTTGGAAGGAGCCGGCTTAACCGATCCAGGGTGAATGCCGCAACATACATACATTACGGCTACGACTAGCTTGGACGAGCTATGACTAGCTTAGACCAGCTCTGACCAGCTATGACTAGTTAAGACCAGCTTGGACCAGCGAAAACACTCGGGTCCCCACGTTAAAACCTGACTCAGTGGTTTGGTGGGTGTCAAGTAAATCTCTACTATGTCACAAATCACAATGCACGTAACCAGCCAGAAAAATAACTCACATCACAGACGAACGCCGCGGTTGCTAAATACACGAATTTTGTCTTTTTTTTGTCCTCCCCGATTCGAAAACGCCAACTGCGTTTATATACCGAGCATTTTTTTTCATTCGTTGACAACTGGGAGAGGACGCATAATATTAGCATATCAAAATACATTCATGCCGACTCCTGCGACTGATTTGCTTCTAATTTGAATATACCGTCTTCAGCATATCATGCAGATTACTTGCCCTTTTTTCGGCAAGTAACTTTCTTTTTCGCCACGGTTTCCGTCGTAGGATACACGCGACACACTGTTTGACGAGGTAAATTCGCTGTTTTCTTCGCTATTGCAAGGGTAGTGTTACGGTTCAGAAAGTGATTTCAGCGTGCCATGTTCAATTCCCACTCAATCCTGTTTCCTTCACTTGGAAAAGGAATGAAGCCATCTTCCTCCAGCTACGGGTTAAATAGCAGTGACAACCAGTTTACGACAAGGAAAATTCTTAACTCAAAAAACAAATGTCTAGATGAGCTTCACTCTTTAGTTCATCCATGATTCAAATTTTTACAGGTGGGTCCCATCATGCTTCGTTCAGGAAATCGAAAGACGCAATTGTCCCCTACCCGAATTCCAATGATAAATAGAAAGTTCCACTGAGACAGCTTTTCCCAAAGAAGTACTACTTTGACATAAACCCCTGTGTGGGTGCTTCCCCTAAATCATTATAGATATGGACAGTTCACTCCGACAAACAACACGAGAAACACACATTTGCTTCACCCTAACAAGTCAGAGCTCACGCCAAGCGGCTACATACATCACGGATATTGACATAGCAGACGATTTTGCATTAATCTCAAACAACTTAATACAGACACAAGTTATCCTTCTCCGACTAGAGTTCGCGGAGTATATGCTATTCAATAAGCTAGAGGGTGAAATTATCAAACTAGAAAGAACTAATCCGAAGCGAATAGAAGACTTCAAGTAGCATGTTGCTTGGATTCAGTCAAGTGAAAAATACATGGAGATTAGAATCTTAATCTTCGAATCAAGGGCCAGTCGCTATCTATCCTCCATATCCTCGTAATCTTCACATCCTTCTATCGCCTCTTTTATTAATGTCACATAACTCATTCTGTAAACCTCTACCTTGAGTGGCTTTTGAGCGTTGAACTGGGTAAATGTTAGTATAAAAAAGAGACTATCAGGCTATCTTGCACAAGACAGCCACTCGCTGATTTGGTGCTGTGGGTACCCTTAAAACTCTAATGGGATACGGGATACATGATGTGACATATGGCCAGACAGAAAAAACCCCATATCCGGGTGTCTAGATCTATTCAAACAAAACAGCCTTCGTGCTGACAGGTCAACGTTATCGGATATTCTCACACTGAGTTGAATTATTGAAAGGATAAATATTATCTACTGTCGTCACTTTCATTAACTCGGTAAAATATTACGCATAGAGACAGTTATGGAAATCCTAAAAGCATACGGAACCCCAGCAAAGATATTGGTCATGATCAGCACATTATACTAAAGCATCGGAGCTCAAGTATTAACTCCACACGGAGACACAGAATTCTTTAAATTACTCACTGTTGTTATCTAAGTTGACACACACCATTCTTGTTCATTATAGATCGGGACAGTTCACTCCGACAAACAACACGAGAAACATACATTTGCTTCACCCTAACAAGTCAGAGCTCACGCCAAGCGGCTACATACATCACGGATACCGACATAGCAGACGATTTTGCATTAATCTCAAACAACTTAATACAGACACAAGTTATCCTTCTCCGACTAGAGTTCGCGGAGTATATGCTATTCAATAAGCTAGAGGGTGAAATTATCAAACTAGAAAGAAATAATCCGAAGCAAATAGAAGACTTCAAGTAGCATGCTGCTTGGATTCAGTCAAGTGAAAAGCACATGGAGATTAGAATTTGGCAAGTCTGGGTTGTACTAAACAAAATGGATAGCGTATGGAAGTCGAATCGCTAAGATCATTTTAATAAGAAGTTTCTTTCGAGCTACAGTAATTATTACAGAAAATATCTTGGTAATATTTGTTGTGACATTAATTAGATTTTATGTGTTGTTATCTACAATGTCTCGTTTCACACCTTGTCAAACGTTTTCGAAGCCTGTGAAGATGTGGTAGAGTATTTTTTGTGATGTCAACGAACACTCGTTGCCACTTTTGTAATGCTAACGAATAATCGTTGTCACTTTCGTAATGCTCGTTGTAGTAGAGACCTTGTAATCGCAGATACAACTATAGTAACGCCGTTGAACAATACTGGTGTCAGACGCCTTCGAATAACACTCGCACTAATAGTACTTGCTCGATAGTACTCGCTCGGAAAGTAACCACCGAATAGTGATCCGAATAGTAATTCGTATTGTGCAACCTGCTGAACGAATCTTCGTGTAAGTTCAAGGAATCCTTGCAAATCCTTGTCGCCACTTTTGTGATGTCAGCGAACACTTGTAGCCACTTTTGTGATGCCAACGAATACTCGTTGTCGCTTTCTTAATGCTCGTTGTAGTAAAGACTTTGTAATCGCAGATACAACTATAGTAACGCCGTTGAACAATGCTGGTGTCAGACGCCTTCGAATAACACTCGCACTAATAGTACTTGCTCGATAATACTCGCTCGAATAGTAATCCGTATAGTGATCCGAATAGAGAAATAGTATAGTGAATAGAGTAGAGAATAGCGCTCCGTATATTAATAGAGGATAGACTAGAATGAAGATCAATCTAGACGTCACACGACTTCCTACTTATGGTCGCGCGGTCTATTTAATTAAATAATGGGATCGCCTGTGTTTGCTCACTGGCGATCTATGTTCAAACGCATGTGTCGGCAGCGACACTTTATACCTATATAGCAGTTTTATCTCTTCTATGGTGCTTTTTTATGTCAAAATGCATCCCGTTTTTAAGCTTGCGCATCAGTCTTTCGCTGAGGATGTCCAGTTCCATTTTACTTGCATTACTAATCAGGCTGATAATCACGTAATTTTGACATTGTTAGAGATTAATTTTATTTATAGGGCGGATGATAATGAATGACTGGGTCCGTGTTTTTAGCTACTCACCTTCTTGCAAGACCTTGCGACAGATTTTTGAGTAGATCGGAAGATCCTTCACAGAGACCCGGATATTAGCATGCGACCGAGATATATGGAGAGAGCTGGTCAAATGCGTAACGACCCTACGACCACACCATGTCATGAAACCGATGATGATTTACATTTTTTAAGAGATGCATCGTCAGTTTTTGAAAGTATTCCTTACGTCTTCCTCTGAATATTCTCTTCAAAAGGCGTGCGCGTGAAAGGTTCTTGTGTTTATAAAAGGAGTCTTTTTCATTTCTTATTTCGAGTTGACCTTTCCCTTTTTTTTTCTTCTTCTTTCTTTCTCCTCAAAAGCTTTGTACTTTCATCTTGGCAGGGAAGGACTTTTAACATATCACTCTTTTAAGGCTTCCCTTTCAGCTTGACACGAACACGACCTGCTGGCGCTGATGGCAGTCTCTACCGAAGTTCCTTTCAATGGCACGCCATTTCTGTACGCCAATCCCACGTTCGTTTAAATTGCTGCAGCTGAGGGTTTTTCTTTCTTCAGTGTAAGTTATTCGCACGCCGAACCCGATTCTTCTCCAGACGGGACGCAAAGATTTCTCTTCCAAAAACCTCCAAACATTCCACATCCATATTTACTCTCAAACTGCTATCAAGCTAGGTTAAAATGCACATATGATACTTCTGCTCTAAACACTGGTGTATGCTACTTCTACTAAGAGTTACAGTTCATAATTTTAAAGTAAGGAAGCATAAAAGTAATGTTACGACAGAAAAAATGAGTGAGACGGGATAGTGAAAATGTGTTTGTTTTACGTTCACAGCAACTTTGGTAATGATAATATTAAGGAAAGCTACGATATTCACTGACCGAGAAACCAGTGCTAACATTGGTTAAAATTTATAAAATCTTTCTATTAAAACAATTTCTCAGAAAAACAGGTTTCTCGAGTCCCGTAACTGTTATTGCTCTTTCTAGTACCGGTGGAGAGGGACGTGTACCGCCAGTTTAAAACGCTCAAGACTCGCCATAAGATGAGACACACCGAGAACCCATTCGCGAAGATCCAGGCTTTGGAATACGCTCTCGACAGATAGAGGAGAATGCTAGACAGCTTAGGACGTCAGCTTTTTTTTTCCGGGGTTGAGGACAAAAGAAGAAGAAGAAATACTGGTGGAGGTTTCCTTTTTACCGTTTTGTTTGATGTAGAGTGGAACGTCAACGCTTTAATTGTGCCATTTTCTCTTTGTGCTATTCATTTTAGTTATTGCTGCTGTTGAAAGTCTTCAAATGATATTGTTTCTTTTATTTGGTACAGTTGTTTATTTTTCATTCTGTAAACCGTGGGGAAATGGATAGCAGCTCGGATTGAGGAATCGGACAACCAAGTTCGAATTCCAGTCGAATCCATTACATTCACTTACGTGCCAATAATACTCTTAGGAAAGGTATGAATCATCTTCTTCTCCCCCACCCCAAGCTTTCGGTAAATAGCGGGACAGACCGAGTTCTGTAGCCTTAGATCGTGGAAAGAAATGGCAACCTAATGCAGGAAAAAAATCTGCCTCGTGAGTCATGTATCGAAAGATACATGATTGCTTAAGCATGTATCACGCATGGATACAGTTCTATGCAGTCGAGTATTTAGATAATTGTGAACGGTTTTGGAACCGTGCGTAGACATCTATATTAAAAATTCGATCTGACCAGTCAAGTTAAGTGCAGGAAACGAGTTTTAAGTTATTGTTTTGTCTGTGTAGCAACTTGCGGTGTTGTACGAGACTATCCATAGCGCGTCCAGTTTATTATAAATTTATTATAACGGATTCATATATTGAAGTATTTTATGTGATTATTTACTAATTTCATATCTTGACTTTTCAGTCAACTTTGATCTTCAAAATATTGAATGCACTGGCAATCGTTGTCTTCTTTCTTCTTAATTCGTATTCTTTTATTGTTTTCTCTCCGTAATAGTGTATTTTTCTCTCATATTCTACACTAAGCGACTCATTGCGTTTTAATGGTTTTATTGCCTTGCTTGGGGTGAAATGAATAAAAAAAAATAAAAGTTGGTTTCTGACTTTCGTCCGAGATATTAGATATTTCTCTTCAGAAGTAGCTGTGTGAATCTCAGTTACTGATTTTCCTGACAGGGTTTTTCTTTCCAGTTCAGAAAACGGGCTGAGAAAAAATTCTTCTGCAAGCAATGGCCTTTGTCACATAATAAAGTCGGACATTATTTTCCTTTTAAATGCATCATAATCAAAAACTGATTATTGTCCACCTCTCTGCTTTGTTTTTCTTCTTCTTCCATGTGCCGTGTCCCTTCAGGACGTTGGCGATCATGACTCTCCACAACTTCCTGTTCTTCGTAGCTCTTGATAACTTTTGTCTTTTTGCCATCTCTACCAAACCCGGCTCCGTCATCAATTCGCGCAAGCTCGCGAGGTAGGTTTTGCGTTGCTTTCTTCTGCCCTCTTGTCTTCAATCTGTCCTGTAAGTATCAACTTTTCCAAGCCCTTTTTCCTCATTATGTGGCCCTTAAATTTCAACTCTCTCTTCCTTATGTTAAGCATAAATGTCCTTTTAGTTGCCATTATCTGTAGGACTTCATCTTTGCTCACACGATCAGTCCATTGTATTACTTAAAAAAGATTTAGGAATTACATTCAGTTATTATTCTGTTATTCTGTTTCCTTCTACTATTTTTATTCGACGAGTAGCTTCATCGGTTTTCATGCCCAATTCAAAATAATGACTCGCTCCTGGGTAAGACGATAAACTACGTCCAACAGCAAGGCCTCTAATCAGGAGGTTTTGCTGTTATCATTGCACGTTTTTACCATAGCTCATATTGCAACTTTGTTATCATTGCTTTTCTCTGGCACTCCTTATTACTGGTTCCCATATTCCTGTTGTAGTTGGAGACCTCGGATTGATTGGAAAAGATTCCAGTAGACTCATTGAAGGGATTCCTGGTAGCTCATGTCTTAAAGAAATACAAAACATTGTTCACGCAAGTACAGCCCACACCTTATGTAAAATATGTGTGATTTTTTTTTAATTGCTCAGTAGAAAATGTCATGATGCCATTTCTGACCTTAGGTCTCTGGGCGGGGAACGGAACGAAATGAGTATACATCAGAAACCAAAGGAAATAAAAATAATAATAATAATAATCATATAGTGAAATCATAATATTTCGATGTGTATATGTATAGAGATAATAATATCTCGCAAATATATAATATAGTATACAATGTGGCCACGGTTTCCAGATGAGTTATGTTTTGGGTAAAGGTTTATAAAAAACAAAGCTATTTTTGACAGATCCTGATATATTCATAATATAATGGCGTCAGAAACAGTCTTTTGATGTTTATAAGAAATAGGCTTTAGGGTAAATGTATTTAAAAGAAAACAATTAATTTTGATAGATCTTAATAAGAAATCGTGCAATTTGCGCTCCTTAATTAGAATATTCTCATCAGGTCTTCTGGTTTACATCTGAATAGTCAGATTTAATTAAAGGGTGATGTTTGTTTGTGCTAACTGACGCCATTCGTCTGGTTTATGACTTGCTTTTCTTTTCAACATTTTAAACAAGAAAATAATATCCAGCATCGCCCGGCCATGTGAAATTAAGTCCTACCAACAGAGCAGGTAAAAAGTCAATTCTTTCTTTCTTTTCTTTTTTTTTTATTTACAAAAGGCAACCAATCAAGTAATCTGAATCTATTTTTGCTCAAACGATTTAGATGGTTTGGGGCATGGTTTATCAAGGCCGATAACGGAAACCTAGACAATGAACACACATTGTCAAAATTCGCAGACATCAGGAAACGTATTAAATGTTATGCTACTCGATTAGCAAAGCCTCTTGTCCGAAAGCGATAAATAAGTGGTGTTATTAATTGTTTTCCTGGACTTTCATCTTGTTTTATAATCTTTTATTGCGGTTATTAGGCGAACAATAGTAATGTGATATTTGCGATAATAAACAACAGAAATAACATTAGAATGAATAGTAAAAAAGTGTGTATTTTATAAATCCATAGACTAATAATTCTAACCCTAAGAAAGTCAAGTCTGGCTTGTCGTTCCCATGTTTGCTAGTCTGCTAAAGTAGTTAGATAATCCCTACTGCAGATTTATATTAATATTAATACAGCGATGATTTTTTTTCTACAAATAATGCTTAATCATTTTGAGTTTTGTAAATATCGCATTCAATGTGGGATATCGATATAAGTAATTATTTACCCGCTGCCCCAAGCAGGAAGATTTGGCACAAGGCCGCGTTTTAAAATGGGGTATCCGAGCCCGTAGGGTCGGGCAAAAATTCCCTATAGACCACGTAAAAATGGAGTCAGTTGCCCGAGACTAGACTCTGCCCTTCGACAGAAGTAATATTCAGTGTTATGTGCCGATTGCTTTTATTATTTAAATTCATAATACAAATGACATTTGCGTTCTTCTTCCACTTGGTGTCGCTGCCATGCATTTTGGATAATATCATGGACATTTTTTCCAATAGAAATTTCGAGGTTAAAGCTATAGAAATAGAAACAAGATATGCGTTAGTCTTGAATGTAAACCGGACCTATTTTTATTCAATGTAAACCGAACCAAAATCAACATTTAATAGTGTAAACTGAACCTATGTCTACCTTTTTTTATTTAGTGTAAACCGGCCATAAGTCTACCTTTTTTATTTAGTGTAAACTGCACCTATGTATACCTTTTTTATTTAGTGTAAACCGAACCTATGTATACCTTTTTTATTTAGTGTAAACTGCACCTATGTCTACCTTTTTTATTTAGTGTAAACCGGCCATAAGTCTACCTTTTTTATTTAGTGTAAACTGCACCTATGTATACCTTTTTATTTAGTGTAAACTGCACCTATGTATACCTTTTTTTATTTAGTGTAAACTGAACCTATGTCTACCTTTTTATTTAGTGTAAACAAGACATACATTTACATTTTTTGACTAGTGTAAACGAACCTATGTCTACCTTTTTAAGTTACGTGTAAGCCGAATCTATATTTACATTTTTACTCGAGTGTAACTCCGGACACATATCTACTTTTCTTTTTAAATCAAGTGTAAACTGAACTCGGGTGCCCTTTTGAATTTAGTACAAACCGGACCTATGACTACCATTTTGCTTCTAATGTAAACTGAATCTGTGTCTACTTATCTATTAGTTCATTGTAATTCTCAACCTATATGAACCATATTCGATAAGAAGCGTTGATATATCATTTAATAAACAAAACTAAACCTACAGTGAAAAATCTAAATTTAAATTTAGCATCTTGAATGTTTCGATGTAAACTGTTACTGCTTTTTTTTGTATTTTTCCCATCGAAAGAATTTTCCTCCATTTTTATATATAAAAATAAAAGCATTGCCTGAAGAAGTTCCTTGTTGGAACGAAACGTGCCAGTAAAAAGATTTTCTCTCGTCCATTTGCCATCACGTGACTACTGCAATGTGTAAACAAACGAAAAAAAAAATAATATGGAAGAAAAACTCGGGGAAAAAATTAATAGTAATAAGAACGTTTTATCTGAGAAATTCGGACAACTTAAAGACAGTATAATTCAGGTTTTACAGTCACGAGCAGATTGCAAAAATACATTCATTAAAAAGTGAGTTTAAAAACAGAAAGCTTAAAAAAAATTAATATAAAATATACAAAGAGCTTCCGCTTAAAATTTATTTATTTATTTTTTGAATGAAACAATCCTTCAAAAGAATTCCGTAGTAAACAACAATGACATAAAATAAGATAAGAAAGATGGCCGGGAAATACGATGAGAAAAACATTAACGCAAAAAATAAATAAAATTAAAAAAAAAAAAAAAAAAGCAAATATGGAAATTACTCATACCAATATTTCCAAGAGGCAGAGAAATTCTGTTTATCGATGTGAAAGCTGAAAAGAACTTCGAAATAAAAATCGATAATTCGAGAATGAATTTGTTGAGAAAGAGATTAAAACAGGCAAAATTTAATTTTGAAAAAAGAAAAATAGAAGGAAAAGTATTGAACAAGTAAAATTCCTCAAAAGACACCGAATCTTATATAAAATACGACCAGGAAAGATGAGATAAAATTTTGTTTTATAAAGAAATAAGAAAAACAAACTTTGCTTTCTAAATTCGAATATCATTCATCATTCCATTTTCCATTTGAAAAGAGTAGTTTCTGCTTTGAAAATCTTCTGGGATTTCTTTCTCGTTATTTTTCTTGTAGCGGGGGCTGATTACGCTATTTTCCTTAATATATTTCGGGTCTGTATGCTTAATATGACCACTGTTATTCCAAATAAAATTAGACAGACGTCTTTATGATAGTATTCGAACCTTAAGAAAAGAGGTATAAAGAAGTTTAGCCGGAATATAGAAAGATCTTCCCAGGGAAAAATCCATGGAAATAGATGCGGTTGGATGAATATAAATAAAGTTGGATCAATAAATCTGTACCCTGAGACGAGGTGCTTGCTCAATTTGAATCTAATTTTAATTGCATTATTTTCATTCGATGTGATTATATATATATATATATATATATATATATATATATATATATATATATATATATATATATATATATATACATACATATACATATATATATATATATATATATATATATAGAGAGAGAGAGAGAGAGAGAGAGAGCAGAGGGAGCAAGAGTGAGGATTTTGGGTTTGAGATCACTGTTAGATTGGCTGACCTTTTAGATCTTGCTCTCGCTTGTTTAAGACGATTCAGACTAGCATATTGAAAACTGCTGAATCCTCTAACACATGTTGATATCCATTCTACCCGCTCCAAGCCTAAGCGCTCGTGGTTGTTTTGAGATATATTGACAGCTGACAAGTATATATATATATATATATATATATATATATATATATATATATATATATATATATATATATATATAAAGAGAGAGAGGAGAGAGAGTTTGGCGATCGCTTGGAAATATCAGGTGTTGCAAGCTTGATTTGTTGGTAGTTTATTGGATAATGGGTTGGAATTATTAATCGGAGAACCGAGTTCCAATTCCAGTTGGGTTCGTCATATTCGCGCAAATACACTTGGGAAAGGTATGAACCCACATAAAAAAAACCCAAAACAACCAACCAACCAACATGCCAAAGGATGTATTCACTCTTTAAATGTCAATAAATGCAGTGTTTATTGATTTGCAAACAAGATTAATGTGTAAAAATAAGAAATATTAATGTTTTTTGATTTACAAAGAAGACTGACGGTTCAAATTCTATGCATGTTTATACATATTCAAACTGACGACGAAATAAAAAATGAGTACATTTTGCGACACACACACACACACACACACACACACACACACACACACACACATATATATATATATATATATATATATATATATATATATATATATATATATATATTATAACAGAAGCTAAAAACTTCAAATTCAATTATATAATTAAATTAAATTAAAGTCCCTAGTTCTGTTTCATTTTCACTTATAACTTATTTATTTTTAGTTTTATAAGCACATACATTCATAATATTAGTTTCTATGGATATGGAGAAAACCAATCATTTTAACAATTCTTTTTCACTGACAACTATTGTATCAACATATTAGTTACTTTCGAAAAGAGGTTAAGTCAAGGTAATGTAGAGGTGCCCTTTTTAAACGAATGACGACATCCGTTCAATGCATGTCGTCTGGTCTTTTTCAACGACAGAAAGTTTTTCGGCACGTATTCATATACAAACAACCCTTTCAGAAATTTTTTTATGTATACAAGTACAAATTTAACGGCGAAACAAATGTGCCGAAAATGAAACTTAGCATAGATTCTAGAGTGTAATGGGAGGAAGAACCTCAGAGGAACGCATGTCTGTTCATTTGTTTAGCATTCCGTCACGCGTGGCCTTAGCCTCCCTGTGGAATCTGAGTGCGGAAAGCGTGCTGTCGTTTCAAAATGTTTGTGGTCCTCTGTTGACTTCGCGCCGATTTAGTCTTATGCCTCAAACGTAGACAAAGGCAATCCATCACTGTCAAAATACCACTTCTACGAGATGCTAGCGAATCGCTTGCTATCCTGGCTCAACCATCGAAATCTGTAACACGATACAGACTCTACAGATTCCTTTTCGTTATTATCTGTAAATTGGCACGGCTTCTTTGGAATTCTAGCGGAGTAGTCTTCCTTGCCTTCGCCATGGTTTTGAATTCAAACTCGTCCTTCTCATAGACTTGTTATCACCCAAGACGAGCGGGTAAGGTTACCCCGCTATTTAACCCATATCTTGGAGTGAAGAAGAGACGGGTTCATTTAAATGTTCAGATTTCAACAAATAAATTTAAACTGTGGAGTATGGTAACCAGCCTGGTAAGTCTATGACTCCATAAACCATATTTTAGTGATAAAGATAGATAGATAGATAGATAGATAGATAGATTTTATCACATGGATAAAGTATTTCCTAATAGTACCAAAGTTTCCAGTTCGAACTCTGATAAATGCAAGTACGTTGAAAAGGGATTGTCTAGGTATCACCTCTTTCAGCTTTCAATCTAACTTGCTACCGTTTCATCTTTACTGATATCAAGTGACCATTTGTTTTCTGTCGTTTCGTTTACGTCTTTCGCAAAATAGCACAAACAATGATAAATTCAATCAAATGCGAATTAACTCCCTTACAAATATCAGACTTATATTGTAAATTCGAGATAAATAACAGTGTAGAAATAATGATCTCAGCACTTAATACAACGCACTGGAGTAAACAGTGTCTGGAATATTTAAAATCTAATAATTAGAAAAAGAAGAGTCCTTACTTGGAGACGACCACTTCATTACTTTCTCAAAAGAATCTTTTCCAACGACTGCCGCGACAAAATAATTAAGTTATATGTTGGCTATAAAAGATTCAAGAACACATTTCACCAGAGTTTTCTGCTTTTATTAAGCCTGATTATAAAAAGAAAATCACTACTGATATTTAAAAAAGATTAGTTTCATTTGACACAAAGCAACAAGCCGGGTCGCACATAAATTGATGCATCTCATTACATCTGAGACTTCACTTGCAAGTTGATCCGGCGAACTATCAAACGGCAGACTGTAATCTGGTGTACGAAGCGATAAGTTGGGTCACTCCCAATAGGGATACACCACACTACATTTGGGAATTGGCTTGCAGAATGATCGCTCCGGCCTTCTTTAGGCGATATACACTCCAGTGCAAATCAATTGAAACAATCGCTTTAGTTTCCTTTCACCATGCGGTCAGTTTAAGACCCACTGGATTGACAGGGTGTAATCGATTTCTATTTTCCCCTCAGATTAGCTGATTTGTAGTAGTGTGCTGTAATATGAATCTATTTTCGAGGTATGCGATGAAATTTGTTTCGCCTTGAAAAATATTGTGTCAACCGTGATTGCATCAGATTTTCATCACGCCCAGACACTATCGTCTCGACTGTCGATTAGTTGTCCTACGGCCATTGTCTGCGATGGGCGTTACACCAAGGTAGCGTTCGAAAATTGTAATGCTGCAAGAACACACTGGCAAGCATTACCAGTGAGAAAATCAAAGTAATATAGACTGGGCCGGAAACTCTCTTGATTTAAATGCAATCGAGAATCTGTGGTCAATCTGCAAGAAACGACTTAGAGGAATGGACATACGAAGTACTAACATGCGGACTGGGCCATGTTTCTTTGGAGAAATACGAAAAAAACTAAAGAATAACGGAATTTATTTTGTTTCAATTAATTTGTACAAGGATGTACGTTTGAATTTTGAACCAAACCCTTTATTTCGGCTACCGGGTTAGATTGTTCTAGTTCCACATGCCATAACCTTTCTGGATATCTCAGTTTCAGTTATTTCTCTTTAGTAACTCAACCCTGCAAGTTGAAGAAGGCCGGAGCGTACAACGGCCCAAACGTCGTGAATATGACAAAGATGAGGACAACAGTTTGAGCAATGTAAATAGTGTAACTTTTATAATGAGATTAAGTGTGGAAAAATTGCCCCAGAAGCTAGCTGACAGCCGTGCTACCGTAGGTACACTTTTATTCATATCCAGTTTTGCATGTGGCCACGTTGGGAATCTAAATAAAAGTCTGATGAGTAAATTTATGTACCCAAGCATTTTCTGCAGCTGAAGAATGCTGTCAAGCGTGACAGTCAGTAACAGTAGCAGCAGTTTCATCGGCAGCGGGATGATATCTAAGGCTTCTACACTCGGGATTGTCCCGTGGATTAAGCGCTGATCTATGAATCTGGCGAAATAGTAATTATTTAATCCCTGTGTTGTGCAGTGAAAACGGGACGAGCAAAGATTGAAAAAAAGATCTGGACGAGATAGCTGTATACGGAACGAAACAATTTAATCTTAGAGATTAAATAAACCCTCGTCCCAGAATTTTCAGAAAGGTGGTAAGGTGAAAACAACAAGAAAGATAGGGATAATAGTCCACGGGTAAAAAATGTAAATGATAAGTACAGACTGCGAGATAGATAGATAGATAGATAGATGTGTTTGTGAACTAAAAGAGATCCTTTCTGCAGCCCAATAGATAGATAGATAGAAAATGAAGAGCTCATCTGAACAATTACCGTAAAAGTATTTATGGAAAAGGCACAGGGAAGCAACTTTATGGCAACAGGAAAGTGAATGAAGCCGAGACACCAAATCATGATGAACAATCTTTGTTTGTATAATCAATATAATGATCATCCCCCTAAAAATTCAGATGTAAATCTTCTTTTTAATATTACTTCGGTTCCTGTCGCTTAGCTGACGAATGACCCAATTCCAGATTAAAAAGAATATATTAGAAACTATATTCACTTTAAATACAGGAGTCGTAAAATGGGGTTATTGCGAAACAGAAATGGGAACGTAACCCTTGCGTCCACAAAAATCTTTTTCAACATCATTCAAATTTCCTGTGCGCGTACCTTTACACGTGACCATTTTGATTCAATGACAGATTTAAAATTATTTCTACAAAATCTAAAAATATTTTTTACGGCTTATCAACACTTTGAAGGTTATTTAAAGCCAGAAAAAATACTTTTAGATTGTAAATTTTTTTTTTTGAGACAGTAGCAATTTACTGATACATATTTTAATAATTAACCCAAAGCTCTGGGAGGAGGAGTAGAGTCATACCTTCCCCAAGGGTATTTGTGCGCGTAAGTGAATATAACGAACCCAACTGTAATTGAAACTCGGCTCTCCGATTAACAATTCGGAGGACTTATCCATTACACCACCCGTACATCCAAGCTTACAACACCTGGTATTACCAAACGGTCACCCAGGCACTGATCAGGCTCCACGTTGCTTAACTTAGATGATCGTACGGGAACACGGGTTTCAATGTGATGGGTCCGTTAGTGAAATCCTAAAATTTACATTGAAATATAATTTTTATATTAGTGAATATTTTCCTGAAAATTCAATAAAATTTTGTAATTAATTTTAGGGTTTAAAAATTAATGTCTTTTTCGTGTTATGTTCGTTATTATTTTATTGCTCATCTCAGGATAGGTGTTATCCAGATTGAGTGGGAGGGGAATGTATTACTTCAATGTCTTATTTCAAACTCAATAAAACTGTGTGTATAGGGTTGTACGTGTGTTTTTGTATATGCATTAAACGGCGTAAGAGCATGCAAATCACTTACGCACAACACGGACATAGTTATATGCATTAAATTAACAGATAATGGGTGACGGACAGAAAATTATCTTCTTTTTTTTTTACAATATCGATTTGAATTTTGAATTTGTACTCTGGAGATTTTTTTTTCAAATATCAAATTTCGATTATTTCGCAAAAAAAGAATTACAACAATTCTACAATATGCGGACTGAAAATTTGAAATCCGTATTTTTATTAAAAAACCCATTTCAAACGTTTGTTCCGATTGTCAGATATTTCCCCCTTAAACGTCGAGTCACCACGGTATCAAACAGGAACAACGCCTCTCGCATTGTTGCTTCCCACGGTATCAAGCAGGAACAACGTCTCTCGCAATGCCGTTCACCACGGTATCAAACAGGAACAACGTCTCTCGCAATGCCGTTGACCACGGTATCAAGCAGGAACAACGTCTCTCGCATGGCTGTTCACCAGGGTATCAAGCAGGAACAACGTCTCTCGCAATGCCGTTCACCACGGTATCAAACAGGAATAACGTCTCTCGCATGGCTGTTCACCACGGTATCAAGCAGGAACAACGTTTCTCGCAATGCCGTTCATCATGGTATCAAACAAGAACAGCATCTCTCGCATGGCTGTTCACCAAGGTATCAAACAAGAACAACGTTTCTCGCATGACCGTTCTCCTTCGTCCGAACAATCTCTTGTCTCTCGAATATCCTGCAACGTATGAGACCCTCTTGTCTCTTAAAAACATCCTACTTCGCCCGAACACCTTTCTTCACCTGATCTCCTTCCTCCGCCTGAACAACTCATTTAATCCTAAGAATATTTTCAATCATCTCCTATAATAAAGCTACTAAAACGTAAGAATTACTGTGAAAGAATATGATAAAAACAAAACAGTGTTAGGGAGAGAACAATAAAAGAATAAAAAATAAGAAAAACAGATAACGATTGACATTGCATTTTAATTTTCGAAGATCAAAATTGACTGGCGTGCAAGAAACCGGAAGAGATATCTACAAGCGAGAAGTGCGAGAAAGGAAACTGTTAGCATAGGACTTACAATCAAATCTGTCCATTTCAAGTGTAAAATGATGAGACCTACTTGCTAATCTAGTACTGCGCTTAAATTCGAAAAGTCGCGGTACCAAATGGGAAAGTCCTTTAGAACAATTATAATATTTATGGAAAAGGCATGGAAGAGGTAGAAAAGTGACTGAAACCTGAATAAGCTCATTAAATGGAACAATCCCCGGACAAACCTGAAAATTGTACATCTCAAACTAAAGACAGTTCCTCATCCGAACACCCTCCAGAACCCGAAGACCTTCGGGAACTCCTCTCACGCGAATTCACTCCCTCACTCGAAGAAGCTGCCATCACCAGAAAATTTTCAATGTACAATTCGAACAAATCTTCTTGAAATTCACGAGCCTATGAACTATTTCAAGTGCACAAAGCAAATGTTTTCATATTCACGATGTATCTTCACTCACCGCAATAGGCAATTATTTATTTGAAACGAACTCAAAGAGGTTAATCCAATTCTGATTTCTCCAACGACGACTAAAAGCGATGTGTCCAATAAAGTTGATAAAATATATTAAAAGTTCATCGCACTATGTTGCTCCCGGCCATCAAACCACGCCTATAGAGAGAACTCTAACCAATGTTCAAGAACTTTGACTAACTTAAGATTATCAACTTTGATCCCAAATCTATTTAGAATGTTTGGAAAATATCTTCGAGCGACACTGCTCAGATACAAAATTAATCTCTAGATTTTAAAGTACGCATCGATCTTCTGTCGGTATTTACTATGTCCCCAAGGCGAAAGGAGGTGACACAATGTCGGTTTAAAATGGGATGACCTTTCTTCTTTAGTGAAATGAGGAAGGTGCTCCCACAAGGATGGAATCCCCAGAAGTTTACCCCCATAACTTTAAGAGAAAGAAAAGAGATACTACACTTTGATCATAACCCGAAATTCGTTTACAAAAGCGCTGATCCTCTATTCACGCTTCTTCTGCGTACCGTGTTCACTATGGACGTGGGCGATCACGGCTCTCCACAGTTTCCTATTCTTTGTAGCTTTTAGCTAGGTTTGTCTTTTCACCAAACCTTCCCAATGTTTATCCATTTACACAAACTCTTTAGGTAGGTTTCTCGGTGTTTACTTTTACTTCTTTTTCCTGCAATACGCCATGCGAATTTCAAATTCCACTAGCCCTGATTTCTCTGTGTTTTAGAAATTTCATTTCCCTCTTTCTGATTCTAAGTCAGGGGTGGGCAAAATTTTTAGTATAAGGGCCGCATTCTAAAAATTTATAGTTTTACTGGGCCGCATAGTATATATAAACGAAAATAATTGATATTTAAAATTGGCAAAATAAAGGGCTTTTAAAGGAAAAATTATAGTTTTAATAAATAACATTTTTAAAAGTACCATGTAAGTAGAAAGACTTATTTATTTGAAAGATAAAATAACTGTTTGAAGAAATAAGAAGTAATTTTTATTACTATTATAAAATAGAAACTATCAAAGAAGCATAATTATTTATTTTATAATATCACAACTGACCATCAGAAGGATTCAAAATACTAATGGGAATGATGAACTAATTTTTGTATGTTTTATTTTATCTCATTCTTCAATATAAATTTACTGTTTTTTTTTTTTGTCATTTTACTAACAATTTTAAGTTGTTATTTTTGGCGGCGGGGGCATGTTAGTATTGAATAAAAAATCTGTTTGTGCTTGGCGGGCCGCACGAAATCGTTTGGCGGGCCGCATGTGGCCCGCGGGTCGTAGTTTGCCCAACCCTGTTCTAAGTATAAGCTACTCTTTTGTTTCCATTTTCCTTAAAAATCACTCATTAATCACGTGTTAAGTGCATAGTATTCTTAGCATCGTTATGTAGATGCACATTTTTGTTGCATCAAGTCTCGTCTTCGTGTGTGTGGTAATTGCAAACATTCACTGCCCTCCTGTAAATTGCAGATCAGAGGATTGCGAAATATTAATATAATAACAGGTTTCGTTATTTGTCAAAGTTTCGTAATGATCTGCGACCGTCTTGCAGACCATTAGCTAACAACAATATACTTTTATGAAATTGGATCTAAAGAAGAGACTTTTTGAAAAAAGACATTTCGTTTGATATTGTGAGATTATTCTACAAATATCCACATCTTTGCTGTTTTATTTATTTTTTTTTTTTTGCACAGCATTTCGATCGACGTTTTTCAAAGAAGTAGCATATTCGTATTAGTATGTGAACTTCTTGGATTGCTTTATCAATCAAGATTAGAGAATGAGCTGAATGAAGAATAACAGTTGGTGATAAGGAGATGCTGTATGACCGCAGTCGAGAGTGGATTAAAATCCAACATTAAAAAAAAAAGTCAAAGAGAAAGAAATAGCGAAAGAAAACGAACGAGGTTTGTTTTCATGTTTCCTATTTGTTATTTCAATGTATCAACGGAAGCAGTCCTGTTTTGATTAGTGAATTAAATCGGCTTTCTGTTTGGTTTGGTTTGGTTTGTTGTGTTTTACGGCATATCAACCCCATTGGATTATTTAATGCCGACAACTTTTTTTCCTGGTAATATTTTGTTTTGTCAAAAATGTATAGCTGGTAATATTATTTTAAAACATGTATTGCTGGCAATATTTTTTTTTTTCAAAAATATATTTCTGGTAATAGGTTTTTTTTTTTTTTTTTTAAATTTATTTCTGGTAACAAATCTTTTACAAAGTATCTCTGGTATTAAAACCCATTTTTACACTTTTATAATGCTTTTTACGTCAGTTTCGGGGTTAACTATTTGCCCATAGCTGGGACCCCCTAACAGGTGCTACCACTCCGAGTCAGGGTGGACCTAGGAACACCAGCAATTAAGAGGCGGTCCACGCTCCTCAAAACCTCCTGATCAGAAGCCTTGCTGGTGGATGTAGTTTATCGTCTTACCCAGGACGGTTTCTATTCGGAATTAGAACAACTAATGCGACAACTAACTTGTGTCTTCAGGAATTTGTCACTGAATTTTGAACTAAGCTTAGAGATGGGTTTCTCAGATCGTATTGCAAGTCTAGAGAATCTAATAAGAATGGCTAGATGGTGATAAAGAGCTATGGCATAAGCGCAGTAGATATGCTTACTAGTAGCATCATCAAATATATAGGGAAAGAGACAGAAAACCAGTGGATGAGGTCGTCCATCTTTAAACAAATGTAAACGACTGTTAACTTAAATAAAAAGATATTGTTTTCAACGTTCAGTAACATGCATTATTATAACATGTCAACTAGAAATTCTGTTATCTTAATTTGGTTTTCATCACAACTTTTAGAACTTAGAATGTTATCGTGTCAGACAGTCGGAAACGACAAGATATGGTTAAATAATTAAATCTGAATGACTCCCAGCCGGCGGGTTCCATGATCTAATCAGTAAAACAGCTGTCGCGTTGAAACAGATTTCCCGAGAAAAATGGATGCAAATTTGAATAGCACTGAATGTTTTTTTCCTTATATATGATTCACATAGCAACCATAGAATGGGGGGGGGTCTGTCAATTGCAGTAAAAAGCAACTGAAATTAAAATAAAACCAATACCCGTGGAAAAAGTTAATAAGAATTGAAAACGCCTCATTTAAATGTAGTAAGTTCTTTTCTTCTGAAGATTTACTCCTAACAGCGCACGAGGAGGTTACACTGGCGATGTGTTAAGTTCTTACAAAACAACTCACTCTGTATCTCTCTCACACACACGCACACACACACTCTTTCTCTGCCATGACACATTATGACATAAGAGCTTATTTATGTTTGAATTTCTGGGAATATATACGCGGAATATACCTTCTCCAACATGTAATCAGATTTTTGAAGATATATATATATATATATATATATATATATATATATATATATATATATATATATACATATATATATATATATATATATGTGTGTGTGTGTGTGTGTGTGTATTGTGTGTGAATAGTTGTGTGGATATGAGTACCGCGCATATATATATATATCTATATATATATATAAATTTCATATATATACATATATATATAAATTTCATATATATATATATATATATATATATATATATATATATATATATGAAATTTCTATATATATATGTGTGTGTGTGTGTATGTGTGTGTGTATTGTGTGTGAATAGTTGTGTGGATATGAGTACCGCGCATATATAATATATATATATATAAATTTCATATATATATATATATATATATATATATATGTGTGTGTGTGTGTGTTATGTTTATGTAGCGCTCTTTAACATGTTTTTGATATAACTGTTGATAAATATTATTATTATTATAATTATTATCATTAAGCTCTACTCATTATTGTGCACTTTTTAAAAATATAATGTTTAGACATTTGTACTAACCTACCTTACACTTTACATATATGCCACATCTAAGCTACGCTAAGAAAATCATTTGGCGCTTCGACGTGGAAGACATTGGCATTAATTTTACTTAAACTTGGATATATATATATATATATATATATATATATATATATATATATATATATATATATGCACTTACAACTGAGTAGTGAGTTCTAACCTAACTGTGTGCCCCACACTTTTGGACACACCTAACCTACGCCTAGAAAATCACTATATATGAAAAATGAAATACAATATATATATATATATATATATATATATATATATATATATATATATATATATATATATATATATATATATATATATATATATATATATATATATATATATTTAAATATACTTCTGTCATATTTTGGGGATGCAGAGTTTTCAGTATTCACATTCGAATTAATATGCTCGTTATTATCACAATATTACGACTTCTGTGACCTCCGACCTTCTTCAGGTTTCCATCCTGGTCACCGTCAGCGAATTTCGAAATGTATCTTTTATTTAATACAAATAAGGTATAGTTAATAATAAATAGTACAGCGTTGGGCTAATGGATAACGAATTAGTTTGGTTGACTAATAATACACTCTGAATAGTGAGTTCGATCTTGAATTGCAACTCGATCGTTGTGGCCATATGACAAAATTAAGCTGCACTTCGTAAACAACTCTTTAAGTAAGTTAACCTTACCTTTTGTGCATCGTGCGAGTTTTAAATTCTCCAAGTATTCTTTCCTCATTACGATTCATAGAAATGATTGATGCTAAATTTTGCCAGGAGCTTCTACGTAATTTCTAAAGAAAGCATTTATTTCGTCGATCTCCAGATTATTTTTAGAGATTCTATTTATTTGACTATGAAACTTCGCCGTTCGGAAATTTTTTTTACATATTCTCTCTCTCAAACGTCTGACAAAACTATATAGTATTTTTGGCTAACTTCTGTAGACAGCCTTACTCACGCCGCTTGCACCGCAGCAAGAGAAAAAAAGTTGCACTGTATTCAGCTATCCTGAAAACGAACGCAGGGACCTTAATGGAGACAGAGGTCAATGTTCTTCATATCGAGGTCACCTCTTTCAACGAGGTTAAAATTCAATTATAACTCATGAATTGCAAAAGCCATCTGCTTATACGGCAAATGCAGACATCAATTTTTCTCTGGCTTCGTCATAGCCTCCGTTTGCAATTTTGGCGCCATTATATCTAAGAGGATCTTTGGCAAGCGCAAAAAGCATCCATGTCCGCCTTTTAAAAAGTGGGACACTTTATCAGTTTACACCGCCTAAGTTTACATTTCACCCGTTATGAGGTTCATATCAGTACCCACAATGGAGCGTTATTTTCTCTTCTCTCGTTTTATATGCTTGGACTGTATCCTAAAAAGGGACAAATCAATGTCTGATAACCAATGACATTTTCGGGCGGTGACTTTGCAACCTTTATTCTTAAATCTGCTTTCTTTCATTCTCTCTTTTGTTTATAATGTTTTTTTTCTTATCTCGATCTCTCTTTCTTTTTCAGCTTTGCTTCGTTGTTCCTCCAAACATTCCTTTGCTTTTCTTTTTTCCTCATTCTCTTTTTGCTTCACCCAGTTTTTATCTTCACGCATATTTCTTTTCTTTCGACTTCAGCGAAATTACCCTCCCTTCTCTTTCTTTTTTACTTATTTTCTTTTCTTCTTCTTCTTCTTCTTCTTCTTCTTCTTCTTCTTCTTCTTCTTCTTCTTCTTCTTTCTTCTCTTTCTTCACATTTCTTCCCATTTTTCAATTCTCCATTGTCAACATTTTTCAATATTAATTCTCTTTAAATTTCTTTCTTTCTTTCTTCTCTTCTTTCATTCTTTCTTTCTTTCTTTCTTTGTTTTATCACTTATTCTAGCAACACTCTTTCATTCTTTCACACATTTTGTTTGCTCTTTTTTCGTTCATTTTTCTCTAATTTTAACTTTTATTCTTTCATTTTCACCTTTTTTTCGTTCATTTTTTCCGTTATTCATTCTTTATTTTTTCATTCTTTTTACTTTCATTTTTCTCCATTTTCATTGTTTTTCATTCATTCTTTCTTTTTTTCCTTCCTTCTAATATTTATGCTTTTTTCATTTATCCTTCCACACATTTTTCTTTTTCATTTTATCATTCATTATATTTTCCTTTATTTGTTCTTTATCAAATGTTTCTTTGTATCTCTAAATTTTGCGTTTTTCTTTTTTTCTTCTTCTGTTCTTTTTCTTTCCTTCTCTGTTTTTTCTATGCTTATTTTTTCTGTTTTTCTTTTCATCTTCTTCTGTTCTTTTTCTTTCCTTTTTCTTCTCCTGTTCTTTTTCTTTCTTTCCTTCTTCTGTCATTTTTATTCCATTCATTTGTTTTTTTTCTTTCCTTCCTCTTCTTCCGTTCTTTTTCTTTCCTTCTTCCTCTTCTACTCTTTTTCTTTCATTTTCTTCTTCTGTTCCTTTTTCTTTCCTTCTTCTTCTTCTGTTCTTTTTCCTTCTTCTTCTTCTTCTGTTCTCTTTTCTTTCCTTTTTCTTATTTTCTTTTTCCTTCCTTCTTCTGTTCGTTTTCTGTTCTTCTCTTTTAAAATTCATTCATCGTTCTCTTTATTTTGCCAGCCGTCTCCTTCTCTAATCTTTGTTTTCTCTTTCTTTCTCTTCTCGTTCAGCCATTTCTTCTTAATTCTCCGTGATCTCTTTACATCGTCTAAGGCTGGCCATACACTCCACTATTCTTCTTTCATACTCTTTCCTTCTCTTTCAATCGACCATAACATCTTTTATGATTACTTTTGCTTCTCGTATTCTGTTCTTTTTTTTCTCTTTCGTTAGGCCATGTGCTTGTCTATTCGTTCCCTCTTTGTCATTCTGTCGTCCTGCCATACACTCTTCAATTCGTTGTGCTCTTTCTTTCCTTCCCTTTTGTTCGGCCAACCCTTTTTCTATTCTTTCTTTTCTCTTCTCTTCTCTTCTCGTCGTCTATACTCGCTTCGATCTCTCTATCCACTTTATCCATTCTTTGTTATTTCGCTGTCCTCCTCTTTCGGTCAGCCATATCCCCTTTGTATCTGGTTCTTCTTAAATGTCATACCGCGGTCTTTTGTCCCTTCCGTTGTGTCATTAGGTGAGACATCAATTTCCAAGCACAATGCTTTTTCAGAAAATTATGAAACACATCAAAAGAGTTTTCTCTCTATATCTACAAGAGGTCTAATCCAAATGAGGTCAATACTGTCCAATTTTTTAGGCTGCCTCATTAAACACATCAAAGAAAATTCTGGAATATCAGACATTTTTATGACAATGATGAAAAAATTCAATTTCCTATGCTTTTTTTTCAAATCTTGGACGTAAATATCAAAATGCAAGTATTGTTTTCTTGCCTCTAATTTGAGAGAATTGGAATTAATTCCAGAGTCTGGAGTAGAGCCATGAAGAGTCAGCTATGTCGCGGTATCTGAACTGAAGTGTTGTTGCCCGTCACACAGAGGACTGTTGTTATTTTCTATATTATAACAGACGAAAAAACACACCTTCCATCTGCTATAGATTAAACAATAGGATTTGGATTAGGAAAAGTTGTTAATGCAATATTCACACGGAAAAAAAGAGAAAAGGCCACAACACTGTGAAACACCGGTTCCCGTACGATCACTAAAGTTAAGCAACGTCGAGCCTTGCCAGTACCGTTTAGGAATACTAGGTACTATCAGTTTGGAATAGCGGGTGTGTAATGGATTATTTTTTTGAATTATTATTCGAAGAACCGTATTCCAATTCCAGTCTTGTTAGTTACTTACTGGCAAATACCCTTGGGAAGGTATGAATCCACTTCTCCTCCCCTCAAACAAAATGGAAAAAACTATTTACTATTTTACTTGTTTTCTTAATGTAGGCGTGTATATTGGCTTGGGAGAGTAGTAATTCTGTTTAACTAATTTAAATTAAATTCCAAGCCAACATACGCAACGCCTATATCAAGAAATCAAAAGAAAATGATTTAATTCGTCAACACAAAAATAAAAACAAAATTTCTACACGTGAAAGTACTGGGCGTAATTTTCAGTTGACAATGTGAATACAATAGCGTTTTCTAAATTCTTCTAGTTGCCAAGGACATTTTGTTTTGTTGTTGATAGTTACTTTGTTTTCAATAAATTCATTCCGTTTTTGCCTTGAAAAGTTCACATTGGACGAAACGCGTCGGCTAATAATACAGTTTTCTTATTGTCTTTCAACTGTATACATATTGTTTTTTTTCTACAGGTTATCTCTGATAAATTACACACACACACACACACACACACACACACACACACACACACACACACACACACACATATATATATATATATATATATATATATGAAAATTTCTCAGAGTTAACCTGTAGATAAGATAATCTTTATAAATATAAATGACAATAGGAAAACACTATTAATTGATGACGCTTTTCGTCCATTGTGGACTTTCTCAAAGCAAAAACTTGTTGAAATCGCAATTTCAGTTAACAATATGAAAATAGCGTTCCCTACATTCCATTGCTAAGAAGACTCTGTCTTTTGTTTTTATTAATTTCCTTGTTTAATTAAGTTCATTTCGTTTTTTGATTTGAGAAAGTCCACATTAGTCAACAATTAATAGTGTTTTCCTATTGTCATTTATATTTATAATATATATATATATATATATATATATATATATATATATATGAAAATTTTCAAGCATGTTTGGTTCCATAATTTAGACGTATTATGTCTATTTTACTTTTAATCCTTTCAAGTCTAAGAATTAATTTCTTGGTGGCTCTAGAAAATTGATGAAGAAAAATTTCCAAAATTTTCTTTCAAATGATTTCATTTTCCCACGTACTTTTCTTTCGGGGTTGCATATCTATGGATGTGTTATGCGGTAACATCGTCAATTCAAAATATTTTTTATCTGCATACAAGGGAGGTAACTTATGTGATTTTTAAAAATATGGTACCATTCGCCTGAAGATGTACAACGTAGTACCGAAACACGAAAGCAATTATGTAGCGATTTCAACACTTTTTTGTATAAACATCTAAAATAAAATAATGATAATATATTGCTCTACTTCGTACTGAGCACTTTTTTAAAAATAAAAAAGTAAATGCAACGAACATCGGAATTTTACTTCATCTCTCCTTTCTCTTTCTCTCATATATATATATATATATATATATATATATATATATATATATATATATATATATATATATATATATATATAAATATATATGAAATTTCTCTCTCTATATATATATATTACATATATTTATATATATATATATATATATATATATATATATATTACATATATATGTATATGTATGTATGTGAAATTGTTAACGGATTGGCTGAACAAAAAAAGCCGAAATAACTTCGGTTGAAACAAAGCGATGGCTTGCTTGGGGTTATTATCAATTTACTGATACGCCAAGTAGAAAAAAGAAAGAGATCCCCTAAAATGTCAGCTCGTTGTTGAGGTTCTGAGCATTAAAGAGATAACCAGTACCAAGGCCTCCGCTGGATATTGTTCCCGACGGCACTCGATCAATCCTTCAAACATCAACGAACATTAAGAATTAAATAGTTCGATATGTAGATTAAACATATATCATATTTTTTTTTGTTTTTGATTTTTCTAAATTTGTCTCATTGGTTTCATAAAACGAGAAAGAAAAATCTTTGGAGAGGATAAAATTTCTAGGCTCAAACACATGTACCCAAATCTAATTAATTAACTAAATATTAGCTTTTTGTTGTTTTTCTTGTGGGAAGTACTTTTTGTTCAGCCCTAGAAAATTGCAAACGTCTCAAAACCGATTAGACTGCTTAATTGGAACAAAGTGACAATACCTCGTTATGTCCCACTTAACCGAATCTTCTCTATTTTTTTTACCTCACTATTCGTTTGTGCAATCGAATTCATATTTTCTATTTTACCCTCTTATCTTTCTTTATCTCTCTTTCATTTATTCTTGTGATTTTCCTTTTTTTTTTAAACCAACTACTCTCTTATAATTTCCTTTTGTGCGTTTTTCTTTTTCTTTTTTCTTTCTTTTTTCTGTTCGTTCTTTCGGCCGTCCGTTCTTTCATCCGTTCTTCATTTTTTTCATTCCTTCCTTCAACCCTTTGTTCTGTCTGACCTTTTTCGTTTTCTTTTATTTCGTTCGTTCTTTCTTTCGGTTTCTCGATTTTTATTCTTTCTTTGAACATTTTTTCGTTCTTTCGTTTCCATCTCACATTCATTCTTTTTTCTCTCCCTATTGTTCTTTCTTTCTTTCTTTCGTTCGTTTTTTTTTTCCTTTTTTCGTTCCATTCTTTTCTTTCGTTAATTCTTTCTTTCTTACTTTTCATCTTTCTTTTTTTTCGTCCATTCTTTCTTTCTTTAGTTCTTTTTCTCTTTCTTTCGTTCATTATTTCGTTCTGTTTCTTTTTCATTCTTTTTCGTTCTTTCGTTTTTCTTTCACAAGAACTTTCTTTATTCCTTTCTTTCATTCATATATTTTCGCTCCTTTTCTGTCTCTTTGTCCTTCTCCCATTTCTTCCACTTCATCTTTTTCTCTTTCCAATCTATATTTGTTTGGCATGATTCCTTTTCTTTTCAACTTTTCACCATTCCGTCATCTCCCCCTCCTCATCACTCCTACCTCCGTCCGATTTCCAAAGCCTCCCTCCTACAACAACAGCCTGTCGCTTCTCTTTTTTTTTTGAAAGCCGTTTATGTCGATAGAAATCATTCTTTCGATTCATTTCAATAACCCGACCCTATTTCACCTTCCTCACACGACTGCATACATCCGTTTAGCATTTTGTCTCTTCATTTCTTTTTACTAGTACACTTTTTATACCTGCCAGCAATTGCAACGATTACATCTTTTTGTGAATATGTCTTAGTCGACCCTTTCTTTCTTGTTTTTTTTTTTGTTTTTTTTTTTACTTACAACCACTTTAAATAATAAAACCAGACTGAAGTAAAAGCCACAATATTTTTTAGAAAAACGTTTTCCCTCTCCTACCTTTTCTTTATAAATCGACATTTTCCTTTTTTTTTTTATTATTATTTTTAGCCCGTCAATATTCTTTTGTTTCGGAGGCAAAGGAAATTATCTCTGTGTCTTTTTTTCCCGCCGAAGCACAAACAATTAAAAGTTGCCTGTTACTGTGTGCAGCATGTTCGTTCCCAATTGAGTCAAAAAGGTTCAAATCATGTTTTGTACATTCGTGTGTAGTTCCATTTTCAAAGAAGGAATCAAAATTTAATTTCATATTAAAAACCAGGGAGCACAGATGTTTCTTTGAATTAATCTAGGTTATGAAAGACCCGGATTTAAAGGTTTCATAATTTTAATTTTTGTTTAGTTTAGATGTTGTTTGAAAACTAACCATGCATTTTCGAAGATTTATAAGCAATGGCTAAAGGACGCTGAAACTAATTATTTTCGTTCTTTAATAAAAATCGCGGAATTTGGAGGAAGAACATGTCCACATATAAAACAAAATGTCTCACTTAAAGTTTGAATATGATAGAATTTGGCTGTAAAGATTAAGCAAGAAAATCACGAAAACTTCTGATTCTTTAAACCAGGCAAAGAACGATGACTTGCACTAAACTCTCCTTGATTTGATCAACGAAAATTCATTCTCAGAACAACAATGCGGTGCTCCACTCAATAAAATTAACGCAGTGCAAGTAAAAATCGCTAGCTTGTGATATTTTGACCGTATCCTTTTAATATATATATATGGTGGACTCTCCCGTCGTATTCGGCGTATGAGGGTCAAGCAGCTCAGTTCCAGACGCCAGCACATATGATTTGATTCTAATGGTGAAGATTTTGTGCAGAACAAACCACACTTTTTGAAGGGCCGAATATAGAGACCTGGTGTACTACGTGCCACAAGGTCCCGAAACGAACGTCCGCAGGTTTTGAATTCGGAGCTGTCCTTCACCTAGACAAATCGGTATCCAAGGCTATAGAACCCGGTCTATCCTGCTATTTACCCATAACTGGAGGGAAAAGAAGAGGATTAATACCTTTCTCAAGGGTATTAGCACTTAAGTGAATGAAATGGATTCAAATGGAATTCGAAATCGGCTCTCCGATTCCTCAAACCGAACTGCTATCCACTACTCCACCGTGCGTGCGTGCGCGCGTGTGTGTGTGTGTGTATATATGTGTATATATATATATATATATATATATATATATATATATATATATATATATATATATATATATATATATATATATATATATATATATATATATATATATATATATATATATATATATATATATATATATATATATATATTAGATTATTAGTTTTTTGGGAAAACTTTATTACAAAAATTTTGTGGATATATATATATATATATATATATATATATATATATATATAATATTAAATTAAATTAAACATCAAATTAAATTCCTTATAGACTGCTTAAACATTAAAACTTATATCAAACATTATAATATTTATGAACTCTCAAAATAAAGCAAAACAATAGCGGCTATTTCGGGCCTTTCATTCCAAAGAAAGTTAATGACACTTTCTCTCATAACTTCTCTCTCTCTTTTTCTCTTTATGCCTTTTTTCCTCTCCCCCTTCCATATCAATATATAACTTCCGTTAAGTTAACCGATTTAATGTGTCAATGTCTGGATTTACTCAAACAATTTAAATTTGAAAGAATAGAAATGTTACCTAGAGGTCTCTACATATAGAGAGAAAAAAGGGAAGAAAAAAATGCATGAGAGAGAGTGGAGGGATTAGCCTAGAGAGTAAGGTAAGTAGATACATTAAAAGAACCAGTCTTCTGTCTTATTCATTCATTGACTTATTACAAAAGAAAGGAAGAAAGAAAGAAAGAAAGAAGGAAAGTAAAGGAAAAAGGAAAAAAAGAAAGAAAAGGGAAAATAAGAGATGAAAAAGAAAAGTAAGAATGAAAAGGCTAGAAAAAAGAAAGAAAGAAAAGAATGAACGAATAAAAAAGTGAAAAGTAAATATGAGATGTGAAAGCAAGAAAGAAAGATAAAAAAGAAAAGAGAAAAGAAAAGAATGAATGAATGAAAAGTAAAGAGAAGAGAAGAGATAAGAAAAGAAAAGAAAGAAAGAAAGAACGAAAGAAAGGAAAGAGAAAAGGAAGAAAAAAGAAAAAGAAAGAAAGAAGAGAAAATGCGAAATAAGAGATAAAAAGAAAAGAAAGCATGAAAAAGAAACATTGAAAAAAGAAGGAGAAAAGAAAGGAAGAAAGGAAAGAAAGAATTAATGAACGAATGAAAAAAGAGAAAAGAAGATATGGAAAGAGAAAGCAAGCAAGAAAGAAAGAAAAGAGAAAAGAAAAGAATAAATAAATGAATGAAAAGAGAAGAGAAGAGAAGAGATAAGAAAAGAAAGAAGGAAAGATGGAGAGAAACGAAAAAAGAAAATGGAAAACAACTAAGAAAGAATGAAAGATCGATTTAAAAAAAGCATGAAAATGTGAAAGAATGAATAAAAGAATGAAAGGAAAAAAAGAAAGATGGACTCGAAATAAATGAATACAGAAATAAATAAAGAAATTTTTGTTCTTTTAATTTGCCATAAATTCTACGCCGTGTGCAAACGGCATTCTGCTTAAGAAATACCATTTAAGGAAAGTGGGCGATTTATATTTGGCGAACACAAAGCGAGACGTCTTTTTGCCAATAACGTCTGTTTCTTTTCTCATTATCACAAGCGGACAACCATCACTTTGTCTTTCAAATTCATTCACTATTTATTCTTCCAACGTGCGACGTTCACTTCTCGAATATGAAGATAAGCAAAAAACGCATTTATTACATAAGTTGTCTACTGTGCATTGTGCTTATTTTCCTCATTCTGTCGACAAGGAAATCTTAAAGCTAAAACCAAAAGGCTTTGCGAAACATTTCTTAATTCTGCACAGGCATACACATGCGCACGCGCATGCGCACATACTCAGAGAGAGAGAGAGAGAGAGAGAAGGAGAAGGAAAAGGCAATAAATTAGAGGTGTGAATGGTACAATAATGGTAGAATAATTCTATTCTATCGTTAATTTTTCGCCGGCATTGATAATCGTATTTTTCTTCCTTTCTTATTTTCAATGAGTTTCTATAATACCTTTAGTTGTAATGACTTTACAATGTACATATAGAACCCTCTTCTCTTGGTAAAATATGAATAATGTGAAAAAGCAAAAAGAAATTCGATACATGTCAGATTTTATCTTTGATTTTCTTATTACCATGTGAAATATTGTCAATCATTAATCATTTTTATATTGATTTCAGTTGTTTTCATAGCATCTACACAACCCGTCATGCTACAGCCATTACTGGACAGTGTTTATTATCATAAATGCTATTATTAGATGAGGCATTGATAACTATAATTAATTTTTCACGATTATCATAAATCGCGGCGTACAAGTCGAACTGTCGTACAAGTCGAACTGTCGTACAAGGTGCCCTGTCGTACAAGTCGACCTCAAGATTTTATCTCTGCATTAGGCCTATAACAACTGTATAGGTCGCCCCCTAAACATACGATAGGTTATCAGTAGTCCAATACTTAGGCCCACCGGTAAATGAAGTTAAGCTGCAATATACGATAATCTGTGCCAAATACTCATAATGTCATACCACTTATCTGTATATTGAGACACTGAACGTAATAGCGTTGTATCGCAAACAATCTACAACACACGCCGGTAGGTACCGTATATTGTATCCGATAAAATATAATGACTGTAGATTATACATCATAGTAGGTAGTATTTTTATAGTACTGCTGCGTATCGTATATTGTGGTGTACAGTAATTGTTACGGATGTTTTATACCCGCCATATAAGTCGAAATATCTTTTTAGATACTTGTACAACGCAATTCACGGTATGTCGTTGATACGTTCTACAAGTAGTAATATTTTCTTGAATTTTATATTTCATTTGTAAATGAAGACTTTAGGGGTTGGGGTCACCCATTACTATATTTCAGAGATGAGGTATTCTAATTATTTACATTATTCGGACTATTGTCCTCATCTTTCACGACCTTTCGGCTTTGACGATTTGAATTTTAAACTGAACCCTTTATATTCGCCCACCGAGGTAGATTGTTCTAGTTTCATTATGAATTATGAAATTTTCCCAGTCCTCCATATTCACCTGATATCTCTGCTACTGGTTATCATTTATTTAAGCATTTTGATCTTTTCATACGTAATAAAACATTCTCCAATAAGCATAAGGTAATCTAAACATTTGAACTGTTTATCACATCACCTATCTGGGTACTGACCAGGTTTGACATTGCTTAACTTCGCTGATCGTACGGGAACCGGTATTTCAATGTGTTGTGGCTGTAAGCATAGTAAACTAGTAAGAATATTCCCTTTCTTTTTAAAGTTACAACATGAAACATGTTCAACCATGATTATTGTTTTTACTCATATTTTTTTATCTTAATTTCTCTTTTTTCGATTACTCAGCGTGTTCTTGGTCCAATTTTGCAGCACGACAATGCATGGCCAGACGCTTCTCAATCAATTATCCAAAGGCTGCATATCCTGAATTATGAAGTTTGGCCTCATACTCCATATTCACCTGATATCTCTCCTACTGATTATCACTTAAGTATTTTGATATTTTCATACGCAATAAAACATTCTCCAATAAGGATGAGGTAATCGAAACATTTGAACTGTTTATGGCATCAAAGGATGAGGATTTTTTTTTAAGATGGGATTCAGAATTTCGAGGTACGTTGGGGGACAGTCATTCATCAAAATGGCGCCTATTCCAACTAAATAAATGAGTTATTTGACATTTCAGAAGCATTTCATTCATTTCTTATAAAGTACGTCATTTCATGTATGATAACATAATAATAATAATGAAAACCTAATAATAATAATGATAACATAATAATAATAGTGGGAAATGCGTTAAGTATAAATATTAAGAGAATATTATATTATATCAGTAAGTTATGTGCCATGCGTCATACACGCTTAGGCGATCATGTAGGTTGCCATTTCTTTCTGTTGTCATCCAAGACTTTATTTCCCCATAGCTAGGGAGAGAAGAAGAGGATTCCTACCTTTCCCAAGTGTATTAGCACGTAAGTAAATGTAATGAATTCGACTGGAATTCGAACTCGGCTCTCCGATTCTTCAATCCGAGTCGCTATCCATTATTCGTGTCTTATATACATTATTATATTATATTATATTCATTGATAATTAAGCATGAGAGCACCAGGCGTTCGGGGGAAATAAGGAATACAGCTATATTGCTAGATCAGTTTTTCTTTCATCATAGACTCTCGTAAACCAACCAGTAACTGTAACGATCAAGTTAAGACAAACTTCTCGAGGTAAAAAAAAACAGAGACTGAGATGAATCTTTGGTTTATATATATATATATATATATATATATATATATATATATATATATATATATATATATATATATTATTATTATTATTATTACTGATCCATGATTTTCACGAGCGACCGTAGAATGGCAGTTTGAGAAGTTGTGATGTAAAGTGCATCTAGAAATATGGGGAAAATTATAATGGCCGAGTAAGATTTTCTTTACCTAGAAGATATATTTTTGTCTAGAACCTTCGACGTTTTCAATGAATTTCATCCCCCCCACCCCCCAAAAAAATCATTCTTCTCTCTGGACAGTCTTTACAGCTAAGTCGATCCCGAGAAAATTAGACGTCCTACCCTTTATTATCTTAACAACATAAGATATACAGATGACACAGTGGTGATCGCAGAGGTAAACGAAAATTCCAGGAAGAGAAGATAGTAAAGGAAAAGGAGCAGAAAGGACTAAGCTCCAATTGGAATGAGACAGAACAGTTAGTCTTTAGCAAAAGAAACACCCAAAGATGCAAAGTACACAATCTTCTTCATCTATGTACCGCATCCCTTCAGGACATGGATAATCATAGTTTTCGAAAACTTTCCATCCCTTATGGACCTTAGCGGTTTTTCTACTCTTGCTGAGGCCCTCACTTCCCGTTACGCCATCAATTCAAACAAATTCGTCAGGTACATAGCTCGCTCCCTACCTCTATCTCTCTTACCCTTAATATATCCTGTGGTGGTTAATTGTTTCAATCCAACATTACTCGCGTCCTGGGTAAGACGATAAACTACATCCTACAGCAAGGCGTCTGATCAGGAGATTCTGAGGATCGGGAAAGCACCTCTTAATTGCTGGTCTTCCCAGATCCACCCTGACACGGGGTGGTAGCACCTGTTAGGGTCCGAGCTGTGGGCGAATAGTTAACCCCCAAACTGGGGTCAAAACGTGTAAAAATAGGTTTTAATACAAGAAATACTTTGTAAAAAATTAATACCAGCAATAAATTTTTGAAGAAAAAAACTTATTACCAGCAATACATTTTTTGAAAAAAATATTACCAGTTATACATTTTTGAAAATTAAAAAATATTATCAGCGATACATTTTTGAAGAAAAATATTACCGGAAATAGATTTTTGAAGGAAAAAAAAATATTACTAGCAATACGTTTTTTAAAAAAAAATTATGCCAGCAATAAAAAAAATGTCGGCATTAAATAACCTATTGAGTTTGATATGCTGTAAGACAAACCAAACCAAACCAAACCAAACCAAACCAAACCATTCTTACTCATTAACTGCCCAAGGAATTTTAACTTATTTCTGAGCATAAATGTTCTTTTTGTTGGCATTTTCGTTAAGTCTTCCTCGCTGCTAAGTCGCTTCGTCCATGGCATTCTCAGTATGCTTCTGTAGAAACACATTTCTGTTGCCTCCAGATTTTTCTTCACCCGTGGAAAAAATTGCCCAACATTCATTGCCATATGTCCCGGAATAAGAAATCGGAGAGCCGAGTTCGAATCCTAGTCGGGTTCGTTATATTCGCTTACGTGCAAATACATTTGAAAAAGGTATGCATCCATCCATCCAGCTCTTCTCCTCCCAGTTGTGGGTTAAATAGTAGCAATTGTATCAAATTTCATTATTATCACAAAAATATTTACCATCCGCCCAAAATTAAATAGCCATTAAAAACGTTTGATAAGCCGGAAAAAATAAAACCAATCAATCAATAAAGATATTGAAAGTAAAAGGAGGCTGTGGAGAGTCGTGATTGCCATGGAACTTAGTGAGACTCTTCGTATCTTTTTGAATTTGGACAGTAAGCACAAAATAATTTTACCAAAAACAACAGAATATATATTTCTCATTACAATTTACACATAGCTACCATTATTATAATGATAAAGTGTTCAAATATTGGATTTGGGAAATAAGAATATATGACGGCTCATTAAACAAGCACAGCAGCAATTTTTTGTACATCATAAAGACGATAGAATACTAAGTTCAAGAACACACCATTGTTTGGCAGCCGAAACGCTTTTAAGTCTCAGCAACATGAAAGGATTCCACATGAAGAGTTTTTAACTGGAAGTTATACTCTTGTGTTGAGTGGGTGAACATTCGTTCTGTTAGAAGTTCTCACTTCTCGGGGGCATTTTCCCGCGCTAATTGCTACTGCTCTCGCTTGGCGAGATTCTCGGAATGTGAGAGAAAGCGTTGACGTCGTAACGAAAAGATTACTTAACTGTACGTTAGACGGGCCATCTTGCCTGTCAATAATACTATTTAACAAATGCCGTTTACTCGTGAACGAATGTAATGCGTCTTCATGTAATCTCCACTACCATTACATATATATATATATATATATATATATATATATATATATATATATATATATATATATATATATATATATACGAATGAGAGAAAGAACAGATGGAGTAAAAATTCACAGTTCGTAGCATTTACATTTTTTTTAAATTGGTCCATACATAATAGACCAAAATATTACTATAATATTTTTTATTATAATAGATTACAATAAAAACATTTGACATCGGTACACAAAAAGCTTTCATTTTTCTGTACTAAGATTTTACTTCCTTAGGCGATGGTAGATAACTTGTGATAAAAATAATTTATTAGGGAAATTTAAAAACAAATCGTTACAAATCGTTATATATATATATATATATATATATATATATATATATATATATATATATATATATAATATTATAATTATTTAAAAAAATATGATTCCATCGTTACATAGGAATTACTATGTTTCGAAAACAGAACCTAAAAAGTTCCAATTCAATGATAGAAATTAAATTAAATTACATTACCTAGTTCTGTTTCCTCTTCAAGCGAATTTTGGAATAACTAATTTTGAAATTTACGGAGCTTTATAAGCATATACATTCGTAATAATAGTTTCTATGGATATGGAAAAATAACAATCATTTTAATAAAGGGCGGTAGGTTATTCATTTTCACTGACAAGTATTGTATCAACATATTAGTTACTTTCGAAAACTGATATGTTGATACATTGAAATTGAGTAGCCGGAACTCTTGAGAGCCGTCGATAGCTGTGCTACCCAGAAGCCACAAGTCATTGTGGCCAGGGGCTTGAGCATGCTGGCCTTGTTCAAATTGTTGATCACGCTAGATAACACGCTCTCTCCCAGAAACTGTAACTAAGGTCTGCTCAGCATAGTTGCCGTATAAACCACAAGTTGTCTTTGTGGGTGTTGAGCAAACACAAATGTGCCTGAGCGAGCGTCTGCAATAGGGATTGGCTAGCCGCCCTAATAGACGGGTATCCTCGAATACGAGTGGCCAGCTATTATGTATGTATGTATGTATGCATGTGTCTGTGTGCTATAGGCGACTTGTCAGGCATGTGAATCTTCGATGTAATGAAGGGGAGAGGGGGCGGTACCATCGTTCCGTTGTGTAAGAAAGTAGCTTAAAAACCTACAACAGGTTGACTCAATTCTTGTTATGGAAACTGGGTAGACAACGTGTAATGGGATGTAGCTCGTCAGGCTATCTTGTCCCTGGTACAACACATCTTATTGGTTACGGGACTCATGTCGTAGCAAATTATTTTTTTCATGGAATAACAAATAAATAAACCATTACTTTGATCATGAAATTTTATAAAATACACATTTTTTGTTTCTTGTAAATAATTTTTCACTTTTTTTAAAAAGCTTTTCAACCCAAGCAAGGCTGAAAGCCACTTGCACGCACGGGGTTACAGAAGATTTGGAGCGAGAGCAGATAGGAGTGTTAGAGGAAAGGATGTGAAGAAGGATAGTGGATAGATCAAGGCAAGGGGTTACAGAAGATTTGGAGCGAGAGCAGATAGGAGTGTTAGAGGAAAGGATGTGGAAAAGGATAGTGGATAGATCAAGGCAAGGGGTTACAGAAGATTTGGAGCGAGAGCAGATAGGAGTGAAAGAGGAAAGGATGTAGAGAAGGATAGTGGATAGATCAAGGCAACTGGAGATGTCGATTGACGTTACATTTGAATAGTTGGAGATTATAGTTGTCAGGGAAACAGGAATAAGGAAGGGAGTTCCACAGGCGAGAGGTGCGAGATATGAAGCTATTGGAGTAGAAGAGACGTCTACATTTAACAGTTTCAACAGTGAAAGGGTGAGAGCGAGATGCCAGCCTCGTAGGACGCTTGAATTCATGAAGCCTGGGAACCAGCGAAAGCAGCTCATCGGAGAAATTACCGTGAAAGTATTTGTAATCTGTGAGAGAGCGACTGCAGACGAGATGACAGATCAGGGCCAATTACGTTGCATACCCGTTTCTCGATCTTATCAAGAACCCCGAGGCAAACAGAAGGGGCTCCAGACCATATATGGCAGCAATACTCCATGCAGGGGCGAATGGATGATTTGTAGATTTGAAGGATCGATTCCGGGGAGAAAAATTTCCTGGCCCGGCAGAGGGGGCCAACTTTCCTTGCGGTGGATGTAGCAATTGACTCAATGTATTTGCTCCATCTCAGGCCAGCGGACAGCGTGAGACCGAGCAGCCGCAGAGAGGAGCTCTCGAGAAGTTGGGCTTCAGACATTCTAATGGGAAGTAGGGGAGGATTCCTGTCGTCATTAATAGAGAACAGTTTTCTCACTTAAAGGTTCTGATTTTTTTTTCTTAAAAACTTATGTCGGATCCTGAACTTGATGAATAGATTTAGACATTTTCTTGAGAAGAATTTACGATAAAACAAGCAAAATAAACTTGGAGACGGAACATTTTTCCCATCTTTTCAGTCTCTCAACTTTCTCTCAGCGAACTCCGGTTACATCCTGTGACCTTTCCAGAAGCCCATCCACACACACATCGAGATTGTATCCAGCGCCGGCTTGTTACTTGTAGCTTAAAGCACCTGGTATTGTCCATTGGTTATCTATCTGAATATTGACCAGGCTCAGTGGTGCTTAACTTCGCTGATGGGAGTTGGATCATTGTATGAACGGGATATAACCATAAGCGGTTACAGGCTCTTAAAATTAATCTAATCGGCGAAGAGAGAAGACGTTATATGCTCACGTTGATTCGGTTGTTTAAGAAGGTCTTATCACCATTCCACTCGACTGTCTTGCCAAATACTCGATAAACACACGTCCAATTTGAAAGAGAAGTTATTCATCTTATTAATCAGAGAGTTGAGTAATTAATCTTTTGATTATCTTTGCGGCAAATATACTAACAGAAAATAAAATACCAACAACCTGAAAAACGGTATTTTTTAACTAGTTCCAGAATGAAACCATTTCTTTCGTACGCCATCCAGGTAAAAGCACTGCTGTCGACAACAGCAAAGAGGCGAAAGTGTTCGGAGTATTACTTCCATATCTGGGCTGGAGTTGACCAACTCTCTCTTTCCATCCTTGACAGAGTACAAAAATATTTACGCGGCTTTGTGGGATATGAATTATTTTCTACCCATAGCTTCTTTCTACGGACGAAAAATCGCAACCCTATCGCTACTCTATCGCTATTTCCATGGAAAAATGCCCAGGTATGTTACGTTTCTTATGTTCAGGCCTTTACATCAGTTCAGATCTGACGTGTCACGTATTACAGGATCGATTCTTCCTAATTCCCTTCGTATGAAGGATGAATTACCACTCAGTATTCTTCTTCTCGGGAACTGCTACTTTTGTGGAAGAAATTCCAGAGATGAGGTTTCCCCTATTACAAAAAACATAACCTCTTAAAGTTTATAGTCAGCTGTTATCTAGCCTACATATCCTCGTAATGAGCACTTTATATTTCTTCCCTTTAAGCCCTTACAAAAATCTTATTCAGTAACCCTTTACCTTGAGTAGCTCGTGTGTATTGTATTAGGTGATAATTAAAAAAAAACTCTTTCAAAACGAGTTCATTGCTGTCTCATCTTTGATGACTTTAGTCGCTTTATACGTGTCGTGTAAGAAAGCCTTTACGACGGTAATGTATTGATAAGTTCTTGAAATAGCGGTAACTTCAGGAAACAGTGGCACTTTAATTCCAAAGTCGTCCTCGATTTTTGTACTCATGGCTACACTGTGGCATACAGCGCAGGAGTATTTCACCTAAACTTGATCATACTGACATCCTACACAGACACAACAAACCGCTTATCATGGTTTGGTTTGTTTTGTTTTACGGTATATCACCCTCAATAGGTTATTTACTGCCGACAAGATTTTTATTGCTAGTAATATTTTTTTCCAAAAATGTATTGCTGGTAATAATTGTTTCTTTTCAAAAAAGTATTGCTGGTAATACATTATTTTAAAACTATATTGCTGGTAATATATTTATTTTTCGACGTAAATTGTGTCGTAAAGGATAGCGGCTCGGATTGAGGAATCGGACACCTGAGTTCGAATTCCACTCAAATCTATTACTTGAATGGCAACTGGTCTACCGCAGAAAGAAAATCGTCAGGTATGTATCGAAAGCGTGTATCACGCATGGCACATAACTGAGTGAGTGCTGGTAATAATTTTTACAAAAAATTATTGCTGATATTAAATCCTATTTTTATACTTTCATACTAATTTGACCCCTTTTGGTAGGGGGTAATTATTTGACCATAGCTGGGACCTTGACAGGTGCTACAACCCCGGATCAGAATGGATCTGGGAACACCAGTGATTAAAAGGTGGTTTCATGCTCCTCAAAACTTCCTGATCCAAAGCCTTGTTGTCGGATGTAGTTTATCGTCTTACCCAGGATGCGGACGAAGTTTATCATTATGCCCAGAACTTAACATGATATCAAGGGAAGCCAATATACGAGGTTAGATAACCAAGTATCGGGGATATTACTATAAGTAGGCAGAGCAAAGTCGCTTGGCTCAGATTGACCTTGAAATCTGTTGGGCACACTGACTCAAGTTTTAACGTTCTCATTTACTTTCGTCGCCTAGAGCCCCGGGAAGAGTTCTCTCTTCTTCGTAAAGGACCGTGTCCGTGGAATCGGCTCGTCCGGAGATACGGAAAAGGTACCTGCAGAGCGCCGCGACTCGGGTGGCGTCCGGTGCGCTTTCGGCGGCCCTGGAAAATCCGGGTCCGGTTTTCGCAGCCCTCGAGTCGGTCCGTACCCACCATCCGCAGCAGGTCTCCAAGGTGTACAGCCTCTCGTCGATGGCATCAATGTAGGTAAGGGAAGTCGGCAAAATGGATCCGTACCTTCGGAAGAAGGATTGGCTTCGAGGACCGGGTCGGTCGGGCCGTGCTTGAAAGGAAAGTGTGGATAGTGTAGTTGTCTCACCACACCACAGAGCTTCCATCAGTGACCATGGCCTGTGCAGAAGTTAGGGCACAAACACAAAATTCTACAGGTCCGACAAACACTATATTCTCCAGATCTTGTCTCTTGCGACATTTCCTCTTCAAAACTTAAATGGCACTTGAACGGAACAGATTTCAAGACATCAAGGAAATCCAAGAGGATGCGATTAGGTGGCTGCTCACTGTCCCCTAAAAAAGGAGTTCTAGGAAGGATAAAATACGTAGCTTCAGAAGAGGACTACTTCGAAGGAGATTAAATGCCGAATTGATATGTGTTGTAGTTTTCTGTTTATAGCCCTAGGCCCGATACCTTTTGAGCAGAACTCGTATATTGTTTCTTTCTGTTTTCATAATTAAATTGTATGTTCGATGTTGTGTACCTTATTGCCATAATCAGGCAATACAGTTTTGTGAGGATATATTAATAAAGCCTCAGTGATATATCAGTATGATGCTAAGGAGAAATAATTTAGAAATGCAACAAATTAAGTAGCACTTATTTCGATTTGGCACATTACTTAAAACGATTACATCAACACTTATGTAAATGTAAAAAAACTGTCTTAGTTGGCAATAATATAAATGACGTATGTATAGAAAAAGGTTATTTACGGTTAATTTGTTTAAATAATACACTGTTGTTTTTGTCATGTGGCAATAATTGTAAGTAAAATGATGCTTTAAAATAAGTAACCAAGTAATCGTTTTAAGTTCTCTGAATATCGGTGCCTTCTGGAAAAGGGGACGAGTCGATTCTGTTGATAATCTGCATGTGTGTCTACAAGAATCATTTTTGAAATGGATGTAACACTGGAGACGTCAAAATCAAAAACATTTGAGTGATACAAAAATACAAATATACATAGGAATAGCAAAAGACGCTTTCAGATTGCAATTCCCATGCCGACTGGGTTTGGAAAAAAAAAGCATTTCCATAACATTAGATGCATCCATAAAAATCTACACATTCAGCTACAAATAAAAATAAAAAAAAAAACTTCCTTGATAATGCCTAAAAAAATAGCCGAAAGTGCTCAGATATACAGAACATTCGAAACATTTGTACGCAGAGGCTAAATGACGGTTTCCGCCTGGGATACAGGTTCGATTCCTGTCGGAGGGCGCATGTTTTCAGCGAAATTTCTCGAATATTCAGGCCGATAAATGCAATTAATACCGTTTAATTAACAGACAGACCATTTACTCAAATAAGTTGTATCCATAAAATTATAAACAGAAAATATTTGTCGGATTTAATCCATTACATATAATAGTATAAATTTTAGGCCTTTTATTCTAAATCAAACACTACATATATATATATATATATATATATATATATATATATATATATATATATATATATATATATATATATATATATATATATATATATATATATATATATATATATATATATCACAAATAAGAGAAAGAACAGATAGAGTAAGAATTCAAAGTTCTTAGCATCCAAAATATGAAATTTTTTGTATAGCGATGTAAAATGTATTTTATTGTAATCTATTATAATAAAAATATAATATAATATAATATAATATATATATATATATATATATATATATATCTCAAACACTCACTGTGCGCTGTTATATAACCAATAATCCATAACAACAGTAAACATACAGATAAAAGAATAACATCAACATTGTCTATAAAAATCAAATGTAAATTTAGTATAAGCAAAATGAATCTTCCCTTAGAAACATTAGAAAATATACAATTCCACTCGACGAAAAGAAGAAAATTAAATTAATTATCTACCATAAAATACTGCTAACCTCATCGTCAATAACAATAACACGCCTGCAAAATACAAATTGCACATAACCTATGTTATTTACGAATTCTCATATCCCTTAAGGAACAGTATTGCTGATAGAACAGATTTCATGAATAATTCTATTGGATATACTACAACATGCCTAACAAACTGACTCACGTGACATCTCTCTGAACAATATATCTATTAGATCTCATTTAAATACATACGGAGTCCTACCGAACTCATACCGCAACATATTCGTTCCACTACAAATATAATAGCTTCATCCACACTAAAAAAATTTAAATAATGGGAGGATTCCATTTATCTATCTTTATATATATATATATATATATATATATATATATATATATATATATATATATATATATATATATATATATATATATATATATAAAGTGGACATGGAAGTCAGCACTTAGAGGCGACAGTCTGTTTCATGCTAGTGCAATCGTCAGGCGACGATTGCACTAGCATGAAACAGACTGTCGCCTCTAAGTGCTGACTTCCATGTCCACTTTATATTTACACACGCTCTATCTCTGATATTGAGCACTTTACCCTATAAATATAGCACACTTTAAGACTATATTTCTGCATATATATATATATATATATATATATATATATATATATATATATATGTGAGTGTGTGTGTGTGTTTGTGCGTGCGCGCGCGCCTTTGAAAGAAATTGATAGATTTCTCACTGTTATTGCTTAAATAATAATAATGATTTTGATTATATTTATTTTGGGGTGTAAGTATTTATATATATTTATGCGAATGCGTAAACTAACCGGTCTAGAAGGAATTTCTTCTGATAGGACGAATGTCTACATACTCAGAAGATCGTAGCTACTTCCAGATAATTCACTTGAATGAATTTGTAAAATTCAGTGAACGTACGATGCCTTTCAGTAGCCTCTAAAATGTTCAGTCATCTCACCTTCCAAATTGCAGACGATAACTTCTGCTAATGCAATTTTCGCCACAGTAACACCTCGTCTTGTCGGAATGCGAAGGCGTTTACATACAAATGGCATGTCTTGCGGATTAAGAAGATTCTGGTAAACTGTTTGGAGAAAATTACTTTGTAATTCATACTAACTTACAAAAGAAATCTTGTAAATCTATGCAAAACGGCTTTGTGAAGAAGATCAGATAACTCCGTTAAGATTATGGCTATTTGTTGCGGTTTATTGAACTGATGCCATTAAAAAGGTTTTTCTTTTTTTTTTTTTACTTTTCAGAAATAACCGCATTCATTAAAATCCTTCTCTCTCTATCTGGTTTATGGCTTTCGGTTGCTATTGCATTTTATGAAGTAGTTTTGCTGTTTGCATATCTTTCTTTCATTTTATCTGCCGTATCCTTTCAGTGCGTAGGCGGTCATGGCTCTCCACATCCCTCTATCCCGTGCAGCTCTCAACAAGTTCCTTCCCTCTGCTACCTCCCCCAGACCATTTCTGTCATCCACTTGCTTAAGCCCGCTAGGTATGTCATGCGTTGTTTTCCCTTGTGTCTCTTTTCCTCTATTTGACCCATGAGTATTAGATTCTTCAAGCCGTCCTTCCTCATTATGTGTTCCAGAAACTACAACTGCCTCTTCCTGGTGTTAAGCATAAGCTTCCTCCTTGTTTGCATCCTCTCCAAAACCTCATCGTTGCTCACACGCTCGGTCCACGATATCCTTATCATCATTGTTGAACCACAACTCCGTCGCCTCGAGTCTCTTCTTGATCTTTGAGAAAATCGTTCAACATTCGCTGCCGTAATGAAGGACAGCTGTCACGTAACAGCTCAGTATTCTTTTCTTTGTTACCAAAGAAATCCTCCTGTCTCACAATACTCTGCCCAGCTTTTGGAATGCGTCCTTGGCCATCCCAATACGTCTACGGATCTCAGTGTCGCATTTACCGCCCTCTGTCAAAACGCTTCCCAGAGGAGCACGATATTCCTTATACTATATTCTATATACCAGAATAAAAGATTATTTTATTATTCGGTATGTTTCTTTATTTTTCTTGTAGGTCTTCGGCGAAATAGCGTTTCACTTTTTTGATGTTTACTTAAAGATGGTAGTCTGTTTGCTTTCATATCTTCAGCCAATGTTTCTCATACACGTCATTTTTTCTTCCTTCTGAACTTCTAAACTACAGTTTCTTCAAATATTTTCTTGATGGTAAATTCAATTATTTTACATATTTACGTTTCTTGTTTTCTCAGATCAGGATTTGTGTTCATACCAATTTTTCAGTTCCTTTTTTGATTATTGTGCGATCTGTTGTCACGATTTTCGAAAAGTTCAATGTTGCGTTCCGAACATTGAAGAGGTTTTTCTTTCAATCTTATATCCTTTTTAAAACAGATGGCAATTATTCATCATCATTCATAATCGGTCCCATGACAGGCTATGGTAACCGGTTCCCTTGAAATATTTGGACTGAAAGCCTGAGAGCTATTCATCTATGCGTAATGTGTCATGTGCAAATAGATCTGACTGATTCCATCTCTCGCCAGGCCATAGAACAGATTCCCTACAATTTGGATACTCTCCTTGGTCACGGATACGTGTGCTTTTATTCCACCGTGGAAAACCTTCCGCCCAGGCTGCTGACTTTAACCTAGGAAGTAATACGCCCGGCGATGTCGCTTCATCACCATACTAGCTGAATACATATATATTGATCCCAGTTTACCTCATTGTAATAGATGGCTTTGACTGTACGAGAGGTTTCATTAGTCCTATAGCAGGTCTTTGCAATCCTCCTGTGGGTTCAGCCAAATTTCTCATGAAAAAAGCCTGCAGGCTGTGGAGCAGGTTTAGTCGATAAAATACCGACCACGCGGCAGGTATTTAATGTTACATGTCACCATTAGCGCACGGATAGTGACCTGACATAAAACCATTACATATATACTGTATATACTCCTGTAACAGGCGATGTTTATTTTAAATACAGCTGTAATTTTGACTACAGTAAATGGATATATAATTTCGTCAACCGCCTAGCCAGTTGCAGCAGTACACGCCCTAATTTTATATGTCATGTATGACGCGACCCACTTAAGATTAGCTTTAAAATTAGGTCTTCAAAAGTAGCATGATGCTCGAGTATATATATATATATATATATATATATATATATATATATATATATATATATATATATGTATATATATGTATATATATATATATATGATGATTAATTATAGTTTTTATACACGAACAAAAACAACTTACATAAACATTTTGGGTTCTCACCAGTCGAGATGCAGCCGCTTCGAAACAAGAATACATCTTTGTAGTGAGTAAGTTGTTTTTGTCCGTATCAAAAAAATATAATAGATAATTATTGTTCTACTCTTGCTATTGAGCTCTCTTTTGTATTAATGCTGACAACGTTAGAATTTATATTATTTTCTTTCTCATTACATTCGTATATATATATATATATATATATATATATATATATATATATAAACAGCGATTCCCACGGCTATTAATGCATTACTCTTCAAGTACGAATTGAGTTCTCCTGGCCACTGGCGTATTTCGTATAGAAAAACGTTAAAATTTCTGTTCCTTTCGTTTCGATCCCGGCTTGAAGCAATCGGATGTCTACCCACACTGAAGAGCTGCGAAGCAGCCTGTCTGTGAATGAATATGTATATATATATATATATATATATATATATATATATATACACGCACATTTTAAATACTGATATAATGCCATATAGTATATTTATAAAATTAATATATGTTTATCGTGCACATCTTACTAACACCTGTTGCTTAATATCGATTTTAATCTAAAAATATTGAATTCTAAATGGGAAAATCTTAGTGTCTATTTTATTACCTTTCTTTTTGATAGGCCTGTTATTGGTGGAGTGAATTTTAGCACTTACACTATATTCTGTCATATGTATATATATATATATATATATATATATATATATATATATATATATATATATTAGCAGTATAATCCGTCTTCGACCGGGTGTTTCATTATTGGGAATTTTTGCCGTTCAATTAGAGTAGTTTAATTTTAAAATCATCCCACCCGAAAATCAATATTAGTAACAACAATTGGGTGCAACTTTGGCACTTCCCCAAATGAGGGTTAACAATTTAAATGTTGGGTGGCCGTGAAAAGGGCCGTTTTTGCGTTGTCAATCTTGTTTCAGCCTCACGCGCATCAGCAGTTGAAGAGGCGTTTGTCCTCAGCCGTTGAGTCCTTTGATCATCATTTTCAGCCTCGCGTGCAGAAGCGTTCCGGTATGCTTTTCTGTAAAGCCGATTGCTACGTTGATCTTCGGACTCAGTGACTCTGATTGAAGCATTCCGAGAGGCATTTTGAGACAGGGGAACTGAACGTTTTAAAGACGATTCATTATCCCTTATTCGAATTGTGGACCTGGTGGCAGCGGTTTTGCGACCTAAGCAAGTTCTTTTCTTTGGTGGCATGTCTTAGGCAAGTATGAGTTTCAAATGGAATGCATGTGCAAATACCAGGACAGAACGCTGTAAAGCTACAGGGATCACTAAGCTCGAATAACGTTAGGAAATGTTGGAAAAATAAATGATGAGTAATAAAAAAGCAAGCTTACTGTTGTGGTAGGATCCACCTAATCTGCATAGGTGACTACCAACTATATAAATAATGGTTGGTACCGGAAGACGAGGAGGAGGAATCACGAGATCTAACTAGAGACTCTGATCGACTGCGACTAGTCAACACATTCTCCAGGAACGTCTTCCCAGAAATATACAGAAATACTATATGTACTTATTGTGTACACTTTCTTGTTATAATACATTCTTGTTCTAAGTACATTTTGTGTTGCATTATTATTCCATGCAATAGGCGAGATTCAACAATGAGTCAAGACTCAACACTTACTTATTCCTACGATGAATGCAATGCAAAAACTGCCAGGACAATAAAAAATTAAATTGGGAACGGCTATAAACTACAATAAAAGCAACATCCGATAACACACGAGCACATTTTGAGAATTATATATATATATATATATATATATATATATATATATATATATATATATATATATATATATCATCCGAGGTAGCACAACGCAATCATCAGGTGCCGATTTCAATTATTCATCATCACCTGCGTCGTGCATGAAGTAAAAATGAAAAAAAATGTATATTCATTATTAATATATAAATTATATCTCGGTTATTCTACATCAATGACTATTTTATTAACAACAGCACTTAATGTGCGATATCACACACACGTGTGTGTGTATATATATATATATATATATATATATATATATATATATATATATATATATATCGTTTAGTTCACACTCCTCCGTCGTCTTTTGAACAGGAGTAGAGGTTTGTCACTTGTTACCTGTTTAGGATTGGGTCTCCGGTCTCTTCTATGCTATATTACATTCTCTTTCACTACCTTTACCAGAAGCCTTTCGCTTCTTAGTGACATTATCATCTTGCTTGTGGTGAATTTATTAACACACACACAGCCATCATATATATATATATATATACATACATATATATATATATATATATATATATATATATATATATAAAGTTATGCTCATATTGATATAGCAAAAAATAACAGTATATACAGAAGCAAACAGAGATATGAAAACACACATACACGCGCCTAAATATATATATTCACACACAATATATATATATATATATATATATATATATATATATATATATATATATATGTTCAATTACATTATTCCATCAGGCGTCCATTTCATTCGGCACGTGCAACTGCTGAATATGAAATAGAATGGAAAAATTGGAAACACAGAATTAAAAACAAAAATATTTCTCTCTATTACTTTTTACTTTTTTTTTCATTTTCTTTCATGTTTCTATCGCTCTCTCTCCTCTTCTCTCTCTCTCTCCTCTTGTCTCTCTCTCTCCTCTTCTCTCTCTCTCTCTCTCTCTCTCTCTGTGTTTCACTTGGCTTTCAATTTCTTTATTCTCCACGTCTTCTCGTGTGCATACAAAAACAGAAGCCCTCGTAATTTAATAACATGTACAACACTGCGTCGGATTCTTTCGACGCCTGTTCACACAACTAGAATACCACCGCTCAAAAACAACCCGTTTCCCAAACCCAGACTTCCTTGTCCCTTCCGCCCGCCTCCACAGCCCATCGAAGTCTCTCTAATACCTTCTAATGCACTAATTTCTGTGAAACGTGCATTAACCGCCCCCTACGCTACCTATTTCCGCTTTTCACAGCCTCGCATTGTCTGGCACATTTGCAGTTCCTAGAAAAATGTGTGATTGGAAGCATATATGAGTTATCGATGTCTGCCTGGCCGATAGGAATCGACTCCACTGCATGCAATCGATCGCTGGTATCGATACGAGAGAAGAAGAAGAAGAAGAAGAAGAAGAAGAAGAAGAAGAAGAAGAAGAAGAAGAAGAAGAAGAAGATGCTGACAAGGAAACGGAAAAAAAGAAGACGAAGAAGAGAATTATCTGTGTACGGTTTACGCGTCGTATCTTTTGCATTTAGAACCTTCTTATCTCTATCACCAAACAAGCATTACTACATTTTTGAGTAAATTATTCTCATCTTCACCGCCTTTGAAATTATACATCTCGTCTCATCTTCTGCCATAAGTGCTGTCTGTAGATCTGTAATGAAGTATCTTTCATTAATTTCTCTGTTTTGGGGACTAGTGGTCACATTTAAGTAGTTTCGTTCACAGGATTCTGGCCAGTAATCTATACAGTCGTTCATGAACTATCTGAATTTCTGTTATGACGTATTACCATTATTTCGTGTACTAGTCGAATCCCTTTTCTACGAAAATAGGAAAAGCCAAGTTCTCATAGAAGTTCTTTTAACTCTCCAAACCGGCGTTTCTCAAACTTTTTAAGCAACGGCACACCTAAGAGCAAATTAATATATCACGGCACACTTAGCAAACTTTTTAAAGGCTATATATTTAACTGTTATGAAATAAAAACATAGATTTAAAAATAAAATACACACAAATATGAACTTTATTTCAATGTCTCGATACAACTATTTGTTCAGTTTATTTAATGTGAAATCTGTGCTTGGTGATTTTTCGCGATTTCTTCGATGTTTGGTCGAATGTACAATATGTAGACCTTCATTCCTTCTTAATGAATATTAAAACAAAGTATATAAAATAACATAATCGAGGAATAGTGAAAAGAATTCTTTAAAGGAAAAGTTTAATACTTACTCATTTATTCAAATACCAAGGCTGTACCATTACTACTTCCCCCATATATATATATATATATATATATATATATATATATATATATATATATATATATATATATATATATATAAGGCTTAAACACTAATATTCGATGGTTAAAATTTATTACATTGGGATCGTAATCACGATCCAATTCATCAGACCTACACTGGGTTGTAGATTAATATTCTTTCGTTTTTATTATTATTATTTCATTTATATATATATATATATATATATATATATATATATATATATATATATATATATATATATATAATAAAAAGGCTTAAACACAAATATAAGTTTATAAGTATGGTCTCTTGCAACATTAGTTCGACCACCTAACCAATATGGCCGACCCTAGCCGTTTCCATGGTAACTAATGTTGCAAGAGACCATACTTATAAACACGCTCAAACCACAAGATAGCTTATTCCCAAATTCTCGCTTGACGAGTAAGCGAGACCAGACACCTTAATTCAACTTAATTTAAAAACTATATTGAGGGTCTTGAAACATTAGAACTCTTATGTAACGAAGGAATCATATTTAAAAAAAATATTATAATATAAGCTCTACTTCTGTATGGAGCACTGCCTTTTTAACAAATAAAAGCAAAAATACTAAGGAACTCCGGATTATTTACCTAACGTGTTCTTTCCTATTTTTCTGCATACCTGCACATATATATATATACATATATATAAATATATATATAAATATATATATATAAATATATATATATATATAAATATATAAATATATATATATATATAAATAAATATATGTATACATATATATATATATATATATATATATATGTGTGTGTGTGTGTGTGTGTGTGTGTGTGTGTGTGTGTGTGTGTGTGTGTATGTGTGTGTGTTTGCCGTGACAATATTTCGCAGCACACTTAAAAAGATCGCTCGGCATAATAATGTGCGGTTGAGAATCACTGCTCTAAAATATCTGGATAAACAATATTTTCAGCAAGATATCTGTTTTCTAAAGTTCTCTTTGTTAAGTCCACTTGAATTTCCTACTTAGGACATAGTTACACAAACCACGAGAGAATTTTTTCATAATAATAATAATAATAATAATATGGTTTTATTCTTGTTGCACATAAACAATGCTTGCTAACTAGAAATTACCAAGCACACATACTGAACAACTGGGTTAACCTGAAATGCAGTTTCTGTTATAAATATCCAGTAACAATTGACCATCTTGTATCAGGTTGGGCAGTGTTAGCACCAACTGACTATAAAACTCAACACAATAGAGTGGGCCAATATCTGCTACTGGAAAATATGCAACTTTTACAGGCAGAAAACTGCAAGAAACTAGTATGAACATCACCCAGATCCGGTTACAGATATTGGACCTGTAACAATTTTAAGGGACTTTACAATACACACAGACAGAACACTCAAAGCTAATCACCCAGACATCGTGATCAAGAAAGGAATGTGCTTTTACATTGACATGACAGTCACTGATTGTAACGTATTTATCAGAATACAAGGAATTTGAAATGGAAATCTCAAAAATGTGGAATATGGAGACATGAACAATTCCACTTGTAGTTGGAGCCCTCAGATTGATTGGAAAAGGTTCCGATAGACTCATAGAATAGATTCTTAGTAGCTCATAGCTTAAAGAAATAAAAGAAATGGTACTCACAAGTACAGCTCACACATTGCGAAGAGATTTAACTATGTAAAATACGCATGATCTTAGGATTTTGTTTTGTCTTTGTTTCTTTTTTGCTTCGTTTTTCTTTTACAAAAATGATCAGGGGAAAATGTCACAAAGATTCCTGTTGCCTTATCAAAGGGTTTTAATTTTTAAAAATTATTCATCTTGGTTACCAGGTAACGCTAGAGCGCCCAATTTCCCCTATTATTTTGTTCATAATGAAGAATAGTCAGATAGTACAGTGAATCATTGTTGCTCTCTCTGCGGCTTTGATTTTAAAGTTGTCTTTCTCCTAGATTCGTTGACAATCAAGGCTAGTGTTTCCAGTTTGACCGAATGTTTTAATTGTTTATAATAAGGAATCGGAAGAAGTATTATAATAATGGATTTCCGTTCCAACAGTTTTTAATTAAAACTCCTTTTCCTTCATCGTAACTGGTTGAAAATCAAAGGTTAGAGAGCTCAGTCTACCCTGTTATTTTATTCCTGATGAGGAATGGGTAAAGGTAGTACCATGAGCTCTTGTTGCCTTCTCCGCTGTTTTGTATTTAGATTTATCGTTCTCCTAGATTTTTGCCAACCAAGATTAATAGGCCAGTCTATCTTGCTATTTAACCCATAGTTGCGGTGCGAAACAACCATAAGAATTGGAAACCGAAGAGTGGAAACTCTTCAGGCAATATAGTTGAAGAAACCCTTCCTGCCATATTGTTGAAGAAACACTTCAGGCAATATAGTTGAAGAAACTCTTCAGACAATATAGCTGAAGAAACACTTCAGGCAATATAGTTGAATAAACTCTTCAAGCAACATAGTTGAAGAAATACTTCAGGCAATATAGTTGAAGAAACTCTTCAGGCAATATAGCTGAAGAAACTCTTCAGGAAATATAGCTGAAAGTGTGGTGAATACTGGAGTGATTTACTCTCACTTGACCGTGTAAAGGTTTATAGCAGTAAAACAGAAAAAAAAAGTTTATGTAAGGAGAAAAAGTGATAACACTGGAAGGAAGAAAAAAATAATATCAAAGCTCGTATGTTTCATTATCCAGGAATCAAGAAACATGGTTTTCTTTTTCTTTTACTCTTGTATACAGAGAAGGCGGTTCAGTGAGTCTAGAGTTATCACCATTGAAAGTTGCCTTACGTAAAACAAGGTGTAAACAGTTGTATACATTAGACACGTTTTGTTTTAATCTATACGTTATCTTTTTTTTCTTCTTCTTTTATTTGCAGCTGCCGAAGTCAGTCCGTGTTCAGATTAGAAGAGTGGCTTGTTTTGTTCTTTTACCATTTCAAATAAATAAAGATGACAGTGTTTAGTCAACATTGTGCGTCGAATCTTAATTTTTGAGCGCGAATCACTAAACCAGTTACATTTACTGACCGTTCGGGTGTCGGTGCCTTTCTTAGTTTACTTTTTTAGAGTAGTGTTTCTCAACCGGTGTTCTCCGGAACCCTACGTCCTGAGTATGACGATAAACTACACCCGGCAGCAAGGCTTCTGATTGGGAGATTGTGAGGAGCGTGGAACCACATCATAATTGCTGCTATTCCTAGGTCCAACATGACCTCCTAGGATCCCAGCTATAGGCAAATAATTAACCCCTAAACTGGACTCAAAACATTATGAAAGTATAAAAATAGATTTTTATAGTAAAAATACCAGCAATATATTTTTGAAAAAAAACTACCAGAAATACATTAAAAAAAAACTTACCAGCAAAAATCTTTGGAAAAAAATATTAATAGATATTCTATTCATGCGAACCTATCCTAAAAATATTGTCGTCATTAAATAACCCATTGAGCTTTTTATGCTGTAAAACAAATTAAACCAAACCAAAGTAAAGCAAAGCAAATCGAAGCCCTACTGTTCAGCAAGACCTAGCTAGGTGTTCCGCGAGAAACAATGATCAATAGCCTTTTTTATTATTTCACCCCAAGCAAGGCAATAAAGCCACTAGGACGCAATAGATTTCTGAGTGTTTAGTGACTATGAGAAGAACAAATATTAAGGAGAGAGAACAATAAAAGAACAATAATTAAGAAGACAGAAGATATGGATTGATATTGCATTTCAATTTGTTTTAAAATCCTAGTTGACTGGGAATCAGGAAGACTGAAGAGAGTTCCACAAGCGTGAAATGCGATAGACGAAACTGTCAGCAAAGAATTTACTGTTGCATCTATCCATTTCAACTCTTAAATTATTAGACATTGCCGACAACTTAAATTCTTAAAGTCTAGGTAACATAGAAAAAAGTTTATCAGAACAATAACCATGGTAGGTGTATTTACTTGACCCCCCCACCACTGAGTCAGGTTGTGACACAAGGTCGATTTTTAACGTTGGGACCCGAGTGTTTTCACTCGGACCGCTGGTCTAAGCTGGTCTTAGCTGGTCATAGCTTGTCCAAGCTGGTCAGAGCTGGTCTAAGCTAGTCATAGCTGGTCTTGGCTTGTCATAGCTGGTCCAGGCCAGAGCTGGTCCAAGCTAGTCGTAGCCGTGATACTACCAGCGCAGGAACGAATCCCTGTGCCAGGTAGGAAAGGCAAAGGGAAACTACGTTATGACGGTGGGAAAGGGACTGAAACCGAGATGCCAGGTCAGGACCAATAACATTGTAGATTCTTCTTTAGATTTTATCAAGAATCTCTTAATATATAGCAGGAGCACCAGACCAGATGTCTTAGCAATATTCAAAGTAATGTATTTTTAAGTAATTTTTGTTTAGTTTTATGTCCATAATTTTACTGTGCACATACAGCATAATGTTTGAAAATCCTTGATTATTATAATAAAGGTTTCAAGATCTGATATTTAAAATTATAATAATCCTAGGGAATGAACTTAGCGATGTCTATATGGTGTTTTTAGGAAAACGCCTTTACTAGTTAGTTGGCAGGATCTGTACATGGAGGATTCATATATTGTTTTTACTACATAAACCACAAGAAAAATATAAAAGAGACATATTAATAACAGTGTACAATAATCTTTATGCGGAGGGTCGTCCGATGTTTATGGATGTTTTTCTTTCATTTTTTTTTATTGATGACAAATCTATTTCCATAATATTTACTGTTTCCAAAGTTATTATCTTGGTGCTATCTAAAACCGATATTACTATCAAGTTTATTTGAATATGGTTTCTTTGTGACGACAAACATCAATTTTATAATTAACAAAGTCCCGAGCCAATAATTCCAAACATTAACGTGTACTGGTGGTAATAAATTTATATGCAATTGTAAACATTTACAAAGTTTTAAATAAGAACTTGTCAACTTTTAACGGTTGACAGCAGGAGAGTTCATGACCTTCTTCACTAAAATATTAAATAGACTGCCGGTTAAAATTAGGCAGCGAAAAGAAACATTGAACGCGCAAATATTAAATTCAAATTTTAAAATTTCTAGCGCCTGACTTGTCTCGACGCAACAGTTCAAATGATTTTATTCAGTTTCCTAATGCTTGTTTTTTTTTATCGCTGTTGTTTTTAGATATCCCACACTGTGACAACATAAGGTTTGTTAAGAAAGATGAACCTTGGCATAAAATAAAAGACCAAAACAAAGGTACATTATTTACATTATTCAGACTATTGTCCTCATCTTTGTCGCCATGTTTATCACAACGTTTCGGCCGTTGAACGCTCCGGCCTTCTTCAGGTGGTTAGAATGTCGAACTGAACCCTTTATTTCGCTCACTTGGGTAGACTGTTCTAGTTCCACGTGCCATGTTTAGTGGATATCAGTTATCAGTTATCTCCTGAGCGTAACAACGGCCGAAACGTTGTGATAAACATGGCGACAATGATGAAGACAATAGTCCGAATAATGTAAATAATGTACATAATATCTCATCTCAGAAATATAGACAGATACAAAACAAAGGTATTAGGAAACTGAATGAAATCCACTATTTACATTATTCAGACTATTGTCCTCATCTTTGTTGCCATATTTCTCACAACGTTTCGGCCCTTGTACGCTCCAGGCTTCTTCAGGTGGTTGGAATGACAACTGAGCCCTTTATTTCGCTCGCTGGGGTACACTGTTCTAGTTCCACATGCCATGTCTAATGGATGTCAGTTATCAGTTATCTCCTGTTAAGTCCACTCTACAGCGAGCGAAATAAAGGGTTCAGTTCGACATTTCAACCATCTGAAGAAGACCGGAGAGTTATGATAAATATGGCAACAAAGATGAGGACAATAATCCGAATAATGTAAATAGCGTACATAAGTATAAAATATTCCAAGTCTTCTTTCCTCAAAATATGCCCCAGAAATGTCGACTAACTTCCTGATGTTAAGCATAAGGAACGTTTTTGTTGCCATTCAAGTCTCTTCATTTTTCTGATGGCTACTTACACGGTAATTGTTAAAATTTGAACCGCTAAGCAACCTTTCTAATCAATATAATTCATGTCTCATCTCAGAAATATAGACAGATACTAAATGAAATCCGGTTAGCTGTTACGTCTAGACACGTTTGACCTTAGAAATTATAAAAAATGTAAATTTAAAATTTGACATCTGTACGTCTTCAGTATTTCCTTTCGATGTATAATTATCACCGACATTTTTATTTATTAAAATCTTTTTCATTTGGAACGTGGGACGGAGAAGGTAATGACTTCCCCGATTTTCAACCGTTAAAATTCGGCAACTTATTTGAAACATTGTAAATGTCTCCAATATTATATAAATAATTTTTCCATTAGAAGACTTGTGAAAAAAAAGGTAAAGTGAGAAATATTGTCTCCGGAAGTCGATAATTATAACACTGATGTACATTGTCTCCAAGAAACCAGAATCAAAGGGCATGGTATTAAAATCAGAGTTAAACCGTCTAGGTTCAGAGCTTTGGAAATAGACAGCAAATTTAATGGAAATGTTTTTGTCATAGATACCAAATGGAAGAATATCTAGAGATTGGATAACAACCATAGTACAATGTACTTTGCTCTATTCTTTATTTAGGTCACCTCTGTGTGGTGTAATGGTTAGCAAGCTTGTCTCGCTAGAACTGTTACGATTGAAAAGTGTGTTCGATTCTCACTAGGTGCCCCATGCTTTGGGCCTAGTGCCACATCTAAGCTACATTTAGAAAATCATGGTTTAATGGTTACCAAGCTTGACTCGTTAGAACAATTACGAACTTACTGCTGAGTTGGATCCTCACTGGGTGCCACATACTTTCGGCCTTGTGCCACATCTAAGCTACGCTTAGAAAATAATCTATATTCCTTATTGAGGGCACCTTTTTTTGGTGTAATGGTTAGCAAGTTTGTCTCGCTAGATCTGTTACGACTGAAAAGTGAATTCGATTCTCACTAGGAGCTCATTCTTTCGGCCTTGTGCCACATCTAAGCTACGCTTAGAAAATAATCTGTATTCCTTATTTACCCCAGTTCAAACCTTTAAAGCTAAGACCTTTCTTACCATTATACAGAATCGAATGATCCATATTCTCTTTGCATTCCATTGGTAAGGAGGAAGTTCCACTCGGAAAGCGGAAGAGAAGAGTCTTTGCGGAAACGACTCCCGAGATGATGATTCCTATATCATTAAAATTTCAGCCGTTATCTGTCTTACATATCGAAAAAATATTCAATACTTATCTCTTCGTTTTACGTCCATATAACAACAATTCAGTAACCCTTTACATTAATTGGATCTTTAGCCTTGTACCGAGTGAAAAAATGTAGCAGAAAACTTAATAAATACCATGGCATTGTATTAACTAAAATAGGGTACTTCGATAAGGAGTAATAGTCAGCAAGCCTGTCTCGCTACGACTAAATAGTGAGTTCAATCCTCATTGGGTTCCCTCTACTTTCAGCCTTGAGCCACATCTAAGCTACGCTTGGAAAATCACTATAATGAATATAATATACCGACAGTATACAAAGTGCAGATATAGCACAAAAAGCATACAGCGCCCTCTGAGTATTGAGATCACTATTCTGCCGTGAGTTGTCTAGCGAGACAAGATTGCTAACAATTATATCACGTCGAAGTATATACAAACAAGATATTCCGACTCGAGATTCGAATACAGACAAAAAACCGGAGAGTGTCTGACTTATAACAACGAAAATATGCCAATAATACTACTTGCTACTCGTTTTAACTTTCCGAAAGATAATCAAGAAAAAAAGAAAGAAAGAAATAACTTCTCATAGAAATATGGAGCAGATAGCTTGTCGAAAATCAGAGAATTTGATATGGGAACGTGTATGATGAATTTCAGATTTCTGTCTATATTTCTGAGATGAGGTATTATGTACATTATTCGGACTATTGTCCTCATCTTTGTCGCCATATTTATTACAACGTTCCGGCCGTTGTACGCTCCGGCCTTCTTCAGGTGGTTGGAATGTCGAACTGAACACTTTATTTCGCTCACTGGGACCAAAAAAATCTCCCGAGTCGACCAAGCATAGAAATGAATACAATATGGGGACCAGTAATAAGGAGTGCCAGAGAAAAGCGATAATAACAGCAAACTTGCAATATGAGCTCTGGTAAATACATGAAATGATAACAGCAAAAATTGCAATATGAGCACTGGTAAAAATGGTTGCTGAAGACATTAGGTTTATAATACCCTCAAGGACACATGGCACAGTGGATAAAGGCGTTGGGTAGATCCAGTCACAGGACCCAGAGCGTGTGAGTTCAATACCCGGTTAAGTCAGTGGAGAACTTTCAGAGGGAAGAAATAACAGGAGATAACTGATAACTGACATCCATTAAACATGGTACGTGGAACTAGAACAGTCTACCCCAGTGAGCGAAATAAAGGGTTCAGTTCGACATTCCAACCACCTGAAGAAGCGTACAACGTCCGAAACGTTGGAATAAATATGGCGACAAAGATGAGGACAATAGTTCGAATAATATAAATAATGAATTTCAGATTGTCAAATAAAAGTTCTGAAAAGCAATACATTAGAGCACCTCGACTGGGGTAAGTTTATTCAGGCAGGATGTTTAACCTTTACGGCAGCTGTTATGAAGAAGTCAGTCGAGATAAGAGTGTCATTCTCCATGTTTGTTTTTCGGTTATACGCTGCTACCATCTCTTCTCTCGAGTTGCCCTTTCAAAACCTTAAAGGGTCATTGGAATGAACGAAATAAGGATTCATTGTTTCCAGAAATTCAAACCATCAATCTTTCACAAAAAAAAAAAAAATATCGCAAATATTTCCATAAATGCAGAATGAATTATATTGATTAGAAAGATTCAAATATTAACAATCTATTACCGAGTAAGAAGCCATCAGCAAAATGAAGAAGAGACTTGAATGGCAACAAAAAAGGTTCCTTATGCTTAACATCAGGAAGAGACAGTTGACATTTCTGGGGCACATTTTGAGGAAAGAAGGCTTGGAATATTTGATACTTACAGGACAGAAGAACAATCATTTTAGAATACCAGGTGCTTGAATGCGCTGGTGGTGAAATGGATAACGGCTCGGAAGCCAGTTTCCAGGATTCGTTATATTACGCGCAAATAACCTTGAAAAGGTATAAATCCAGCTCTCCTTCTCCTAACTATGGGTTAATCAGTAAGACTTGTATCAGTAACTTCTTACAATCTACAAATTATTATAGTTTTAAATAACCTGCAAAAGGTTAACAAGCCGTAGAAAAAATCAATCAATTAACTTACACACGCACACGCACTTTTTTCCAAAACCAATATATATATATATATATATATATATATATATATATATATATATATTTAGTTTACGAAAAACTAGGTAATCCATATACCTTAAAGTAGTCTGTTTTTATTTAAAATATATATATATATATATATATATATATATATATATATATATATATATATATATATATATATATATATGTATATATATATATATATATATATATATATATATATATATATATATATATATATATATATATGGATGGATGGATGTATTCGCCCTTCTAGTTCTTCCAAAGTCTTGGTTTGGTATAGTAGACTTCCTCCTTTAACCAACACTAAAGAAGAAAGCCACAGGATGTTAAGTCAGCTGAACACAGCAATTTTGTCTTTGAAATAATGATGATGACATTGTGCTAATGTCGAAAATACTCGGAATAAATGAATATGTATCAACATGGTAATTTTCTCTCTTTCTTTAATAATGACACCAAAAAGCATGTCCGTGAATATGAAAGGACCCAATTGAAAATAAGTAGACAAAACTCGTTTAAATTATTCAATGAAACATCTCTCTCTCTCTCTCTCTCTCTCTCTCTCTCTCTCTCTCTCTCTCTCTATATATATATATATATATATATATATATATATATATATTTATTAAAAGTGAATATTGAAGTTAACACTCAGAGGTGACAGGCTGTTTCATGCTAGACGCAATCGATCGTCAGGCCTGACGATTGCGTCTAGCATGAATATTTATATTTTCATATGCTCTATCTCTGATATTGAACACTTTATCCCATAAATATAGCACACCTTAATACTATATTTATTCATATATATATATATATATTGTTACGTTAGCCCAATAGTTGTACGATCACCTCAGATTTTATAGGCATGTTTTTAGTACATTGTGTATTTGCGACGAAACATATGAATCTTGATAACCTCCTTATTTCTTGAATATGCAGTTTGTGGGATATATGTTTTTTATGCCCAGATAAGTCAGGGCCAGTTTTCGGGAAGGAACCTTACTTCCTCCTCCCATCTCGTATCTGGGCTCTGATCGTAGGCCAAACAAACGCTGTTTGACAGATAGGTGCGAATGACATTTAACAGTGTCCATATCGTAGGCCAAACAAACGCTGTTTGGCAGATAGGGGCGAGTGACATTAAACAGGGTCCGTGAAGGACACACACACACACCTTTTTTTGTGGGCCAACACGCGACTCAACTGATAGCAGTTTTCGTTTCGCACGTGTTGAGGTGGCAACAATCTCACTTAGTTGCTGACCCTCGGAGGAAGCGGACGTCACCAAAACCAATCTTAGCTGTTCGCCGTTAGAAGAATTAGATGCCACCAAAAACCAAAGGACCGAAGAGAGAACCTAGAACAACACCGTCAACCAAAGTCGGCTACATTCCCGTGATTTTTCTGTGTGTTCTTCTCGCCATCAACACGGATTGGACATCGCCAATCAAAAACCCATAATTAGAACATTGTCAATCCCATCCTTTTATGAATATCCTTGATAATAGTCAATCGACGTCGATTCCAAACATATGTAATTTTCTGCATGTTTTTTCTATATCTTATGATCTGCTATCTCTGTATTCATATGTATTTCGCCGCATTAGTATCTGTTTAGGTAACTTAACTCCCCATCACTTACGTTATTTAGTTTTCCTTTTCTTTTTCTTACTTTCACACTCTGTATATTTTATAAATAAAACTTTTGTATTATATATCCTCGTGTTGTCTTCTATCGTTCTATGTCTGCATATGGTTCATTTTCTCTCTGCGTTTACCGACGTCCGGAATTGGAGAATTCCCCTCCCAACGTTCTTTTCTTTATTTTTATATCGAACCTTGGGGTCTCTTATTTATTTATTTTTTTATTTTCTCGTTGCGTCCCGGCTATCGTAGTCCCAACGAAACCCTGGGCGTAACAGAATATATATATATATATATATATATATATATATATATATATATATATATATATATATGGATATATATATGGATATGTGTGTGTGTTAGAGAGAGAGAATGTGTGTGTGCGCGCTTGTGTGTGAGTGCGTTTGTGCGTGTTTAAAATAGGATATAGAATCCCGAGAAATTTAACAAATGAAAAAACGTTTCATTGAAAATAGATTTGATTACGCGTTTCACCTTTCTAGACTTCATCAGATTCAAAAACAAAAGAAATTTGTTTGTGTGTGTATGTGTGTGTGTGTGTGTGTGTGTGTGTGTGTGTGTGTGTGTTTGAATGTTTAAATAATGAATCATAGTACATTTCCTCTATGCTGGAGTTTCTCGTGATTAAAGAAGAAATGACTGACAAAACGCCGTTATTATTTATTTAGTATCATTTCTTTATAATTCTTAGTTCGAGCCGAAATTCGTTAATATATTTTCCCTGCGTTTGTATCGATTTAAAGGCAAATCTTCATCTCATTGTCAGAATGGCACGAAAGCAATAAATTCATATAACCTTTTTTTAAATGAATCCAAGGCAAATCCTCATCCAATCCTACAGAATGGATTGAAAGTAAAAGATTACGCTAAAACTGCACTGGAAAAAAAAGTATGCGGGGTATGTCAGAAAATTTGCAGAAGCCAGCCATATCTCTCATGAAAACTAAGGAGTAAGTTGAAAAGAGTTTACAAAACAGGCCAGGATCTGTACAAAACAAATTCAAGGAATCGACAGTCATCATGTCTGTATGTATTTAGTTTTCAGGTCAGCAATCCTTCTCTAATACATGTTTGTTTAAAAATGAATGACAGGCTCCTTCTATTAACTTTTTATTGTGTTTTCTTTTCGTGGGAAAAAGAGATGTCGTTTTTGGATTTAATATACGTAGAAATTCTCCAGATGATTATGGGTTTCGGACGCTTCTACTTGTAAAATGGCTTAGCAGAATCCTAAATATTACATATGGATAAAATATTTTCCACAAAACTTGGTCGGTTTGAACAAAAGCCGGCTCGCAAGATTCGTACACGCATAATAAATTGACAGAAATACAATGTGGTACACAATAATGGAATTTTTTTAAAATTAAATTTTGGTCGGATTAAATGAAAGTCGGAAGACAGGATTCCTACATGTGGAATGGACTGATGGATTGGGGGAAAGGCAACTTGAAAATGTGAATAAAACGCTTTTGGCAAAAGTTGATCGGATTAAAAGAACACTGGATCTGTGTCTATATGGCGCGAAGAAATGTTGGCGCTCTTTCTATTGGCGAGGAACAACTTATTTTTCCTTGTCAGAAGAAAGTGATAAGCACGTTTCTACTTAAACGTGACAACCGGTAAGCGTTCTTCACTCGCATCTCTGGTAATTAATAGTACGGCGTAGTTGTGCTTCGAGGAGCGCGAGTGGTATTCTTTCACTGCGCGCATGCATGCGGCGTAATAGTTTTAGACTGCCACCCTGAGGTGAATTCGTCAGAAGAGACGAAAGAGCCAAATCTGCTGAAATTATCTTGAGCATGAATGGATTGTCTTCGACTGTTTGTTCAAACATGTCCGGCTCTAATGTCTCTTGGATTCGAACAATGACAAAATCAACATTGCTCACGTGATACAAAACAAAATCGCCGTGACGTGCTGGTAGTGTCAAGGGTTATAGGGGGCGGTGCGCGGAATCGGCCGAGCTGAGTTCAATCCCTGTGTATTTCTGCTGTGTTCATTTCTCGTACTAGTGGCAATGGTAATATTAGCCGTTTCCATATAAGGAAACATTCGGCAATTATTGACCAATCGGCTATTCGAGTTATGTTGTTCTTTATTCCTTGGACATTGGACTGGGTTCAAAGTGTAATATCTCTAACGGTGATGGTGATAATAGTTGTTTCTTTATAAGGAAACTTTCGACTTACTTTGACCGAGCAGACAGTACAGATGTCGGTAGAAATGCACGCAATCTTTCGATGAAAAAAAAAAAATCAGGAAAATACGTTCCTCGACTTCAGTGGCTGTTATAGCTCTTTCCAGTATTGACGAGGGTTACCTTCCTAACTTTTTGTTCGAAATAGTGTGGAACGTCAACATCAGGATTATGCCAATATTTTCTCTTCGAGAATGAGGTATCCATTTTTATTAATGCTGCTGTTGAAAGTTATCAGGTGATGTAGTTTCTGTTATCTAGTAGAGATCTTCGCTTGCGATTCTGTAGCGCCAATCCAGCAGGTTCAAAGAAGGATGATCCTTGCTAAGACCAAGTCGCACTCAGTCATTTTAACCAGAAAACGGGAAGATATTCGGATGAATTCCTTAACGCCACCTGTATGGATTTTCACAGCTAGACGATAAACTACATCCTACAGAAACGCCTCTGATCAGGAGATTTTGAAAGCGTGGAAACACCTCTTAATTTCTGGTGTTCCCAGGTCCACCCTGACCCTGGGTGGTAGCACCTGTTAGGGTCCCAGCTCTGGGCAAATAGTTAACCACCAAACTGGGGTTAAAACACTATGAAAGTATAAAAATAGGTTTTAGTAACAGCAATACTTTTCTGTATTAAATTATTAGCAGCAATGAATTTTGGAAGAAAATTTTTTTATCAACAATATATTATTACAATACATTTTTGAAAAAAACAAATATTACCAGAAATACATTTTTGAACAAAAATATTACTAGCAATAAAAATCTTGTCGGCATTAAATAACCCATTGAGGTTGATATGCCGTAAAACAAACCAAACTAAAACAAACCTGACAACTACAGTCTTGGTCTGTTTAAGTTGAGAGTCAACCGATATCTATCTTGTTCGTACTCATATCTTATCCCCGTCTCTTACCGTCGTACTCGGTAATGCTCTACCTTAAGTGGCTATTGGGCCTTGTATTTGGTGTGTTATCAGTAAAAACAATTACAGCTGATAAGATCGCTTGGGAAAGGCCTTGGGAATCAGAAAGAGATAATTTGGAAATAAGTCTATTTTCCCCCAGGTATTCCCTGTATTCAAACTCTATTATTTAATAGAGTTTTGAATACAGGGATTTATTTTCCTTTTAGACATACTTCCAGTTAAGACTACCGTGCTCAGTTTGACCTACCATTTAAATTATCAAGGGGAGAGGAAAAGAATGGATACATGCCATTCCTAAAAAGTAAGCATAACTGAGTCAATCAGAATTTGAACTCTGTTGGTTGATTTCACTTTCAGCGCTGATAACAGTTAAGCTACCCATGCCTCCGTGGGAAATGGCGAAAGCTAAACGATAGTAGAAAATGAGGTAAAAGAAAGCGGATACAGGAGATGACAAGAACTGTGAAAGTAAAGTGAGTAAAGCGAGATATCAAGATAATTTTCAAAACAATGAGAGAGAGAGAGAGAGAGATGTCGGGGGCAGGGGTGAAAATTGGAAGGGGATAGAAGAATGAGAAAAAGCCAATGGTGAAAAGAGAGTGCCGGTGAAAAGAGGACCACTGAATGAGCCAGAGAATATGAAAGACAGAAAGAGAGAGAGAGAGAGAGAGTGACAGAAAAGGAAGGGAATCGCAACGTTGAGATTATGTTATTAAAAAAAAGGGCGGGGCAAAAAAACTGTGAGAGAAATGATATAAGAGAGAAAGATCAAGTATGTAGAATAGTCGAAAGACGGCAAGAAAGAGGATAGAATCTGGGAGAGAACAATCGCGTGTGTGTGTGTGTGTGTGTGTGTGTGTGTGTGTGCGTGTGTGCGTATGTCTGTGTATAAGAGTAAGAGAAGGCGTGAAAATAGATAAGAGAAAAACGAGTGAGCTCAGTATTCAATTTATCAGTCCGCTAATATCTTGAATCTCGAGTTAATTCGCTTGTCCGTATCTTTGACAGGACTTGACCTAGAATTTGAAATCATGACTACTCATGATTTAATCCTTGTGTCATTTAGGTGATCTGGTAGTGTAATTATGGTGATGGAATGTGTTTTTATTTCCCTTTCTTAATCAGAGTTTGCCAGTTGGTGTCTTATCTGTACGCTAGGTCTACCGATGAGGTTCTAAGAGCCTTAACGCTGGCACTTTCATTTGTGTAATTCTTTTAATGTTGTTCTTTATAATTTTGACCCCATTCAATATACTCCAACAACCTATTGTAGGTTCCCAGCCTACAACCCTTTTCCCACAGACGAAATATTGTTAGCCTCATGGCCAGTGTTTGGCTGACCTGCATTCCTTGGTTCCATTAGTCCAGATCTTCACAGTTTGGAGCCGCTTCATCATATTCCTTTGGCGAGGAGGAATATCCACTCCGACAACTTCTTTCCTCAGAGCCGTTATAATATGAGACGGAATCCTGAGAGGATGCGTACCTGATAGTTTCAGGATGATATCAGCTCAAGCCCCAGGAATCTTCGACTAGGCATTACCTCTCCTTTAAGAGGGGCTCGGGTAATTACCCAGAGCCTGAGGCGTAGCCAAAAGAAGTTCCAAGCGGGCTTGAGTGTTTTTTTTTCAACGATATTATCGTTAAACACATTTAAAACTTCGAACTTTCGTCACATTCTGATCACTACAATCTTAAAACTTCCCCAAATCTAGGATCAGCCGTTATCTGTCCTACATATCCTTATAATATGCAACTCTTGCTTCTACCCTGTACGCCCTTGCAACATCCCCATTTAGTAAGCTTCTACTTGGAGTGGCTCTTCGGCCTTGTATTGAGTAAACATTAGTAAAAGAATAACTTTCTACAGTTGGTCGAGATTAATCTACGGAAATTAGCAACTTGGTGAAAGATATGGGTCATCTTTCTGGCTCAAAAATTCACTCCCTGATCAAATAATAGTAAATTCCATCAACTTTACATTGCTGATGCAGCTACACTACCTCTTTGCCACACGTCTATTTTTCTCCTATCTATTTCTACAACTGATGGAGGGTGCTGTCTGCTGTTGATTTGGTTATTTAATTTAATTAAAATGTCAAGTATTCCACTTTTTGCTGTCTGTATTGACTATTATATTAATTGTTGCCTCACTAGTATAAAAATCTACCAGTGCGTACAGGAAAATGATAATAAAAGTTTTAGTCTTAAGCAGTTTACTTCTTGTAAACTTGTACCAACTCGTACCAAATAAGCTAAATTTATCATTTTATTATATTTTATAAACATAAATGTCCTGGGGTTTAATTGCCGTAATTACTATATTAAAATATTTAGCAAGACATTTATATATGAAATAGAACTTGTTCGTAGCATTAATTAGTAGTAATTCCAACCCCTCCAGACCATTATTCTCTTTTTATCATTTTCAAAGCAGAACATACAGACATGCGAAAACATGTTAAGTAAAAGTTGTACTGTCAACACACAAATTAAACCCTCGCTTAAAAAAATCACCTCATGTTGTGCTTGAATTCCTGCTTGTGCCAGACAGTGGGAAAGACCCGGTGTACGTTGAGGAAAGTCAGTCAATTATGTGCCTTGCGTGATACAGGCTTAGGCGATCATTATTGACGAGGGAGATTTTTTCCCGCAGTAGGTTGCCATTTCTTTCTGAAGTAGACCAGTTACTATCAGAGGCTATAGAACCCGGTCTGTCTTGCTATTTAGCCATAGCTGGGGGGAGAGAAGAGGATTTCTACAAGTATATAATTAACATTCTTAAAGTGTTTAACTATCCAGTCAGTTATGTGCCATGCGTGATACACGCTTAGACGATCATGTATCTTTCCCTACATGACAGACTAGGCAGATTTTTTCCCCGCAGTAGGTTGCCATTTCTTTCCGGTGTAGACCAGTTGTCATCCAAGGCTATAGAACCCGGTCTGTCCTGTTATTTACCCATAGCTGGGGGAGGGAGAAGAGGAGGATTCATAACTTTCCCAAGGGTATTAACGCGTAAGTGAATGTAATGGATTCGATTAGAATTCGAACTCGGCCGATATGCTAGCCCGAATAATGGATCCTGGATGTGAAAGCAATCCTGAATTAAGCCAGTTTATTCAGAAATGTTTTGACAAAAGAAATAATTAAACTGGGAACAATCAGTCAGTCAGTTATGTTAGTTTCGATACATGACTGACGAGGCAGATTTTTTTCCCAAGTAGGTTGCAATTTCTTTCTGAAGTAGACCAGTTGCCATCCGAGGCTATAGAACCCGGTCTATCCAGCTATTTACCCATTATCCAGCTATTTACCCATAGCTGGGAAGAGAAGAATAGGATTCATACCTTTCCATATCTTCTCTCGACATAGAAAATATCTTCCCTTCTGCCGGCGAGAACTCTGATTACTCCTCTGACTGAAACTGTTTCTCCATCACGGCAGCGACTGCTACTCGCTGGTAACCACCTAAGAGTTAGCTTCCATTCTCGAATAATGACCCTGCCTCCGTACATATCTACGGACGGTTTGTGACTGGCTATTCTGTTATGCGGTTTGATATATCAGCCAGTGTACAGAATTCCCTACCTTCCGGCTTAGTGACACAAATCCCGAAAGTTTTAATTTATTCATCTATTTCAGTTAGATAAACGGTTTGAAGATCTAGATTTTATTGTGAGTCATAAAACACCAGTACTTTCAGTCCCAGATTAAACCGTTTAGAGCCTACTTTCGTACGTGCTTTAATCTTAACCGGGACTAATTTAATGTGTAAATTAGTTTGTAACACCTTATGTATTATCTGCCAGTATCGTCTCTGTCTTTGGGCAGAGTGTGCTCAGGAATGATCCCGTCAAAGGACAGAGTCGCAACTGAGGAAAATTATACTGAGTGGTGCCGGTCCTGGGGAACAGCTGCCCAAGGTCGTGTCCTCTCACTGCACCAGAGATAGGGATCGGGGCTTGCACCGAGACTAGTGCAACCGACGGTTGCGGGGGCTCGGAAAACTTTTGTTCCTAGCCCGGGTGTACGCGCTCGGGATCCTTACATTGAACCGATCTTGTGTCACGGGGGGGAGTAAATACAAATTTAGTGTGCATCAAATAAGAGTGAACACCTCGGAATTAATTAATAAAGTTTTCTTATTGACCCTCTTGGGGGTTTTGAAGAGTTAGAAATAGACACTGCGGGCAATATCGGGGTGAAAACAAGACAGTTAATATCTCTTTCATGGAAAGCAAACCTGGAATATTGCGAATACTTCTTTTCCAATCATCCAGCACAATTTATTTCGGAATATTGACAAAATGGCTACGGAGAGGACTTTGGATTTCTCATTTAGTTGTCATAGGAACAAAACTGAACGATTTTATAAAAGCATTAAGGTGATTATGATAGAAGTTACGCGCTTAACTTCTGTGAACAACCACGCAGAAAGATTGAGAATTTCGCTATCTGTTTCTTGACGTTATCAACCAAAATTCTCTGGACGATTAGAGACAAGTAATTATGAAGATATGATCTTAATTCTCAGGTGGAAAATTGCATCATTAAGGTTATACTTGGATATTGTTATTCGAAGGTAGATATTATTTTTGCTTATTGTGATATATATTATTGCTTATTGTAGCAATAGAGTCGATAATTCAATCTATGGAAGTTATAAGACAACTGTGTGTGCAGCGCAGCAGTTATCGACACAGAAAATGAATTGGCCGAGCAGAGTTCAGATTTCGGCCCAGTCTGTTGAGTTACACATTAATTTCCTTGGCATATCGACGTCAGTCAGTCTCCTACCGCCGTAACGTAGTTTTCCCCGTGCCTATTTTGTAAATATTTTCATGGAAACGGCTCTGATATGGTTTTCTCTTTAAGACATCAACATTACGAGTTTAAGCGTAGTAATAGATTGAGAGTACACACACACATGGCTGATGCTAACCTCCAGGAAAGCGACTTGTTGCGCCTTTTCGGGGCAACTTTCACAGCTGACATGAAGTGGAAAGACTACATTGATTCCATTGCTACTTCAGCTGCTCAGAAATTTGGTCTCATTGTGACTTGCGAAGCAATTTTTCTCTCCAGAATCCATCTTGAATATCTATAAGCCTACCATTCGTCCATGATTAGAATATTCCTGCCACATATGGTCCTGTGTGCCTATTGTATACCTTGAGCTCCTTGATAAAATTAAAAATATTATCTGCAATATTATTGGTGCTAATCTGGCGGCTCGGCTTCAGTCACTTTCACACAGATATAAGGTTGCCTCTATGTGTCTTTTCTATGAATACTTTCATGGTAATTGTTCAGATGAGCGCTTCGCTATGGTACCTATATTTTTTTAAAAATTTAAACACAGACTAGACTGGCGTCGAGATCTCATCAATTGGCAGCTGAGCTGGCTAAATATAAACGCAAATTCTATGCTAACAGTTTCTTTTCTCTCACCTGGAACTACCTTCCGGCACTATGTTTTTTCAACTTTTTTCTGCCAAAATTTAAATGCAGTGCAAATCTCTATCTACTGTTCGCCCTCCGTTTATTACTAACGCTTCTGGTCCTAATTTTTTCCACATGCTGCAAACACTTGAGTCTTAGGGGATTTTCAGCCTTGTATGGCGTGAGATAACGATTAATACATACCTACATACATACGCATACACAGACACAGACACACACACACACACACACACATATATATATATATATTATGAAATGAACAAAGTTCGATAATTATTTTAAGACATTTTTATCTTTATACATTCTTTTTATAGATACATATATTTAAGTAAATGCTCTGTATATATATATATATATATATATATATATATATATATATATATATATATATATATATATATAATATTTCAAGAACAATTTTGCAGGAAAGATGTATACCAAATTGGAAAGGTTTTCGATGAAGTCCTAGGTGACGCAATGTGTCAGACAAAAATATTTTCGACTTTGTCATAGATCTTTCCTTCATTTATACATACATACATACATATATATATATATATATATATATATATATATATATATATATATATATATATATATATATATATATATGTATATATATAAATTTTCAAGAGGATAGAATCCAGGTAGAACTCAATGTTCAGGACAGAGTAAGAATATCTGTTACCCCTCTCTAGAGCTTTCATTTACTTCTCGTCCTCGACTATCATACATACACTCTGACTAAATTTTATTTTTTATTCCCGGACTTATTTTTTCTGCTTTCTTTTTGAGTTTGTAGGTCTGATGAATTGGATCGTAATTAAGATTCCAATGTAATAAATTATAACCATGGAATATTAGTGTTTAAGACTTTGTATTATATATATATATATATATATATATATATATATATATATATATATATAAATATATATAATACAAAGTCTTAAACACTAATATATATATATATGTATATATATATATATATATATATATATATATATATATATATATATATATATAATTGAATATAAGATATCGCTCATTGTGTGCTGGTGTTAATAAAACAGTGCTCGATGTAATATAACAGAGCTATTAAGTATATATTAATAAATATACATATTATCCTTTACCAATACCACTACACGGAGTTTCATGCGCAACACAATCTTCAGTCTCTATCCAGCACCTGAAGATTGCATTGTGCTCCGAGTTGTTACTCCGCATCCTGCTACCGGTGAGGGATATGTATATTCATATATATATATATATATATATATATATATATATATATATATATATATATATATATGTATTATAAATTAATAGATTTAAAATATGGTTTTACCGCTACACAGTGATAACCATGTTTCAGAAATGGAAGCTAAAGCCCCTGAATTTAATTTTGTTATTAAACCAAAGACATTAGTTCCATTTCCTCATCAAGCGAATTTTGAAAAAAAAAAAAAGAAAAAAAAAAATTCGCTTGATGAGGAAATGGAACTAATGTCTTTGGTTTAATAACAAAATTAAATTCAGGGGCTTTAGCTTCCATTTCTGAAACATGGTTATCACTGTGTAGCGATAAAACCATATTTTAAATCTATTAATTTATAATATTAATGCTCTGTAAATTTAAATTTACATAGTGCACTATTGTGTAAAAATAAATATATATATATATATATATATGTAAGCAAATGTGTGGATGTAGATCCGACGGTATGATGAAAATGTGGAAAAGACAAAGCAAAATCCGAATATATGAGTTTACTGTTTTTATTTTATAACAAAAACAAAAACAAAATAAAAACAGTAAACTCATATATTCGGATTTTGCTTTGTCTTTTCCACATTTTCATCATATATATATATATATATATATATATATATATATATATATATATATATTAATGTCGCTCTCGTTATATATATATATATATATATATATATATATATATATATATATATATATAACGAGAGCGACATTGAAAGTGATAGATAGATTGATATACTTTATACCGAGACTTTTGATAAATAATGATATCATTTGACATTTTTTCTGCTTCTGTATTTAATGTAGACTTTTGACTCACCGTAAAAGTTAAAACAATATGTGCCCATCTCTCACTCCAGGCTGAGAACACCTACTATTAGGAGCAAAACGCGTAGCCCTGTCCCTTTGCCATTTTATCATGCTATATTCGCATTCGTTTGGATATTACTCTATATCCTACTATCATACATACATGCATACATAGACACATACACACACATATATATATATATATACACACATATATATATATATATATATATATATATATATATATATTTGTACATATGCACGCATATACATGTATATATTTATTTGTACACACACCGAAATAATATATATATATATATATATATGTATATTGTATGTGTGTGTATATATACATATATATATATATGCCTGATGATTGCACTAGCATGAAACAGACTGTCGCCTCTAAGTGCTGACTTCCATGTCCACTTTTATATTTATATATATATATATATATATATATATATATATATTTTGACCATTAATATTATCAATATAAAGTAAGTTATGAAAGAAATGTCGGATTAAAAAATAAATCAAACACTAATATTCTATGGTTATAATTTATCATATTGAAATCGTAATCACGATCCAATTCATCAGACCTTTCAAAAAGAAATCTTAAAATGTAACTCCGGTTATAAAAAAAAAATTTAGTGATTGTGTATGTGTGAGAGTGGGAAACAAGTGTGAGAGAGAAATGTATGAAAGCTCTGGAGAGAGGTGTAACAGAAGAAAGAACAGGAAAGGCCTTAAGGTGAAGGTTTGCATTACTAAACTTATGTATACAAGAAAGGAGAAGATGAGAGAGAGAGGGAAAAATGGAGGGCGGGAGGATGTGTGTGTACGTGTGTGTTCTCCTTTTAATAAAGGAATGTTTTTTTTATCAAACAATTGACATATAAAGGAAATCACTGTCACGACTCCCGTAATCCATTAGTCATAGGGTTATTAAATGTACTGAAGTTGTAATAGCAGTGGTGTGTCTTAGGCAACGTCTTCTCTGTTAGACGGTCGAACTCTCTGCCTCTGAGCAGAGAGGAACCCGGACGAGGCTCCGCCGAAGGGCAGAGTCTCTTTCGGGGAGATTGACCAACCCGATCCCGTTTATACGGGATCTACGGGCATTTTTTGACCGAGCCTACGGGGTCGGGAATACCCCACTTTAAACCCTGCCTTGTGCCACATCTATCCCTCGTGGTGGTGGTGGGGGGGGACAGTAAATACTGTCTTAGGCAAGATAGCCTAACTGAAACCATCCCACTCCCGGATGCTATTGAATTCAGATTTTTCGTTTTCATAGACTAATCACCAATCAAAGCTATCTGACCAAATCTATTCTACTATTTACTCATAATTGGAGGGAGAAGAGATGGATATACACATTTGGTAAGTCAATGCAATGAACTCGACTGGAATTCGAACTAAGATTCCTCAATTCGGGCCGCTATCCACCTTGCCTCTCTCGCTATGAGCATTAAAATCAAGGAAATAGAAAAGTGATCATCAGTGGTCAGGAGTCAATTATTTTATTATAGAAATACAATGGGAATAATTTTCATACAGAAAAAAAAGTATATTCATTGCTTAGGAACTAATGTAAGCGCTACTGAGAAATTAAAGCTAAAACAGTAAACCTTAAAAAATCATCATAATTCCTTGAACCATTAGAATCATAAGGGCCCCACATGTAATGCAAACGCATTCGTGTTTCATGAGCAAGATAGCCTACATCTCTCCAGATTGGTTTAAATTCATTCATAGTTTTCTTTTCTGTAGAATAGTCGCCAACCAAGGTTACAGGTCCCAGTCTGTCCTGATATTTATCCATAGCTGGGTGGAGAAGAAATGGATTCACGCCTTTCCCAAAAGGACGTAAATGAATGTAATGAACTCGACTGGAATTCGAACACGGGTCTAACCCCGAGCTGCTGACCACTGCTCCACCTCCTCGTCCACTATTCAAAAGACAATGCTCGAGTTAGATGGGGAAATATTAAATGTAACTGAAGCTTTATTTGAAAGTTTTTTTTTCACACAATCATTAACATTCTGGGTTAAAAAAACATTTATTGAAAAGAATCAGTCATTATTGCAGGGATATTAATAAATTAGGCCTAAAGTTTTCATGCAAACACACAAAGCTACACGTGTGTGTCTATACTCTCGCTGCGCGTGTGTGTATGTGTGTGTGAGTCTGCGTGAAATGAATCTTAGTTGCGACACAATAGTTATCAGTTGTCTGAATTGGGTAACGTTTACACCTACATGCTTATCCCCACCTCCATGTAAGTGATTCTATTCAACTATCAATTTTCGGTAACCTGTGAACCATTGTAGGGTTTGGAGAATAATATTACCGATAAATCACGCCCATTCCCTGCTGCGACCTTTAGATCATGCGTCTTCCTTGCTGCAAGAAACAGCAAAAATCGTAAATCAATGTCACGCGCGAACTCACAGATATGGCGTAAGCATAAGAAGCGTTTTGAGGCTTGCAATTTTTGTCTGTTGCGTGCGCGAATAGTGAAAAGCCGATATCGTGCGTTCAAACTTGCCAACGCACAGCGAATTCTCGAGAACACTGTCGTTTTTAGAATCTCAAGGACTAAATTCGACTGGAAGAAATCTTTCACACACCCTTCCCACAAACAGTCGTGGTTCCAAATAACAATTGTATTATAATAATACCTAATATCTTTACTGTTTTACTTTTGAGTACAGTATTTCGACCCTTATATTATCGGCTTTCATAAGGTGTTTATTGGATGCGATGACCTCTAGAAACAATACATGTTCTCATGTTTTGTCGAACTTCTTATTCGAAGCATCATCAATAACTTTTGTCTTTGCTTATTTGTATTGATCTTTTTTTATCACAACGTATAACTCGTTTTTACATTCTATGACCGATAAACGGCGTTGGTCGTGAATTAAGAAAAAAATCTTCACACCGACCTTTGATAGCGTGCCCCTTATCCATCGGAGTACTTGTTCTGCCTCCTGAGTACGCGTCCGTCTTGTACACGTGCGTATCTCAAGACAAGCCAGATGAACGACTTACGGCGATTCTGAAGACGAAGTCCTATTCATCAGCAGTTTTTATTAAAAGTCTAAAGGGTAAAACTAGAAAAAGAAAAAAATACAACCTTGAGACTAGTTTAGTCTGAATAGCAAGTAAATAAAAAGGAATACGACAAGAGAAGCAGGAGAAGCAACACCGTGTGTCTAAATGTGTAAGTGTTTGCAAATATCTTTACTACATAAATATCTATAAAGCTTGCTTCGATAACTTCTCAGGCAGGAAGGTTACACGAAGTTACAGGTTGGCCACAAGGAACACATGGTGAAAAGAGAGACACAAACGTAAAATAAATGTATAAAAGGTGGTTACCTTAAACAAATGCTTAGATTATAACTACCAATCAAAAGAAACCAATACAGAAAGAAAAGGTTTTAAAGGTTACATACCGGCGATGCTATCGTGGGGGATAGATTTAGGATGATAAGAAAAATAAGAACCGCGTGCTTGGGGTCATGCTTTATTTTGCCGGTTCCGGTGATAACTAAGTGCTAACAGGAAGTGGTATAAAATAGTGACTAACCTAAAAAGTAACTAAACTGAAAAAAAGGGACCAACAAAGGAAAAGTAAACAATGATCTTGCTTTCAATATGTCATTGTAACATCGCAAATTTTCCGCTTTCCAATGATTTTAAAGAAAAGCCTCGAAAAAGTATTCACATAAGACCAAAACGCATGGCCATTATGTTGACTAAATCCTTTTTTAATTTATAAACAAATATTAAATTTTGCTATAAGTTGTTTAACATTTAGAAGCCGAGTAATTCTTAAGCTGTGTTTTATCTGTTCCCTGTGCCGTACCAGCAATTACCTGACTCCTCCTGTCATCCGCTACCTTTAAAAGAGCCTGATCAGGCCAGAAATGGAGTATGGATGTCATATTTGGTCAGGAGTTGCTAAGTTCTCAAACTCCAGTCTCGATAGAGTCCAAAAGCGTTTCCTCGCCCAGTCGGCTGGGGCTTCAGAATATGCCGACTGCACTTCTGCAGAGGGGTAAGTCACATCCCAATGAGGCGTCCTGGGTATGAAGTTAAACTACATCCCAGTCTTGGGTATGACAATAAACTACATCCAGCAGCAAGACCTTTGATCAAGTTTTGAGGAGCGTGGAACCACCTCTTAATTGCTGATGCTCTCAGGTTCACCCTGACCCGGGGTGGTAGCACCTATTAGGGTCCCAACTCTGGGCAAATAGTCAACACGCAAACTGTTTTCAAGACACTACGAGAGTGTAAAAATTGGTTTTAATACCAGCAATAGATTTTTTGAAAAAAAATTATTACCAGTAATAAAAAATCTTGACGGCGTTAAATAACACATTGGGGTTGATATGCCGTAAAACAAACCTAACAACCTAAACTAACCAAAAGCGTTTATGAGTCCTTGTGGGTGGCGAACTAATTTCTACTCTCCCACCTCTCTCTCATAGTCGGGATATTGCGAGACTCTCACTGCTCTATCGCTACTTTCATGGAAACTGCTCAGTACTACCTGTTAATTCCGTCAGTTCTAACTTTGACAGCTCGGGTCCGCCATGTTACGCACTACCATCCTCATTACCCCCCGTATATTATCGGTGAGAAGTAAGTTACACTCGCGTGGCTTCGTCCCACTGAGCACTGCTCTGTGAAACCAACTCTCTAGAGGTTGCCTTCCTGATCACTATAATTCTAACCTAACCCTGTCTAGGATGAACCGTTATCTTCCTCGCATATCCCCATAAACTCTGTTCTTTACTCTGTAACATTATATTCGAGTGACCTCTTGTACATGCTGAACCTCTCTGTAATAAAATAAAAACAAAAGAAACCACAGTAGACACTGTCGAAAGGAGCTTAAAGATAGGTTTTATAACCCTTGCACTATGGCAGAGTGGTCAAACGTGCTTAATGTAAGAACCACTTACGATAAAGTTCAAATGTTTGAGAGCCGCAAGATATGAACAAAATTCAACGATGCATTTTTGTTACACTATTTACACTATTCGGACTATTGTCCTTATCTTTGTTCCCCTATTTATCACAACGTTTCGGCCGTGGTGCGCTCTGGCCTTCTTCAGGTGGTTGGAATGTCGAACTTAACCCTTTATTTCGCTCGCTGAGGTAGACTTTTCTAGTTCCACGTGCCATGTCTAATTGATTACAGTTATCAGGTATCTCCTGTTAATTCACCTCTACAAGTTTTCCACTACCTTAGCCAGGACCCAAAGAGTTGTGAGTTCAATACTTGGTTAAGTCAGTGGAGAACTTGGAGAGGTGAATTAACAGGAGATAACTGATAAGTGGCATCCATTAGACATGGCATATGGAACTAGAAACGTTTGCACCAGCGAGCGAAATAAAGGGTTTATTTCGATATTTCGACCACCTGAAGAAGTCCGGAGCGTACAACAGCCGAAACGTTGTGATAAATATGGAAACAAAGATGACAATAGAATAATGTAAATAGTGTACATGATACCTCATTTCAGAAATATAGACAGATGCGTTTTTGTTGCATACACATTAACTTTAAACTTACATTTTAATCCAATGGGGTCTCTATTCACACCCAGTAGATCATTATAAAGCTTGATTTTTTTTTCTTATTTACCTTTTATATTAACTGTGACGAAAAAATGAGCTCAGGTAACATATTTCCACAAGCCGCATATTAAACATCAAAGAGCCGCTTAATAAAGGCTAAAGAGCCGCATCTGGCTCCCGGGCCGCGGTTTGGCAAGCCCAACTCTATGATCAAGTCTCTTCGAAGAGTAATGATAAAAACATATCACTTATCGAGTTAAGAATGTGAAGCGCCAGTCTATCGAGGAAGTGTTACGATCGATTGTGAAGAGGTGAAAATAACCAATTAGGATGTAACAACATCGTTCGGATATTTGGCGAGGAGAGGAGACATTTTATCGTGCTAAACTTCTTAGTAAGCATCAATTTAAGTATTTAAAAAATAGATACAAGCCAGCATGTCATGTGATAGATTTTTCTCTTTTTATCTCGTTCGGTTTCATGTGTCTTCCGAGTTCTCAATCGATCAGTAAAGAGGTGGGAATATTTTCATGGCTCTTTCTAATACATTTTTTTTTAAATACTGTGACTAAAATAAATAAAGAAAACATATTTTAACTCGAAATTCAATACTTGGGAAATGACGTATAAGTATAAAAAATATTTTCCCTGCATTACACTTCGACAAATTTCCTTATAGATTTTTTTTTTTGTTATTTATTTATTTATTTTTTTCATAAATCCTAATGTTTAAAAAAATATATAATGCCTTCCTTCTGTGTGGGAGAAACATGGTCGAAACGGAAATATTTGACTTTTGGATTAAATATATTCAAAAAGCCAAAAAAGAAAATTCGGAATTCAGATATTTATGTAGAATTCAAACACGTTTCGAAATCCCCGATATTTTTTCGTAAGAATAAAATGTAATGCTTAAAGCAGAGAATTAATAATTGGAAACTATTATTAAAATGGCTGCAGAGTAAAATACACAGTCCAAGGCGTGAACAAGGTTTATTTTGGATTATGAGGGATTTTTTTAACGATTTAAGGGCACAGCGCACATATGAGAAAGACCGAAGTATGCCTCGGCAGAAACAGAGGAACCAAAATAACAAAACTGAAGATACAATGTCCAAACGAGTCTTTAGGTAACACAGAGTATACACAAGTCGAAAAGGTTAATAAAAAAAAGTAAAAATGAAGATATTCGTTCGAATATTTCATAACAGAATGGTAAATGCTACATCTTAGAAATCAGTAGAGGTTATTAAGCATATAGGTCGAGCAATACACAGCGAATATTCTAGATTAAAATTAGTTTTTAATTTTGACCTAGGATGAAAGTTTCGCACATAGGATTATTTTTACCAAATGATGTACTAAATTTGTTTTTTGTTTTTGAAGTTTGTATAATTACATCCAGATATGGTAGATTCTAGCTTTTTTTAAACAAAATAAAAGAGTTGAAAAAAACAAAACGCTTTAAGCTAAAATAAACATAATTTTACGCCTGACTTTCAGCGGACAAGAAACTTATTAACTCCTGTACAAAAACGGATTTCCTTTTTTTATTTAAATTTCTGTTTTTGCCAAGTTGAGATTAATTAAGGTCATGTGTCTCATTTTGATTTGCGCTATCATCCCAAGGCAAAGAGATTTTCTTTTTTTAAATCTGAAGACAGAAAATACTTGAAATGAGAAAGGAACTTTGTTTTTTCTTCGGAGATATTAAAACGAAGGGACACTTGCGGGCCTTCTTTGGTAGCAATATAGTTACGGATTTCTCACCAAAACCAAAGTCGCTATATCGATTAAGATCAATCATACACCGACTGCACTTTCGTACACTTCCTCAAAAAAAGAGGCCACTTGCCTACTGTAGATATATCTACCTTTTTGTCTCACGGACAAGTCAAACCTACGTCTATCTTTTTATCTCTCGTGAAAATCGGAATTATGTCTAGCTTATGACTCTCGTACGAACTAAACAGAAATCTAGTGCAAACGAACCCTATCTCTCAACCTTTATCAACCGTCGCCATATTTTAAAAAGTGGGGATGGATGGTGGGATCAGAATAAATATATGTAGGGGCAGGCTTTTTTTTTGCTGCAAATGACACTGAGTAAAAGACTGGAAACATATAGAGATGGAAATATTTACATATAGAGATGGAAATATTTACAGTGTTCGTACTGTTGTCCTCATCATTATTGTCATATTCACATTTCGGCCGTTGTACACTCCGGCCTTCTTCAGGTGATAATGTTGGAATGTCGAAACGAACCCTGTATTGCATCCACCGGGGTAGATTGTTCTAGCTCCAAGCGCCATGCCTTTTCTGGATATCTCAGTTATTTAGTAACTCAAATGTCACAGTTGTGTTTTTTTTTGTTAACCTCTGCGGTGGCCAGGTATTGAACTCACAACTCTTTGGGTCAAGTCTGGATTACTTCAACCAACGCTTTTATCAACTTTGTGTAATGTCGTTAATATGACTGTAAGAATGAGGATAACAATCTGAACAATGTAAATTTTTACAATACCCCATCTCAGAAATATAGGAATGCCTTCTGTTGTTTACCAAAACGAGAGAATTTGTTATTACCTAGAAAAGGTCGATATACCGCAAGACAAACCGAAAACAAATGTCAACGATCAGAGTTCGAGATCCGAAATCAGAATTTTGAGATGCTGATTTTCAAGGTTAGCAAACTGCAACCGCCTATCGTACCTTCTCTCTATGACGTCACGACGCGTCGATCATATGTCTACTGCAAGAATGGATAAAGCTACCTTGAGAGGTGCCTCAACTGGGAAGTGTAAAAAAGGCAGGCCGGAAACATTGCACAAACAATATAGTACTCTGTATACTTCACCAATATTATATCTTGTCTATGCATCTGCACCCAGTGACACCATTCTTGTACTGTTACCATATTTTCATTGTTTTCTGTGATCAAAATAAAAGTCAATATGGCGTCTTCCGTAAGAACGAAAGAACAAAAGTTTATGAACAATTCAACTGACAATGCTCTATTAAATCTCGCAGAACCTACCGACTTCTAGAATCACATTATTTGATATTATAGTTGAAGGGCTTTAGGGAAAATATTAGAATGTAACAAGGAAATCATTACTGGTACTTGTGCATTTACTGCGAATTCATGAGAAAAAAATGAGTAATGTGTTGATCAAAATCTGGTCGGATTAAACGATGGACGAACCACAGGATTTAAGAAGAAGAGAATACAGAATATTCAATACATAATATCTTTACACATTATCTATTTCTCATTTTTTTACCTTGTTAATCAAAAGCAAATTCATGCGATCTCAAATATTTTTCAAGTACTCATGTTGATTTTCATCTCACGGAATCTGCTAATGACATTGAAATATATATATATATATATATATATATATATATATATATATATATATATAAATGGAAACATATGTATATATATATATTATAATTTTTTCATATAGACAAAAGCAAGTTACTCACTACAAAGATGCAACCTTGCTTCGGTACATTTAGTTGCACCTCGACTGGGGAGAACATAAATCTTCGTGCTCACCAGTGCAGCTAAATGCACCGAAACAAGGTTGTATCTTTGTAGTGAGTAAATTGTTTTTGCCTATATTAAAAAAATTATAATATATACATATAATTATGTATATATATATATATATATATATATATATATATATATATATATATATATATATATATATATATATATATAACGTAAATCATTCATACGAAAAACAAATAATGAAGCTAATTATATGGCAAGAATCATTCTCGCAAACAATATTTTGTTTGCGAGAGTGATTCTTGCCATATAATTAGCTTCATTATTTGTTTTTCGTATGAATGATTTACGTTATATAAATTGAACAAGCACTACATAATTTATATATATATATATATATATATATATATATATATATATATATATATATATATATATATATATATATAATTATTTATTATAATCTTTACGGACAAAAACAACTTACATAACCATTTTTGGGTCTTCAACAGATGCTGAAGGATTGGTACGGACCCGATACACCGAAAATATGGAGACAAATTGAAAAGTCCTACCAGAAACGGCTACGTATATCGAACCATCTGACATTCTTACACCGATGTAGAGACCTACAGCTCATTCTTTCAAGCTTGGCACCAAGTCTTCCCGTCAATTCAAGGAGAGCCCGCCTGGTTGCAGAAAAAGCGGGGCACGTCCTTGTCCCAGAAAAGAGAAAGCCGGGGCATACAACAGCCGAAACGTTTTGATAAATATGGCAACAAAGATGAGGACGATAGTCCGAACAATGTAAATAGTGTATTTAAAATAAATAAATATATAAATTAATTTCTCAAAATAAAATAAATATTATTTACATTGAAAACATTTAACACTGTGATTACTCACAGAATTAGTGAGACACTTGACAACAAATACATCTCAAGGACAGTCGCATTGGATATTTCAAGAGCCTTTCACAAGGTGTGGCATAAGAGGTTACTGCTCAAGTTCTGTAGCTATGGAATCACTGGAAGAGTCGACGCAGTTATAAAGTCCTTCCTCACGGGTAGGTCCCTTCAGGTAGTTATTAACGGCCAGTCCCCCAAGACCCAAGCGATCAACGCGGGCGACTTCCCCCATATTCCAAATGCGAGTTCAAATTAGACAACATTTTCAGTTAAGCCAATGAGTGTTGCTGAAGATCGCACTTCTTTTAATCTTGTAGACAGGTGCTACAGAATCATAAACAAAGAACTGTACCAGATAACAGAAGCCACATAGATTTCTGTTTAGTTCGTACGAGAGTCATAAGCTAGACATAATTCCGATTTGCACGAGAGATAAAAAGATAGACGTAGGTTTGACTTGTCCGTGAGACAAAAAGGTAGAGTGGCCTCTTTTTTTGAGGAAATATATTATAAAAAAATGTATTAAAAGGAAATGTATTATGAGGAAATATATTATAAGGAAATGTATTAAAAGGAAATGTAGTATGAGGAAATATATTATAAGGAAATGTATTAAAAGGAAATGTAGTATGAGGAAATATATTATAAGGAAATGTATTAAAAGGAAATGTAGTATGAGGAAATATATTATAAGGAAATGTATTAAAAGGAAATGTAGTATGAGGAAATACATTATAAGGAAATGTATTAAAAGGAAATGTATTATGACGAAATATATTATAAGGAAATGTATTAAAAGGAAATGTAGTATGAGGAAATATATTATAAAAAAATGTATTAAAAGGAAATGTAGTATGAGGAAATATATTATAAGGAAATGTATTAAAAGGAAATGTAGTATGAGGAAATATATTATAAGGAAATGTAGTATGAGGAAATATATTATAAGGAAATGTATTAAAAGGAAATGTATTTTGAGGAAATATGAGGATATGTATTAAAAGGAAATGTATTATGAGGAAATGTATTATAAGGAAATGTATTATAAGGAAACGGACATTATTACCATTAATGTATGTTTATTGCATTATTGACAGTATTTGTCGTAAGAATCACTGTAAAATACTGAAAAGATCCAACTCAGTCCATAAATGAGACGTTTGTCACGTGAAAGAGGAGTTTCAGCTATAAAAAGCCTGAATGATCTTTTTCCTCTCACCATTACCCAGTTGAGAAGACATAGTGGGGCTGACACAAAAGAGTTTTACCTGTTCTCTTACTAGCAGAATAACTCAAAGTGTTTTCTAGTGATTCTTACGACAAATAGTGTCAAGATGGCGAAACGTCTTATCTGAAAACCTGGAAAAAAAGAAACTGATTTAGTTTTTTTTTTTTTTTTTTAGATATTAAACCTTTTGTGAGATGAACAATTATTACATGCTGTTACATGATTTGGACAAATTTGCTGTTACACCAGGTATATATATTATTAAACAATGTAACATCTAAAAACAGATTTTATATTCCAGGTGTCTTGATGCGGGGTTTATTTAGATAAAAATAATGAGTGGATTTCTTACAGAATAAACCCGGACAGGCTCCCTAATATCTGCTACTTTGGTGTGTTTATTTTATTCTTGGCTCAAAGGCCAAACCTCTCACTGATAATCTATCATCGCACGCTGCGTAAACGATAGAAGATATGCCACGGAAAGCGTGTTCTCTCTGCTACGTTGAGAAGCTAGTATGAACAATAGATAGATATTTTGCGACAATTTGTTGCCCGAAGGAATACCTGACCTCTTCAAGAGGTTGTTGCTATCAGAGAAGATGTCGGCCACGTACATACACAAGGCCGCGTACTGACATGCTGTGTATGTGAATAGCTTAACTGATAAATAAAAAAAAAAACGAGATAAGTTTCGTGCCAAAGATGTTGACTTTTGTTTCGGTCTTGCTCTTAGGAGGCCGAGATTGCTAATCTTAGCTGTAATGACGTAGTGAAGATGTTGGAAATGCGATGAGACGTTTAAAATAATGCCTGTTTTCTCGCCTTTTCAGAAGCCGACATGTTGGTTGAAATCTCATCCCGGCGTCGGAGAGATTTACACTCGGTTAAAAGCAACTGTGTAAAAGCTTTTATCTTCATTGTTCAACGAAACGTGTGGTAAACACTTTCAGTCGAGAGGAAAACAGTTTAAAAAAAAAAAAGAAATAAAAAGAAGAGAAAACACATCACCTCTTGCTTGGTCCGATGGTCTCTTGTTTTTGTACCATACTGCCTCCTTCATGACATATCTCCAAATTTTTTCTAGATAACATGATACGGCATGACGATAGAAAACGGGTATTATGTAACACTCACAGGGCATATGAACAGAGAAATGCAGCGAGAAACCTACTTGAAAAGTTAGTGTAAATTGATAGAGGATCAAGTAGAAAAACATAAAAAGGTTACAAATAGAGTATATATATATATATATATATATATATATATATATATATATATATATATATGTGTGTGTGTATCATAATTATTTTTTTAAAAATATGATTCCCTCGCTACATAGGAATTCTCATGTTTTCAAAACAGAAACTAAAAACTTCCAATTAAATGATAGAAATTAAATTAAAGTACCTAGTTCTGTTTCATCCTCAAGCGAATTTTGGAATAGCTAATTTTGAAATTTACGGAGCTTTATAGGCATATACATTCGTAATATTAATTTCTATGGATATGGAGAAAACCAATCATTTTAATAAGAGAGGGTAGGATATTCATTTTCACTGACAACTATTGTATCAACATATTAGTTACTTTCGAAAAGTCATGGTAGTAATTTTTGCAGATCTATTAATCAAACATGAATGTTTTGTTCTGCATTGGATTACATGACACACGAATTCCTGACCTTTATAAGACTTCATTTGAATTCTTGAAGACATCGCTATGGAAAAGAAATATACATCCATTGTGGTATCATACTGGCCCCTTCATGACATTACTAAGATAAGGAAAGGATGTTCAAATTCTTTCTACATAACATGTGACATATGATAAAGTGTTATAGGATACACGAATTCCTTATCTCTATGCCCTTCTAAGACCTGAGTTGGATTCTTGAAAAGATTTCTATGAAAAGGAGGATATGTTTCTATTAATACTCTTGATTATTTTTTTTTTAATGATAAATAAATGTAAAGTATTTGTTTTTACATATGAAACTTATTTTTATCCCGTTTCCAAAATTACAAACAAGTTAAATAAATTCTTTTAAGTGCTGAAAAGATCTTTGCCAAACAGAGCCGATTCTCAAAGTCTAATGTTTACTCATTTGGTTATATTTCTTGAAGTAGATCGACCCGAAAGGTTTTCAGCAATTACACGTAGATACAGATAAATGCGAATGCTTTTTTGTTATACGTATTATTTACTGTTGATCCACCAACAGCTTTTGTTGACTCTGTACCACTTACTCCTTTTCGATAATGTTATTATTGGCTCGCATTTCAAGCGCCAAATCTGATTGGTCTGAAATGTCGTGTGCCAAACGCTTTCGTGTCTGGAAAAAAAAAAATCTGTAACCGGTTGGTCTATGAAGCAAAATATATTTGATATTTCAGAGTAGACATTTTCGAAAAGTTTAATAACCGAGACTTTCAGAGAAACTTCAACTAGATAAGTTCCGGTCGAATGTTGGAGAAATTGCGAAGAAAATATGTTGCTCAGTTAGATTTAGTAAGTGAAACGGACACTCGAAAGCGAATTGCCGCGTTACCTGCGAAAATCAAGAAGCTCGAAAAAGAATCGATCTAAAGAGAAGAGATATTCAAGGGCAATTCAACAATGTCATTGTAAACATTGGCCAGAAGAACAACTTCTCCTTCTCCATCAAAACAGCACAGATTCTGATAGAGTTCAGTAAAAGAATGAGAGGCCGGACAGAAAATGAGCTTTAGTCTCATAATAAGAAGGTCAGATCGTTTTAGCAGCGGCTCAAGGAGTGGGGTGTGCTGGAAGATTCTACGTCATATCAACCCTTGTTAGGTTATTTAATGCCGAAGTAAGTTTTCTTTCATTATACTTGAGTCAATACGTAAATATTGGTCGCCTATACTTGAGTCAAGAGGTAAATATTGGTCGATGATACTCGGGTGTATAAATAAACGTTGGTCATCTATACCGGAGTCTAATAGTAAACGTTAGTCGTTTGTATTTGGCTGTACAGATAAATATTGGACTTTGGTTTAAACGTAAGCAGTGGCCATTTATATATGGCTCTATAGCAGTGATTCTCAACCGCTGAGCCACGCGATCCTCCTAAGTGATATACGGCATACACACACACACACACTGGCGCATATATATATATATATATATATATATATATATATATATATATATATATATATATATATATATATGTGTGTGTGTGTGTGTGTGTGTGTGTGTGTATGTGTGTGTGTGTGTGCGTCGGAAAATAAAACCGAATTTCTTTTTAACTAGCGATGTGACTAGAAAAAGACACCAGGTTCCTTTGTAACTAGAGATGTGATTAGAAAAATCCCTTTGTAACTAGAGATGAGGCTATAAAAAGACACCAAATTCCTTTGTAACTAGAGATGTGACTAACAAAATAAACCAAATTCTTTGTAACTAGAGATGTGACTAGAAAAAGAAACCAAATTACTTTGTAACTAGAGATTTGACCTGATGAACCAGGAAGATATATTTTCTGGGGAAATAAATTATAGTCATGGAAACTTAAGATTATCTCTTTCTTAATTATTTAATTAATATTTTTTCTGGTGTTACATTGAACTCTGCGGATTACACTGTCCTTGGAATTATCTACACGGATTACCAAAACTTTCCTTTCATTACCTTAATATATATATATATATATATATATATATATATATATATATATATATATATGTGTGTGTGTGTGTGTGTGTGTGTGTGTGTGAGTAGTAATTGAAGAATCGCGAAAAACAACAGTTACAGGTTTCACACTAAATAAGCCGCACGAGTAGTTGAAAAGAAACAAGTCAATAAAGTTCATATTTGTGGGTGTATATTTGGAAAAAAAAACAAACAACTATGGTTTTATTTCATACATTTTAAATGTTTTGCTAAATGTGCTATCATATTTTCATTTACTTCGAGGTTTGCCGTTGCTTAAAATGGTTGAGAATTACTGGTTTATTGGTAACATATTAACCGTTTAGACTTGTGCTTATAGGTAAAATTTACTCATGTTTCGTTTTTAATTAAGTTTCATCAGAAAATGAAATATGAAAGAAAAAAGAAGAATTCAGTATTTTTTTTATTTTTATGTTGTTTTTTATTCATTGTTTAATTAGCCTTCATGTGTATTGTACCTGCGTTTAATACTTCTGTTTGTCTTTGTGTATTATAATTCTAGTTAGTCTATGCGAAATTTGCTACACTTAACCAATAAAAAAGAAACAACATGGAAATAAACATACCAGAATTTTATGTTCCACTCCATAGTCCATTTGTGATGAAGATTAAATAAAAGCGAAACATGTTATTTTTTTTAACGATTCCGATTTACTCCGTATCCTCTCCTTTTGTCGGATTCGAACACCTATTTAATCACAATAAATAAATAAATATATATATATAGCTGGAGGCACTTTACATCGGGTCCCGCAAGCTTTCCTTGTGCAAACAACGTGAGTGTTTGTTGGGGCTCGCTGTCATTTGCCTCTAGCTCCTTTTGCTCATACTTTTTTCCCCTCCTCCTCCACATTTCCTTTTAATTGTACATATTCTGTGTTTAATTTAAATTAAATCTCCCGTTAGAAGCCTGAAGAGCGGGAGCGAAACCGGTTGATTCGCCCGTTTTTAATATGTCTAGTAATATCAAGCTTCATACTTTTATTTCGATATATATATATATATATATATATATATATATATATATATATATATATATATATATATATATATATATATATATATATATATATATATAAACAGTGTGGTATGGTGTTTGTTTGATAACCTAACTGTCCGGGTTTTAATTCTCGGTAGTGGATGCGCACTGCTGATGTGTCCCAAATATAGGACGAAACGCCATTCTGTTGAGGTTTCTTTCAGACTCAATGAATTACTTAATTATATATATATATATATATATATATATATATATATATATATATATATATATATATATATATATATATATAATTTAAGGAGGGCAAAACTGAGATGTTCCGGTTCTATTTTCGATTATTTATTTATCCTACGTTTTGTAGGTTCTACAATAGATTGAGGACTTTCAAATGCGAATTTATGACATTAATTTGGGGTTATATGAATAATGAAATATTAATTTATGGAGTGAAAGAGAGAGATCGAGAGAGTTTGTTTGATGATATCGCCATTAATTATTATTATTATTATTATTATTTTCATAACAAAGAATAATTTTTTATGATGGCGTCGCAAACGGATATATTTAAAATATCGAGTTATGAAGAAAGAACAAAAAACAGAAACTGATATCTAACACAGGAAAGGAACATATTTCGATTGAAATCTCTACTCCCTCGATCGAATATAATGAAATAAAAGTACGTGCCCACCAAAAGAAAAAAAGAAAACATACAAATACACTGCGTTAGTAATATACTAACACTGCATATCTATACAACGATCATATTAAGTCCGATCAGCCTTCCTTCTTTTCACACAGGGACGCCTACCTAGACGTAATGAAAATATTCTCAATTACCCTTAGATGAAATTCTGAATGTGATCTGCAAATAACAAAGAACGTATCGTCCTGTTCTGCCGTTTTTATTAGAAACATCTTCATTCCTAACATTTTTATGATAGACATGAATTGCTCCATCAGTTCAAATTTGCGATACTTTCCTACGAGGGAAGAATGTTTATACTCTTAGACTGAACAGACATTATATTTAAATATCTTTCTATCACCTCAGCGATATTTTTAATTACAAACGCTTATTTAATGCATAACTCGATAAAACTTTTTATATTAATTATTCTTTCGTATTAATTAACTATTAAATTAATTTTCTGATAATAACTCAGGCAATGGATTCGTATAAAAAATATTGAATTTCTAAAAGGATATATATATACATATATATATATATATTATAATTTTATCATATAGACAAAACCATTTTACTCATTACAAAGATGCAACTTGGTTTCAGTGCATTTCAACTGCACTTCGACGGCTGAGAGTCGTTCAGTTGACATGCACTGAAACTAAATTGCATCTTTGTAATGAGTAAAATGGTTTTGTCTATACGGTAAAATTATAATAAATAAATAATTATCGCTCTACTATCGGTATCGTGCCCGCTTTTTAATTAATGCTGTGAACGTTGGAATTTATATATTACTTTCGTTCTCATCGCATCGGATATATATACATACATACATATATATATATATATATATATATATATATATATATATATATATATATACACACATACATACATACACACACACACACACACACACATATATATATATATATATATATATATATATATATATATAATTCCAGGATCATTTTGAACTTATTCAATATTATCTTTTAAGTGAAGCTTATGTAGTGAAACAAGAGGACCGGAGCCCAAACTGTGCTAAAACTTTGGCACGCACTTGTGCAATTTTTGTAGGCACTTTGAAGGTCTGAACTCTCACAGAAAAACTTCAGAGGATAAATTCACTCGGTGGAAGTGCGAGGTTTCGAAAGACTCTTTAGCATTTCCTACAAAGAGCACATCAGACAACACTCTCCGACCACTGGGTAGAAAAAGACAATTCGATATAATGACCGGTAACTGTCCTCAAGCTCACTATAAAACTCTTTTATCGGTATAGAGCAGAGGGAAAAAGAGACGATGTAAATAGCGATAGACGTGTGCAGACAACATTACTGAGTGGACAGTTTTGCCGAAACTCTGGCCCTATCCCAAGACATCTCACGACAGCCAGAAGTGCAATCAGTAGTTGACCCCACGTCTCAACAACCATGTCATACTACGGAACTAGTGACAAGGACAGTAATTCTACTAAGAACATTGTGCTAGAACTAAATGTTCATACGTTGTCAATATTTATAGCGTTCTGATTAGGTTGAAATCACAGATCAGAGTCAGTCCAGGACCCAGGTCGTCAGTGCGCGATAAGCTAAGATTTCAGTTACTGCTGTTTTGCCTTGATTTAGATTTTGGTCTTGACTGGATCATTACTGCGAATAGACTCAAAATCACTGAGCAGTGCAGGGTAAAAAGGAGACGAGGCAGACTGTTAATGAGTAGATAGAAGGTTTTTACCGAAACTCAGGCCTTAACCAACGACTGCCAGAAGTGACGCAACACCGAGTGAAAGTCTAGCTCCATGGCACAAAACTAGTGACGACTCAACGAGAAGTAATGTCAAACGTGAATAGCTTGGTAGTGTATAGTTGTATGGTGAGTTGCAGGCATGAGTACATACCCATATCCAACTACGGAAACACTCATATAGGTTTATGTGAATGTGTTTGTGCATATCTATACAAAGGGGAGAGGGATTACATGAATTCGATCCTATAAGGTACCCTTGATCCAGTTATGGCGATTTTCTAACTGTATCTTGAATATGGCAAAAAGACGAAAGTATAGGTCACCCAGTTGGCATTGAACTCACTATTCAATCAGAACTGGTGTAGCAAAAAAGCTTGCTAACCATTACACCACGTCGAGGTGACCGATATGATTTTGGAAACGAAGTTTAGAAGCGGTACAAAGCCGAACCTGTGGTGCACGCAGTGAGGATCAAACACGCTACCCAGTCGTCGATGATCTAGCGAAACAAGCTCGCTAACAACTAAACCACCTTAAAATGCCCTCGGTGAGCCCGTTCTGCTTAATATGTATTTACATAAAAGAAATAAAAAAGAATGAAGAAAAAAGAAAGAAAAAAGAAAGACAAAGAAAGAAAGAAAGAAAGAAGTAAAAGGCAAAATAAAAACGAAAATAAAGATGAAAGAAAGGAAGAAAGAAAATATGAAAGGAAGAAAGAAAATATGAAAGGAAGAATAATACATACATAAATAAATAATGTCTGCTAGTTTGGTTGATATATAAAGAGAGGTAATTATGGTAGTGTGGGCTCACATGACATTAAATAAAATTTTCCGCATATATTCTGTGATTGATTTTTTCTGCGATTATTATTGAAATATATATATATATATATATATATATATATATATATATATATATATATATATATATATATATATATATGAATATAAGTAAAAAAAAACACTCCACTTATTACGTAGATTCAAGGATAAATTCCATAGTGAACTTTGGGTTCCGATCCATTAAGTTAAAAAAAAAGGTAAAATAAATATCGAGCAATTGCCATTCCATCAATGATAGGGAAAAATGGTTTCAGGTTCCATACGAAAAAGTTAGTGACAAAAAGAAAACAAATCAAATTCGGCCAGCATGTAGATAATTATTTGCATTTAAAGAGACAAAATGACATCCATGAATGAAGTCTATGAAAAAGAAAAACGTTGATGATCAATTTATAGGATGAATATCTTTTTTAAGCCTTTAACTCTTGTGGAAATCTTCGATAGCAATAGTAAGATTTTCCGTTTCTTTCTTTGTTTATAGGACCGCGCGTTTTTAGCAACGTAATTACATTTTTACCAGAAAGAATATAAAATCAAATATGAGTTAAATTTGAGTAAATATTAGGGTGTTCGTAAAATATTAGGGTGTTCGTAAAATATTAGGGTGTTCGTAAAATATTAGGGTGTTCGTAAAATATTAGGGTGTTCGTAAAATATTAGGGTGTTCGTAAAATAACTCCGATTAACCAGAAATTATAACAAAACATATTGAAATCAAATTTATTCAAATATTATTAGGGTGTTCAAAAGTAATCCCGTTTTACCGGAAATTATATAAACAACTCTAAAGTAAACCTGTTTATATGGTTTTGTTTATTTTATTTCTTTATTCTTCATCAAAACTCTATTCGTCTTCTTTTTCAATGGCTGAAGCCCGACGGGAGGGCAATTATTTCGATTCAACAGGTAATTATTCTGGATTTTCCCCGGAAAAAGTTTGAAAAAACGATTTTCATCTCCTTCGATGATTGTGAACATTCAACCACTTCTGACATAGTTCTCAATAACACACACACACACACACACACACACATATATATATTTATATTCATATATATATATATATATATATATATATATATATATATATATATATATATATATATATATGAAATAATTCTCCGTTAACATGTAGAAAAATACAATATGTATTAAGGTAGTAGAAAATAGGAAAACCGAGGCAATTTCAAAGCAAAAACGAAATGAATTTATTAAAAACAAAATAACTATTAACAACAAAACAAAATGTCCTTAGCAACAAGAAGAATTTAGAAAACCGTATTTTATTCATATTTTCAGTTGATAATATGAATACAATAGCATTTTCTAAATTTTTACAATCATCTATATCTATATATATATGTTTATATATACATATATATATATATATATATATATATATATATATATATATATATATAAACACACTCAAACACATCCACACACACACACACACACACACACACACACACACATATATATATATATATATATATATATATATATACATAGATATATATATTCATACAGGGTGTTCCCAAAACTTTGGCATCATTTTGCAGGCCAATAATTTTGGTAATTCTTGTTGAAATAACCTCAAATTTTTACAGAATATTTATGAACAGATCAAGATGTTATATTTAATGATTTGTTTTTGTTATGTTTAGAGCTTGAGCCATGCCGTTCGCTCACAAAGAGAAGCCATTTTGCGTCTTGGAATATGCTCGCACACAGTCAGTCAAGACTGTACAGTGTGCCTTCAATGCAAAATTCGGAAAGATTTCACCAACTGGCAAACAAATTGAGACTTTGTACCAAAAATTAAAAGAGGAAAGCTGCTTATTCCAGACTAAATGTTCTGGTAGAAAATCATCAACATCAGCGTGATTGAGAGACGGTGCCCATATTGAATACTGATGAAATCGGTCCCATAATAAACTTATGATGTTCAACACCAAAACTTCAATTTTATTGAGCTAGACTTAGTAGTTTTCCAGACAGTTGCTTTTAAAATGATGTCCCATTTTTTTAGTACACCCTATATATATATATATATATATATATATATATATATATATATATATATATATATATATATATATATGAGGAAGATTTTCTGTTTGTTCCTTTGTTCAGACTATAGGACTATATATATATATATAAATATATATATATATATATATATATATATATATATATATATATATATATATATATATATATGTATGTGTGTATGTGTGTGTGTATAAATACAAAATTAGCCATTTTGTTTCAACACTTTTATTCATGTTATAATTTCCGAATAAAAAATTATATATATATATATATATATATATATATATATATATATATACATATATATATATATATATATATATATATATATATATATATATAATTAGATAGATAGATATGATAAAAATATTGTTTTAATATATGCTATATTTATGGGTAAATGTGCTCAGTATCATAGATAGAGCGTATGTAAAAAGAAATGGGGACACTAAGGTCGACACCGAGCGGCGACAGTCCGTTTCACACTTGAATGCAAATTTGTGTTTAAGCATGAAACAGACTATCACCGTTTGGTGCTGACCCCAGTGTCCACTTATATAAGTCAATTGCTGATACATCATGACAAGTGTATCGAATGAGTGCAAAATGGAACATCTACGAAATTCGGGAGTCGGGGTGCTGAATATAACATCAGTCAGCTAAATCATATATATATATATATATATATATATATATATATATATATATATATATATATATATATATATATATATATATATACAATATATATATATGTATATATATATATACACAATATATATATATATGTATATATATATACAGTATATATATATATATATACAATATATATATATGTATATATATATATACAATATTTATATATGTATATATATATATATATATATATATATATATATATATATATATATATATATATATATATATACAATATATATATATACAGTATATATATATATGTATATAATTATTTATTTAAAAAATTATAACATAAATATGTTATAAAATCACTACAAAAATAGCCATTTTGTTTCAACACCTCTGGTGTCTTATCAAGTGATGATGTTGAAATGTTGAAATGTTCAAATTAATTAACGACCCCACGCAAGGGAAAAACGCTGTTACATAAGCTGGAATGACCAAGCAAAATACAAATATACGAGAATTCAAAAAACTTGACAACGAATTAAGGTTATAATAGCTATTGAATACTTTAAAGTTGGGGTTATACTAATATAGAATTTATTCTATTGTAAATTTTTAGAGGGAGTTGTACAAGGAAATCAAATATTAGGAAGAAAAAAGGCAATGAAGAAAACGGTGAATTTAAAAAGAAAACTGGATGAAGTCGCATAAAAGAAGAATCCTTATTCAGAAACTCAACTTTTTCTGGCTGGTAGTTTAGACAATCCAGGAATTTTTTCCGCAAAAGATCAATATTCTGTGATCTCTTGCAAAGTTGTGCTGTAAACAAAATCTTTTCAGTATGAAAACCAGAGAAATAAACAATAACTCAAATAAAATTCAGTTAAAACCTTCTGCAAATATAAATATCGTTTTTTTCTGTTTGTTTATGCAGTTGTCATCAACTCCTAAAAACAGTTTTAATAATCAATATGACATAAGGAAAACAATAACTGAGATTACTTAAATCTTTCATTCAAGATCTACTTAGTGTCTGGCAGTGTTTCCAACTTACGCATCTCCAAGATGGCTCGTTTGTAAGACGATGTAAACTTTACAGAAACATCAGTATATAATGTAACCTAAAAAATACACAAAAAAATATAAATAAATTGTATGAAATTAATATACAATTTACTATGCAACAAAAACTCCCTGCTGTTATTTCTGTTTTATTTCCTGTAAAGTATGCTTTTATCTCCGTGAACATGGAGCTAATTTCTGCTGGCATGATGTGATTGATCCTACACTATCTCTAACGTAAGTCAGACACAAGGCCTGAAATATGAAGGACTTATGACAAAAACTAACTAATGTCTCTAAGAGTTGACTACTAAGCATTATTCTACGACAAGCGCATTTGCCGAGATTTCCGATGGTTGATAAAAGACATGAACAACAATTGGATGAAAAATGTTGCGGTCTCAAACTGAATTTTCTCTCTGAGAAACACCTGTTACAATTGCTTTAATTCTTCGAGATATTTTTAAAGAAGAAGCTTTACGTAAACCACAGCATACCCGTGTTATTCGTATTTTAAACGTGGTGAAATATCCCTGATAGATCAATCACGGTTTGGCCGGTCTGCCGAAGGTTTTTGAAGTTTGTCCATGTAATCAATAATTGATTTATTTGTTTAACGGCGTATCAACTCATGCGTCATTTTATGCCGAAATTTAATTTCCTTGGGAGCTTTGAAGTAATAAAAATAAGATATACGTTATTCTGCTTTCACAATCGAATACATGGTAGATAATACTCAGCTTTAGTGCATTTGCATGTTTGTGTGGACATGATTACTAGAGGCGGTGATATGTGTTTTATGCTGTAGTTTTGTTGAAGTTATATTTTGGAATACTATTTGATTTAAGGAGTTTTAAGATATATGGACTGATGTCGTGAAATAGTTCTTTCGTGTTGGTTGCTTGATTTTATTTGGCGGCATATCAACACCTCTATGGATTATTTACTGCAGACATCTAAATACTTTGTACGTAATTTGGTGCTTTCAAATACAAATATTCTGTACATAGTTTTGTACTTTCAGAGTAAAAGGTATGTTTTTTAGATATATATTTTGTAGATCATAAAATGTATTATTAGTAATTTTATTATAAAAATGTACTATTATATTTTTTTAGTGCTGCATTAATTCTCATTTTGCTATAAAAATGTATTGTAAGTCATTTAATTATAAAAATGTACTGTTGACTTTTTTTTGTGGGTTTACTATTTGCCTATAGCTAGGACTATAACAGGTGCTACCACTCCGTGTCAGTTTGGATCTGTGAACGACAGTAATTAAGAGGCGGTTCCAAAATATTCAATCTCGCTATCAGAGGACATGTTGCCGGATGTAGTTTATCGTGATCAATGAAAATCGTGATTTGTTCATTGAGATGCCTGACCTACTTATACCAAGAACTCTTAACAGAGCAATTGAAAATAAATCACGTTTCCACAAACTTCGTGTCGTGTTTGTCCCTAAAGGATTAAAAAAAATCATTTGAATATAGGACATGATTTAAGAGAACAATGTCGATATAAATCAGTTGCATTCCAAAGTTGTATGCAATAAAGAATCCCCCCCCCCAGCAATTCCAGTTATTTTGCGTTTTTTTCTTTTTAAGCGTCATGTTCTTTCAGGACGTAGACGATTATGGCTCTCCACATCCCTCTATCCCTTGCAGCTCTCAACAAATTTCTTCCCTCTGCTACCCCCCCCCCGATCACGTTCTGTCATCCACTTGCTCAAGCTCGCCAGGTATGTCACGCGCTGCTTTCTTTTGTCTCTCTTTCCCTCTATTCGACCTGTGAGTATCAGATTCTCCAGCCCCTCCTTCCTCATTATGTGTCCCAGATACTTCAGCTGCTTCTTCCTTAAGTATAAGCCATTTCCTTGTTTGCATCCTCTCTAAGACCTCATCGTTGCTCACACGCTCGGTCCATGATATCCTTAGCATCCTTCTGTAGAACCAAATCTCTGTCGCCTCGAGTCTCTTCTTCATCTTTGAGGAAATCGTCCAACACTCGCTCTCATAAAGAAGAAGGGATGTCAGGTAACAGCTCAGTATTCTTTTCTTTGTTACCAAAGAAATCCTGCTGTCTCGCAATACTCTGTCCATCTTTTGGAATGTGTCCTTGGCCATCCCAATACGTCTACGGATCTCAGTGTCGCACTTACCGTCCTCTATCAAGACGCTTCCAAGATATTTAAACGTTACTATGGATTGTATAAGCATTTTCGCTGCACACTTATAATTCTTGTGGGGGAGAGCTAAGTCGAGGAAATATGCTGGTAAAATGGCCGACTCATTCTATCGCTCCAAGAAATACTCCATCCTTATTTTATCTTTCCAAAGGTTTAGATTAGACCAACAATGGTGTATTGCTGCCATATCTCGTTTGGAGCTGATCGGTAGTAATTTTTCCAGTCTTGATAGATATTAAAAATCGTCTACGCTGTCTTGTATGCTGTGCGTGTAGGGGGGTGTATTTCCCACTCTACAGCCTCTTTCTCACAGACACAACGTCGAAAGGCTATCGCTACTCTATCGCTATTTCTATGGCAAATATTTATACGACTTTTATGCTTTCGTTCCACCAGTTCAGAATTTTGCTACTAGGAACACGTCATGTTCCTTCCATAGTTTTGAATCACCATTATTTCTCCCGTATTCCAAATACAAGAAAAAAAGTTCCACCCACACAGATTTTTTTCCCACGGAACCGCTTCTTTGTGGTGCGGATTTCCAATTCCCACGTGGATACTTCCCTAAACATTACAAGCGCAACCATTTGAAGTCAAAGGTCAATCGCTATCTACCCGCCTCCTCATAATTCTCCCTTCTCCGGATTAACAATTCCGATCCGTTATCCGTTATACTTCCCGCACATTCAAGCATACAGTATCTGGTATTCCCAAGCGGTCACTCCTCTAGGCACTGCTCAAATTCGACGTTGCTTAACTTCGGTGGTCCGACGGGAACCTATGAGCCAATCTAATGTGGCCAATATTCACTTCCTACCACTTCATATTTCATCATACACTTACGGCTATATCACGATGAAGCACCATAGAATTACCGAAGTAAGTTAAGCAACGTCGAACCTGGTCAGTAACTATAGATGTTCTCGGCCCGTCTAAGAAGTCCTCCGAAAAAGTAATTCTGATTATTGGTTATTTACTAAGATTTTCGGAAGTTTTTCAAGCCCAGAACTTTTCAGCATCTTCTCGTTGATGGCTGCTCGAGATCAAATTACAATCATGTTGACCGAGGGTTTGAGTGTACTGGTTTTGTTCAACTACTGATCACACCAGATTATGTGCACTCTCCCAGAAAGTTTAACCAATGCCTGCTCACTATACTACTTATAAAACTAATGGAGACTAGAAAGCGTTAAATGGAAAGAAACTGTTTCAGGAGAAATTTGAACACATATCTTGCCGATAGATAAATAAATAATAGCATGAGGTCAAAACAAACAGCTGGGGTTTTAAAGGGGTTCTACAATTCTTAAACAATTCTCCCTACACGGCATCTCGGTCCCCACGCATCACGTATCTTCGCGCGATTGCCCTCGCTTGCGACGAACATTGGACGAGATACAAACGAACGGCTATACGGAAATTGGTTTCTATCGACATGGCATGTCTTTTCTCTTTCCTTCGGGCCAGAAACGTGAGTCTCATCGCGTTCCGAGTGTTGCCAATATGCTAAACGTTTTGTTGGTGCTGTTGCTTTATCGAACAGCAAGTGGCGACGACTCCGTGAAATGATTCTTTCTATTAAGCTCGTAGAACAGAGCAATTGCCGTTTAACTAATCCATGTTCGATGTTGCCAAATCGAACTTTGATTTTCAATGGGGCCTTGCAATGAATTCGTACATTGACACGCATTCGAGTACGGATACGGGCTAAGCAACAAGGGTCTATTTAAAACGAACGCAATTTAATTTATACAATTGTAAGGATGCAAAAGGCGATTATCTTCCTTTAAGAATTCTGGGATTTCAAAGGAAATACAAGGTGTTGCAGCAAAATCCGACGCTTGACAAAAAGAAAACGAAATAGGAATTAAAATCAAAATTCTATATGCAGATACCCGACAGTTTATTTAGCAACAGTTATATATTACATTATTTTTCAATGTAACCGCCGCCGGCGGCGACGACCATCTCAAGGCGAGCACGAAATGAGCCACACGCTTTGGCGACCATGTCCTTGTCCATAGCGGCAAATGCCTCCACGATGTCAGCCTTGAGAGAGTTGACCGTGTTGTGGGCGTGCTTGTTGGTCTTGGCCTCGATCACGCCCCAGAAGAAATAGTTAAGGGGATTGCAGTCAGGTGAGGAGGGCGGCCACAAGACCAGTGGTGAGGAACATTGTTGAGCAGCCACGCCTGGGTCGTCTTGGCCTTGTGTGCAGGAGCGGCAAGACGTAGGTGCGTCCGGTGGAAATGTTGTCCATCCAGGGCTTCACCACGATCTTCAGCACCTCCGGGTAGATCTCACCGGTGACTCTCAGGCCCTTTTGAAAGAAGAACGGAGGCATGATGTCCCCCTAATATCGGATTTTGCTGCAACACCCTGTTTCTGTCGCAGATTACTTCCACAACGCAGAGAACAAATCACCGTAAGTTCAGACTCGAATATCACGGACAGAAATATAATGCCGAAATCTCGATTCTTAGGTACTATCTCACAAATCACAATGCACGTAACCAGTCAGAAAAATAACTTACTCCCCGACGAACGCGGTAGTCGAAATGCACGAATTTTCTCACTTCCTTCCCGTTTCGAGAACACCAACTGCTTTTGTCGGCCGAGCATTTTTTCATTCGTCGACAACTGGGTGAGGACGCCCAATATTATATGGAGACTCCTGCAACTGACTTGTTTCTAATTTAGATATTACATCTTCAGCGTATCATGCAGAATACGTGACCTTTGTTTTTGGTAAGTAATTTTCTTTTTCGCCACATTTTCCATCGTAGGATACACGCGATACGCTGTCGCTTGGTTTGACGAGGTAATTCGCCGTTATTTTCGCTATACTTCCTTTGGTTGAGGGGAAGCCATAAATGTCATGTAACGGTTGGTGAGTGTAACGATAACGGTCAGTTCATAGAGTGGCGAGAGCCAGTAGCTATTTAAGGCTATTTATTTTAAGGCAAGACGTGCCTGCCCAGGCCAGTTGCTGCGTAACCCGCGAAGAAGAGGGACGCCACAGGCCTGCAACGGTAGGACATACAGAGAAACCCCACATTGTCACACCCATAACATAAAGGACACTGCTATTTTTCCTGTTGAAATATATTACAACATCCACTCACTTTTCATCCTTTCACATTGCTTGTTGTACACATATGTTATAATTTCTCTTCGTGTGACAAAGTGATAAGTATATATATATATATATATATATATATATATATATATATATATATATATATATATATATATATATAAAAGTGAACATAGAAGTCAACACTTAGAGGCGACAGTCTGTTTCATGCTAGATGCAATCGTCAGACTCGTGGCCTGACGATTGCATCTAGCATGAAACATACTGTCGCCTCTAAGTGTTGACTTCTATGTTCCCTTTTATATTTACACACGCTCTATCTCTAATATTGAGCACTTTATCCCATAAATATAACACACTTTAAGACTATATTTTTTCATATATATATATATATATATATATATATATATATATATATATATATATATATATATATATTTTAAATAAAAACAGATTGCTTTAAGGTTCCATATAATAAATTATCTCACCACAGCCCTTTTATAGGACAGTGGATCATCAGATTTATTTCCAATTGGGAAATAAATCTGATGATCCACTGTCCTTTAAAAGGGTTGTGGTGAAATAATTTATTATATGGGACCTTAAAGCAATCTGTTTTTATTTAAATTATTAGCTCTGATTTACATTGAGCTCTCTGGATTCTATCCTCATTGGGTCTTCCCATACGGATTACCTAGTTTTTCGTAAACTAAATATATATATATATATATATATATATATATATATATATATATATATCTTTATGAACAATTCATGATTGTCATACCTTTCTTACAGCTATCCTGTTGCGTCCGGGTATCAGGGTTACAATATCGCGTATAATGGAGAAATGCAACTAGGAATATTCATTCTTGCTTAGAAACCCCATTAAATAGAACTAATAATTAATATAAGTGTAATTAACACTTATATTAATTCATGACCACTGAGAATCCATTTCTTTGTAATTTTAAAGTATTTCTCTATTAAAACTAAAAGCAATTAATTTTTATCCGACATACAATAGCTCTATTCTATCAATTCTTCAATGAATTCCTGGGCTTAGGGCCTACATCAATTTGAAACGCCGGCTCCCGACGATCGCCGAAGTTAAGCAACGTCTAGCCTGATCAGTACCTAGGGAGACTGCTTGAGAATACAAGTGCTGTAAAATTGTATGTTCGAGTGGTATAATTGATAATGGCTCGGAATTTTTAATCGAAAAGTCGAGTTCTAATAGCCGTTGGGTTACTTAAGCGCAAATAACCCTGGGAAATGTATGAACCCACCTCTTTGCCTCCAGATATGGTTGAATTAGTAAGACTTGTATCACTAAACATTTGCTATCTAAAAAAAAAAGAAAATCTTACAAAATATTTTCTGGCTTCTAATAACCTGCAATGGGTCGATGAGCAATAGAAAACGAATCGATTAATCATGATACTGGAAGCAAACCGTCTGGATACGGAGAGAAAATGAATTCAGTATATACATAAAACTAGAAAGGAGCGAAAGACAAGGATGTGCCTTCTCCCCGGACTTAATTTAGTATATACACAGAAATGGAAAGGGACGTAATACAATAAAACAATCAAAATGTAATAGTTTAAAACTAATTTAAAAATTTAACTCGCCTCACAGTTTTTAATTGAGTCAAGTTTTTTTTTTTGTGGAAAAACAAAAATCAGTATGACTCATCCCGCTTTACAGTTTCATACTAAATGACTTAGTTTTTTTTTTTTTAACTTACCTTACCTCACAATTTTATCCTAAAATAAGGTTTGGACAATTGAAAATTAACTTCGCCTTATATTTCGAAATTAAAAAAAACAAACTTGAATTCACCGATCTTAATAATCCTAAAGGGATAACTTCTTTTAACACAAAAATTTTGTTCTGTTCCTTCTGAAGGAACACAATCGTTACAACTTTCAATGAATGTCACTTGTATCAGAGGCAAATGTATAATTTTAAAAACATTAAGCCATCGATGCATTTTAAGATAGCAGCATTTAGAGTAATTTAACCTTCAAAATTTGCTTAGATCGATCAAATTTTAGCATTCATTGAGGCAGCACGAGGTGACACAAAGGGCATACTCCATGGTTACTGGCATATAATGAATCATTAATTTCAGTTCACACATCTTCTGACCCAATCAAGTTATACTGTCAAGAATTTAATTTTCAGTTTTTTTCAATCTCCGATGATAAATATCTGAAATGGAAGTGGTAACTTTTAAGCAGCACCACAGATTGAAAACAATTCCTAATTTAGCCTGCAGTGTTGACAATTTGGTAAGTACTTAAAATATTCTTCCAATATAAGAAATTATCGATTCGCTAAAGCATTGTCGAGGCGAATTCAAGATGGCTGATTCCTATCCGTCATATTCAATGGGAAGAATTGAAGCTGAAGATCGCCTTCATATTTGGGAACAATCAAAGCACAAGCTGCTTGTTATTCAAAATGGAACTCAATTCGGTTTAATAAACCCGACCTTTGTTAGATGTTCGGTAATATGTGTGCCTGTTCCCTGTCTGTGATTGTATTATTGCGCTTTCCAATGTGCTTTCGCGAAAGAGAATGGCGAAGCACTCGTATTTATAATTAGCGATATAGAATTTCTAAAGGTTCTCTCTCGATGTTTTGAATCAAGGTTATGTATTTTTGATCTTTTAAATATCAGAGATCAGTAAGCCATTTTTACAATGTCCGCGGTATTTCAAAGATGAAAATTTCTATGGTTTAAAAGAATCACGAAATTCGTTATGGGGACGATTATCATTTTGGAATTTTAACGGTAATATTTGAAAGAATATCCTTGTTCAAGCACTTGCAGGTGGAAACCTATCTTAATCTATCCCCATCTGTCTCCATATCTATCCGAAATATTTTTTATCAAATTTTCTATCATTTGATTGAATGATTGTATATTTTCAGACATCAAATGTGGATGGCTCTCTCTCTCTTTCATTTTTATCTATTATTGATAAATCGATTGCTTTATTTGCTTTATATCTGTTCATGCTAGAATCGGCCCTCCTTGATTTGCTCCTCTTTATTTATTTATAAATTATTCTGTTAGTCTAATTCTCTATTAAAATTTTTTTTACAGTGATATCCACCTTGTACAAGGCCCGGGAGCCGCTCGAGCTAGAGGGCTACAGAGTAAGAGGCATAGTTTATGCGGATATGTATTGGAGGTAATGGCTAACCCTAGAATTGAGCAAGTTTAAAATTATACTAATCGAGGAAACATCCTCTTGGGAGTCGGTTCCACAAGGCAGCGGTTCATGGGAAGACGCTGATAGAAGTAATGGAATAAGAAGGGAATGATGGTGTTTTTCGCCACAGTCTGCGTGGCTTGGAGAGTCTTAAGGAATGTAGTGCGTCTGACCATTTTTTATGGAAACAGCGATAGAGCAGCGAGGTTTCGTATATGAGAAACGGTTTGGGGGATGGAAAACTATTTGTCACCCAAAAAGAGGCATAAACACTTTTGGACTCTATCAAGACTGGAAAATAAAGACTAGCTAGCTCCTGCCCATGTATGGCAGCAGTACTCCATTTTTCCCCCTGTTCTGTCCCTTGTAAAGGTAGAGGATAGCACGAGGAGTCAGGTACTTACTGTAGTGGTACAGAGAACCGACCATTTTTTCCAATTATCCTTAGCGATGGGACTGTCGGGTGGAATATAATTCATCACCCACAAGGACGCGGAGATGCTTTTGGACTGTCCAGACTAGAAAGTAAAGACTGCACATCTCTCACCCATATATAGCAGCAGTTCTCGGGCACCTCGAGGTGGTGTAATGGTTAGCGAGCTTGTCTCGCTAGAACAATTACGACTGAGTAGTGAGTTCGATCCTCACTGGGTGCCCCCTACTTTCGGCCTTGTGCCACATCTAAGCTACGCTTGGAAAATCAATATAGTAGCAGTTCTCCATTTTTGGCCTGTACTGGCTCTTATAAATGTAGAGGATAGCGGGGACCCGAGTAGCTACGGGAGTCGTACAAGGAACCATTTTTCGAACATATTTACGCTTGAACGTCCTTGAAAACACATGGCCCAGTGGATAAAGACGTTGGTTAGATCCAGTGACTAGACCCAAAGAGTTGAGAGCTCAATACCAGGTCACAGCAGTGGTGAACCAAGACTTGGAGAGTTGACTTAAAGAGAAATAACTAAGACATCCGGAATAGGCATGACACGTGGAACTAGAACAACCTACCCCGTAGAACGAAATAAAGGGTTCGGTTCGAAATTCGAATCACCTGAAGAAGACCGAAACGTTGTGAATATAGCAATGAAGATGGCGATAACAGTCCGAATACCTCATCCCAGAGATATAGACAGAATTTGAAAACAATCTTTTAAACTGTTTTAGAGAAACATCTTAGGTTTCTTTAAACGTGGAATCGAATTTTTGTCATCTGGCTGGGTCGAATCCGTTGGAAATGGCTATTACATTTTTGATAAATAGTATTTAAATACATTTATATTACATTTGTGTTATATACTTCATCGTAAAAAGAGTTTATTTTTCGAAGACCCAAATTAAATTCAATTCATTTTTATATCATTTCCACTAAGAGTGATTATATTCCGCACACTCTAACGTACTTGATTTTGGTTTGTACTTTGGTGCTTAAGTTAAGCACAAGGATCAAGAGTGGGGGTGGGGGATAAGGATGATAAGAAGATAATGCAGCGCCAATTGATTTAGTTGAAAAGGCCCAGTATTTAAGAAGATTTGCTTTGCGAAATGTACTGGACTTCAGTGAGAATCGAACGCCTTCCCCTAAGGATTGGTTCGCGAACCTGGAAATCTAACAATCCCTTCAAGGTAAACACAATTAGTAACTTTCCATTAGCCTGGCATCGAAAAACAAATGAAAGAAAATACAGGAAAGAATGGTTTTGCCCTCTAGAAGAGATTAGATATTATAAGATATTAAAAGAGATTAGATATTATACGATATAAGAGATTAGATATTATAAGATATTAAAAGAGATTAGATATTATATGATATAAGAGATTAGATATTATATTAGATAGATTAGATATTATACGATATAAGAGATTAGATATTATAAGATATTAAAAGAGATTAGATATTATATGATATAAGAGATTAGATATTATATTAGATAGATTAGATATTATACGATATAAGAGATTAGATATTATAAGATATTAAAAGAGATTAGATATTATACGATATAAGAGATTAGATATTATATTAGATAGATTAGATATTATACGATATAAGAGATTAGATATTATAAGATATCATGCTCAGTTTCTGAAAAGTAACAGTCAATGTTCCTATACATCTTCGGATTTCTGTGTCACGTTAATATCACGAAGACGAATTGATTTTTATTGATTTAATTTCCGCCCACTACGATCGCGATCGATGAAGCCATGAGGAAATAGAACTAAACGATTGCTAACATATCGACTTCATTTTCGGGCAGAAATATCATTTGACATTCATTCAAGTGTGGATATCGAACACGAACAGTTGCATAGAAAGCTTTAACTCGCGGAATGGCAGTAATATATGGAGTATTCGTTTTCTTATATTTCTCATATATATATATATATATATATATATATATATATATATATATATATATATATATATATAGGAAGAAATATAGTTTTAAGGTGAGCTATATTTACGGGATAAAGTGCTAGATATCAGAGATAGAGCGTATGTAAATATAAATATAAAAGTGAACACTGAAGTCAACACTCAGAGGCGACCGGCTCTTTCATGCTAGACGCAATCGCCAGGCGGCCTGACGATTGCGTCTAGCATGAAACGGCCTGCCGCCTCTTAGCGTTGACTTCAATGTTCACTTTTACACACACACACACACACACACACACAGACACACACACACACACACACACACACACACACACACACACACATATATATATATATATATATATGTATAAATAAAAAGAAAGAACAGTAAGATATAAAATCCGTTGTCCGTTGGGTATTTAGGCAGCAAATTCTCTTTTAGGCATGTTTGATAAATTGCAAACATTATGTCTGCTTATTTTTATTATAATCCTTTCATATTCGCGAATATTTTTCCGTGTGTTACAACTAGCAGGCTTCGCCCGCTCGCTATCGCTTCGCAAAGTAAGATATACTCAATACTTGAAATATTTGAACCAATAATTTTAAATGAACATTTCATTCATAAATTGGCTTGTTACAGTTAAGGACAGTTTTACAAATTTGTTGAAGTCCAAGTAGAAATGTAGATTTCAAACATTTTTCTGCACTATATAAATGGATATTCGTAATCAGAAGTATTTTTGTTATGAAAATCAAAGCAATCCTCTAATAAAAAACAGTAATGAAAGACAGTTAATGAAATAAACAGTTTTTAAAAATCAATATGCAAATTAGTTTAACCTAAAGTGTAATAGTGCCTAGAAGTAGGTAATATATAATACAGATATTGAGCATTTTGTGTGTAAATTACTATGAAGTCAAGTTTGGTTTTCTTAATCGTAGAATTCGTCGGATAATTGAGCTCCCTTTATTCATATATATTCCATAATTTAGGTTTTACTTAATTAGCAGTTATGTTTCTCTAACTCTTCAAATATTGAATGTATAACTAATTATAATTTCTTTTTTCCATCTTTACACTATATTAATTTTATCTTATAAATTTCTCCCTATTCTGTCACCCATGAAATAAAAAAATTGTATGTTAAATAATGATCTACGTACATCAAATGGTCTTTAAATTAAGTGGCAGAATAAGAATTATCGTTGAACTTTTGAAAGGTCAGCTTAAACATTAATTCAACACTTAAATGCAGAGATCAATTTTGAGTTCTTCTGTAGTTTATTGATGCCTGTTGCATCTACACCTCCCTAGCTATTTTGATGATGGCCAAACCAAGGGTCCTCCACATGAGCTACCTTACATTCTGCCTGATAGAGCGGCTTTTAAGCTAGTTTATAATAAAAACGTACACTGTAATTTTGGATACAAAAGGAACTCTACTTGAACCATGAAAGTAACGATAATGGCTAGTATAATATATTAATATATATCTTTAACCTCGCATAATCTGCTAACCCTTGGTCGAGCTCAACAAAAATCGTTCCCTGTGCCTAACTTATCTCGGGCTTTTGAATGAATGATGAATCACTGAAATCGGACCAGTGGGAGCAGAGGAGTTGCTTGGACGCACATTTGCACAAACACACATACACTGTACTTTATATATAAGATTTAATAAAGCAAGAAATTATCTGTGACAGTGAGAATCGCTTTTATTCTCTAAGTAATATATATATATATATATATATATATATATATATATATATATATATATATATATATATAATTGTGTATTTAGGCAGCAGTTCCTCTTTTATACAAATTTCGCTAAAAATGACTGAAAAGGTACTGCGGTTAAGTTTTTCATCAAATTTTTCTTTCGTGATCTTTCAGGTATGCTTTCAACAATTACCATATCAAGTGCTTCGACATACAAAACATTCAGACAATTTCTATATAATTTACGTCCCGAAAGGAAGAAACATTTTAAGAACAAAAGAAAAATGAAATAAGAAACTTAACCGCAGTACCTTGTCAGTCGTTTTTTATGAAACTTGCATATGTATATATATATATATATATATGTGTGTGTGTATGTGTGTGTGTGTGTGTGTGTGTGTGTGTGTGCGCTGCCAGGTGACTACTACTACACACAAAAGACAATGGTTAAAAGGTTTAACATAAGAAGAAAACATTCACTACTTTAAATAATATATTTAACTAACCATTCTTCGACTGAAGAGAGTCACAAGACCTGAAACTTGTGTAGCGAAATATACGAAGTAAAGGATGAAAAACTCCATATAATAAATAAAAACTGGAACAACAATAATCTCTCTTATATATATATATATATATATATATATATATGTGTGTGTGTGTGTGTGTGTGTGTGTGTGTGCAGCCAGCAAATTCTCTCTTAGACATGTGTCATTGAATAAATTACAAACATTATGTCTGCTTATTTTTATCATAATCCTTTCATATTCACGAATATTTTTTCGTATGTTACAATTGAATAAGGCAAGAAATGCACTTTAACTGAGAATCACTTTTATTTCCCAAGTACTTTAAATCTCTCAAGGAGATCATCATCAGGGGTACAAATGGTAAAGTAAAAACTATGTGTAGCTATCTAATACTAATTTGTTTTTTTTCTTTTGCGTTTAAATGTCAGTATTTAAAGTCCTTTCTCAATTTGTATTGAAATTGTCCCGCTTTCACTGTCATCTAGCACAGTCGACATTACACAGACAAGTAGCACTATTTTTTTTCTTCAATGTTATTTTTGAGCCTTTAATACGTTGCTTAGTTTCTGAAAAGCATCTTTCATTATACAGTGTGCGATGGGTAAATTGTCTTTATTTTATAGTTTTAACTTCGCACATGCGTGTTATTTGTATTTGATTTTGTCGACTGTACAGTATAATAGATTCAGTTGGGCAACGTCTTTGAGAAAAAGAGCACCACGATGCAATTCACCATTTCAGAAATTTTGAAACGGCATGCTGTACTGCTTGACATTGGCACCGGATTTTACGAAAGTTTCAGTGTGTTTGGGTGTAAGTCTGAGAATAGTGCAGCGGATTCGGAAGGAGTTGGATGAGCGTAATGGTAATTACGTAGGTGTTTGGAGTGATCACTAGTGATGAAGACGTTGTACTTTCATCTTTCTACAGAGCTACAGACTCAAGCGACTTGAGGAGGTATTGCCTCCCTGGGTCAAGAGAGTGGCAGCTGAAAGACCCTATATCTGCTAGCAGTACTCTGCTCCATGACACGTAAGCAGAGGATCCAAGTCATGGTTGTCAGGCAATTTCTGCGACCACATCACCCCTTACACCTGGCCACGAAACTCCCAACACTTGATGATTATGTGTGGGGCGCAGTAGGGCGAGAGACTAACAAAACTCCTTGTAACACTGAAGGCAAGGATTATGGCAGCATTCATCAACTTAAACAAAGCGACCACCCAAAAGAGATACAGGAGATTTCGAAGTCGTCTAGAGGCCGTGGTTGAAGCCAATGACGATTATATTGAATAAATTTTCTCTTTAGTGTTTCAAGATATTTTTTATATAATTTTGGTAAATATATCTGTTAAAATGAGATGTCAGTTTTACTTTCATTTTTGCGTAATTTCACCGATTATTAATTAAGAAATAAAGAACCAAAGAGAGGAATTGATTAAACGAATATATTAACAGAAACAACAATACAAACATATACAAACGAAAGTGTTACAGCAAGAATGTTCGGTTCGACTGTCAGAGCTGACTGCTGGAAACTTCCCTCTCCAAAATGGCAGTACCTGCTTCTATTTATAGCTGGGAGAATCATATCGTGCGTGGGTAAATTATCATAACAGAATAAATAGGTCAGATATCTCCTCAATGAATATATCATGATTTTCATTGATTACGATAAACTACATCGGCAGCATGGCCTCTGATCGTGAAATTGGATGTTTTGATGAGCGTTGAACCATCTCTTAATTGCTGTTGTTTACAGATCTAACCTGACCTAGAGTGTTAGCAGCTGTTAGGGTCCTAGCTATGGGCAAAAAGTGAATCCCCAAACAAATCCCTATTGCAGACGCCTGCTCAGGCGCATTTGTGTTAATTCACCACCCACAGAGCCCACCTGTGGTTTATACTGCAACTATGCTGAGCAGACCTTACTTACAGTTTCTGGCAAAGAGCGTGTCATCTAGCGTGATCAACAATTTGAATAAGGCCAGCACGCTCAATCCATCGGCGACAATGACTTGGGACTTCGTGCTAGCACAGATATAGATGGCCCCCCAGTGTTTCCGTCTACCCAATTGGAAACACGGTGGAGTAATCGATAGCGGCTTGGATTGAGGAATCGGAGAACCGAGTTCGAATTCCAGTCGAATCCATTACATTCATTTACTTGCTAATAACCTTGGGAAATGTATGAATCCGCTTCCCCACGCGCCAGCTCAGAGATCAATTAGTCCAGGAAACAATAGTAATTAAAAATTAGGAAATCAGCTGATTCTGCTACCTTGTTTCAAACTTTCGGTATTTTTAGGCGATTTCGGTCAGTTGAAAAAAAAAATGATTGAATAAGCGCACAACTTGAGGTGAGGAGGTGTAGCAGGAGGAGGTGGGGAAATCAAGTGTATTGGAAATGTATCGGTGGGAGATAAATGAAATATACATATGTGCTTTTCATCCCACGTCATATGAACTCAAAAGAAACTTCTTAGTATGTATACAACGGGACATAATTTCCGATCTTTGGTTCAATTTTTATTTTTTGTCTGGAAATGTTGTTATAGCTATTTTTTCTTGTTGACATAAATTTGTAATCTTGTTCATATTTTTTTTTTAAAATAAACGTTAGGAAATCAACTGACCGAAATTGCCTGAAAATACGGAATTGGCTGATTTCCTATAAGATCAGATGCAGATCAAATATGGATCGGAATCCGACAGGATAAAATAAAGTGGGTAAATTACCTATTAACATTAATCCATCGCGCCCTGTACTTATGTGCGTTTGGTTTTCCATACGACGCAAATGATTACGTCATGTGAAATACCATCAAGTCGAATTGATTTTTATTGATTCAGTTTCCGCCCACAACGATCACGATCGATGATGCTTCGAGGGTACAGAAATAAATGTTGTTTAAGATATCGAGTCTGTTGTAATTAGCCGTGGATAAATACCATTTGCCCTTAACGAACAGCTAATAATTATAATTATGATCACATAATTAACAATTTTCTTCCTGTCACAGTCAAAATTGAATACGCAAGTCTCTCGGGAGGTTCAAAGAGTTTAACGATTCATTAACAGAAACTGTGGAGTAACAGAGCAGCGAAATAATTGGTGAGGAAATAAAAGGTTTTCTTCTGGGTGGGGCCGATAATCAAAGGTATACTCGGAAAAAATCATCAATGAAAAAATATCAAACGTGGATTGGCTTGACATTTTTCTGCGATCTAAATTGGGAAATTAATTTCGATTTATCAAAGATCGATCTCAGCTGTTCAGTGACCCACCTCTCAAGAGATTAAATCATAGCGAGAACCCCACCCCCTACAAAGATATTATGATGGACTTTTGTCCTAATTAATAGAATTAATTAAATACGAATCCTTGTCAGGTAAAGATGAAAAGAATAAAAAAAATGTCTGATCATCTTCGTTGATTAGATTTGTTATACTCTGAGCGACGAAGTGGACTCGCCCGCACGTGTATAAACGCGAGAGCGGAATGTTGGACTAGGGGAGACAGGTAAAAACGTATTTAGATGTCATCTGAGGAAATATATTAGTGATCTGAAGCTGGACTTACTCTGTGAGTGACTGAACTCATCTATGTTATAGACACATTACAACAAGTTTTAATACAGTCCAGCTTTGACTGGGTTCAAAATCGTCTACGGGTTCTTGTGGAGAATGACATTTACCCAAATACGTTATAATGAAAGCCTGTCGCTACTCTATCGCTATTTCCATGGCAAATGTTTAGATGAGCTCCATCCTTTGGGTCCACCAGTTCAGACTTTCACCGTTAAGCCTGTCGCTACTCTATCGCTATTTCCATGGCAAATGTTCAGATGAGCTCCATCCTTTGGGTCCACCAGTCCAGATCTTCACCGTTAAGCCTCTCGCTAGTATATCGCTATTTCCATGGCAAATGTTCAAATCAGTTCCATTCTCTAGTTCCACCAGTTCAGACCATTTCTACTTGGTCACGTGATATTATCTGGTGTCGAATTATTTTCCCCGTATTGTAAATTTTTAATTTCCCAGAATCCAATTTTTTTTACGATCCCTGAATCCTCTGTTTAAATTTCCAGAATCCACTTTTTTTATGTTCCCCGTATTCTCGTTTTTTACGTTCTCAGAATCCTCTGTTTTATGTTCCCAGAATCACGTGTCTTACGTTCGCAGAATCCTTTTGTTTACGTTCCCATAATTCTCCTTTTCACGTTCTGAGTAACCTATGTTTTACGTTTCCCGACAACTCTTTTTTTACGTTCCCAGAATCATCCGTTTTACGTTCGCAGAATTCTTTTGTTTACGTTTCCCAGAATCCTCTTTTTTACATTTTTCAGAATCCTCATTTTTACATTTCCAGAATCCTCTTTTTCAAACACTAGAAATGGGAATGTGGGGGCGGTGCAACGGTTACCGGTGCGGAAGGTGACATTTACGAGCCGACTTCTTGCATTTTCCCTTTTTTTATTTTTTATTTTTTTTGGAATGGCATAAACTCGTTTCTTCTACTACCAGCTATGGTTTAAACAGCAAGGTAGACTGGGCTGTATAGCCTTGGTTGGCACCCAGGAAAAAGATTCCTCTGAATTCAAAATAGCGAAGAATGTACACTATTTCCAACGAATGCTTGGCAATTTACAGATAATAAAGAAAAAGGAAATCATGACCACCTACATTCTGAAAGACGTATCAAAAATTAAAAAGTGGTTAATTCCCTTACTTTTTTTAATACTTTATTTAAAATAAAAGACATTGGATGTTTTTATACGAATCCAATAAATAGATTAATCTTTTATTTTAAATCCTATGTAGTAATTGAATTAGAATTTTGATGGGAATCTTATTTCGAATCTTTATTACCCTCACCGAATATAGAACGAATGTGATTTTGCAGATATCTTTACTTTAAAACTTTTCCTCGCCATTCAAACGATGGGAGCGTATCTATTTGCATTATATCGCCATTTAAGAAATGTTGTGAAACACGGAAAAAACATATGAATTTATTTTATGAATAAAATTCGTTCAATTGAAAGCGTTAATTAAAACGTTAAAGGAAGTTTTGTTCACTCTTACAAATGTATGAATATTTAAAGGCTTTATTTTATTGACAAGATTAAAAAGATAATGTTTACTTATGGGAATACCTTAATTTTTTAAAGGCTTCATTTTATTGCGAAACTAGCAATATAACCTGACTTTGACCGGGTCTTACATTACTGGGAATTTTTGCCGTTCAATTGGAGCTGTTTAAGCTTAAAATCAAAATCAGTATTAGCAAAATCAAAATTAGCAACAAATCAACATTAGCAACAACATTTGGTTGCAACGGACCGCACATCCCAAAAGGGGGGGTGGCAATTTAAATGGGGGGGGGGTGAAAATGGAACTGTATAATAATAAACAATATTATTGTAATAATTTAAACTATTTAGTTTTATTAAAGTTTTTATAAAAGATATATATCCAAGAACATATAGTAAATAGTAAAACGTTGCTGAGAGTTATAATGGACAGGACGTAGTGGAGAGCCATTGTCGCCAACTCAAAACTGGTACTGAAGAATTATCTATCAAACAAAAAAAAATCATTGAAATCGGATGAAAACTGTGGAAATCCATAAACAACATCCAATCACACACACATGCGCACACACATTTTGAGAATTATAGATATATATTTAAGGAAGTCATTTTTCATTTACAAAAATTACAACAAATTAATCGCATTATCGCTTTTCTTTCTGCACTTACTGTCGTTTTAGCCGATCTTTTCTTCAGCTCTCGTCATGTTTATGCCAAGGGGAAATTCTTTCTTCAATTAATAATAATAATAAAAATATTCTAGCAATGACAGGAATTTGATCGACATATTTGTCTGCTGCTTTTGATATGATTCCAAAAGCCCCAATAACAACAGTTAATGTCGTTGTCTTCAGATGCTACATTCTACTGATTTCTATCCCGAAATCCTTGCATTTTTCTTAGTTTCTAAAACGATTTAAAAGATGTGTTTTATTTGGCTGGCGCTGCAGCATCTATCAGAAAATACGTTATTTCAAGGTGATATTTTACAATTATGTCGGGTCAATTTCGCTCGTTTGAACTGATATTCCAAAGAATAGTAACCACCTAGTTCTGCACAACTTGGGGTTACTGATGTTCCAATCCATTCTCTGTGCTATCGAGGCTGAATGCGGCATTCCCATCATTACATCTTTCTCTATGCGGCGACCACATTTCTTTTATTATGCCTCGTCTGTTTGCAACTTTCGATTCAAAAACCTGTTGCTTATATAGGTCTCTTGTTGAGACTTGAAGGCAACTCCAATTACAGAAAAAAGGCAAATAATAATAATAATAATAATAATAATAATAATTTATTTGACCATGCCTCACGTGCAATACAGTTTCAACATCCTTAACTAGACCACCGCTGACATTAAGCGAATAGATATCAAAACGAGAAAGTTTCTCACTTGCCACTGCATGCATCATCCCAAGGCTGATATTGATCGTCTGTATGTGCCCAGATCCGAAGGAGGCAGAGGATTAGTTCAACTAGATCGGTGTTGCAAAACTACAACAATCGGTCTTCAAAGAGACTTGGAAACTACAGAAGACTGGATGAAAGAAATAAGAAACTATATTCAGTAATAAAGGAAGCCAACACAATCAAAATGTAATTTCAAGTGAAGGAAGAAGTGCAAATAAACCATAATACACCAACTGCAGCGGCAGAGAACCTAAGAAAGAATATAAAATCAATTGCAGAAACGATGTTAATATAAATCTCTTCATGGCCAATACCCCGCCCGTGCAAAATCAAACGCCATACCAATCAGTGTTTACGTATGCAAGATTAAAAGATAAAACAGAAGTTTTTATTCTTGCTACACAGGACCAATGTTTGCTAACTAGAAGTTTCCAAGCACACATACTAAAAAATTGTGTTAATCCGAAATTCAGATTTTGTGATGAATATCTAGAAACAACTGACCATCTTGTATCAGGTTGCATGGTATTAGTATCCACCAAATATAAAAGTCTGCATGACAGAGTGGACTAATATCTTCACTGGAAAATCTACAACTTTTATGAGAAGGAAACTGCAGGAAATTGGTATGAACACTATTCAAACCTGGTTACAGACATAGGATCTGTAACAATTTTATGAGACTTTACAATGCACACAGAACAATCCAAGTTAACACACCCAGATTGTGATCAAAGAACACAAGAACAGAATGTGCTTTCTTACTGACATGGCAATTCCTGCAGAATGTATCTTTAAAGATCTTCAAAAAAACAACTATCAAAATACAAGGATCTTGAAGAGGAAATCTAAAAAATGTGGCACAGAAAGACATCAATAATTCCAGTTGTGGTTGGGATCTGGATTCGAGTGGAAAAGGGTCCAATTAATTTATGTCAACAACGGAAGCTTGCCTACTACACAGACACCACATAAGTTCTTGAAAATGGTCGAAAGTACTACAACAATACCTAGTGACTAAATATACCATATTCATTTAATATATACCACTGTCTCTTTCTCTCTCTCTCTCTCTCTCTCTCTCTCTCTCTCTATATATATATATATATATATATATATATATATATATATATATAGGACATCGAGGTCAACACCGAGTGGTGACAATCTGTTTCATACGTGAACGTAATATTCAAGCCATGAAGATTGCGTTCAAGCATGAAACAGATTGTCGCTACTCAGTGTTGATATCCCGTAATATATATTTATATTAATAACGCGGTGGAATCAGGAATAGATTTTTCGTTCTGTGATGAATATTCAGAAACAATAGGATCATCTTGTATCAGGTTTCACGGTATTAGCACCCACTGAATATAAAAATTGAGAATACCTGCATCGGAAAATCACCGACTTTTACGGAAAGGAACCTGCAAAATACTGGTATGAACATCACCCAGACCCGGTTACAAAGGACCTGTAACAATTTTATGGAACTTTATAATACACACGGACGAAACAATCAAAGCTAATTGCCCTGGCATCGTGATCAAAGACCACAAAAACAGAATATCCTTTCTTATTGACATGCCAGTTCCTTACATTATAATGTATCTTTGAAGATCTTCCAAAAAACTATCAAAATTACAAGGATCTTAAAGGAGAAATCTAAAAAATGTGGCGCATGAGGACATCAATAATTCCAGTTGTAGCTTTCGGTTTGATTGGAAAATGTTCCAATGGACTCACTGATGGGACTCCTATTATACACTGGACTCACAAGTACAGCTCACACCTTACGAAGGGTTGTATCTATGTAACATATGTGTGGTCGTATGTTGCCTTTTTTTTTTACAAAGATGCTCAATGGAAAATCTCATTATGCCATTTCTAACCTTGAGTCTCTGGTTGGGAGCCGGGAGGAAATGAGTATATACTTAAAATAAAAGGAAATAATAATAATAATAATAATAATAATAATAATAATAATAATAATAATTGCATTCCCAGCCGATAAAACGCATCTTTTAAATCGTTTGAGAAACTAAGAGGACTTCGAGATAGAAATCAGTAGAATGCGGTATCTGAAGACAACAACATTAGCTGTTGTTATTTGGTGTTTTAAAAATTATATGAAAAGGAAGAAGCAAGTACCTGGATCAGAATCCTGATAACTCTTTCAATCACTTTCTCATCGAAGTGACGTGGCTTTTCTCTGTGTTTTCGACAAATATTTTCATAGCAACTGATCTAATGAGCTTTTTTTTACCTGTCATCCCGACTACAATAATTTAAGCGCGCTACTAGATTGGCATCTAGGTCCCACCCTTTTACTGTTGAAATAGTTAAATGCAACCGCCACTTCTACTCCAACAGTTCCTTTTTCCACACTTCCTGCCCGTGGAATTCACTTCCGTTTACTTGTTTCCCTGATGACTACAATCTTCAAAAATACATCATCAGTCGCCATCTTGTGTCTTCCTGAACCCCGTTCATCTTTTATCTTTTCCCCGATCCTCCATATTTTCAGTCTTCTCTTTCACTTTCACTCCCTGTAACCCACCTTTTGCTTGGGGTGAAACGATTAAAAAGAAACATGGGAATTGCTAAAAAAATCCTAATTATGGTTACTTCTTAAATGTTGCGTAGATTTCTCGCCATGCAGTTACCGCAATTACATAGTCTTTTTTCACTCTCTGATACAAAATAAATGTTATTTCTTAAAGCCTTCGTTTCAGACATGGAGGCCACGTGTCCAACGCAAAATATGTTTCTTTCATTTTCTTTACATAGAAATAACCGTTTCTTATCACTTTTTATGGTCAGATCCTATGCTTGACTTAGATGCGGCACAAGGCCGGAAATATGGGGCACCCAGTGAGGATCGAAATCACTATATCACTCGTAATTGATCTATCGTGACAAGCTTGCTAACCATTACACCGCGTCGCTGTGCATTTAGTGATGTTCTAAGCGTAGCTTAGATGTGGTACAAGGCCTAATGTATGGTGCCCCCCAGAGAGGATCGAACTTGCTATTCAGTCGTAATTGATGTCGAGAAAAGCTTGTTAACCATTACACCACCTCGTAGTGCCATTTATTCATTGTCTTTAACAGTGGATGCTGATAATTTTATGTCCGCCCATATCTCAAAATTCGATTTTTCATCAAATTTTTAAAATGTCATTAAAACAGACATTCATTGTCAGGCCAAGAACAGTTCAACGCCCCCTAGTTTATATTCCACTTAGGGGGCTCTTAACAATGTGTTTTCGACGCCAATAATCATTGTACAACAGTTAATGACGTAGAAAATGGAATTGGTATAAGGCCACTACGACTCAAAGGGTTTTGTGGGAGTGATGGGTAATGAAAAACTTTGATGAGAAGTAAGGCCAATAAAAATCAGGATTCAGGATGACAGAAGTTGGCAATTGATATTGCATTTTAATTTTTGAAGATCGGTGGCATGTATGGCTGATACCTGATTAAATAAAAAAAAACAGCTGACCTATCAGAAAAATGGATTCGGAAATTTATTTTACCAGTGGTTCTTCACAAGTACATAGCAAGCGGGCCCCGGACAAACAGTGTCACTGAATGAAGATAAATTACTTTTGTAGACAAATGAGACAAGAAATAGAATATTGTTCTCTATAAGATAGTGAACACTGCCAGCGAAAAGTCAGAGAGACGGCGAGGACACACAGAGAACGACGTGAGAAGACGCTCGTTAGAGTGTTCACCTCCCCCATTCACCTACACCTCATCTCGGATTCGCTCTTCTATAGCAGTAGGTCACAGCGTTAGGAAAGTGACTGAAATCTATATGCCAGAACAGGATTGATAATATTACAGACGGTTCTTTGTATGTTATGAAGAAATTCGAGATATATAGTAGGAGCACCAGACCAGATATGACAGCAGTATTAAATATATGGACGAATGGTAGATTTGTTAACGTGCAAGATACATTGTGGAATGTTGGTTACACTTTCCCACTAAATTGCGAAATGAATGCCGAATGTTTCCTTATAAGAAAAGGCTAATGTTTCAATTAGCAACAGTCTCCGCATTTAAACCTAATCGTATTCAGTGGAATGGGTAGGGGTGACCTGAGAACATTTCCCCCTGTATTAGGAGTTAGTTGCTCCTTCTTGGCTGGAATCGCTGAAAGACTGCTAGCTAGTGCTTAATCGGTATTGAGGCGTGAACACATGTTTGTGTGTATGTGTTGAAGTTATGCTTGATAACGCTTTTTTAAATCATTTCACCACAAACACGGCAATAAAGCCACTGAGATGCATGGGATTACTGAGTGTTAGAAAATTTGAGAAAACCACTATTAAGGAGAGGAAACGATAAAAGAACAAAAATTAAGAAGACAGCCATTTACCAAAAATATCGATTGATTATTGTGAATACGAAGGTTAGACAATATATAAGCTAACTTTATTGTGTCTGTCTAATGGCTGAATAAACCCGCTATAGTCTGTTATCAGACAGTAATACCTTCTGCTTTTCACGTTGCATCAAGGCCGCGTAAACGATTTTATAATGTATTGGTGTTGTAATGTTCTGTTATAGGAAAATATAAAGACTCCATTTATTTAATCATTTCACCCCAAAGAAGGCGATAAAACCACTAAGACGCAATGGGTTACTTAGTTTGAAAGTATCAGAGAAAAATATGATTAATTCGAGAGAACTTAAAAGTCTAGGTACTTTAGCGAAATAGGTGCAGCTTTATTGTGTGTCCCACCGATCAGTTTCTGCTTTAGTGTGTATCCTACCACCGCATGTGTACCCAACATTATTATGGCATTGTCCTGAATTTTTTCTCGATATGTTAAAAGACATTCAGAATGTTTTAATTTAAAGAATTCAAATATCTTGTTTTATGATTTTTTTTTAGTCAAATATCTTATTTTATAATTTGTTTTATTTTAAATTTTATAATACAACAATAAATGTCATCCCTCTTTCCGTTTTTGTTTTTCCCCCTTTCGTTAGATAATGTAGGATACAAATGTGGTGGTCGGATACACTGATCGGTACGACCCACGCTAAAGCCACACCCATTATTCTTCTTTCTTTATATGTAGACCTTTATGAATTTAAGAAAGCTACTAGACTAGCGACAAAGTCACACATTTTACAGTTGAAATGTCTAGATGTAACAGTAAGTTCTATACTAATAGTTTCTTCCATCGCACTTCTCGCTTGTGGAACTCTCTTCCGTTTTCTTGCTTCCCAGTCAAGTTTGATCTTCAAATGTTTAAATGCAATGTCAATCGTTATCTTCTGTCTTCTTAATTCGTGTTTTTTTTATTGTTCTCTCAACTTAATAATGTTTTTTTATCTTTTTCATATACTTTCACACTCAAGAAACCTTTGTGTTTTAGTGGCATTATTGCCTTGCTTCTAGTGAAATGATTAAAAAATGAATGTGTATTTAAACCAGAATCATTCCTTTAATGAAAACATTTAAACACATTATAATACAACAATCACCCCTCTTTCCGTTTTTGCTTTTCCCCTTACGTTAGATAATGTAGGATACAAATGTGGTTGTAAGATACACTGATCGGTAGAACATACGCCAAAGAGACACCCGGAATTCTTCAGTTGTAAATAGAATTTTTTTGGTAAGTTATTTTTCTTTTCATTTTGAAGAAATATGTTTAATCATTGAATTAAAATATGCATGCACAAATGCAAATACATACAGTTTGAACGAAATTGAAGCGGTCATCTGTGTCGCGAGAATTAATTTCCCTTTTGATTTGACAACAACCCCTGGGTAACAGAAAAGTGTGTAAACCGAAGTGTGCGGCCAGTTGAAGTCATTTCTATGATTGCTCAGGTTTAAAGTGAATATATTTTCTAATGAATGTAGGATTTCAAATGGACAGGTAATTTAGATTAGAAATCTAATCATCTTGCCGTCAGTGAAGCGTCAGGTACGAAATAAATTGTCTATAAATCCTTCTGGTTTTCTCTTGGCTTTTATAAAAGTCAATATGTCACCCTTTAAACTGAGTCTTTATCAGAGGCTGCATATGAAGAAATGAAACTATTAGCGTTACGAGAGAAAAAGATTTAAAAATAGAACCTAAATTTCAACTCCCAGTCGCTTAGCAACCGTCGACATTTCGTCCCTCAAAAAAGATTTAAACTGAATATATTTCCTTACATGTCCTTATTCCATTTACTGTATACACATACAAATTCAATTTGACTGAGTTTGAAGTAAGACATTGAAATAATACATTCTCCACCAATTAATTCTGAATAACCCCTACCAACCTCCTTTTAAAATCTAAAAAATCAAATAATTATAAGCTTTCATTAAGCTTTTCGCAATTCAGTGCCGCTTTAGCGTGTGTCCTACCGGATACACTGATCGGTTGGACATACGCTAAAACGGCACCGAGGAATGTAATATTTATTTTGAGTAATGCAAAAATGTGACACAAGGACAAAAAGGGGCGATAGAGGAAGGGTGGTTTCAATCTGTCTTATCCTAAATTTAGCTAGCCACGATCACTGACCAACACATATCTCAGTATTCCTTACACTAAAAAAAAAACACATTCATACTTACCATCCTTACGACAGACACCATAATACCTCAGAGTCTCTATGTAGTCCTAACTAGTTCCCATATGTACGATTTGTCTGTGGCGTGGGTTGGGTGGGTAAATAACATTTAAAAAGAAAACACCAAATAAATATTTACAATGAATACATATACAAGAAACTAAACAAAATGGTGTTAGTAATAACCCCACCCCACAATGCTTAATAGTGGAAATTCAGAACAATTACAATGGAAGTATTTATGAAAAATGCAGAGGGAGGCTACGTTACGGAAGGGGGAAAGTGACTGGAGCTGGGATGCCAGGTCAGGAACAATAACATTGGAGATTGGATTTTATCAAGCATCTCTAAATATATAAACCAGCAGACCAGATGTGACAGCGTTAAATTTTCCCCAGATGTTATAAAATAGCGCTATCATATGTCTATCTGTCGTTTAAATCTTATGAAAAAGTTTTTTTTTTCTTTACGAGGTGAAATAAAATCAGAACGTAGAAAGACTATGTAGAGCATATGCGTATGTCTGTATTGTGCGTAAGTGGCATGTATGTGATTGCGCTGTCTAATGCTTACACAGGCATATGCGCACACACACATACATACACAATTCGTCAAAGTGTGAAATAAGGCATTGTAATAATACATTTCACTAGCACTAAGCTTGGACAACCCCTACCTTGGCCTGAGCAATAAATCATAAAGTTGGATACAAGAAAAAAAACTTAATTTTTCAAACCCTCAAAAATCAGATAAGTATAAAATATTTTTGAACTTTTCGAAAATTATTTAGTAAAGAAATATAATATATTAAAAAAAATATTATGTAGAGGACTTACAGGATTGAAACACATAGAGTGAAATTCCAATAACAAAAGAAAACACACTATTCATAAAAGAGTGCCCAATACCAAGTAGAGCTAATGATATTTATTCAAATTTATATCATATACGTTATGAGATAATATGTATCAAATTTATAGCATATACATGTTATAAGAGATCTTATAACACCAATAAATTTTCCCCAAATTGTAGTGATCTTATAACATGTATATGTTACAAATTTGAATATATATATATATATATATATGTGTGTGTGTGTGTGTATATATATGTGTGTGTGTGTATATATATATATATTTTAAACATGTAGTATTGAATGTTAAAGACAACATAGTCTTGCATATTTTCTTTTGAATTTTCTCATATTCTCTAATGAGACTTTTTATTTGAAAATCATTTCGAAATAAGTATTGTCCGTACACACACACACACACACACACACACACACACACACACACACACACATATATATATATATATATATATATATATATATATATATATATATACACACAATTTGAATGAAATTCAAATGGCCATGTATTTCTCGAGATATAATTTCTCTTTTTGTCTGACAACAAACACTGACGGTCAGTAAAAGTGTATAAGGCGTAAGGGGGGGGGGCTTTTGATGTCATTGTTTATTGTTCCTTCTCGATGTTTAAGTATGTGTATGTTTTCTAATAAATGTAATATTTTGTAACTGATAAACAATTTAGGTTTTAGATTCGAAGCGACGGGTAGCGAACTAGTGCTCATATCATAGTTTAGCTTCAACATCTTATTTTTTCGCATCAACTTTCTCACTTTTATTTTCCTTTCAGGCTTTGAATTCTTCTCTGCATTTCCCGCCTCCTTTCGCCGCCATTTTTCTTTTGACACCTCGTTCTTCTTGCTCCTCATTAACTCATCGCCTCTCTGCCTGTCCATGTATCTTGATTATAATCATTGTCAATTCTGCCGTGCCCTGTTCCTATTAATCTCTCTATTTCTTCCCAGTGAGCATATCTCAACTGCACTCGCAGCTGATCACCCCCACCTCTCCTCGACCACCACATTCGCATACATTACATTCGATTCAGTTTTAAAAGAAGTCGTTTTTCTTGTACAATGTGTTAATAATACTAAGCCTGCTTTATGGATGGTGCAATTGTTAGTTGTTCGCTCAAGGACGGTTGTCTTGCAGACTGTTATTTCTATAGTGAGTTAGATCCTCACTGGGTGTCGATATTTGGGTCCTTGCATCAAACCAAGCTAGCAAATATCTCTTATATGTCGGATTGGCGCCTTGAATCTTCTTATATTATTATTATTATTAATTCCGCATTTGACATTTTAAAGGTCATAAGTTATTTCAGTCAGTTATGTACCATACGTGATACAGGATCAGGCTTTCATCCAAGGCTATAGAACCCGGTCTGTACTGCTATTTACCCATAGATGGGGAATTCGAAGAAGAGGATTCATACCTTTCCCAAGGGTATTAGCACGTAAGTGAATACAATGGAATCAACTGGAATTCGAACTCGTCATATATACAACGAATCAGTTATGTGCTATGCGCGATGCATGCTTAGGCGATCATATATATTTCGATACATGACTGACAAGGCAGTTTTTTTCCTACAGTAGGTTGCTATTTCTTCCTACGGTAGACCAGTTGCCATCCAAGGCTATAGAACTCGGTCTGTATTGCTATTTACCCATAGATGGGTGGCGAAGGAGAAGAGGATTCATACCTTTCCTAAGGGTATTAGCACGTAAGTGAATGTAATGGATCTGACTGGAATTCGAACTCGGCTCTCCGATTTCTCAGTCTGAGTCGCTATCCATTACTCACTGGATTGGCGGAACACACGACATATTTATTTGTGTTGTTTTTGTTTTTTTTTAATAATTTCACTCCAAGCAAGGCAATAATGCCACTACGACGCAAGGAAATGAAAGCGAATGAAACGACTTTATCTAGTAGAAAGGAAAAAAAAACAAAGAAGGCTTCAGAAAGACAGAAGATGGCGATAAGCCATACATGTAAACTTTTGAAGATTATATGTGGCAGCGAAACAAAAGAAACTGGAGAGATCGTCCTGGGTATGACGATAAACTACATCCGCGTCCAGGGTAAGACGATAAACTACGTCCAAAAGCAAGGCCTCTGATCAGGAGGTTTTGAGGAGCGTGGAACCACCTCTTAATTGTTGGTGTTCCCAGGTCCACCCTGACCCGGTGTGGTAGCACCTGTTAGGGTCCCAGCTATGGGCAAATAGTTAACACCCAAACTTGTGTAAAAGTAGGTTTTAATACCAGAAATACTTTGTAATAAAAAAATTATTACCAGCAATAATTTTTGAAGGAAAAATTATTATCAGCAATACTTTAAAAATATACCAGCAATAGAAACAGCTAGACATTTTTTGAAAAAAAATATGACCAGCTATAGATTTCCTCAAGGAAAAATATTCCCAGAAATCGATTTTCGAAGAAAAATATATTATCAGCAATAAAAATTTTGTCGGCATTAAATAACCCATTGAGGTTGATATGCCGTAAAGCAAAGCAAAGCAAACCAAACCAAACCAAACCAAACCAAACCAAACCAAACCAAACCAAACCAAACCGAACAGGAGGGAAGTGACAGACAAGAGGCGATTAGAATAGAACTTATGGTTACATCGAGCTAATTCAACAATAAAATGATGAAACCTTGTTGGCAATCTAGTAGTACGCTTAAATTTGCGTGCCAATGCCCTTGGGAAAGGTATGAACCCTCTTCTCCGACCGCCAGCTATGGGAAAATAGCAGGACAGACTGGGTTCTATAGTCTTGGATGGCAATTGCTCTAACGCAGAAAGAAATGGCAACCTATTGCTGGAAAAAATCTGCCTCGTCAGTCATGTATCAAAAGATCGCTTAAGCGTGTATCACACATGGCATATAACTGACTGAATTTAATATTTACCCAGAAATATTGTTTCCTAACTTCCACCCTATCGCAGCGGTGGAAAAAGGACGCAGTGGTCTTCAATCGTTTTGGCTAATGTGGGAACTGAAGACATTGGAATTCACACATTAACCAGAGATGACAAATGATGTGCGAATGATCAGGTCATCAGTGACTAAAGATCGGGTGTAGAGACAAGTGCTAAAATTCAAACGAAATATTTGTGTGGAACACAAAAACTTTATGTTGTATTATTTGTTAACTGATTTTCTGCGACGCATTACTTTAATTCGCTTGCTTTCATTTCGTTTCGTTTCGTTTGTCGCTTTAATCACCCAGGCTTTTAAAATGCTTTCCCACGAGTAGTTCGCTTATCTAATGTTACCCTTTAACAGTATTATAATTACTCTAATTGTCTCTTTTTTGCAAATGGCACAAATTCAAAAATATCTATCTATCTGTTTCATCCTCTACATATCGCTCTATCAATCTCTGTGTTCATATCTATCAGTCTATACCAGTATCTATCTATCTATCTATCTATCTATCTCTCTCTCTCTCTCTCTCTCTCTCTATCTATCTATCTATCTATCTATCTATATATATATATATATATATATATATATACCTATGAAGTGGGATAAAATACAGATCGAATGTGGATCGTAATCCGATAGAATCATAAGATAAAGAAGAAATAGGAAACGTTTATCAATCTCACATGTTTCATTTTTATTAAAGTTCACCAGAGAATGAGATATGGATAAAAAGATGAAAGAACTTCTGGTATTTTTATTCTTGTATTGTTTAATTTTAATTGGTTAATCAGGTTTCACGTGAATTCGACTTGTTAAACAAACGTTAGTATAATTTATGACGTTCCGAATTCAAGGAGAGTCGACGCGACACTTCGAAGTTCAAAGAAATTAATGGATTCCGAGCATAACTGAAAAACCGTAAATATTGCTTTATATATGTAAGTGTATAATAATTCTTGTTTGTCTATGTGGGATTCAGATGATAATATATATATATTCGTTAGTGTGTGTGTGTGTATGTGTGTGTATATGTTTAATAGACATTATCTTTGGAGTTTTTTCGTATGTTGATTGGGAACGTTCTTACGTACATACCGTTTATTTAATATAAATATGCGTTAGATTCTTTAAGAATGCGTTCAATAAAGGTTGGTGATGTAATATGTTTTTGACGTGTGTTTATAGTTGGTAATATTGTTATTAGTAATCTCTCGAAGTACTTTCTTCGTAAAGAATTGCGTTCATTTTTAATTAGGGTGGCATTAGTAAAATCAAAGTTATGGCCAGTTTTATTCCTGTATTATTAGAAGCGAGTTTAAATGGTTGTCTAAACGTAAATCTCTTTTATGTTCGTAGATACGGGCTTTTAGATTTTGAATGTCTCCCCAATATAAGTGCTTTCACATTGTAAACTATTCATTTTATAAGTACCTGCATCTGAATTGGTGTTGGGTTTATTTTTCTTCCTAATTATATCTCCGATTGTCTTGGACGTGGTGGTAAAATTAGACTTGGAATCTGTTAATTTCTTGGAATTTCGAAGTGATGCGTCGTTTCTCTTTGAATTCGGAACGACATAAATCATGCTAACGCTTGTTTAACAAGTCGAATGCAGGTGAAGCCTGATTAACCAATGAAAATCATTGTTATTGTTATTATTATTAACTGTTGTTTAGGGTTAAGAACACCCTGGTTGTATCCCCGTATAGAGGACCACCAGTTTACTATACTCATATCTATTTACTTTTACTCTCGTGCAAATCCAACCAACATCTAACTTTTTTTGACTGTCGTGAAAACCAAAGCAAACCAAAATCTATTTGATTCCCATGCAAAGCAAACCAATGTCTACTTTTTTGCGTATAAGCGATATGATTAAACAAATACGTCAAAACATTTACCCATCTATAATTGTATGTACACAAAGAGAAATACCAACAGTATTAGTGACAGTTTATAGCGTGTAGCTCATCCTTTCCCATAATGAACGATATGTACCGGGCGGCGGCATAGAATATACAAAGTACTGCCATCGTTGCCAAGGCGTATCGATATCGATACGTATCTGAGACGGAAAAGCTAGTCCGAATAGAATAATGATTTTCAAAGGGAAACACGCCATCCTCGCTTGGAAATTGGCGCAATACTATCATCCTTCCAAAATTTACTTCATGTATGAGAATATGTAAAACTCAGTTGTAATCTATCCAGAGAGATAGATAGATAGATAGATAGATAGATAGATAGATAGATAGATAGATAGATAGATAGATAGATACTGATATAGAGTGATAGATATGAACAGAGAGATTAATAGAGAAATATGTAGAGGATGAGTACGTTAGATAGATAGATAGATAGATAGAAAGAAAGTCTATTTTTATTTTGCCTTGTTTAAACAGGTTTCACTTGCATTTGACTTGTTAAACACGCGTTTGTACAATTTGTAGTGATCAGAATTCACTGAGAAACAAAGAGTCCATCCAATGCTTAAAGTAATTAACGAATTCCAAACCTATATATATATATATATATATATATATATATATATATATATATATATATATTGTGTGTATTTAGGTAGCATTTTTCATTCATACATGAGCCGTGGTGAGATTTTCGCTTCCAGCGTCTTATATGCACGAGTTTATCGTTGCTTGGAAATCTTCAATGTAAACAGAAACAGACTATCATCACTGTCTTGTCCGTGTATTGCTTAATATATTGTACTGTAATTGTCATCTTTGATAATGGCTTATGTAAGCGAAAAGCTTAGATAGGATTAAAAAATACGTATCAATATTGTGATTTTCATTCTTCGTTTAATGATAATGTTATTAAGCTTATCAGACGACATGAAAAGAATTTACATAAAATAAATAGACAGCACTTGTCTATATTATTTAATGAAACATGTATGAATATATATATATATATATATATATATATATATATATATATATATATATATACGAATAATTTCTCAGAGTTAAGCTGTAGGAAAAGACAATATTTATAAATATAAATGACAATAGGAAAACTGTAGTAGTTGCCGACGCGTTTCGTCCAATGTGGACTTTCTCAAGGCAAAACGAAATGAATTTATTTAAACAAAGTAACTAATAATAACAAAACAAAATGTCCTTAGCAACTGGAAGAATTTAGAGAACGCTATTTTCATACTGTTAACTGAAAATTACGTCAATTACTGTAACGTGTGGATATATTGTTATTATTGCTGTGTTGACGGATTCAACTATTTCCTTTTGACTTCACGATACTGTTGTGTACGTTTGTTTAGGAGAGTGGTAATTCTGTTAAGAAAGGTGAAATAGGGAAAAGGCCTGGGCGTAGATTTCACCTTTCTTAACAGAATTACTACTCTCCCAAACAAACGTACACAACAGTATCAAGAAATGAAAAGAAATAGTTGAATCCGTCAACACAGCAATAATAACAATATCTCCACACTTGACAGTAATTGACGTAATTTCAGTTAACAGTATGAAAATAGCGTTCTCTAAATTCTTCTAAATTCCATCAGCACGGTCGAGGCCTACGGGTTCGATTTGGGAAGGGAATCCAGCTGCATCCAAACCTCTTTTGATGATATAATAAATTTTAATTAACTTTTTGAAAAACATACTGAAGCCAACTCATAAATATTAAGAGTTATACGCTAAACAGCGCCCAGCAGTCTAGGTATCTTTTAGTGAGGTAATGGTTAACGAGGAGGTGCGATTTACGATTGTTACCCTGGAGTGATTTCGATTATCGTTGGGTGCTCCGTATTTGTGTCCTTGTGCGGAACCTAAACTTAGTAAATCAAGATTTCCCTGACGTGCAGTTTCAGCAAAGAGAGTCGGTGTGTCTCGTCGATATACTTGCCTGATGGAAACTACATTTGGTTATTGATAGCAATATTTCCTTCTTTTTTCTATTTACTTTATATTTTGTTCTTGACTTTCTTTGGTGATTGTATTATCGCTTGATTTTCGTTCTTTCTGTCATCGCCATTTCACTTAATTCCCGGTTCGCCCAAAGCTTCGTCTGTCATTTAAGTGCTTCTCCGCACGTCACATTGTGACACCGTTCCAAGAATTGTCTCCCTATTTCATAATGTAAAAGTTGCTTTACTCTCTTTCTACCTATCCTATGAGCATATATATATATATATATATATATATATATATATATATATATATATATATATATATATATATATATATATTGATACCTCTCAGCCGTTAGTAGATTTGCAGACCAATTTTCCTATAGTGAATTCGATTCTCATTGAGTGTACCGCCTGTCGTCGACACAGCTTCGATTAAGAGACTATATATATATATATATATATATATATATATATATATATATATATATATATGTATGCATTCTGGTTTTCAGAACTGATAAGGTAATTTAATTTACTTTCCCTATTCTCAAAAATCCCAAAGTTTTTTTCATATACACGGTTTTTGCATTTTATTCTGACCTGTAGAAGCCGAGAACAACAGATATCGGTGAAACGTGTGGTTTATAAGATCGTCCATTTTGTATCATCATCTGCACACACGCACACGTACACACACATATACATGCTGGCAATAAAGTCACTATGCCGCTACTTACAATAACAGTTAAGCCAAAGTAATTAATCAATAGTCCAGAAATTTATCATTAAAATGGTTCTGGCTAATTCTGGTTAATAACAATAAAATGTTATGGTAAACAATAGTAAATTCATTACTCATACTGTTCGAACTGCTTTGCTTTTTTATTATAAGTAACTGTAGAATGACTTTATTACCACCGTGTATATATTGGACATATAATACTATAACATTTCCTCAGAGATAATTCGACATTGTTGTCTCTATTTCCAAACGTAGATGGTCTCTTTAAGATCACGAAAAAATGACAGCCTCTTGCCAGATATAATGATATATATAATATAATGCAATATATATATATATATATATATATATATATATATATATATATATATATATATATGTATGTAAGAAAATATATGGATATAGATCCGACAGGAAAAATATGAAAATACAAAATCTGAATATGCAAGTTTACTGTTTTAATGTTTCAATGTCGACGTCAGACGTTTCGGTCTAGTAGACCTTCTTCAGGACATAGTTATTAAAACATAATTAAAATTAAACGATATTCAACTCAACATAAAAGACGATAGACATAAGAGACATAAGTTATTTTGTTTTGATTATTCTTATGTCTATCGTCTTTTCATGCTGACTTGAATATCGTTTAATTTTAATTATGTTTTAATAACTATGTCCTGAAGAAGGTCTACTAGACCGAAACGTCTGACGTCGACATTGAAACATTAAAACAGTAAACTTGCATATTCGGATTTTGTTTTTTCATATTTTTCCTCATATATATATATATATATATATATATATATATATATATATATATATATATTTACATTCGAACAATTGTGTCCATCTTTGCTGTTGCTATCTGTCATATAGGACATAAATGAATGGAATCGTCCGTTTATGCAAATAAGTGGAGTTAAGCGGAGTTGGGCAGAGTTTTAGCCGAGCGCTAAGCTGTTAGTGCCTAGTCAAACTCTCTTCTTTCGGGTACAGAGGATCCCAGACGAGGTTATGTCGAAGGCCAGACTCTCATCTTGGGATGTAAACAATCTAGACCCCATTACTGAGGGGTCTACGGGGAATTTTTGCGCTGGCCTACGATCTCGGAAAAAAAACCCGGCCTTGTGCCACATCCCGCTCTGTGGGGAGCTCGAGTAAATACTGAGTTTGCATGAGGTCGATTGCTAAGTGTACATTTGGGTAGCAAACCTATTTCATTAATTACCTACAAGATTGTCTTCCTTATTTATTTCACTTTGTTATCTCGAAAACACGAGATACAAAAATAAATGAATATAAAATGACTTTATTGCCACCCTGTATATATATATATATATATATATATATATATATATATATATATATATTATGTCATTCACAGACAGTACTGTTTCGCTGTATCACAGCTCCTCAGTGCGACTAGACATCCGAATGCCTCAAGCCAGAATTTAAACACAACTGATTTCGTGTCAGCCAGAGCTATCTTCACTCGGTAGAGTTACACAACTAAATCTAGCGTATTGTTTTTACAAATGTAAACAAATGCCGAGCACTTTGGCTGATTGGCATTTGTTTACATTTGTAAAAACAATACGCTAGATTTAGTTGTGTAACTCTACCGAGTGAAGATAGCTCTGGCTGACACCAAATTAGTTGAGTTTCAATCCTGGCTTGAGGCATTCGGAAGTCTAGTCACACTGAGTAGCTGTGATACAGCGAAACTGTACTGTCTGTGAATGACATAATTTAGCTCTTGAAAATACATTTCAAGTGAGCACTGTTGATATATATATATATATATATGTTTCGTTGAATACGTTTTCCCAGCATTCCAATATTTTCCCGTTTAGTTGGAGCCAGGAAGCGTAAAAATTGTCCGTATTGTACTTTGTCCCAAATTTTTCGGCCACTTCTTTGGCTAATGTCAACGGGATTGTTTACAGGTCTTCTTAATTTCTTTAATGTTCGACTGTTTAAAAGGCGTAGTTTTGTGGTATCTAAATAGTTGTAGCGTTTATTGTGGGATTCGCGAGTTGAACGTGGCTGCAAATGGTGTGTTGGAAGTTTGTTTTTAAATAGAAACATGCAATAAGCTCGCAAATAAACGCTACAACTATTTAGATACCCCCCCCCACCACCACCACCAAAAAAAAATGTCTTAAGCAGTTAAACATGAAAAGAAAAAAACAACACCTAAAAACAAAACCGAACATAGAGTATATTTAGGTGTTGGCCTATATTAAGTCATGCTTGCGATCGGGGTGGAGTTTTGGTACACCCTGGCGGGAGACGAATGTATCCAACACGTGCTCGTATTGCAAGTCACCACGTCGGGATGAGTAGATGGGCGAGGAGTAAAAAAGTGCTGAGCTCTATTTAGAGTACGATATTTTATTTAGTCTCTTTGCTTAGGATTTGGTTGTAGGTAGCGTAGTATGAATTCGACAAACTGTATGAACATAGAAATCAACACTTTTATGCTAATACTTTATATACCTAGCTAGCTAGAAAGAGAGGATGGAGGAAGGAGACATTAGCAACGCGTGAAAGGTCTAATCAGATTTATATTAAAAGATACTTGATACTGTTAATGAGGTCGAACTCTACAGTGGATTCGCCTGGGAAAGGAGTTCCGTGACGGTCAGCGTCCTATGATATTTAACAAGGTTAATTTTGACTGACACGCGGTTACAACAGTGAGACATTTAGGGTTAAAATAATCGATAACGAACAGACAAACCTTATAGCAATTATTCTACGATATCGTCAGGCTTCGGTTAGTCTGGCACAAGGATAGAATAACGAGGATGGAGTCACTACAAAAGATAATGGTCTATGTGACAATATTCCTGCCGATGAGGAAACAACTATAGACAGCAGAAATTGTGATTATTTAGAAGGATACTGAAAATTCTATGGTCGGAACAAGTAAGCAACAAGGAAGTCTTAAAGTAAATGGCAACAGAAATAACTGTTATACTCAGAATCCTGAAATCCTTATAAGGAAAGAGGGCTTGGAAAACATAACCCTCACGAGGCATAATTAGGGCAAGAGAGATAAAAAGCAGCGAGTCACTTAGCTGACGAGCTTGGATGAATGGTTGGCGGAACGGAGTAGGGTAACCTTAGTAAATGGAGAAAAACTGCTTAGTGAGAAACGAGATAGGAAGTTGTGAAGAGCCATGAGCTCGTGTGTCCTGAAGAAGAAGAAGAAGAAGAAGAAGAAGAAGAAGAAGAAGAAGAAGAAGAAGAAGAAGAAGATTTCTTTGACGTACTTATAATGATCGGTCTTCATCTGCGTGGTTGCATTGACGTACTTGTCCTATAAGACTATTTATATTTATCCGTCTATAAATATACTATTATACTGATTTTCTAAATGTAGCTTAGATGTGGCACAAGGCCGAAAGCCGCGGGCACCCAGTGAGGATCGAATTTACTACTCAGTCGTAATTGTTCAAGCGAGACAAGCTTCCTAACCATTACACCACGCCGAGGCACCCAAAATAATATTCTAAATGCAGCTTAGATCTGGCACAAGGCCGAACGTGTGGGACGCCCAGTGAGGATCGAACTCACTGTTCAGCTGTAACTGTTTTAGTGTGGCAAGCTCGTTAACCATTACACTACGCCGACGCGCCCTCTATAGATATACAATTATACATTATACATACACATATACTCACACACGTCTATCCGCGTATGCATGTGTAACTTTTCCTGTTTCTGTATATTTTTCATTTTTTGTGTCTATCTGTCCAACTTTCTGCTTTTGTGTGCGTGTAGCGTTCTCACTTTGTCTCTTTTTAACTTCCTCTCTTTTGTTTTTCAACAAAAAAAAAAAAAAACTGAGGAAAAATCTTTGAACACATTAGCGAAATCTGTGCGATAAAATCAACAGTAATAGTTTAATCGACTAGTGACTGAGTAAAGTGACGACACCAGGTCACGTTCGTTCAGAGTTTTTTAAAAAAAAAAAGAAAAAAGAAAAGTATTTTCCATGTTCTGTGTGGCCTGATTTTTCCTTTTCAGAATGTTTACCAAGTTTAGCTTAGTATGACGTAAGGCCAACTTACTAGAAAAATTTAACTGGCTTTTACCATCAATATCAATCTAGAGTAGAACATATTCTCAATAAGTGGACTTAGTAATCGGTTTCACTATCAAACAAAACCGCCAAATACATGGCACATTGACGGGTAATGATTTCTATAGCTGACTTTTAAAAGGCATTGAACGGGACTTCTTGATAACCTTTTTTGCCTTCTATCAGCATATGGCTGATGCTAACCTCCAGGAAAATGACTCATTGCGGTTTCTTGGGCTAACGTGTTCCGATGACATTAAGTGGAAATATGATATTTAATTAATTGCTAGGTCTGCTGCTAGGAAAGTTGGTTCACTGTGTAGTACTACACTGTTTTTCGCGTCATAGTTACACATTTATACTTGCAGCGTGTCTCACTGGCGACGGTTCGAGGTAATGCTTTCTCCATCATAACGGCTGGCAGAGGATAGAAAAAAAATTGTTTATAGTTACGTTGTTCTGGAATTGTCATCATTGGTCGACTGAACTTGCTTTGTTTCAATGACTTTTGTTTTGTTATTTTTATATAGTAATATATATTTATATTTTTACGTAATAAGTTATTTAATTAATTTCTGACGAAAGATCGGGGCTATCTGAAATATCATATTTATAATCTACCATTCGTCCAAGCATTAGATATTGGTGTCATATCTTGTCTGATGATTTTGCTATGTTATTGGTCCTGACCTGGCATCTCGGCTTCAGTCGCTTTTCCTACCACCGTAACCTTGCTTGCCTATGCATTTTTCCCTCGAATATTTTCATGGTAATTGTTACTAAGGAGTTTTTTTTCTCGCTTGTACGTAAAATTTATAAATTTAAGCGTACTACTAGACTGATGGCATGGTCTCTTCATCTTACAGCTGGAATAGCTAGATGTAACCGCAAGTTCTATGCTAACAGTTCCTTATTTCGCACCTCTCGCTTGTAGAACATTCCTCTTGATTCTTGCTTTCCAGTGAATTTTGACCGTCAAAACTTAAATGCAATGTCAAACGTTGGCTTCCGTCTTTTTAATTCGTGATCTTCTATTGCTCTCTCTCTCTCTCTCTCCTTAATAGTGTTTTTCTTTTTTTCTCATATTCTCTCATACTTAATAACCTCTTGCGCCTTAGTGGCTTTATTGCCTTGCTTGGGGTGAAATGATAAAAAAAAAACGTTTATGGCATTGAAATCTATCCGGAAATGATCCACCCATTTAATATTAACAAAACAAAAGCCAATCTCGGGCAATGACATTTTAGTCTATTTCAAAGTACTCCTTTTTGAGAATTTATACACTTTTCACGTTTTTAAAATTCGTCTTTTGGGATTGACATCAATTGTCCCGTCACACTGCCGCTTATCTCATCCACAGTCAGAAGGTTCGTCCATCCTGCCTGCGAATTTACATTTGAAAAAAAAAACCGGTAACGACAGGGTATCAAACCACCAATTTAGGTCAGTAACAGACTTGGGTAAAGCAATGTTTCAAATAATAATAATAATAATAATAATAATAATAACTAGCCCCAAATCTGCCATTTTATTAATCAATGACGGTGTAAAAAAAATAGTAAGATTTGAAATTGACAAATTTTTAATTTCAGTGAAAACACTTCTATCTTCCTCTTTTTCTTTCTTTCTTTCTTTCTTTCTTTCTTTCTTTCTTTCTTTCTTTCTTTCTTTCTTTCTTTCATCCATTCCTATTCTCATTGAAACCAAGTGGCATCTTTGTTATATCAGTTCCGTGTTTTCACGCGTTCAATACGGAATAGTCCATTATTTACGAGTTATTGGCAGGGCGTAACGGTCGTGTGAACTAAGGAGCTGACTAACTAATGATGGGAGGAAAAATCAGAAAGGAATAATAATAAAAACAAGAAAATGCATCCTCGTCGATGTGGCTATTCCCAGTGACCGTAATATCGAGGTCAAAAGAATTGATAAACTTAAGAAATACAACCAACACCGGATTGAGGTTGCCAAATTATGAGACGTTCAGGCCACTATTGTCACATTCTCGCAGATCACTTTACCATTTGCGCCTCAGGGGCAGCTAACTAGATAAGGGATAGTATTTTGTAATTAGCATCCAATAGTTATCTCCCCTTAATTTTTTCGGTCGAGCACGAACGCTGCCCGCGCAATATAGAATTTCTTTTCAAATCTTGGATATTTGGACATTATATAATCTAAAGCAATTTAAGTGTAGTTCAATAAATACCATGGCGACGTTTCCCTGCTTTGTCTACGTAGAGATTATATACTGGCCTACGAATTCAAAGATGTTAATATCATATATATGTGAAGAGAAAGTTGATAGAGAGAAAGGAAGAGAGAGAAAAAAGAAAGAAAGAGAGAGATAAAAAAGAAAGAAAGAAAGAAAGAGAAAAAGAGAGAGAGAAAAAGAGAGAGAGAGAAAGAAGGAGGGAGAGATACAATTCAAAAATTTTAATATTATATATATGTGAAGAGAGAGTTGATAGAGAGAAAGGAAGAGAGAGAAAAGAGAGAGAGAGAGAGAGATAAAAAAAAGAAAGAGAAAAGGGGGAGAGAAAGACAGACAGAGGGAGAGACAGAATTCAAAAAAATTAATATTATATATATGTGAAGAGATAGTTGATAGCGAGAAAGGAAGAGAGAGAAAAAAGAAAGAAATAGAGAGATAAAAAAGAAAGAAAGAGAAAAGAGATAGAGAAAGACAGGCAGAGGGGGAGATATATTGAAAGAGAGAGAGAGAGAGAGAGAGAGAGAAAGAGAAAGAGAAAGAGAAAGAGAGAGAGGTAAGTTTTCGTCAGCCTGCCCATTTCAGTGAGGATCTTACAAGGCCTGGAACGATAACATGGTTATTAGTTTAAAATCCGATTCTGCTGACCTGCACCTAATGTCTGATAACTAGCCATAATCCCCACCTCTAATCTTTATCAGAAACTGTACATCTTTGCTTTTATCTAAGCATAAAGAGATCTGTAGCGTTCGACTGAGTAAGATTCCCTCCGGCTCGATCACCAATATCCTTGATCTGATCAAAATCGAAGTGGACTCTTGCACGCCTTTGGCCGGTCTGCATGAACTAAACGTTTCTGTTAAGTGCGTACAGTTTTGAATAGAGACATATTTTAGCCGTCATTATGGCATATATTGCCAGTAGGCGCGCTTTTTGTTTAGTGATACAGATCCTACCTCCTTAATACGGTAGCCTTGGGAAGGGGCCAACTGAAAACATCACATGGAATCCTAGAAATTGATCCTGAAGAATGTCCCAATACAAGCATAGAACTATATAAATAATTTACATAGGTAACAAGTTTTCATGATACGAAATACGAATCTTATTTCCGTCCTGGGTATGACGATAAACTACATCCGCGTCCTGGGTAAGACGATGAACTGCGTCCGGCAGCAGGGCCTCTGCTCGGGAGATTTTGAGGAGCGTGGAGCCGCCTCTTAATTGCTGGTGTTCCGGGATTCTCCCTGGCCCGGGATGGTGGCACCTGTTGCGGTCCGAGCTATGGGTAAATAGTTAACACCCAAACTTGTGTAAAAATAGGTTTCGATACCATAAATACAGAATGACAATTGTGTTTAACATGAAACACACTGTCACCTGGCTGTTGACTTCAGTGTACACTTATATCTATCTATCTATCTATCTATCTATCTATCTATCTATCTATCTATCTAGTAAAAATAAAAGGCAAGACCTTAAAATATAAAAAAATGAAGGCTCAAGTCAACAGAGCCTAAATATAAAGTAATCTATTCTCTACTGTAATAACAATCAGGCCCCTTTAAGGTTCCATTAATTATCTCCAGTTGCCTTGATCTATCCACTTCCCTTCTCCACATCCTTTCACCTTTAATCCCTATCTGCTCTCGCTCCAAATCTTCTGTAACCCCCTTGCCTTGATCGACCCACTGTCTTTCTCTTTCTCCACATCCTCTCCTTTACCACTCCTATCTGCTCTTCCTCCAACCCTTCTATAACCCCTTGCGTGATAGTGGCCTCCAGCCTTGCTTGGGGTGATACGCTTAAAATTAAAAAAAATAAAAAATAAAATTTCACCAGCGATTTTATTTTTCTCTGGATCTTCAGACATCGCTTTCAAAGTTGAAAAAATTTAAAAGTTAAGTCTGAAGATCCAGAGAAAAATAAAATCTCTGTTAAAATAAATTATAACTAATGGAACCTTAAAGTGGTCTGTTTTTTCTTTAAATTAAATTTTTCGCTCTGACTTAACATTGAACTCTCCGGATTTCATCCTCGTTGGGATTATCCATACGGATTACCATAATTTTCGTTACTCTTATATATATATATATATATATATATATATATATATATATATATATATATATATTATTTCAGGATCATTTTCCAACTTATTCAAGATGATCTTCACCCTATGTAACCTTGTAACTTTCTGAGCTGGTATAACACGGTGCCTCACACGTTTCAAGTACGATTTCATTTTCAAGCCTTTTTGCAGTGCTCTTTGAATTGTAATAACTGAAACTCCCCTCATGCGTGCCAACGGTCTTATGGATTGAATTGGGTCTTTTCTAATTGATCTCTTAAGCTCAAACTTTACATGATGGTCGCTCTTCCTGTTGTGACCTCCTGACCCTGTTTTCCTCTCTACTGGTGCATTTTTTTAAAAATTATTCACCATTCCCTTGATGGTTCTTGGATCGAATTTGAAACTGGAAGCCATAGTTTGAATGTCGGTAACATTACTGAAGATCTGAATTATTTATTTTCCTCTCACTCTTAGTTGAAAAGTAAGTTGGTTTGCCACAAAGCAATTTTAACGTGTTGTCTTTCTAGCTGAATAACTCAAATGGGGTTTCAGTGATTCTTACGACAAATGGTATCAAGATGGCTAAACGCCTTATCTGAAAACCTAGAAAAAAGAAACAATTAGTTTAGTGTTTGTTTTAGATATTGAACATTTTGTGGGATATACAGGGTGACCCCAAATAACGGGAAATTTTGAAGTGCGTATTGCCAGACAAGAGCAAGTGGTAAGACTGCGAGACAGTGACCTTGAGCAAGTAAACATTACGCCATTTTAGTAACGAGAATGAAATTCACAGTATCCCAGTTGAGATGTTGCAGCAGTCAATGAGGAATCTCAACAGCAGATTTCAAGAATGCATTCGTACAGGAGGACGCCATCTACAGGACGGAATTTAAAAAAATGAAAATTCCATCATTGTTTCTTAAATGGCATGTTTTAAGGTTTCAATTACTATGAATTAAATATTTTTCTTCCATCACTCTTGGTTTTATTGGATTGTTAAAAAGTTCCCATTTTTTGGGTCACCCTGTACAATTTTGCTGTTACACCCGCTATATATACTTGATGTGTACTAATATTTTATAATAATATATTTGAAGAAAAAATGTTTATTCAAAAATTGGTTGATCATAATTACTTAGTAATGAGTTAGACCCCTACTAGGCATCCCATAATGTTGACCTTTTACCAAACTGAGAAAAACTTATTGCGGGCTTGTGGTTAACGAGCATATAAAACTGATCATGTTATCGACGATGACTTTGTGCCTTAGATTTGTGAACTTGTAGCAAAATAAGTAAAGCCTATTTTAGTCGTTTCTGTGTGGGGTAATGATTAACAAGTCTCTTAATAGTGATTTCGAACCTCATTGGATATATCATAATTGTGACATCGTACCAAAGTAAGCAAAATCTGTTTTGCAATTCTCAGTATGGGGGAAATGGTTAACTAGTTAATCAGGTTAGCTATTATTACCTAGTAGTATTTTCGTCCTACCCAGGTGCCATATAATTTTGCGAAACTATGCCACGCATATTTTTGTCGTCCCATCATGGGGGTTTCTGAAATGAAACCCCATGATGAGACAACCAAAATATGCTTAGCGTTGTTTCACAAAAAAAACAACAACAAAAAACACAGATGTCAGAAAGCCAACGCAATCAGTTACCAACTTGCTCCTCTTCTAAAACATCCTAGCCTTTCCATGAACACAAGGCAAATCTCATCAACGCCATTTTCCTACCAACGCTGACATACCAGTGCCAGTCATGGCCCCTAAAAAACTGTTGAAGTAAAACTGATCACTTGTGAGATGAAATGCCTGAGGAAAGCAGTGAACAAGACCAGGCGAGACAAGATCAGGAATGAGGCAATAAGAGATATGGTAGGAGCAATACCAATCATACGACACATCGAACGACAGAGGATCAAGTGGCTCGGACACCGCACGCTATCAACTAACCAGCTCTACGAGCATACATCCTCAGGTACTCTGGCTGGATAACAATAGGCGGACCAAGAAGACGCTGGAGCGACTCAGTGGCAGACACTCTCAGGACCCATGAGATATCTCTCCTCCAGGCCACTCGCCTTGCCGCTGACAGAAGACTGTGTCTCCCCGTGACGCCTAACAGCACAAGTGGAAGGAAAAATACTATACATTATGGAGTTGATGGTGAACGAGATACTGAATAATGACTTAAGACTTAAATAGGTGCCTTATATTTGTGGTTCTTCTACTAAACTATGCAGATCGTAGTTTTGATAATGGTTAACGAGCAACTCTTGTCGGTCATGAGTAATGTGTTTGGTCCTCAGCGTGTACATTGTAATTGTGGCCCAGTACCAAGCTTAGTAAATGACAACTATACACACTCTTAAGTGATCGTGTATATTTCGATATATATATATATATATATATATATATATATATATATATATATATATATATATATACATACACGTATATCCTAGGCACTCCAAGTTAAAATGCTTTCAAGATATACCGTGTTTAACAGTATGTGTTCAAAGTAGAATCATCATTCATATATATCCGCGTCTCGTATATACGAGTTTGTCGTTGCTTGGAAATCTTTCATGCAACAAAAACATACTATCATTATTGTTTTGTCCGTGTATTGTTTAATATATTGAAATGTAATTGTCATCTTTGATAATGGCTTATGTAAGCCAAAATGCTTAGATAGGATTAAAAACCTGCATCAATATGGTGTTTTTCTTTCATCTTTCAATGATAATGTTATTAAGCTTATCAGACAATATGAAAGGAATTTCCTTAAAATAAATAGACAAAACTCGTCTATATTATTTAATGAAACATGCATCAATACAAACACACACACACACACACACACACACACACATATATATATATATATATATATATATATATATATATATATATATATATATATATGTATATACGACTGTCTTAGGCACTCCAAGTTAAAATGCTTTCAAGATATGCCGTATTTAGCAGTATGTGTTCAAAGTAGAAGCATAATTCATTTTTCGTTGTTGTTATGCTAATGCTTTCAACCAAACTAACAAAATTATCTCATCAGTTTTGTCTTGAAATCAGCGTCCACTGTTTCGCTGGGAAAGGAATGGGCTTTCTACTGTGCGTGTCATGCAGCGCTTTCTTCGAGGCAAAGCGAAATGCGAAGAAACATGGACGTCTCGGCACACCAAACGCATTTTGCCACTTGACAATTACAAGTTCAGCTTCGGTGGATTTGGCGCGAAATATATTGGCGAACATGGCAGCCAGCAGGAAGGCATCGTTTCGAATTTACATTTGATTGATTGCTCTCATTGAATTACAGGAACATTTGTAAATTACGCCTCACAGGACTCGGGCTGAATCCATTCTCAAAAGAAATACCATTGTCGAAATAATTCTATATTTGATGTATGGAATTCCTTTTTAAGAACAAAGACTCGGCGAAAACATTTTTTCTGTTTATGTTTGTGGATATAACGGAAAATATTCGATCCATTCATATACTTATATACAGAATAAGTCGCTAGAAACATTTCCTCGAGCCTGCCTATATAATACATTGTACTATATATATACATATATATATATATATATATATATATATATATATATATATATATATATATATATATATATATATATATAAGAAATATAGTCTTAAAGTTTGCTATATTTATGGGATAAAGTGCTCAATATCAGAGATAGAGCGTGTGTAAATATAAAAGTGAACATAGAAATCAACACTTAGAGGCGACAGTCTGTTTCAATCTAGATGCAATCATCGGGCCCGATGATTGCATCTAGCATGAAACTGACTGTCGCCTCTAAGTGTTGACTTCTATGTTCACTTTTATATATATATATATATATATATATATATATATATATATATATATATATATATATATATATATTATGTTAAGATATTAAAAAAAAATGTTATAAATCGCTACACAATTTCAATCATATTTCAACACCATAAATGTGTCTCCTGGGGCGATGTCAACCTACCGGCAAGCGGAATTTTTAATTTAATTTTAAAAGCAGAATACTTTTTAAAAATTATGTTTGTGCACTTTGCCGTGATTAACCAATCGAATGTGATCTACACTAAATTCAAACCTACCGGGAAAAAAAATTCAATATAGGTCATGACATGAAGTTTTCTGCATATAAATTCTAGATAATTACCTTAAATTAATCTTTCGTTCGCCATTGGTTTCACATGACCCGAGGAGACACATTTGTGGTGTTGAAACATGATTACAACTGTGTAGCGATTTTTAGCATGTTTTTGTTTTAATATCGTAAAATAAATAATATTTAGCGCTACTCTGTATTGATCCCTATTTTAAATTAAATGTCACGTACAGTGGGATTTTACCTGTATATACATATATATTTACATTTGTAATAACAATACACTAGATTTAGTTGTGTAGCTCTACCGAGTGAAGATAGCTCTGGCTGACACCAAATCAGTTGTGTTTCAATCCTGGCTTGAGGCATTCGGAAGTCTAGTCACACTGAGGAGCTGTGATACAGCGAAACAGTACTGTCTGTGAATGACATAATTTATCTCTTGAAAATACATTTCAATTGAGCATTGTTGAGTGATAAGCTAATTCTATAAACAACAGCCGCCTGCACTAATGCAAAGCTCTTCAGTAAAATGAATGGAGCACTTTGGCTGATTGGCATTTGTTTACATTTATAATAACAATACACTAGATTTAGTTGTGTAGCTCTACCGAGTGAAGATAGCTCTGGCTGACACCAAATCAGTTGGGTTTCAATCCTGGCTTGAGGCATTCGGAAGTCTAGTCGCACGGAGGAGCTGTGATACAGCGAAACAGTACTGTCTGTGAATGACATAATATACATACATACATATATATACATATATATATATATATATATATATATATATATATATATATATATGTATATATATATATATAGTGTTTAAGTCTTTTTATTATTTTATTATATCCTTACTCTGTCCTGGACATCGAGTTCTACCTGGATCATATCCTCTTGGAATTATTTTTATACATATATGTATGTGTATATATAATTGCATATGTATGTGTATATTCACCACTAATATTGTCTATATATATATATATATATATATATATATATATATATATATATATATATATATATATATATATATATATATATATATATTTTAATATCGGTTTTGTAGTGCGTATTCAATTTATGTAACGTAAATCATTCAAACGAAAAACAAATACTGAAGCTATTATATGACGAGAATTACTAAATATTGTTTGTGAGAGTGATTCTCGCCATATAACTAGCTTCAGTATTTGTTTTTCGTTTGAATGATTTACGTTACATATATATATATATATATATATATATATATATATATATATATACTGTTTAAAATTTGTTATATGTATAGTTGAATAGTGCTATAAGCGAGATAAGTGTATAGATCCAAAGGAATCGACATTTCTTCGGCTGTATCTATACAATATATCGTACCGTATATATACATACGGACATGTAGATATAGATATATATGGACACTTTGACGTGGTGTAATGCTTAGCAAGCTTTTCTCGCTAGATCAGTTATGACTGCATGGTGAGTTCGACATCGTGCCGCATCTAAGCGAAACTCGATGGGGTGCAATGCTAAGCAAGCTTGTCTTGCTAGAACGTTTATGACTGAGTCGGGATTTCGATTGGCACTGGGTGTCCCATAATTTCAGCCTTTTGCCACACCAAAGCTACGCTTAGATAATAGCAATATATATATATATATATATATATATATATATATATAGAGAGAGAGAGAGAGAGAGAGAGAAGGATATATATATATATATATATATATATATAGAGAGAGAGAGAGAGAGAGAGAGAGAGAGCCTCGCACTTATACACACACCCACACGAATATACACACTTACACACATCATACTCACTCATTCTCTAATGAGCAAAATGATTACACACACCCATAGTAATAGACACGCTTACACACATCATATTCACGGATTTAATAGAGACACATCCCATTTCCAGGAAGCAATAAAACTGTCTAAATGACCCAGGGAATTCAGAGCAGAAGGAATCCATCCAGCTCTTATCTTAAATAACAGCTTAAAAGAGACTGTTTGACCAACACAAGGACTGACCAAAATTGATGTTAAAAAAGTAAAAAACAAATGAAAACTACAGACAAAAGATCATTTTCTCCATCAAGACATTCATTTCTGTAGTTCATTGCTACCAGCAAGCAGAATTTTTTTTCTCCTGATGATGGCCATGTTGGCCGAAACTAGTCGAGGAATCTAAATGAAATAATAATAAAGACGAAAGAATATTAATATACAACCCAGTGTGTTTGAAGATTTTAATTTCTTAATATTTTTATTGTTCAATATATATATATATATATATATATATATATATATATATATATATATATATATATATATATATATATACGAGATAACGATATATATTTTTATATATCAAGAACAATTTTGGGGGAAAATGTATGACAAAATGGAAAAATTTTTGTTGTGACGCTTTTCATCCTCCAGGACTTTATTAGACTAAAAAAAATTATGTTGGTAGAACTACACATGCGCACGAACGAGGGATACTGGGAATTTTTAATTTAATTTTTTTTCTAGCCGATTTCATTTAGATTCTTTGTAATTTTCTTTACATAAATATTGTTAGTAGATATCCCACAGTTGATATTCTACAGTAATTTTGTTCCCTGGCTCTTACATTTCGCCATTCCTGGCAGAAAAAGAAAAAGACTCTGAATGAAATTGGTTAGATAAAAATTTAAAAAATACAAAATTCCCAGCAGCCTTCATTCGTGTGCATGTGTAGTTGTACCAACATAACTAATTTTGTCCGTTGACATTCTAAAGGGCGAAACGCGTCACAAAAATACTTTACCTACTTTGTCATATACTTTTCTCCAATATATATATATATATATATATATATATATATATATGCGTGTGTGTCTGTATGTTTTCCTTATAATATATTGGGGAAACTTGCAGTAGTTTAAAAAACGTAACTATGAAAACAAAGTATATATATACACAATAATTTATCAAACTCATTAATCATAAATAAAAAGAATTTGAACCAAAACTTCGATCTTAAGAATGACACGTGCATGTACGGTATCTATGTTTGTTATTTTATTAATTTATATATTTAAGTTATTCGTTTTGTATATTTTTCTTTCGTATATTATTGGCTTCTGTGCTTTGGAATATGGAATAAATTTTATTATGTTCATGTCATTGGATCTTATTTAGTATTTTCGTCATCCTGTCGTTGTTGGTAGTATAATATGAAAAGGAAAAAAAACATATCCCTTCCACGCTACCTAAGACCACGTCATTATGAAAAAGAGTAAATAAAATCATATATCTACCAAATCTTAGAACAAAAATATTACTTGAAATATAGAAAACAAATGATTAAATCTACTTCTGCTTCTATCTGAATCTGTTCATCGGGATCTTTTCTCACACAAATGATAAAATTCTACTTGTTCTGCAAGACTACTGACAGTAGCTACGGAAGAATGAGCGTCTCATTAAAAGGCAGCAGGTACGTCATATTCGGTGTGTTCATGTTGGTTTAATTAAACTGCATCTTGACCCAAATTAACGCAGGAAATACAAATATATTCATCAATAAATGGATGATCAATTAACTAGGGAGGTAATTAGCCAGAAACTAATATCTCTCTCTCTTTCTCTCTCTCTCTCTCTCTATATATATATATATGTGTGTGTGTGTGTGTGTGTGTGTGTGTGTGTGTGTGTGTGTGTAAGTAATGAAAATCATGGTAATACGTATGGATAATCCCAAGGAGGATGAAATCCGGAAAGCTCAATGTTAAGTCAGAGCGAATAATTTAATTTAAAGAAAGAAAAACCCGACCACTTTAAGGTTCCATTAGTTATAATTTATTTCACCAGAGAATTTATTTTTCTCTGGATCTTCAGACTTCACTTTCAAGGGTGAAAAAATAAATTTAAAATCTACACGTTTGAAAGTCAGTATTAAGCTTATATAAGGTGACTTAGTGGGTGGTGAAGGATAGTGTGGGAGACATGGTCAAATTTAGAGAGGGAAGAGAGAGTTTTAAAATTTCTTTTTCTTTTTCTTTCAATAATTAATATTGAAGAGGAGAGGGGTAAGGATCATACATTGACTTATTTAATCGATCAACTCACCAGAAATGATATGGGAAACAAGAGAAAAGAAAAAAGAGAAAAGAAAAAAAGAAAAAGGTGGGAGTAAAGAGATAAGAAATAAGAGCTGGACATAGGGTTTTGAAGGAAGGAGAAGGATGGTATAGCTTGATGTTTGGGCAATATATATATATATATATTATGAAATGGACAAAGTCCGACAATTATTTAAGACATTTTTTTATTTAATATTTATAAACATAAAAAAATGTCTTAAATAATTGTCGGATTTTGTCCATTTCATAATGTATGGTGTAATTTGTTTACATTTGGATACGCATTGAGCAGATATGAATGAATGAGAGAAAATCATGGAGAATTGTGTTTAAAAACTGTAAAATCGAATTTCCTAAACGAACGCTCCTCTGTGGCCCGATCGGTTAAGGCACGTCAGGCTATATGACGTTTCCATAAAGGATACAGGTTCGATTCCTGTCGGAGGACGCATATTTTCTATGAAGATTTCTCGGATATTCAGGCCAGTAATTGTTATTAATACTGTTTATTATAAACAGAGCATTTACTTAAATATTTATATCTATAAAAAGAATATATAAACATTAAAAAATGTCTTATATATATAATATTTATATTTCCGTCATTTCATGTACACATATACCAGCATATCTATCTCAGTATTTTAATTCTCTACCTTCTCTCTCTCTCTCTCTCTCTCTCTCTCTCTCTATATATATATATATATATATATATATATATATATATGTGTGTGTGTGTGTGTGTGTGTCTCTCTCTCTCTCTCTCTCTCTCTCTCTCTGTGTAGAATAGATAGGTTGGTTAATAAAATGAAGGCCAAACGAAAAGGTACCAATATATTCCGTACGGGAATATTTATTAAATATCAAACATTTGACAGAAATGAAGCACGAAGAGAAAGGTTTAAATTCGGAAGTTTCGGACACGCCTGTGTCCTTTATCAACAATCCGAGCAACAAACAGAGAAATGGGAATTACTCACCGATAGATATTTTTGTAAAGGTATTTAAAAGTGGAAATCGTATTATGAGCAAAACCAGATCTCTGTGCGATACCATTTATGAAAATAAATTTAAATTCTGATCGCTTTAAAAGTGTTAGGCAGATTTAGTGTTACTAGTGTGTGTCGGGGCAATGATATTGTAAACATTGATGAAGATATTCATAGATTGGGGAAGACATTTGTATGCGTAGCAAAAATTGACAGATAACGTGGTCGTGTTGAAAGCCAGGAAACTATAGCTGGAATATATTGTGATGGAAAAAAAAGGAATATATAATAATAAAATTAAATTAAATTAAATAAAAAAATAATAAAATAAAAATGAAATATTATATGATGGAATATCATTATTGATAAAAAAAACTGGGTATCTATTTTTAAAAGGATTTTAATAAAATAATGGAAAAACTGAGAGGAAAAAGCACGTACATATATAGATGCACATGTGTACATATGTGTTTATAACTGTACGTACATACGAACAAGCCCACAAAGAACCATATGTACGAATAGATACAAATACATGTACATAATTAATATGTATCTTCACTACTATTACCCTCTCTTTACATAAACTTGTCTGTAAAGGAGACTTAGTGATAGATTCTATGATGGTATAAAATGGATGATTCCAATCAAGAAGGTGACGGGAAAGTAGCCCTCAGTGTACAGGGTAATCCTTCTATTGCGGACTAGTACGGCATGAGGTAAATCTTACGCAGTAGAACACAAAATATAATTGATAGGTAGGATTATGGCCATTAAAATTAAGGAAGAAAGTGGATGTGAGACTTAATCATCTGAGGAATAGTTGTTGTTGATTATATGTCTCCCAGCGGAAAATGTACTCTCCCAGTAAACCCAAATCCCTGTTAAGTCCCTCACTGTGGGAATTTACGTTTAGGAGGAACTCCGATCTGCGTCTGTCCTTCCTGCAGCCGAACCAAGACGCCAAAAGCACGCTTCCGACGTCGTCGATGCTATGACCAGGTTGGTTGAAGTGTACAAAGATCGGAAAAAATTGAGGTTGTCGTCCCTATTTTTTGTGGTTATTGGACCGAAGATTATACGTTGTTTTGGTTTCTCCCACATGTCTTCACATTTGTGACAGAAAGTAAATGTACAAGATTGGAACTGTCACAGCTCAGAGCTGGCATTTTGAATACCCCGTGAGTGCCGGGGTGTGTGTAAATGTTGTGAGTGATGATGTGTTTGCAGACCAGGCACCTGGGTTTCTTGCAGGTGACATTCCTTTGGTGAAGTGATGAGTTGCATAAGTTGTATGATGTTAAAAGTCTGAAGAGGATGGAGTGCTGTCGCTTCACGTGTAAGGGGTTATCGTTAAATATTTTTCTAATTGTATTGTCTAGTATTAAATGCTGAAAATCTTTGGGTAAGGTGTGGGAAAGTTTGTGTATGCTGTAATTAAAATAAAAGACCATAAGTATATATATATATATATATATATATATGGTGTATTGGGGCAGCAGATATTTATTTAAACATATATTATTAAATATAGCAGACAATGAATGTCTATTATCATGAGCCGTTCTAATGTTCAAATGTTTGCTTTAATTTTTGGTTAAAATAAAGACACAAATTGTCCAATTATATATATATATATATATATATATATATATATATATATATATATATATAGTTTGAAGGTATGCTATATTTTGGGGTAAAGTGCTCAATATCAGAGATAGGGCGTAAGCAAATATAAAAGTGTATACTAAGTTCAACACCAAGCGCCGACAGATTTCTGCCCGTCTATAAACGAAATCATGCTATATAAGGCCATCTCCGCAGCACAAGAACAAATAAAATAATGACAAACGAAATGAAATCATTAAATACTCCCCCAAAGCACTCACATTCGACAACGAAAACATGTGAATAAAGAAAGAAGGAACCTTTGACATTACAATAGGAAGCTTTGATGGTTCACTACTCCGAGCTTATTGGTATACATTTGCTGCATTAACTGATGTAAAATTATCGATAAAAATGATATAGGCCTCTATAGGGACGATGGCCTTATAATCGTACGAAAGTGTAACACACAAAAAACAAACATAATCATAAAAATTAAAAAAATATGGGATTCGACAGAGACATAATCAAGATGTCACACTAAAAAAAAGAAAAGGTATATATCAACTATATAGAAACGACAACGACAGATCACTTTACATACACTCATCTTCCAACCACCCGCCAACAATAATCAAGCAAACCCCAAAATCAATTAACCGCAAGTTATCTGGCAATTCCACTAACGAAACAATCTTCAACAAAGGCAAAAATGTTTATGAAACAGCCCTAAAAGATAGAAGGTTTCCGGCAACAATCACATACACACCGCACAGCACAACAAACCAACAGGTAAAGAAACATGACATAGTTTAACCCACCGTACAACAAAAACGTAAAGTAAACGTCGAAAAATACTCATTACAGTCATACAAAAACACCTCTCCCCATCTAACACTGTCCACAAGGTTTTCAATAGAAACACAGTAAAATCAGCTACAGTTGCAACGAGAACATGATACAAGTACTAAAAATGCATAGCAGAAAAATAACCATCAACCCAACCGTACAAACCAAATCTACCTGTAGCTGCAAGGATATAAAACGAATGCCCCTTAAATGGTAATTTCATTTAAAACAATGTAATATATCAAGCAGATAACTATGAAAAATTAACAAAGGTGTAACTGAAGAACCTTGGAATCATAGAAACTACGCACATCCTTTACAAATGGTAAATACGCAAACAGTACAATGCTTTCTAAACTCATATGGGAAATGAAAAACAAAAACCAAATTGCATCAAAAATATCATGTAAAATAAGAAAAACTGCATCAGCCTAAAACACTCAATCCAAAAACTGTAAATTCTGTATGGAGGAGAACATAGCTATCACCTTTAAGTGCCAACATAAATTACTAAATAAACGACCAGAATATATGTCAAAATGTAAACACGAAAACGAATCTTTACTGTTTTACTTAAAAATCGAAAAATAAAAGTGTCAACCTTGTAAAATACCACCGTGATAAATGCAAATATTTGGCAGACAGTTCAAATTTCTCCTCACTTTTTGAAAGAGGGCTTCGACTTGAACAGATAAAAAACATTGCAGAAGGAATCCGAATGAACTTGAAACTCGATTGATGTTTAAAGCATGAAGACTCATTGAGAATGGAGCCGTTTAGCGCGACTGAAGCAAACTCTGGATGTAAACAGTGACGGAACAATACCAGCCTGGTACCTATTCAATATCAATTAACATAATATTTCGCACCAGCGGAATGTACGTATTTACTAATCAGCCTCCTGGGTAATGAAACTATAAAGGAATGCATTGAAGATAAAGTAAATAGTAATAATAATAATAATAATAATAATAATAATAATTATCAAGCACATATACTAAAATACTGTGTTAGCCCAAGATGCAGATTCTGTGATAAATATCCAGAAACCATTGATCATCTTATATAAGGTTGCACGATATTGGCACCCACTGAATATAAAACCCGGCATGACAGAGTGGGCCAATATCTGCACTGGAAAATTTGCAACTCCTATGGGAAGGAAACTGGAAGAAACTGGTACGAACACCACCCTGACCCGGTTACGGAGATAGGACCTGTTACAATTCTATGGGACTACACAATACACACTGACAGAACAATCAAAGCCAACCGCCCAGACATTGTTATTAAAGACCACAAACAAAATAAGTGCCTCCTTATTGATATGGCAGTCCCTGCAGACTGCAATGTATCTTTGAAGATATTCGAAAAACTGTCAAACTACAAGGACCTTGAAATAGAAATCTCAAAAATGTGGCGCATGTGAACATCAACAATCTCTGTTGTAGTTGGAGCCCTTGGACGGGTTGGAAAAGATCTGATTGAAGGGATCCCTGGAAGTCCATGCCTCAAAGAGATACAAAAAATTGTTCTGACAAGTACAGCCCACACTTTACGAAGAGCTTTATCTATGTAATTATTTTTATTTTATTTTATTTTATGTTTTTGCAGTGGAAAGTGTCATGATACCATTTTTAACCTTAGGTCCCTGGGCGAGACCCGGAAAGAAATATGTAAACGCCAGATATAAAAAAAAATAAAAATAATAATAATAATAATCTAAAAAATATATGGTCAATAAAGTTCTAAGAAAAAAAATCCTTCCATAGCTCAGATCTCAGGTAAATGACTTCAAAAAAGGATGTATCTGACATTATATAAAAAGTGGGAAATATTATTGTTGTAAAAGTTACTGGGAAGGTTACTGAATAGAATAATCGAACGAAATTTGGTAATGAACGATAATACTTAGGACAAGAACAACACATATAAGATTCGCTAGCGGCGCGCAGAAGTAGTAGTCAACTGCTAGAAGTGAGTCAAGTGAATTCCACAATGAATCTTCAACTGCAGGATATCTACCAACCGCCCCACACGGTCAGATGTGACACAAGGCAGAATTTAATGTGGGGTATCCGAGATCATAGGCTCAGCCAAAAACTCCCTGTAGACCCCGTATACAACGGGGTCGGGTAGTTGTTTCCCGAGACGAGACTGTCCTTCGATATCTACTCGTCTGGGGATCCTCTCTGCCCGAAGGCAGAGAATTTGACTAGCAGAGCTGGATACGAATCTCCGACTGCAGACCAACATACAGTATTTACTACTGTATTTATGTGAATGGGGACATACCCATTATCGTCTGTAGGTATGCTAAAACAATTATAATGAATGCTTTTGCAAAAATCAACAGCTCCTGTCAAGTGTTTGAAGAAGTATGACTTAAGATATATGTTTCTAAGACATAACCTATGATCTTTAATTTTTTTAAATCGTTATCACCCTATACAAGGCAGTAAAGCCATTAAAATACAAGGGGTTACAGCGTCTAGAAGAATAAGGAATAGACTCCATAATGACGAGCAGAAATATAAGAGAGTAATCAGACGGATAGTAGATAAAGATTGATATTGTATTTAAGATTTTTTCTGGAAATGTAGCCGGAAGACATTTCGACAAGCCAGAAGTGCGAGAGAATAAATTGTTAGCATATATCTTACAGCTACATCTAGCCAGTTCAACTGTAAATTCAGTCTAGTACTGCGCTTAAATTTTTAAAAAATCTCTAGTTACTATAGCGTAGAGTGATATTTATTCTGCTATGTACAGAAATGTGGCACAAGGTAAAATGGGGAATAAGGGAAAAGGACGGCCTTGTTCTCTCTTAACGTTAAACTTAGCCCATACCATAGCAAAGAGCGATATTTATTCTGTAAAATAAACAGAAATGTGGCACAAGTCCAAAGTGAGGGATTGGGGAAAGGACGGTCTTCTTCCACTGACCCAATCGTACGAACAATATTCCTTACACCAAAACAACACATTCATACGTACCTTTCTTACTACAACCACCATAATACCTCACAGTCTCTATGAAAATACTAACTAGTTCCCATATTTACAATTCAGTGTCTGTGGGTGGGGGGAATAAAATAAGAATTCTAAAAATTAATCCCATAGCAAAGAGCTCATCCGAACAATGACCATGAAATTATTTATAGAAAAGGCACAGAGAAGCAAAATAGTATATATCATGGTGCTTATTTTACCTTATCCTATTTTCTTTCTAATTTTATTTTTGTGTGTACAGGAAAAGAAATATACTCTATGTTCATGGACAATTAGTTAAATTTAGTGAATATATCCAGTTAAAGTTAACCTGTAATAAATTTTAAGAGTCGGGCTAAACGATAAAATGTGATAGTAGGGGTGAGTTTAAGTCCCCCACCCCACCAAAAAAAGCATAAATAAAATACAAACGGAAAATATTTAAACGAAACAATACTTAGGGAAGGGATTAAACTTAGGAATATTAAGATTACTTCCTTGGTTATCCATTGAAATTGCTATCCACCAAAAGAAAAGAAGCCAGTCCTCACTGCCGGCCATTTAAAAGATAGTTCGCGCAGCTGATTGGTTGTAAAAACATCCAATCGGATGTGCGGAATACGAGGTCTTTTTTCGTCTAATTCTTTAAAAAGGCCAGAGTCGCTGTTAGAGGTTCACTGTGAGGGGGAATCAGGGTTTGATCTCCCCTGATTGGGTCGATTTGGTGACGGGGAGTATGATGTTGAAAGACCCGAAACTCCCTGATGAACCAAGTGAAAACATCACTGACGACCCCCTCGGGCGCCTACTTAAAAGCGTATTTTAATTATAATATTATTTTTAAATATATTTAAATATAATTTTATATTTGTTTATTGTTATTTTAGTGTTTTGACGTTTCTAATATTATTAACGGACGACGTAAACTCGAGTAAAACGGTTTAAGGCGAGTTTTATTTTTCCATATAATATATAAGAAAAACCAACGAATCTTCGAAAATGTCTTAAGTCAAAACGACTTAAGCCGCGGTATCACTGTAATAATGACACAATCTTTTCAAACACCCTGTAATTACCTTTAATGCACAATATATGATTTTCAGTTCTGAATGTTATTTGTTAATAAATCTTATACAGAAAATTAAAAATATGAAATTCGAAAATTTCACATAAACTTTTAAGATCGGTCTGCAAGTGTATGAATTATTATGAAATTATTGAATTCATTCATAGCTATTTTATTTCTCTGGCAGCTAAGCTTTTTCTTCTGGACAAACAAAATTAATAAAATTTCACCACGAAGAATCAAGTCGTGTGAATGATTTAGATGGATAATTTTATTAGAAATAGGCTAAACTTCCTCTACGCACACTTTTCTCGAAACCGTTTCTTGAAGATTTCAGCTCTGGATCGAAACAAGGAAAGGTAGACAGAAGCACCAGATAAAATGGCGCGTGCGGAAAAAAAAACAAAGAAAGAAAAGGCGTTGTTTTCCATAACTCACAATACCTTTTGCATCAGTCTCTTTGAAGACGTGCAATTTGTGCATGCCGGCGAGTGTGTGTTTATTAATGTGTCCTTGACGGCTTCAGCTAGCAAATATTGGTAGGTATGATTTGGTTACGCTTGATCATAGATAATCATCCGTTTGTGAGATTCTTTGCGGGTTTGTTTCATAGCGCTGTGTATAAATCTAAAGGAATTAGTGAGACGCAAGTGTATATATTCAAAGCAATCATGTGTGTATCTGCATCTCTCTGCTAATCGTGGATGCATCAACTCTGGCGGGGATTGCAACACAATGCAGCGATGGATTCAACTACTGCTGCGGGGCTAAAGGCAAAGGAGTGAAGACGATGCTTTGAGAAGTGGGCGTCAGGTGATTCTATACACCATGAATACATAATAAGTAAGAATCAAAATATCAATGATGATGATGATGATAATAATGATGATTATGATTATGATGAGACTGTAAGCATTCATGGAAAGTGGAAAGTGGAAAGAGGAGGTGAGAAATAGATGCCACATGGAATTGAGGGATTATCTTAAGTCAGCCAAGATTTTCTGTGGATTACAATTGATCGTATTTTCTACATGCGATGTCACTCATTCCGTTCGCCTCAAAATGGTATTCATCAATAGTTGAGATAGCTGCATGCAGGCAATTAAAATGCATATGAATAAATAGATAGATAGATAGATATGAATAGACTGAGGTAGATTAATATATAGATAAATAGAAACCGACCGATATATATATATATATATATATATATATATATATATATATATATATATATATATATATATATAGCGACTGAGATAGATAGATAATATGAGCAGACTGAGAAAGATAGATTGATAGATAGATAGGTACAAGCCTAGATACATAAATCGATATAGTTAAAGTGACAGAGTGATAATAAAGATATGAACATCGACAGATACATACAAAGATAGGCATATATATATATATATATATATATATATATATATATATATATATATATATATATATATGTGTGTGTGTGTGTGTGTCTGTGTGTGTGCGTGCGGATGTCTTTTGAAGTGTGCTCCTTTTGTAGCTGCTTGGAATTTATATCCATTTCAAATACGAATATATATATATATATATATAAAGTGTGATAGAAAAGTAACTCCCTATTTTACGTATGATGTGCTCTCCCATCTAAGTATAAGTTTAAGAAGTCGGTAGATTTCATCGAACATAAAAGAAGGATTTATTTTTCAAACACCCTGTACACACACACACACACACACACATATATATATATATATATATATATATTCAACACCATCACTTGATAAAACAACAGAAGTGTTGAAACATTTTTGTAATGATTTTATAACATATTTATGTTATAATTTTTTAATAAATTATATTTGCTCTGCTCTGTATTGAGCACTCTATTAAGAATAGTATTTTTTGGTTATTGGAATTTATTCCGTATTCACCAATCATATACATGGATATATATATATATATATATATATATATATATATATATATATATATATATATATATAGTTCAAACGTTTGAAGCCACTGCCAGAATTAGCATGTTACGACCTTGTCAGAAGAGCGAAAAAAAAAGAACAAAAAGCTCTTAGAGTTATTGAAAAATGAATGGAATCAATTATAAAACTTATACTTTGATTTGTGCTGTAGTAATCAATGCTAAAGGAGGATATTTTGATGAGAGCAAAATTTAATCATAAAATCTTTTTTCCTTTTTGACATAACAAAATTTCTGATAAAAGATGATGTCTCGCTTTTTTAACCAGTTATATTTTCACTGGTTAACGTACAAAACAACTACATTTTGGGCTAATTTAAAAAATCACCAGTGGTGGCCTAAAAAATTTGAACTGTAGTGCATATATAAACCCTTCGACTTTGTCATGCATTTTTCCCAATATTGTTCTTGATATATATATATATATATATATATATATATATATATATATATATAATTTATAAAAAATTAGGAGGTCAACCTATCACACTACCTTGGCTTCAACCTTTCGGTATCTTCAGGCGATCTGGGCTAATTAGCTTGGATCGCCTGAAGATACCGAAAGGTTGAAACCAAAGTAGTGTGATAGGCTGGTCTCCTATTTTTTTTTTAAATTCAAAAGCTTTGCATGTTCAGTCTTTCTTTTCTTTATACTTGTATTGTGCACTTTTTAAGACTACTGTTTCCTGGTCCAATTTAACTTTGACCAATACATTTTTCATAATTATATATATACACACACACACACACACACACATATATATATATATATATATATATATATATATATATGTATGTATATATGTGAAGAAATATACTCTTAAGGTGTGCAATATTTATGGGATAAAGTGCTCAATATCAGAGATAGAGCGCATGTAAATATAAAAGTGTAAAAGTGAACATTGAAGTCAACACTTAGAGGCGACACGCTGTTTCATGCTAGACGCAATCTCTATATAAAATATATATATATATAAATACATATATATATATATATATATATAATTATTTTAAAAAAAATATGTTTCCATTGTGACACAGAAATTACTATTTTTCGAAACTCACTCAAGTCAAAAAGCAGTAATTTCTGTGTCGCGATGGAATCATATTAAAAAAATAATTATAAATTTAAACTCTACTTCTGTATCGAGCACTGTTTTTTTTTTTAAATAAAAACATAAATACTAAAGAACTTTGGAGCATTAATCTAACAATTCTTTCCTATTGCATCAATGTACACACACACACACACACTCACACACACACACACACACACACACATATATATATATATATATATATATATATATATATATATATATATATATATATATATATATATATATCGCGTGTGTGTGTAAAAGTTTTCGTTACATTTATCTGTGTCCAATGATACTGTTTGTGATAGAGCACCTTCAACCATTCTTCTGTTCATTTCAAGATTCAGATTTATGGTAAAGGCTTATCTTTCCTACATTCTAATATTTTTAAAACGCGTAGGTCTTCGTTGTGCTTAATCCTGACAAGCGAGCTTTTCCCTCCTCTAAATCGCTTTAGTTTTTGGAAGGCATATTTCGCTGTTCCAATTTCCGTGTCATATTTTCCTTTGGCCGTTAAGACGCTTCCCACATAACGAAATTTCTGTACTTTCTTGACTTCGACATCTCTAGTTCGTAGTACGCATCTTGGGCTGTCCCTGCTACCGACGAGCCATTCTGTCTTCTCTTTTACTATCGTGTTTTGGAGCACCTCCAGTATCTTTGTGCCTACTAGAAGAAGAAGAAGAAGAAGAAGAAGAAGAAGAAGAAGAAGAAGAAGAAGAATGAGAAGAAGAAGAATGAGGAGTAGGGGAAGGGAAAGGAGGACGAGGAAAAGAAAAAGAAGAAGGGGTGGAGGAGGACGGGATAGAGGAGGGGGGCGAGGAGTACGAAGACAAAAAGAAGTAGAAGAAGAAGAAGAAGGGGAGGACGACGAGAACGAGAAGAAGAAGAAGAAGAAGAAGAAGAAGAAGAAGAAGAAGAAGAAGAAGAAGGAGGAGGAGGAGGAGGAGGAGGAGGCGGGTGAGGAGGCCGAGAGCTAGAAGAAGAAGGAGGAGGACGAGACGAGACGAAGAAGAAGAAGAAGAAGAAGAAGAAGAAGAAGAAGAAGAAGAAGAAGAAGAAGGAGGAGGAGGAGGAGGAGGAGGAGGCTGGTGAGGAGGCCGAGAGCTAGAAGAAGAAGGATGAGGACGAGACGAGACGAAGAAGAAGAAGAAGAAGAAGAAGAAGAAGAAGAAGAAGAAGAAGAAGAAGAAGAAGAAGAAGGAGGAGGAGGAGGAGGAGGAGGAGAAGAAGAAAAAGAAAGAGGAAGACGAGAAGAAGAATATATTATTATTCTTTTTATTTTTCTTCTTCTATGAACGCACTTTACTGGACGTAAGCCTCCCACAGATCATGTGGAGGAGTGGCTTATTATTCTACCGTCCTGGCTCAATGATTAATCGTCGGGTCATTTGTAACAAGCTTAGGCAGTCATGTCTTTTTTAGATTCATGATCATCCAAGGATATTTGCGCATCCGTGAATGTAACAAATTCGACTGGAATTAGAACCAGGCTCTCCAATTTCATATTCCGAGCCGCCATCCATTACACTATCTGCACATTGTACATCCAAGTTTGCAGTACCTGGTATTCCTTAGCCGTCGCCCAACAACGTACTGACCAGACTCGACTTTAATTACCTTCGATTATCTGACGAGAACCGTTGTGGCAACGTGATATGGCCGTAAGCCTATCAGAATTACTCCCTACCAATTGTTAAGCAGACGAACTATGTTAACAATTACGCCACGCCGAAGGCCCTATAATTGATGTCTCAGTTGCAGTCTCAGAGTGACGTGTATAGAGAATAGTGTGGATACAGAAGGATTTCCTCCTGCATTTTGCAGATTCATTACTGATCCTTACCCATAAAAGTCTTTTCCGTTCCAATATATATGTATATATAATGGCTATTTTTGTAGTGATTTTATAACATATTTGTTATAATTTTCGAATAAATTATATTATATTTGCTCTACTCTGTATTGAGCTTTCTTTTAAGAATAATATTGTTGGTTATTGGAACACCAATTCTATACTTGTGCATATATATATATATATATATATATATATATATATATATATATATATATATTCTTTATTTTTCGAGTAAACGGGCCAGTAGACATAATACACACTGTTTTATGTAGTAATAAAAAAAAGATGCGTCTATTTCAAATATGGATATCCACTAAAAATAACGTTTGAACCAATGAAAATGTGCACTTAAAAATAAAATCAATTAATTCTTTCTCTCTCTCTCTCTCTCTCTCTCTCTATCTATCTATCTATCTCTCCCTCTGTCTCTCTCTCTCTCTCTCTATATATATATATATTTGAAGATGAAAGCCACAGTATGAATGTTCGTACTGATACTGAAGGCCTGAATGATCTTTTTCCTCACACCATTGCTCAGTTGGAAAGACAGTGGGTCTGGCACAAATCTATTGTTCTTTTTCCAACTGAATAACTCAATGAATTTGTGTCAAGATGGTTAAACGTCTTATCAGAAATCCTGGAAAAAAGAAACTCTTGATTTTTAGATATTAAACATTTTGTGGGATGAACAATTATCCCATGACTTTACACGATTTGGACAATTTTGCTGTTACACTCGGTCTATCTACCTATCTATCTATCTATCCATCTATCTATCTATATTAACCATTTCTCGTTCGGATTAGTTCTCTAACATTGAGTACTTTAATCTATGATCGGATAAAAGAAACAAGAATATTAAATAAACATCAGAATCCCGATTTGAGACTCTCCAACGCGTGAGGACGCGTCATGGGAAAAACGCCAAAGAAACACATTACATAGCTATAAACACGACCATATCAACAAAGGAAAAAATTTTGTTCAGACGAGCTACTTTCCTTTGTTCCACCAGTTCACACATTCACACCGAGAACCTGCCATGCCCCGTAAACACTATCGACTCATACACATTCTCTTCGTATTCCAATGGTAAGGAGGAAGTTCCATTCTGGGAGTTCAAGAACTGTTAGTTTATGGAACGAATTCCCGCGAAGAAGCCTTCCCAGATGACTCCGAATATAACTGGACAACCGTTATCTATCCTACCTATCCTCATATTAGGCAGTTCTTACTTCCCCTTTTTACCCCATCACAATATCATTCAGTAACACTCTACTCTGAGGGGTTCTTAGGCCTTGTATGGAGTTATCCTGTTTCATGATTGAACGTAATCTTCAGGCCTTGACCATAACATTGCGTTCAAGCATGTAAGGGACTGTCATCATTCGGTGTTGAACTCTGTATCCACACTGCTTATATTTACATCTCTTTACTTATTAGCATGCGTGTATATATGCATATTCCCTCTCCATACATACACACTGTCTCATTAGGAGGAATTAGTAAACACCTTTGTACACATACACACATATACACACACACAAACACACATACACACACCGTCCTATTACAAAGAATCAGTACATACACACACATTCATACATACATACGTACATACATATACTTCCCAAGTTACATGGAATCAGTATACACATACACACATATATACATACATACATACACACATACTTTCTAAGGGTTCATTAAAACATAAGAATGCCGATAACTCCTTCACCATTTCTCGGACCAATCTTAATTGTTTTAAAACCATTCACGCAGAACTTTTCACTGCCAGTTCAAGAAAGACATTTGGGTCACTGACACACAAAATAGAGAATGTCTCATATCGAGACTATTTAACATTGAAAAACATAAGAAAACAATTAATTATTTTTAATAATATATAGAAATCTCCACCCTTTGTCTGATGACGGTCGCGAGACCGGAAACACTTGTAGCAAAATTATGGAAAATAAAGCATAATATTTAAAAGAAAATATCCACATTACAACCAAAAACGTTTGCGGTTTCTCTCTTCTTTTTAATATACACATTTTTCTCTCGTTGGAACTACTATAACCTCTTCCTATTAAATATATATATATATACACACTATCAAAAACTCTTGCCAACTTAACTATAAAAGCGAATGCCCACTCAGGTACAAAATAGCAGTAATAAAAAACATCCTAAAAAGAGCACACCAGAATTCATCCCTTCGATTACTCTTCCTCAAAGAAGTTAATAATGTAAAACAAATACTAATCAATAACGGCTTCCCTAACCACCTTATAGACCACCACATTAGACTATTTCTCCCTAAAGTAAGTAATAACGATAGTGAACACACAGTCAAAACTTACATAAACATTTATTACAAAAACCAAATGCACATCAGCTACAAACAAGACGAATCTTCACTAAGACATATTATAAAGGAATACTCTACCCCAATTGATCCGAATAAAAAAATCAAATTAATTATCTATTATAAAAATTTAAAACAGCTAACCTGATCCTAAAAAATAGCAACACACCAGTTAAGTCAAAATTACAAAGAACGAACATTATCTATGAGTTCAAATGCCCCTTAAGGAACTGTGTTCATGATCAAACCGGACTCATAAATAATTACATCGGTTACACAACTATAAGCCTATCCAGACGCCTTACGTTACACCTATCTGATCATAGCTCCATTAGAACCCATTTAAACACTCACACAAACTTGCCAGACTCCATTAGAAACATACTAGTAGAAAACACAAATATAATAACTTCATCCACCTGTAAAAAAAAATGAAAAATAATGGAAGTCCTAATAATAAAAAAGAAAAAGCCAATACTTAACAATATTAACTACGAACAAGGCCACAATGTGCTAACCGTATTCGGAAATGAAAAACATCTCTACAACACACTAAAACATACACATAATGCACACACTCAATTAAGCTGGAAAATTGAATCATCCTTGATAATGGCTAAAGGTATAGCCGAAAGCGCTCGGAACTATAAAACATTTGGATAGTTTTTGCACCCTCTTTGTCCAGAAAAGAAAGCTCTTGTCTATCAATTTTAATGAAACATGCATAAATGAAGGATTGGTGCCTAAATATACAACTATACACACACACACACACACACACACACACACAGAAACACCCTCCATATATAATTTGTGTATATGTATATAACGTGTATATATGATTAAAATTTGCATGTATCGACAATATAAGAATTTAATGCTGTTTGCTGATTGCTATTATAGTCCTTTGGCCGATTGTATCTACAACAGGAACAATCAACAGTAAATAGGCTACTTTATTTCGCTCACTGGGGTGAACTGTTTTAGTTCCACGTGCCATGTTTAATGGATGTCAGTTATCAGTTATCTCCTGTTAATTCCCCTCTCCAAGTTCTCCACTGCCTTAACCGGGTATTGAACTCACACTCTTTGGGTCCTGTCACTGGATCTAACTAACGCATTTATCCACAGTGCAATGTGTTCGACATTCCACCCGCCTGAAGAAGACCGGAGCGTACAACGGCCGAAACGTTGTAATTAATATGGCGACAAATATGAGGACATTAGTCTGAATAATGTAAATAGTGTACATAATACCTCTTCTCAGAAATATAGACAGATACTAAGACGTTTGTCTATGAAAGGGTCCTATTGAAAATAAGTAGATTAAATTATTCAATAAGACATGTCCTTATGAAAACAGGCTGCCAATATATATAATAATGTAAATAAAGCTTCTTAGTATACTTATTAAATGAAGAGAGAAAACTACCATGGTGTTAACTACCACAATGCTATCTTCAGGGTGTTTTTTTCTAAGACAAAAGTTGTGTTCATAATTTTTCTAGGACGAAATTGTTGTGTTCCTCTATTTATGTTTGTATGCGATTTAAGCGTCTTGCAAAATTATTAGAATTCCACAAATTCGCGGAGCTTTTTTTATTGAACTCTTTTATCGTATGCACCATTTGACCAAAATGTTGGAATAAATAAAAAAAGAATAGGTTCCAGTTTTCCCAAATAAACACTTTGGAATGAAAAAGACGAGAAAATTGATTTTTAAAGAATTTGAATATCTGACTGCCAGGATTTGTCTACTCAAATTTGAAATCATTTTTCAAGTTAGCCTAAATCTGCAGCTAATTTATGAAAATGCTTTGTAAATTTTAAAACGTTTATTATATCCAATCATCGCTCGTCGAAAATGTTAATGTTATCTGTTTGTAATACAGAACGGCACTGATTAATTTCATGATGGCATTTGCATGAAGATATGTTTAAATTAATCAAATATTAAACTTATTGTAATGAATATTATTAATGTTCGTGATAATAAATATCAATGCTGGACGGTAATAGAACCGATGACGTAATAAAGGATGGACAGTTGGTTCCTAAATTTAATCCGGGTGGACGGCAACTGATACGACACCAAAAAAAAATGCAATGAAAAATTGACTAGACATCTCTTGTCAGACAAATTCTACAAAACATATCTGAATCATTGTTCTGGCCGGAGTGTGTCTGTATGTGTCTGTGTGTATTCTCTCTGCCACAAAAACAAATCAACGTGAAAGAAAAGAGAGAGGGTGCCGGCTAACGAGCGAATATTTCGGTTCGAAAATGACATTGATGAGTGAAACTGATAGTCAGCATGTCGTGTTGATTCCTGTATCCAAACTGTCTCTCCGTCTGCCTGCTTCCCACTCCCTCTCTCTTTCTCTCTCTCTCTCTCACACACACACACACACACACATATATATATATATATATATATATATATATATATATATATGCATGTTTCATTAAAAACGACAGACAAGGTACTACGGTTAACCTTTTTATTTAATTATTCCTGTGTTCGAGCAAGACCTTTCTTTTCTGGACAAAGAGTGTGTAAAAAACTCTCCGAATGTTTAATAGTTCCGAGTGTTTTCGGCTATACCTTTAGACATAGATACAATCTAGTAGAAAACACAAATATAATAACTTCATCCCCTTGTAAAAAAAGATTAAAAATAATGGAAGCTTTAATAATAAAAAAGAAAAAAAAGCAACACTTAAAAATATTAACTACGAACAAGGCCACAATGTGCTAACCGTATTCGGAAATTAAAAACATCTCTAAAACATACACATAATGCACACACTCAATTAAGATGAAAAATCGGATCATCCTTGATAATGGCTAAAGGTATAGCCGAAAGCGCTCGGAAACATAAAACATTTGAACAGTTTTTACACACGAAAACAAAAGCTCTTGTTCGAACACAAGAAAATTTAAATAAAAAGCTTAACCTAGTACCTTGTCTGTCGTTTTTAATGAAACATGCATAAACGAAGGATTGCTGCCTACATATACAACTACAACTATATATATATATATATATATATATATATATATATATATATATATATATATATATATTATTAGTAGAAGTCTTATAAGTATAAGACGAAATACTCGATTGGAAATCCTTCAGTGTCTTGATTTGCAAATAATCAAAGCAACACCAAAGGGAAAAAAACGGTATAAAAACGAAAGAAGCAAGAACATGTACGTTAGTCAAAAATAATCGTCTAATATGCAAGTCCAAGGCCCAAAGAAACAAAACCCGATACGAGTACGCAAAAAAACTAAATAAAGTGCTCAATACAGTCAGTAGAGCAGACCTAGTTAGACCTAGAGAGCCAGACAGATTGCCTGGCTCTCTAGGTCTAACTATATATATATATATATATATATATATATATATATATATATATATATATATATATATATATATATATATATATATATATATATATATATATATATATCCTGGTGATTGCGTTTAGCTGTTTAACTTGAAACAGACTGTTGGATCTGTATTGACTTTAGTGTCCGCTTTTATATTTTTATACATTCTGTTCCTGATATCGAGGCCATATTTTAAAACTATATATATATATATATATATATATATATATATATATATATATATATATATATATATATAGTCTTAAAGTGTGCTATATTTATGGGATAAAGTGTGTAAATATAAAGTGGACATGGAAGTCAGCACTTTATATATATATATATATATATATATGTATAATACAAAAATGCAGGAATACAAAACGCACACGAGCACGACGACGCACAGGCATGCCCACGCGCACGCGCACACACATACACACACACACACACACACACACACACACACACATGAAAACATGAAACATGTACCTGCTTCTCTATCTCTCTATATAAATAACGTGGAAACAGGAATCAACGCTGCATGGTTACTGGGACTTTCCAGCATTAAGCATTTTGGTTTTGACAAATCGTTTAAAACGTCAAACTGCCAATGACAATGTCTTGTTGATTTCTATATTCTCAATAGTTATACATACAAACTCTATGAACGATACGTTCCCGATAATAAGCAATCCTCCCTCACCCATAAATACAACATACAATATATATATATATATATATATATATATATATATATATAGCTTTTAGCGTCTTTTAAATATTTACATACTCTCTTCTCTAATATTGAGCACTTTATCCTATAAATATAGCACACCTTAAAACTATATTTCTTCATATATATATATATATATATATATAAAAGTGAACATAGAAGTGAACACTTAGAGGCGACAGTCTGTTTCATGCTAGATGCAATCGTCTGGCCACGATTACGTCAATATCTCCACACATTACAGTAATTGACGTACTTTTCAGTTAACAGTATGAAAATAGCGTTCTCTAAATTCTTCCAGTAGCTAAGGATATTTTGTTTTGTTATTATTAGTTATTTTGTTTAATAAATTCATTTCACTTTTCTTTTTTGCCTTGAAAAAGTTCACATTGGACGAAACGCCTCGGCTACCATTACAGTTTTCCTATTGTCTTTTACATTTATAAATATTGTTTTTTGTACAAATTAACTCTGAGAAATTTTTTCATATATATATATATATATATATATATATATATATATATATATATATATATATATATATATATATATGATATGTTTAACGTTCTTTTTATAGATACAAGTATTTAAGCAAATGCTCTGTTTTATAATAAACAGTATTAGATAACATTTACCGGCCTGAATGTCCGAGAAATTTTCATAGAAAGAACGTTAAACATATCATAAATGTCTTTAAATAAATTGTCGGACTTTGTCCAATTCAAATATATATATATATATATATATATATATATATATATATATATATATATATATATATATATATATATATATAGTATATAAACTATTTCAAATAAATTAATATATATAAATAATAGAGAGAGAAACAGTGGGATAGAAGACAAAGAGAGAAATTGTATAATTGTAGAATCAGATTTAGAATATATATTACACCAGCCATTACCCCTATTTCAGTTTCTAATAAGATGACACTACGATTGCCGGGCAAATGAAGTCAGTACACGCGCTGACACATACACAAAAATTACACGTAGACACGGGCACCATCTGTTAGCGTTTAGATAATACGGTATGATAAAATGCTCGCGATTAAAGCAAAATCATGCCATAAGAAGCAATGAAATTTCTTTAGAAACAAATACAAAGAAAAGTGTATCTGTCTATATAAAACAATGCTAACAACGAAAATTGCATTATGAGCTCTGGTAAAAAAACATGCAATGATAACAGCAAAAATTGCAATATGAGCGCAGGTAAAAAAGACATTAGTTTTATAATACCCAGAAATTCATGCGCGGATATCCTCAAGGACACATGGCAAAGTAGATAAAGGCGTTAGTTAGATCCAGTGGCAGGACCCAAAGAGTGTGAGTTCAATAGCTGGTTAAGGTGGTGGAGAACTTGGAGAGGGGAATTAACGGGAGATAACTGATAACTGACATCCATTAGACACCCATTAGGCATGTGGAAACTAGAACAGTCTACCCTAGCGAGAGAAATAATGGGTTCAGTTCGACATTCCGGCCGAAATGTTGTGATAAAATAGGAAAGGAAGATGAAGATGATGTAAAAAGAAAAAAATGTGTTAAATTGCTATGTAATATCAGTCCTCTTACGTAAGGATGCTGAGAAAGTCATGGAAGTTTTAAAGAAAATGACACTTATACTTAGAATCAGAAAGATACATTTGAAATTTCTGCGACACATAATGACGTTTGCTTTGGTTTATTTTGTTTTACGGCTTATCAACCTCGATGCAGACACGATTTTTATGATAGGTTCGTATTTTTTTAAAGAGGGTTTTAAAAAGGGTCTGGTTTGGTTTGGTGTATTTTATTTTACGGCATATCAATCTCAGTGAGTTATTTAATGCCGACAAGATTTTTAGGATAGGTTCGTATGAATAGAATCATGTATTCTTTGGAAGAAATCAGTTTGTAGATTAGGTTTCATTGACGTAAAGAGGGTTTTTTTTTTGTCGAGAGTCAAATGTATTGCTGGTATTTTTTTTTAAAAAATATTTTTACTGGAATTTTTATTATAAAAATTTATTTTTATACTTTCATAGTGTTTTGACCCCAGTTAGGGGCTTAACTGTTTGCAGAGACCCTAACAGCTGCTACCACCCCGGGTCAGGTTGGATCTGGGAACAACAGCAATTAATGCGGACATATGATGCGGAAAGAGGGCTTGGAGAATTTGACACTCACAGGACATACTGTAGACAAGAGAAATAGAAAGAAACAGTGATTGACGCGTTTGATATGATATGAAATTAAATACATTTACACGGTGATAAACGAACAATAATAAAAGGGGTGCTGAAAAATTATCAGTATTACGAAGAAGCTTTTGCAAACGTTTTCGGTCATCATGTCAGATTTGGGAAAGCGGGTCGTATAAGCATGTATTTTAATTGATAGGTCGTTTTTATTTTGAATATTGGCGCCACACAGTCTTCCTTATAAAAGATGACATAAGTTGGAGTAAAACGTATAGTAAAAAAAATATTGCTAAGCGCTCTAACGATAGGAAAATGTGGAGAGCTATGATCGTTCACGCCTTGAAGGGACACGGTACATGAAAGTAGAAGAGTTAATGTGTTTTTAAGTATACTTGCGATATTATGGTATAACCGCTGACATCAGGATATGCCTTAGAATTTACACCTTAAAGGAGCAACGGAATTATGATGTCGAAGGGATGGTTCCCCACGAATTATCACGCCGAAGGGATGGTTACCAACGAATTATGATGCCTAAGGGGGGTTACCTACGAATTATGATCTCGAAGGGATGGTTACCCACAAATTATGATATCGAAGGGATGGTTACCCACGAATTATGATGTCGAAGGGATGGTTACCCACGAATTACGATACCGAAGAGACGGTTACCCACGAATTACGATGCCGAAGGAAGGTTACCCACGAATTATGATGTCGAATGGACAGTTACCCACGAATTAAAGTGCAGTTACATTTTGTCTGTCCACAGAAGTATTATGAAAATGACATACGATCTTTTTTTCTCCTTCCATCAGAATGACTGATACTAACCTCCAGGATGGCAACTCTCTGCCTCTTCATGGTCTCACGTTTTCCACTGATTGAAGGTGGAATGATTCAATCAATTGCTATGTCTACTGCGAAAAACGTAGGTTCGCTATGTCGTCTTAGTCAATCTACCTCGTCAGAATCTATGTTGCATATTTATAAGTCTACCATTCGTTTGTGCATCGGATATGGCTGCCAAAACGGGTCTGGTACTTCTGTTATGTCTAGAGATTCTTGGGGAAATCCCAAGAAAAATTGGCAACGTTATCGGTCCTGACCTGGCATCTCGGCTTCAGTCAATTTCTCACCGCCGTAACGTAGTTTCCCTTTGCCGCTTCTATAAATATTTCCACGGTGATTGTGCTGCTTAACGTTCCACGTTGGCACCTCGATTTTACGAATTTAAGCGTTGTGCTAGATTGGCATTTAGGTCTCATAATTACACTACTGAAATTGCTAGATGTAAACATAAGTTCGATCTTCAAAGATTTATCTGCAATGTCAATCGCCATCTTCTGTCCCCTTGAATCCTGTTCTTTCACTGTACTCTCTATTTCATTCATTCTCTGTAAACCCGTGCATCTTAGTGGCTTTATAGCCTTACTGGGGGTGGTGGTGAAATAATTAAAAAAAAGACAACGATTTTTACTTTTTTTTTCCCCCGATCGTGATAGCGCTGATTCTTTACAAAATTCAAAGAAGGGTCTGTAATGTAATCGAACCTGACCAAGCAGCTCGACTTCAGTCACTTTCTCACAGACGTGACGTGGCTTCCCTCTGTCTTTTCTACAATTATTTTCAGGGCAATTTCTCTTAGAGCTTTTTCTCCGCTTTGGTTTACTGTTGTAATACCTAAATACATCCGCCACTTCTATTCGAACAATTTCTTTTATCGCACTTTCCACCTATGGAACCCCCTGCCGTTTACTCTCTTCCCTGATAACTACAATATTAAAAAAAATTAAATGTAAAATCAATCGCCATCTTGAGTTTTCTTGAAACCTATTAATCTTTTATCCATTCCTCAATCTTTGTTAATCATCGGTCTACTCTTTCACTTTCACTCCCTGTAACCACCCCCTGCCTACTAGTGGCATTCCAGCCTTTTTTTTTTTTAGGGTTAAATTATTTAAAAACAAAAATATATGTCGAAAATCGTTTCCGCGGCCGTGTGGTCAATGATTTATTTTTTCTCCTACAGTTTCTCTCCTAGAGATGCAATTTTACGAAACTATTGCGACTATATCATGGCAAAAAATTTCGGACGAGTTGCATTCTTTAGTTGCATCGGCTCAGATGTTTGTAGTCAAGACCCGTCTTGCCACGTCCGCAGATTGGAACCCCTCTCATTCCTTACAAAATTCCTTTGGCGAGAAGAACGCTCCACGCAGAAAGCTTTCTCTCAAGACCCGCTACTTTGTGGAACAGGTTCGTGCGTAGAGGCTTCCAAGAAAACTGCAAATTAAACCTGTTCAAGTCTCCGGTCATACCCCTCATATTCTCATGATCATTCAGAAACAGCCTATTTGAAGGACTTACGATGTTTCGACAGGAAGTACGTTGTACCACACGTCCCCGAACGATACAACGCAGTTAAGCAACGTTGGCCCTGGTCAGTACCTTCAAGGGTGACCACTTGGAAATAACAAGTTCTGTAAGTTTTGAGGTACGGGTGGTATAATGGAGAATGACTCGGAATTGTTAATCTGAGATCCAATTCCAGTCGGATTCTTCATATTCATTTACGCGTAAATATCCCTGGGAAAGGCATGAACCCACATTTTCTCATCTCAGCTATAGGTTAATTATTATTATCTCCAAATATTAATAAATCACTATAATCTCTAAAAGAATCTTAAAACTTAAAAATATTTTCTGGCTTCAAATAATCTACAATGGGTTGATAATCCGTAAAAAAAAACGAATCAATCAATCGTCTAGTATTTTGTATTGTTTGAAAAGAAACAACCCCCCAAAAAATCCCATCGAAATCCAATTTTCGTGATGTTTTTGTTCGGCGATTATAAACTTCATAAAACACTTCTTTTTTTTTATTCACGAATTTCATCCGATACAACTTAAGTGTCACAACGAAAACCATATTTCAAACAAACGTCATTCAGTCTGATGACACAGAAGAATCTTAAAAATGGTTGAAACACTTATTTCAGCGGGGAGACAAGCCTACACACTTGAATTAAATGCTTTACATTTGAAAATAAACAAAATTCACTCGAACTAGATCTAAACCAAAGAATGCTATGTGTTATGAAAATAAACAAAATTACACGGTGATAAGCGAACAATATTGATTTTCTAAGCACGGCTTAGATGTGGCATAAGGCCGAAAGTAGGGGAAACCCAGTGAGGATCGAACCCACTACTCAGTCGTAATTGATCTAGCAAGACGAACATTCTAACCATTACACCACCTCGATAAGCGAACGATAACGCAAGGCGGGCTGAAATTTGTTACCGTCTATGAAGCATTTCCCAAAATAAAAATAATTCGGTCAGATTTTGGAAAGTGGTTCTTATCAGCATCTATTGGAATTGAAAGGTCATTTTTTTAATTTAGAATATTGGCGCTACAGAATCTTCCTGTAGATGGTTCCAATTTCTTAATCTCTTTATGAGGTAAATAAAAAGTTAGAGTAATTTGAGTTTATGTTTATTTCAATACCTTATGGGTCCGAACACTACATCAGTATTTTTCACCCACTCAGTCTCTATGCAATACTTACTATCTATCTATCTATCTATCTATATATATATATATATATATATATATATATATATATATATATATATATATATATATATAATATATATATATATATATTTCAGTTTAGTATCTATCTATTTATGTGTGTATATATATATTTCAGTTTAGTATCTATCTATCTATCTATCTATATATATATATATATATATATATATATATATATATATATATATATATATATATATATATATATATTTCAGTTTAGTATCTATCTATCTATTTGTGTGTTTATATATATATTTCAGTTTAGTATCTATCTATCTATCTATCTATCTCTCTCTCTATATATATATATACATCAGTTCAATATTTACCCATCTATTTCAGCTTAGTATCTATCTCTCTCTTTCTCTCTCTCTCTCTCTCTCTCTCTCTCTCTCTCTCTCTATATATATATATATATATATATATTTCAGTTCAATATTTACCTATGTAGCTACTTCAGTTCAGTATCTATCTATCTTTATATATATATATATTTCAGTTCAATATTTACCTATGTACTTCAGTTCAGTATCTATCTATCTATCTATCTATCTATCTATCTATCTATCTATCTATCTATCTCAGTTCAGTATCTATCCCCAAACCTAGCACAATTATTCAACTGCTACTTGAAGTACAAATTCTTCCCAGGACTGTAGAAAGTATTAAGCAGATGTGTGGTTTTCAAGAACATGTGCATGCAATCCTCCACCTTACAGTACAGATCCATCAGGCCCCTCAGTATCATCAGCAAGCTTTTTGAGACCATAAACAATAAGAATCTCGTCAAGCACCTAGGAAAGAACAACCTTTTCAGCGATGAGAAGTATGGTTTTCAGTCGGCCTGTTCCGCTACCAACGTCCTAACTACCATCATTCACAGAATCAATGAGGCTCTTAACGCCAAAAACACCTCGAGGACCATAGCACAAGATGTCTCAAAGGCCTTTGACAAAGTGTGGCACAATGGCTTACTACACAAGCTCTCAGTTATGGAATCACTGGAAGGGTCTTCTCGATCATAAGATTCTTCCTAGCAGGTAGGTCCCTAAATATAGTTATTAATGTCCAGTCCTCCGGACCCCTAGAGGTGAAATCAGGCGTCCCGCAGGGATAAATCCTCGGACCAATCCTCCTTTTCATCTACATAAAGCATCAACCTAAGAATATACTCAGATCATTTGTAAACATCTATTCTGATGACAGAACTTATACGGGCGCACCTCTAAAACTTTAGATGGTCAGAGACTGGTGACTGATCTCTCTTCGGATCTTGCACAAACTAACCAAACTGGTTCCATTCAATGCCTTGAAGACCAACCTGGTAACATTCCATCTGACCCCGAACTGCCACCAATCAGGTGGTCGTCTCGGGGAAGCATCGCGCCTTGAAAAACTGTTGCGCCTCAAAATCACAACCGACTTCACGTGGAACTCGTACATACGATCCATTGTTAAGGATGTCGGTAAAATGGTCGGCCCTCTTTACCGCTCGAATAAGTACCTGACTCCTGCTATCCTGTAGCTTTACAAGAGCCAGATCAGGACCAAAATGGATTACTGTTGTCATATTTGGGCAGGAGCTGACCAGACTTCACACTTCAGCCTTGATAGCGTTCAAAAGCTGGTGACAAACTATTTATTCTCCACCCTTCAAATTCGTTCCCATATGCGGGATGTGGAAAGTCTGTCGCTGCTCTTCCGCTACTTCCACGGAAAGTACTCGGACGAACTACATTCCCTAGCCCAGCCGAGGCAAAGCTTTACGGCAAGGATACGCCATGACACTTACATAGTAGCAAACCACTCACATTCCCTCCGTATTGCAAGGTCCAGTGGAGCAGCGTCTTCTCGTGAAACACTCACCTGTGGAACCGGCTAGCAACAGGATGTTTGGCCGATATTACAATCTTAACCTGTTCAAGTTAATGGTTAACCGTTATCTTTTACTCCTATACACACAAATGGCCTCCAAACATTAATCCTCTACCTCGAGTGGACACCGGGCCTTGTAAAAGGTGAAATACTTTAAAAGAAATATCTATCTCAATTCGCTATCTATCTATCTATCTATCTATCTATCTATCTATCTATCTATCTATCTCAGTTCAGTATCTATGTATCTATCTATCTATCTATCTATCTATGTGTATATATATTTCAGTTTAGTATCTATCTATCTACACCCCCCACACACACATATATATATATATATATATATATATATATATATATATGTGTGTAAATTTCAGTTTAATATCTATCTATCTACCACAGTTCAGGATCTATCTTTTCTTTTCTTTTACATATGTTTACCCAATGCAAAATCAAGGAGCCACTCAAGGTAGAGAAATGGAAATATATTAGCATATGAAAAGACAAGCGTTAGGCTTATAGAGATGAAACACACTTCAGAAGTAACCAAAACCCAATTCTAAATATGAAACAAGCGATAAACCTCTACTCCTGTTCAAAAGACCAGGGCGGTGTGTGAACTGAACGATACGCCAACTTATCTATCTATCTATCTATCTATCTATCTATCTATCTTAGTCTGTTCATATAAAATATTTATTGATTTCAAACTGCTCATATCAAATTTAGTCTATTCATCTCTCTCACCGTCCATACATATTTAGGAACGACTTGAGTATACCAGTGTAGAGGCACGTACGTAGCAAATTCGCTAAATAAAATACTTGTCATGATATATATATCTATATATATATATATATATATATATATATATATATATGTATGTATATTAATATATATATATTGTGTGTATCTAGGCAGCATTTTTTCATTGATTCATGTTTCATTAAATAATATAGACAAGTTTTGTCTATTTATTTTATGTAAATTCTTTTCATATCGTCTGATAAGCTTAATAACATTATCATTAAAAGAATAATGAAAATCACAATATTGATACATATTTTTTTAATCCTATCTAAGCTTTCGGCTTACATAAGCCATTATCAAAGATGGCAATTACATTACAATATATTAAGCAATACACGGACAAAACAATAATGATAGTCTGTTTATGTTTACATGGAAGATTTCCAAGCAACGACAAACTCGTTCATACGAGACGCTGGAAGCGAAAATCGCACCGCAGCTCACGACGTCACACATGACAACGCGAGAGTGAAAACAGGAAGTATTAAGTATGGGAAGATGTTGGTATAAACAAATGGCTTCTGTTATAAATTATAAGCATTTAAGAATATTTGTGACGATATGAAAAGAATTTACATAAATTTACATAAATTAATAGACAAAACTTGTCTATATTGTTTAATGAAACATGCATCAATATATATATATATATATATATATATATATATATATATATATATATATATATATGTGTGTGTGTGTGTGTATGTATGTATGTATGTATGTATGTATTGTGTATTTAGGTAGTAATCCTTCATTTATATACCTTTTCATTAAAGATGACAGACATGGTACAGCGAGTAAGCTTTTTATTTAATTTTTCTCTTGTTCGAATAGGTGCATTCTTTTCTGGACACAGCGTGTATAGAAACCGTCCACATTTTCTGTAATCCCGAGCGATTTCAGCTATACTTTTAGCCTTTATCAAGGATGATGTTATTTTTAGTTTTTAACTGGATGTATGGGTTGAGTGTATATATCAAGCGATGTCTTATTTTCCGAACACAGCACACTGCAGCCGTGTTCATAGTTAATATTTTTCTTCATTATTATTATTATTATTATTATTATTATTATTATTATTATTATTATATAGGTGTGCTGAAAAAGTTATCGGTCAGAATTGTAGTCCTATGACGAAGACTCTGATGTTAGATAAACTGAACATGGGAAGTGGACCAGACGTAAATGGGAAGTGGACCAGTCGTAAATGTTTACTTTGAACCGCGTCATATATTCACAAACTGATATAAGTATGTTTGAATACACAGACACAAATATACACATAGAAAAACGCCCCCCCCCCCAACACACGTACTCCCCCCCCCACCAAAAAAAAACAAAATAAAAAAAAACAATACGTGCGCCTAGCATAGCGTTTTGGTTTTGGAAACGAATGTGCTGGCAATGATCGTTCGACATGACTATCTTAGTTCTCTGAACTTTGTATCCAATAATACACATAAAACTTTCAAATATATCGTTTTTGATTTTTATCTATTTGTCGAAGTATCTATGTTGTTTGTACAACTATTTATCATTAAAACTGTTTTTTCAACCTATCTATCTGTTTGTTTTAGTTCATATCTATCTGTCTATCTATCTATCTATCTATCTATCTATCTATGACTTTGTTATTATCTATCTATCTATCTATCTATCTATCTATCTATCTATCTATCTATCTATCTATCTATGATTGTCTGTTATTATCTATCTATCTATTTCTGTTCGTATGTATGTATGTATATATCTATCTAACTATATTCGTAGCTATCTATCTATCTATCTTTCTATCTATCTATTTCTGTTCGTATGTATATATGTATGCATGTATCTATCTATCTATCTCTATATGCATCTATTATTCGATATATGTTCCTATCTATCTATCTATCTATCTATGTCATTCTGTTTCTATCTATCTATCTATCTATCTATCTATCTATTTCTGTTCGTATGCATCTATCTATCTATCTATCTATCTATGTTCGTATGTATGTATGTATGTATGTATGTATCTATCTATCTATCTATCTATCTATCTATCTATCTATCTATCTATCTATCTAATATCCTATCGATATTACTGTACAGTTCTATTCACTCATGTAATGCTTCTGTTTAATCATTCATTTCCTTTCCGATTTCTGACGTACTCAGATTCACCACCATTTTAATATCCGTTGCATTCATCAGGATGCATCAACACATTGGTCTTTACTTTTCTTTCCGTCTCCTCATATTTGCATATCTTTCACTCAGTCGGATCAAGCGCGCGCACGTGCGTGTGTGCAGTCGGGCTAATATCTCCATCTGTTTATTCTTTCTTTCTTTCTTTCTTTCTTTCTTTCTTTCTTTCTTTCTTTCTTTCTCATAAATAACTTCATCTATTGATAGGCATGTAAGTAAATCAGTAAGTCTATAGACTAATACTGCAAAATTAATTCACCTAACAAAAGAAATATTTATTTTATAATATAAAGTCATTTTCTTGTCAATGCAATTAATTCAGTGGTAAATACCATATTTATCACATATAAAGCACATTATACAGTGAAAATTTCGGATCAAATTTACGCTTATAATTCCGTGCCAGGCTATCGACTTATTGATCCAACCTAGTACGTACGAATCTATGTATGTATGTATTTCAGAATGAGCTTTATACATCTACACATACACACACACGCGCGCACACACACACACAGACACACACACACACACATATATATATATATATATATGGTATGTAGATTTCTGTCTATCTTATTATATTTTTTCTCTTTCTTTCTTTTTTTCTTTATACATATGGCAGTATGTACATATATATATATATATATATATATATATATATATATATATATATATATATATGAATATATCAGTATGTAGGTTTGTCTGACGATCGCAAGAACGTGAAACCCAGGGTCACAAACTCACATCAATCCAACAAAATATGTTAGCTCTATCTCTGATATTGAGCGCTTTCCAATTAGTTCCGCGAATATATAATATATAAATAATATATATAAAATTTGCATATGCATATATATATATATATATATATATATATATATGTGTGTGTATATATATCTATATATATATATATATATATATATGCGTGTATGTATGTGTGTGTGAGTATGTCTGGATGTATATATATATATATATATATATATATATGTGTGTGTGTATGTGTGTGTGTGTGTGTGTGCGTGTGCTTTATGGATGTGTGTGTGTGTATGTATATATATATGATGCTGCAGAAATTTTGTAAAATACCTGGAAAAACATGGTAGTGCTAGAAGGAAAGCACAAATCATCGTGACCGAGTATTTGAGAGCAATAGCGTTGTGCAAACTGCTGATCCTAATAGTTTAAGCGTTCTATCCAGGAAATTGTAACTAAGGTCCGTAGAGCATAGTTGCAGTAGAAACCACAGGTGCACTGTCTCTGTGTTGAACAAACACAAATATACCTGAGACGGTGTCTTCGACAGACGGGGTTGGCTAGGGGCCGTAGCAGACCGGTGTTCTCTAAAGACGAGAGTAACCAACATATATATATACATATATATATATATATATATATATATATATATATATATATATATCGACAACACTAATATAATAGCATCATCCACTTGCAAAAAAAGGCTAAAAATAATGGAAGCCTTACTAATAAAAACAAACAAACCAACACTTAATAATATTAACTTTGAACATGGACATAATATCTTGACCGTATTTTGAAACAAAAAAAAAATGAATCACTTTATAAAACATACATATAACAAACTATTTCTAGTTCTAAT
>OZ038498.1:72810472-72815472 GCA_964036315.1 Acanthosepion esculentum
AAAGTTTTGCTTAGTACAGCATAAAATTACTAGAAAGACTATTTTGCGCCAATTTTCTAAGTGGCGCAAACATACATATCTTAAAAATCACTATTTGAATTTTGAGTTTCCTACCTAGGCTCGAACGTCAGTCTCTGGTAGCAGTGGTCCTCGACTGCAAATCAGCCTTTAAATAAAATGCCTACATTTATTCGTGAAAGAGAAAAAAAAAATGAAAAAATTGCTGCTTTTGTATGTTTGAAATCGCGCGTTGGTTTTTAAAATCCTCTTACGCTGCTTTCGAGGTTCGTAATTGTTGTGTGTGCAAACGGAATGGATACTTTGGCGCATTTTTACTTTGTTTGCACAGTTCGAAAGACAATAAACAAAGCCAGAATTGCACGCCTGTTAAACGTTTCCTCAAAGGCGAACTGCAGACATAAAAAGTAAGGCAGAGAAAGAAAAAAAAAACAATAAAAATAATCATAAAATAATATTAAAAAAAAAATAATTGTGCCAACCTGTAAAGTTGTCATTCAAAGGAGAAATCCCCGAAGAAATATCCTCAATTTTTAAGTTTCCTTTCTACACACACACACACATATATACATATATATATATAATTTCTACAAAAAACGCGGGTAGATATGTATATGCATATATGTGTGCCTATGTGCGTATAACTGTGTGCGTGTATGCACTTGTATAGATGTATATATATATATATAAATATATTTATTATATATATATATATATATTAGATTCGGGAAGTTGTCAACGGTGCTTTTACTGTAATAACAAGGCTCTCTTAAATCCTCTTTTTTTCTCGTCTCCGACTGGACAACTCAAATAATCACTTGGTAGTCAGCAAATACTGGTAAATCCATAGAGAAGAAATATAAGTGTTTGTGCTACAAGTACCAGAACAAGTACTAGTCGTATTGGTACAACTAGTACCAGTGGCAGTTGAAGGTGCTGCCGTCGCAGTAGTGCCTGTTATGGAACTACTAGCAACGAGAAGGCAGCAGATGCAGCAGGAGTATAAATAGTTGACGATCTTGCAATAGTAGAAGTGAAAATAGTTGCTTTCCAGTCGCGGTTGTTAAAAACCGCGCCAGGTTCATTTTTTGTTACTCAGCCACGCAGATTTGGCTTTTAAAAAAAATTAATTTTTGTGTTTGTTAGGGACGCAATGACTACAAAAACGTGACAATGAGATACCAACAGGTAGCGCGGAATCCACTCTGTACGGGTTTGCATGCTGCTATAATTGATGCCTTTGATATAAGTCGGGATTTTGGGATTTACTGCTAAAAATGGTACCTCGTAAGTAGTTATAAAAGAAAGACAATATTTGTTAGCAAGATAATAAGAATAATGGGAAGAAGTGTAATTCTCTTTTGGTAAGCAAAAGTTATATGAGTATTAAAAAAAAGAAAGAAAGAAAAAATAGTGAAAGAAATAGTGAAAGAAAGACGAGGACAGGAAGGAAAGTGAAAAAACAAAGAAACGTATTCAGCAGAAAGAAAGACAAAGGTAGAAAGAAAAAAAAAGAAACGAAAGAAAGGAAAGATAGATAGAAAGAAACAAGACCAGGAAGAAAAAAGAGAAAAGAAAGGAATACAAAAAAAAGAAAGCTTAGAACAAGAAGAAACGAAAGTAGAAAGAAAGAAAGAAAGCAAGAAAAGAAAAGAAAAGAATAGAAAAGAAAAGAGAGAAAACAAAGAAAAAACAGCAGGAAGAAAGAAAGACAGAGACATAAATTTTTGAGCAAGAATAAACTGAAGAAAGAAAGAAAGAAAGGAAAAAAAAAAGGAAAGATAGATAGAAAGAAACGAGACCAGGAAGAAAAAAGAGAAAACAAAGAAATACAAAGAAAGAAAGCTTAGAGCAAGAAGAAACTAAAGTAGAAAGAAAGAAAGAATTAAAGGAAGAAAGAAAAGCGGTGAATAAAGAAAGCAGACAAAAAATGAAGACAGAGAGAGAAAGTTTAGAGCAAGGAGAAACTAAAAAAAAGAAAAGAAAGAAGAACGAGAACAAAGGAGATAAAACAAAGAAAGACAGAAAAAGAAAGACAAAGGACGAAAGCTTCGGGTCACAAAAAATATTAATGTAGAAGTAAAGATGGAAAACAGGAGGGTAAGAACGGAAATAAAGAAAAATGGGCATAAAAAGGGATGCCAAAGAAAGAAAGCTTAGATAGAGTAACAAGAAACTAAAGCAGAAAGAACGAATGGAAAGAGAAAAGAAAGGAAAGTGAAAAGAAAGGAAAGAGCGAAAACAAAGAAAAGCGTAAAGAAAAGGATGGAAAGAAAGCTTGGGGAAAGGAGAAACTAAAGTAGAAAGAAAGAAAGAAAGAAAGAAAGAAAGAAAGAAAGAAAGAAAGAACAGGAGGGAATGAGGGAAAACAAAGAAAAACAGACAGTAAAAAAAAGAAAGACAGAAAATAATGCTTAGCGTAAGAATAAACTCAACTAGAAAGAAAGAAAAACAGAGAGAAAATCAGAAAGAAAAAGAGAAAAAAGAAAAACGAAGAAAGAATCATTAGACACAGAAGAAACTAAAGTAGCAAAAAAAAGAAAAAGAAAAAAGATAGAACAGAAAAGAAAGTGAGGAAGCAAAAAAGGAAAACAGAAAAAAAAAAGAAAACCAAAGAAAGAAAAGCTTAGAGTAGCAAGACTAAAGTCGAAAGAAAGAAAAGAGAACGGGATGGTAAGAGAGGAGACAAAGACAGACAGAAAAATGAAAGAACACTTAGGGGAAGAAGGAACTCATTTAAAGATAAATGAATAAATGAAAAAAAAGAAGTAAAAAAGAAAGAAAGAAAAAGAATAACATGTGAAAGTAAGAAAGAAAAGAATATAACGGAAAGAAAAAGAAAAAGAATAATATTAAGAAAGAAAGGAGAAACGCAACAAGAAAAAAGTTAGAGTAAGAAGGAAAGAAAGACTTGAACAATAAGAACAAGGAAATATATTAAACTAAAACTGGGAGAAAGGAGGAATGAAAGGAAAAAGAAAGACGAAACAGTGAAATAAACAAAGAGAAAAAAAGTGAATATAAATTCTATAAAGCACACATTTACCAAATTTTATTTCTGCCCGAATGTTTTCCGAATTTTCTATTGAAAACGCATCAGCGAAGTCCTTCAAACGGATTTGTTTTACCTTAATTGACTGGTGACTCGGCTTCAGATGATTTTGAAGCTAAGTTTTCTCTGAGTTAGAAACAGTTTGAATGGAAACTGACTAACAAAAAGCCAAACTGATTAAAAATTCACTAAACGAAAGCAAATATACGAAAATTTAAAAGAAAAACACATTCTTGTGAAATGTAAAAAAAAAAAAAAAAAAAAATAGCTAGCGTTGCTCCCTCTGAGCTCAGTGAATCGAGTGGACTCGGGGTTTGAAAATAAGACGAGCATTATATAAGAGGTTATTTTACTCAAAAGATCAAAACGCGCCTGCCTGCCCGCACGAGAAGAAAGGTCTCTACACATGCATTTCGTTGAAATACAGTGTCTATTGCTATCTATTAAAGCTGTTATTGGGGATGATGATAGTGATGTTAGTGATACTGGTTGGTATCATGGAAGAAGCTGTAGTAGTAGTAGTAGTTTGTAGTAGTAGTAGTCGTTGTTGTTGTAATGAGGTGCGTGTTGGTGACGTGCGGTAGTGGAAGAGAAAAGTGTTGGACAAAAGATAGAGTTGCGATGAAAACAAACGTTAAAAGTGCTACACACGGAGTCGAATAGCTGTGGGAAGAAGATTCACAGTAGCAAGAATCGTACGCAAAAATTGGGGGGGGGGCTCATTTTAATGGTTTCATTTTCTTTTAAGTTGAAGGTAGAAAGTGGAAAATATTTCGTTTGTTGGGAAAAGTCGGGGAAAGGTAAAAACATTATTGAAGCTACAATGACGACGATGTTGATGATTATGATTATGGAAGTTGTATAATGTGGAAGCAACTAAAACACACACACACACACACACACACACGCGCACACACACACGAACGAAAACAGACACATACAAAACAACACATACAAACTCGACGAGGTCGAAAAGGTGGACAGGTAAGAAGAAAAACGTAAGCTTCGAAATCGAAGCACTGCAAGTCGGTAGGCGAAAGTGATCGGTTAAGAAGGCAACATTTTCAAATTATAGTTAAATAAATCGGAAATATATATATATATATATATATATATATATATATATATATATATATATATATATATATATATTGACGATCTGATAGCTTTAGTAAAGTTATGAGCTTTTTTGAATAAGTATACATAAGGTATATTTTAAGACAGCAAGAATTCACCAGAACATGTTTTCTTAAATGCAACTAGAAATATCATTGCTTGTATTTTTATTGTATTTTTCCAATATTCGAAAGAAGATAATTTTCAAAAATAGGGAAAATACAATAAAAAATTCAAAAGATACTTGTCGGTTGAATTTTGTACATCTATCTATCTATCTATCTATCTATCTCTCTCTCTCTCTCTCTCTCTCTCTCTCTCTCTCTCTCTCTCTCTATATATATATATATATATATATATATATATATATATGAAGAGAGGGAGAGACAGTGTGGACACAAGAATGAATATTGGATGGCAGCTGTCAGTTTAAAACGTCAATGTCATCTTCAAAAATATAGGGGACCTGTCTTCTATATAAAACCAACTTTCCACAAAATATAAATAATTTAAGATAAATATCTATATTTGAACTACATATATTATTAAAAAGTTAATAATATATATATATATATATATATATATATATATATATATATATATATAATAAACATAAATATATAGATAGATAAATAAATAGATAGGTATTTAAAATATTTAAACCACAGTGACGTGAGACATATATATATACATATATATATATATATCTTTGACATCGCTATATATATATATATATATATATTTGACATCGCTATATATATATATATATATATATATATATATATATCTTTGACATCGCTATATATATATATAT
>OZ038498.1:72827972-72855472 GCA_964036315.1 Acanthosepion esculentum
ATTGTGTATGCGGCCAGGCATGTTGTTTTAAATACCTAAAAATGCTAGAGTTATCATTTGTGGTTTGACCAACATAAATATTATTTAATTCGTTGGAGATACAATCTCCCAAAGGGCACTTGAATTTGTAAACTATTTTGTTTTTTGCAAATCGCTAACCGGGGGAGAAGAATCATTGCGAATAATTGAATTGGATATACTAGATTTAGTGTAGTATATGATTAACTTAATTTTTTTGCTAGGATCTGTTGTAGATATATTAGTATTTATTATTTTTTTAGTATGTTTTCATCTTGTTCATAATTAGTATGCATTTGATTACGATATAGGAGATTAATATGTTTGAGATTAGTAGAAGCAGTATTATGTACTATTTGCTTAGTATTGAGATTTCTAAGAAAGCATCTTACTTGTTCATCTACTATATAGTTTGGAAAGCTATTATTAATAAGTATATATATATATATATATATATATATATATATATATATATATATATATATATATATATATATATGTATATATTAGTTTCAATTTGAATAGTGTTGTCTTCAAAATCACTCTTCGTCTTAAAAGACAAAAATGATGTCTGCTAGGTCTTGCATTACTATCAAGTTACAGTCGCCTTTGTTTCCATATGTTAAATTCCGATCGAAAAATCAGTGACCTCGCTGAAATATTTATAAATTGATTTTAAGCGAAATTACACTGAAAGTATCATCACTACCATTAGCAGTTCAGTTTATATGACGTAGGATATTTATACAGCCTTATATTAAAACATAGTTCAGCCTTTTAGTGACTCCATTACATGTAGTATCTATCGATATATATATATATATATATATATATATATATATATATATATATATATATAGATAGATAGATAGATAGATAGATAGACAGATTTTCTCATACACTCTCAGTTATAGTGGACTGGTCATGTCTTGAGAATGTCTGATGACAGGATACCCAAAATCCTAATGTATAGCCAGTTAGATCAGGGCTACAGGAATCTACGACGACCAATGTTAAGATACAAAGACAAGCTGAAAAGCAACTTGTCACCTGTCAATATACCACATAAAACCCTTGAGCGCTTAGCCTTGGAGCGAATAGTATGGAGATCAACGTGTTTATTGGAGTCAGCTTCAAGAAGGAAGAGCAAGATCTAAAAGGTCAGCCAAAGTAACAGTGATCTCATCTCACAGTCCTCACTCTTGCTCCATATGTGCCCTCCTTTGTAAATCACTGGCAGGTCTTAAGTGCCACTTAAGATTATCGCACAAAATTTCATATCTGAATCAATTAAGCTGTCAGATCCTCATACATCGAAACCGACGATAGAGACCATTATATATATATATATATATATATATATATATATATATATATATATATATATATATATATATATATATATATATATATACTGGGTGTAAGAGAAAAACTTGTCCAAATCATATAACTGCAAAATTGTCAAATTGAACGATTGTATTTTAGAAATGATTAAAGATATCTTACTAATTCTCTGAGGATTTTATACCACAATTAGACTCTAATTTGTATAATTACTCACCAAGCTTAACAGAACAATCTTGATGAAATCGATCGTAAACGAAACTGACATGTTCGTTATCAATTAAACACAACTAAGAAATGGAAGGTCATGAAACATTGAAATGCAGTTCAAAGTTATATATATTATTCCAGGATCATTTTCCAACTTATTCAAAATGATCTTCAAACTCTCTAACTTTGTTCTGGAGTAACAAGGTGCCTCACATATTACACGTATGATTTTATTTTCAATTTTTTTCATCACTGCTCTTTGGACTATCATAGCTGAAATTCCTCTCTCACGTGCCAAACGTCTTATGGATTGAATTAGATCATTTCTAATTAAGCTCTCAGTTCCTGTTGTGACCTCCTGATCCAGTTTTCTTCTCTACTGTTCCCTTTTTTAAAAACTTATTCACGGTTCTCTTGATAGTTCTTGAATGGATTTTGAGGATGGAAGCCAGTGTATGAATGTTGGTACCATCAATGAAGGTCTGAATGATCATTTGTCTCTCACCATTGTTCAGTTGAGAAGACAGTGATGCTGACACAAAACGATTTTAACCTGTTCTCATTCTAGCTGAATAACTCAAAGGGTTTTTCATTGATTCTTACGACAAATTCTATCAAAGTGACTAAACATCTTATCTTAAAATTCAATTAGTTCAGTGTTTTTATAGATATTAAACATTTTGAGGAATGGACAATTATGCTGTTAGATGATTTGGACAATATACACCCTATATTAGGTGGACTCTCCCATCGTATTCGATTTATGAGGGTGAAGCTGCTCAGTTCCTAAGTGCCGACAGCCAGACACCAGCACATATAATTTGATTGTAGTGGTGAAGGTTTAGTCCAGAACCAGCCACACTTTTTGAATGGCCGAATACAGAGACCTGGTGCATTACGTGCTCGATGGTCCCCAAACAACCTTCAGCAGGATGTGAATTCGGAGTTGTCCTTCTCCTAGACCAGTTGCCATCCAAGGCTATATAACCCAATCTGGGAGGGAGAAGAAGAGGATTAATAACTTTCCCAAGGGTATCAGCACGTAAGTGAATGTAATGGATACGATTGGAATTCGAACTCCGTCGGAGCCGCTATCCACTACTCCACCGTGCCGCCATAATATAACCATATATATATATATATATATATATATATATATATATATATATATATATATATATATATATTTAAAGACATTTATAATATGCTTAACGTTCTTTTTTTAGATACAAGTATTTAAGCAAATGCTCTGTTTTATAATAAATACTTGTATCTAAAAAAGAACATTAAACATATTATAAATGTCTTTAAATAAATTGTCGAACTATGTCCAATTCAAATATATATATATATATATATATATATATATATATATATATATGCATGTGTGCGTGTGTGTGTGTGTGTGTGTTCAAAAAGTATCGAAACTGATGTTATAAAAATAAAACTATGACGCATATCAATTCTGCATGTAATCGCCTTCGAAATAGTCCCCTTCTGGAGCTACGCACTTGTCTTTTCCAGTGTCTTTTTCATTGATGGAAGCATTTCTGCAACTCCCTTTTGTTGCATAGCGAGCAGCTTCCTCGTCGCATTCTCTTGAATCTCTTCAAATCTTGTTCCGTTCAAATGGGATTTCATTTTTTGAAAAGAGGAAAATGTCCCAAGGGGGTGAAATCTGGGGAATACGGTATTTGCCGGACCTGAGGATTGTATGTTTGGCCAAAAACTGATGCATAAGCCATGGTCATTGATGGAACCTCTGTGGTGTGATGCAAAAGAACATGTAATATGAGAAAATGAAAAACGGAAAAGCGAATATGTAATGATGAAATAAAAACGGCCCGAATTCTAATGAAGGAGATTATGTCCGAAGACTAATTTGTCCAAGAAGCATTCCCAGATATACACTACTTCGGTGGTTATGTTTTATGGTTTGGAGGTACATTTTCTGTAATAATTTCACGCCATCCACGTCAATAAGACCAGTATGAGAGAAATGGGTTTACTGTGTGTCAAAGAATATGAGAAAAAGGAAAACATTATTATGGAACGAGAGCAGTAAAAGAACAAGAACTGAGAAGACAGAAGATAACGAATGACATTATTGGTTCACGCCAAGTAAGTCAATAAAGCCACTAAGACACAAAGGATTACTGAATGTGAAAGAACAGAAGAAAAAACAAAACGACATTATCAAGGTTAGTGAACAATGCAGGAAGAGAAATTAGGAAAACAGAAGATAACGCTTGACATTGCATATGAGTTCACTGGAAAGTAAGAAAACGGAAAGAGAGTTCCACAATATAGGAATTTGAACTGTGAAATGATGAGACCTAGCTGCCATTCTAGCACTGCAATTCAAATTGTAAAATTGACACACCAAAGTGGAAAGCTCATCAGAAAAATTACCATGAAAATATTTATAGGAAAAACAGCACAGATACAATACTTTTTGGCGTTGGGAAAGTAACTCAAGCCGAGAGTACAGGTCAGGACCAACGACATAATTGTCTTTGATCTTGAAGCGCCAGAACAAATGTGAGAGTAATAATCAATACACAGATGAATAGACTTATTTTCACTACAACGATGTACTCAGGTCTCTGTCCTCCTGTGTTCACGTGAATTGCAGTCTTCAATGGCCTTATATATTACTCATGAAATTGCATCATCAACTATTTAAAGGCTCTTAGCAAAAATAAAGCAAATTGTTTGTTTTTGTTTTTTGCTACAATGCAGACTTCTTCTGGTCCCAGCTATATATATATATATATATATATATATATATATATATATATATATATATATATATGTATGTATGTATGTATGTATGTATGTATGTATATATATATTACATTTCTCCGATGTAAGGATTAGGACTACTAAATAGCGGGAGTAGAAAGTATGTACATATAAACAGGTGCAGAACTAATGAACTATATATATATATATATATACATACATATATATATATATATATATATATATATATATATATATATATATATATATATGTTATGGTAATTTAATCATATTTTCATTTATATATATATATATATATATATATATATATATATATATATATATATATATATATATATATATATATATATATATAGACAATATACACATACATATGCAATTATATATACACATACATATATGTATAAAAATAATTCCAAGAGGATAGATCCAGGTAGAACTCAATGTCCAGGACAGAGTAAGGATATAATGAAAAGATTTGAACAATAATATATATATATATATATATATATATATATATATATATATATATATATATATATATATATATATATATATATATATATATATATATATAACTCAAGCAAAGAGTAGATATTTCTACATATAAAAATGAATTTTTGCGTGGTAGTGATTCAAATGTCTTTATTGAACTAGTCCTAGAAAGTTTTTGAAAGTCTTTTGAGCTACTAACAATCAAAAAAATTCATTTTTATAATATGTGGAAATATCTCCTCTTTGGGTAAAGAAGGTCGATAAACCAGAAACACGTGCAACAGAATCATTGAAAATAGAGTATAATATATATTTTAAAACAAAAAAAATCCACATTTCAATCAAAAACGTTTGCGGTTTGTCTTCTCTTTAATAAATATTATAAAATATAAACCGCTAACGTTTATATATATATATATATATATACATATATATATATATATATATATATATATATATATATATATATATATATATATATATATATATATATATATCAAATATGTGGTTCAATTTATATTACAATGAATCATTCATACCAAAAGTAGATTCGTAAAGTTAATGATATAAAACTGTGAAATCCTCACGTAAACAAATTTTTTAAAGTTGCATTAATCTACGAATCACTCGATGATTTAGTTCATGCCACATTGACTGATAAACTCCTACAACAAAAAAATTCTAAAATTACCATATTAATAAATAAAATACGTACTCTCTTGAATTCCCCTCCCCCCCCACAAAAAAAATTGAACCTTAGCGTTGGGACTGCACGCTCCAAAAGTTTGTATCCGTTAACAATGACACATTTAAAAAAATATATATATTTCGATTCGCATTTAGTTTTTTCGTCTCTGATGCTACCTGGATTTTACTAAAAACAAAATAATTTCCATGCCTGAGGATGACTGAATGCACAGTTGAAAGTACTTGCAGATTAAAAAAAGACCTTATACAGCTTCCTTAGTTTGATATTTTCTTTTAAAGAAAAAAATGTTTTTGGTTATGTATTATAGGTTGACGATTATTCATTGTTGTGTTTTTTGAGTCGTGATGTAATTGTAGGTATTGTAGTTGGAATTTGTTCTCGTGTTTTCCTTTAGAAATGAACCCTGGACTTCTATTTAGGAATTCATAGTGTTCTGGAACACTGTTTATTTCGATTTTCTCCGGTAGGATTTATTTTGACGTGTTGTAAACTAGTGCCATTTTTTTTGTCCTTCTTCATATCATTTTCGGGATGTTTTGGTTTCTATTTTGAAGAATTTATATACGATTTGAGAGTGATGCATAAGACGCATACGTTTTGTTCATATTAGGCGACGGCCGTATCCACGAAGACCTCAACATTTATATGAAGAGGAGAAATACAATGAAAATACTTTTAAGCTCCTTCAATACCCTAATTATTTCATATTAATCGCGTAGCAAAAGGCTCGTAAAATATTTCAAAATAGAAGAGTGGAATTTCTAACTACACCAACGAATCAAAATATATTCTTCTACCTACAGACTGTGTAACGATCTCAACTGAAAAAATATCTAAGCTTAACATAAAATTATTTGAAACTACTTCTAAATCAATAAAAGACTTAATTATTAAAAAACAAAATAATAATAAATTAAAACCTGAAGGAGGTATTTACTCTTTCACCTGTAATAATTGTAACTAGGAATACATAGGAGAAACCTCAAGGTGTGTAAATAAAACATTGCATGTACACGAAAAGGATCTTTTACAAGCCTAATAAAAAATGTTCAAATGTTGGACAATTTTCCACTTTATTTTCACTAGAAATTAAAGCAAATATACGGAGTTTAGAACGGCTCATGATTAAACATAATAGACATTCATTTTCTGTTATATTTAACAATATATGTTTAAATAATGATCTGCTGTCTAAAACATTAATATACTAAATATTATATATATATATATATATATATATATATAAAAGGCAGGATATATATATATATATATATATATATATATATATATATATATATGTGTGTGTGTGTGTGTATGTGTGTGTGTGTGTGTGTGTGTGTGTGTATGTGTAACGAATGCACGACCGCAATTTTCGACGGATTTGCAAATTTACATGCACATGCTCCAAGTTAGCGAGAAGGCCAAGACCGACTTTGCATTTCCCAACTCCCATTGATAGTGGAAATAATCGATATTTTCATGTGTCTACGGCAGTTTTCATGTAGTTTGCAGCCATTTTCTACTGCCCAGGGTCAGAGCCTATAGCTGGTTGCCACGAATAAGCAGGAAGATTCTATTGGCCAGCGTGAGAGCCAACAGCTGATTGACACTAATGTTAACTAGCATGCTAGCATGCAAAAAAATCAATAGCTGCATTCATCACAAGTGGGAAAAATTTAAATCTGCATGGCACTTTACTCCAATTGGCTCATTCGCTTTCTTAAACTCAACTTCGATTCTGATTCCGCAGAACTGAGTTGTGTGTGGAAAAGTATTTGTTGTTAACATTCTTTTTTCATTCGGTTTTTCCAGTTACGAGTGCTTTTTTAAAGCTGATCGTTTTGCGTTCATTTTGTTTAGTTCTTTTTTCGTAACAGATTTAATGTTTAGTATAGAGCTTAGAAAAAATTCGCAGTGTGAGATAAGCAAGAAGTAAGGCATGTAGCAACATCAGCACGGTAAAGAGTACTCCTTTAAAGACAAAGAAGGGCAAAATATTTTAAGTCAAGTGATAGCGATTGCTGTATGAGTCGTACGATTTTTGAATCAAGCACGGGCAACGCCGGGCCATGCTGCTAGTATATATATATATATATATATATATATATATATATATATATATATATATATATATATATATATTGTTATGGCCTTGTTAGGGCCAGAAAAAAAGACACAACAGAGGAATTGAGTTAAAAAATATATATTAACAGAAACAGTAATACAAACATATACAAACGGGAGTGTTACAGCAAGAATGTTCGGTCCGACTGTCAGAGCTGACTGCTGGAAACTTCACCCTCCAAAAGGAAGTACATGCTCCTATTTATCGCTTCATGTGCAAATTGCCATAACATATATATATATATATATATATATATATATATATATATATATGTGTGTGTGTGTGTGTATGAACATACAAACTCAGGCACATTTGTCTTTGTTCAACACCCACAGACCTACCATGTTGTTTATACTGCAACTATGTTGAGCAGACCTTAGCAACAGTTTAATGGGAGAGAGGGTGTTATCTAGAATGATCAACAATCGGAAAAGTACCAGCACACTCAAAACCTCGGTCACGATGACTTGAGACCTCGTTCTAGCACAGCTATCGACGGCCCTAAGTGTTCCGTCTATCCATATTCAACTCAAAAGGCTTGTGTCAACCTATGGTATTGTTTTCAGGCCCTTTCCAAAGGTGCCGCACGCTGGGATCGTCCCGCCTTCAGACCGATAACATCACGAAGTCAAATCGCCCATGGTCAGATTCGAAATCGGGTCTCATGGTTAGAAAGCGAACCAAAGCGTTATATATATATATATATATATATATATATATATATATATATATATATATATATATATATATATATATATATATATATATATATATATATGTATGTGTGTGTGTATAAATATTGAAGTTGTAAGAAAAGTCTGTATAAAAAAAGTAATACTTATATGTATTTATATGTAATATTTACAATAAATTAATTTTTACAGAGAAATATTAATATTAAAACTTTTTAATTACATGTGGATTTTCAGAAAAAAATGTTTTACTTTAACCTGTTTCACTTTCTGCTTTTCAAAATGTCTGTAAATATTTATATTCCCACGTGTTGACGCTTATGTCCTGAACAAATTAAAAATCAAGGGACGTAACTAGTTTTAAATACCGTTTATGGTAAAGAATCTATTTTGAGGGAAGTGCGTCTGGTTTATACAATGAATTGAGTACTAGTTTAAATCTGCTGATAAAAATGTACCTTTATTAATACGCTTTTGTTCGGTGGTTTTGTAGTCGCATTGGTAGTATGGGAAGATATTCAAATTTGAACTGTCATCCTCTGTCGGAGTGCCTGGCCGGTTTCGCCAATGTTTGTGGCCTTCTAATAAGTAGCTGCATAATCCGCAGAGGGGTCGGCTGCGATTTTTCAACCGAAGGTATTTAATTGTGGTATGCAGTTTTTCACAAGTCAGTATCTTCTTAGTGATTTTCGTTGTTTACTTTTTATGATTGGGTATTTTTCATTTTTTATCCTTCAGTACGATTATTAGATTTAGTTGTATGTGTATGTAGATTTCTGTGGTCTTTGGGTTGAAAGTTAAGATATAAGGGATGATCTTCTTTTATCCTTCAGTACGATTGTTAGATTTAGTTGTATCTGTATGTAGATTTCCATGTTCTTTGGGTTGAATGTTAAGATATAAGGGATGATCTTTTTTTTTATTTCTCGCAGTGTGTGGATATTAATTTTTTTTAATGAGGTTGTTGATTAAACTTTATGGGTATTTTCTTTTGATGAGTATTTTTCGATTATTTTCTAGTATGTGGTTTCTTATTTTTGTATTTGAGACTATTGTACAGATACGCTTGGCTAGGTTGAGTGGAATGTTGGTACAATGGTGTTTCGGGTGGGTAGATAGAAAAAGGAGATTCTGTCGAGAATCAGTAAGTTTAAAATATATGTCGGTTACTAGTTTTGTGGGGGAGGTTGATGTTTTTTTTTGCCATTAATATCTAAAAATGAAGTTTTTTGTTGCTGTATTCCTGGATTGAGGAACCGGAGAGCCGAGTTCGAATCCTTGTCAGATGTATTACATTTACTTACGTGCTAATACCCTTGGGAAAAGGTATGAATGCTCTTCTTCTCCCCCTAGCAGGGCAGACCTAGTTCTATAACCTTGGGTGGCAACTGGTCTACAGCAGAAAGAAATGGTAACCTACTACGGACAAAATCTGCCTCATCAGTCATGTATCGAAAGATAAATGATCACCTAAGCGTGTATCGCGCCTGCCCCATAACTGACTGACTATAGTAAATTGGATGCTAGGATTTATATTATGAATAGAAACTTGAAATATCCTTAGTTTATCAAGATGATCATTCCACAGAATGAAGAAGCTATCTAGATATTTTTTCTGTTTTCTTTTATATATATATATATATATATATATATATATATATATATATATATATATATATATAAGAAAACTGAAAAAAATATCTAGATAGCTTCTTCATTCTGTGGAATATATATATATATATATATATATATATATATATATATATATATATAAAGAGAGAGAGAGAGAGAGAGAGAGAGAGAGAGAGAGAGAGAGAGAGAGAGAGAGATTATTTACCCATAATTGAATATAACAAACTCAATTAGAATTGGAACTCGGCTTTTCGATTATCAATTACGGGCGCTGAAAAGTTTTTAGAATGACAGAGAAGGAATATTATATTGAAATATTCTGATGTTTCGTCATTTGAGCAGATTTTGGAGAATAAGTCAAGCCGAGAACTTTTCAGCACATTTCTATTATAAAATCAAACTTCCAGAAGGACGCATCTAATGATTGTGAAAGAAGTGGAAACTGGTCGCATATTTTATTGCTTCATGTTACAAAGAGAGAAATTGAATGAAAGCTAAAAGCTTCATCTATTTTAAATCGATTTCACCCCAAGCAAGGTCGTAAAGCCACTGAGACACAAGAGGTTACTGGGTGTAGGAGAGTTAGAAACAGATATATTGCTGAGAATCGAGAAGAAAAGTAGAGTACTCAGGAGGACACTAAATAGCTATTGGCATTGCATTTAAATTTTTACAGTTTAAAGTTGGCTGGAAATCATGGAGCCAGAACGGAGTTACACAAGCTAGAATTGCGAGAAAAGAAACTGTTAGCAAGGATTTACGGTTGCATCTATCCAACTTAATTGTAAATTGATGAGACCTCAACGCCAGTACTTAAATTCAAAGAGTCTAAGCACCACAACGAAGAGCTCACAATTACCATGAAAGTATTTATATAAAGACACAGAGAAGCAACCTTACGGCGTTCGGTAAGAGACAGAATCCGAGACGCCAGAACAGGGCCAATAATATTCTTAATTCCTCTTTGGAATTTATGAAGGAGCTCTAAATAAATAACAGGAGCACCGGACCATATTTGGCAGCGATATTTTAAGCATGGATGTATGGTAGACTTATAGATATATAAGATAGATTCCGGAGAGAAAAAATTGTCTAGCACGACACATTTTTTGCAGCTGACCTAACAACTGATTCAATATAGTCTTTCCATTTCCTGTCAGCCGAGAACGTTAGGCCGACAAGGAGTGGCGAGAAAATTTTCTGGAGGTCAGCATATGCCATGTTGATGGAAGGCAGAGAGTGGTCTCTCTTTATATCTAAAACAATTATGGAAATTGATGATAACAGTTGTACCGGTCTGTGTTGGACCACTGGGAACGATTTGGAAAAAGCTAATCTTTAAATTGCAAGGAAAAAAAATTAGTGAAAATATACAAGGTGCTGCAGGAATACCTCCCGCATAATATTAAGACATTAGCTAGATTAAGATACCATTGTCACTAATGTCTTACTATTATGTAGGACGTATTTCCTGGAGGTTGATGTGGGGTGTATTTCTACTGCACCCTGTATTTATACAAAATCTGGAATATAAAATGTGATTGAATCTGTGGAAAGAGTGAAATAGTTATAAATAATAAAGCATCGATAAATGTATGAAAACCGGATACGACCTGTGAAAATTTCTAAAATAATGAGAGAGAAAAAGCAGAAAAAAATGAATAAAAATTAAAACAATATAATGCAAACAGGAAGAAATCGACTGATGGAATGGCGGTGTTGGTTATATTAAAAAGCAGAAATGCTTTTTTTAATAAAAAAAAATAAGCTGAAAAATAGTAAGAAAAACGGAAGCCGAAACGAAACTGTTGAAAGGGGAATTCTCAATGAAACAGAGATACTGAAGGTAAAAAGATAATATTGTATCAAAAAACGAAACCTGTCAGACAGTTATGAATTATAGCAACTGGCATTACAGATAAGGAAAAGAAAGAAAGAAAGAAAGAAAAAGTAGGAAGGAAATAAAGAAATAAAAGAAAGAAAGAAGAATAAGAATGAATAAAAATAAGAATGAGAATGGATAAGAATAAGAATGAATAAGAATAATATTAAGAATGAATATGAATAAGAATAAGAATGAATATAAATAAGAATGAATAAGAATATGAATGAATAACAATAAGAATGAATAAGAATGATTAAGAATAAGAAATAAAAGAATAAGAATAAGAACAATAACAAAAGTAAATAAAAGTAATCTGGGAGGGTGACGAGAAAAGGAAAACAAAAGAAGAGTGATGGTAATAAGGAGAAAAAGCGAGTGAAGTGAGAAAAATTGGGAAGCGAGAAAATAAAAAGAAGCTAGGAAAAAAGGAAAAAGCGGAAAAATCCGGAAGAAACGTAAGATAAAAAGAAAGAAGAAAGTAAAAGGGAGAGAAAAGGAAGAAAAAGAGAAAAGGCAACGAGGAGACGGATAGAGAGAGAGATATGAGAACTGAGAGAAAGCAAAGAGGAAATACGGAAAGAGAGAGAGATAGAAAATGGATGAAATAAACAGAGAAAGATAAAAAAGAAACGGGGAGATAAAAAGGAAATAAATAAGAAAAAGAAGAGAAGAAAGAACGAGAATGAAAGACGAAGCGATAAAAGAAAGAAATGGCGAGAGAAAGAATTGAAAGAGAAATAATTTTTGACTGAGTGATTCGATTTCAACGGCTTATGAAGCCGAAAGAAAGAAAAAAGGAAAATTGCAAATTAAAATTAAAAAGAAGGAAATTAAAGAAGAGAAGAAAAGAAGAAAATATAAGGCAAAAAGAAAAAGAAACGCAGAAATGATAGAAAAGGATAAGGAGAAAAGTGAAGACAGGAAAGAAAAGAAGAAATAAATGTGATGAAGAAGGAAATGGACCAAGACAAAGTAAAAAAAAAGAAGAGTAAACGTCAAAGAGAAAGAAAAAAAGCGCTGAATGAATTAAAGGTTGAAGAAAAAAAATCATGTAGCATTGACGAAAAACTATTTTCCTTAACGCAAGGAAAGCATGTCTGTAGTTATTTGCTTATCTGAGAAAGAGTAAAGGCTTAAAAAAAAAAAGGTATCCATTCTTCCATCTTCACACTAATTCTCGCCAAAATCTGATTGTCGGCGGTGGACGTGTGTCGGGGAAACAAGTTAGTAACTCGAGATCTTAGGGTAAGCATTTGTTTGCGACGGAGAAAAGAAAGGTGACGCTTAAATCGGGAACCGAGGAGTTATATTTTCAGATAAGCTTTTTTTTTTGCTTATAATATTTTTTTCTTTTCATGAGGGAGCGACATTTAGATCTTTCGTGATCTTTGGGTCCATGAGATTTACCAGACGATCACTGTATCTTTTTCTTATTCTTTTTTTCTTTCAACTGCACTCTGTACTTTTCCTTCTTTGTTTGTTGTTCAGACTTTACTTCTTTTCTGCTTTCTGTTTTTTTCCATTCATCCCCCTCTCTCTCTCCACTTTATAATAGCTTTTTTCATTAAGCTTCCCAATTTTATTCATTTTTCTTATTTGTTCTTCCTTGGTTGTCACCTTGTTTTTGATTGCTTCTATGTTAATTTGTTTCGCTTTCTTTTTTTCTCATTACTAGTTTTTCTCCTTTGTTTGTTTCTTTCTTTCTCATAACCTTCTTCTTCCTATCTTTTTCATTTCTTTTTTCTTTCTTTCTTAAAACTTCCTTAATTTTCTTCTTTATCTTTGTCGTTTTATTGTAATTGGCCTTTTGTTGTTTTCCATTTTTGTCATCCCAATTTTCTTTTTCCTTTCTTTCTTTGTTTTTTCTTTGTTTTTTTTTTCTTTCTTCCTTTCTCATAATCTTTTTCTTTCTTTCTTCCTTTTTCATAAAATTTCTTTCTTTCTTTCTTTCTTATAACCTCCTTAATTTTCTTCTGTTTCTTTGTCTTTTTTCTTTTTATTTGACCTCCGTTGTTTTCCTTTGTTTCTCATCACCAGTTTTCTTTTTCCTTTCTTTTTATCTTCCTTTCTCATAACCATTTCTTTCTTTCTTTCTTTCTTTCTCTCTTTCTTTCTTTCTTATCACCTCCTTAATTTTCTTCTTTATCTTTGTCTTTTTTCTTTTGATTTGATCTTTGTTGTTTCCCTTGTTTCCTAACTACCATTTTTCTTTTGTTTCCTTTTCCCCAATTCCCCTTAATTTATGTTTCGTTTTAAATATAAATTAACCTTTTTACTTCTTACTCTTTCTTTTAATATTTCCCATTCATTCATTCATTCATTCATTCATACATCCTTTCTTTCTATCTTTATTTATATCGTTCTTTCATTCTTTTGCATTGTAGATTTTAAGCCTTATTTATCTGCACTATTCTTTTCATCGCCACTTCATAATCTTTTTACTATTTTCTATTCATTCATTCATTCATTTATTTATTCATTCATTCATTCTTTTGTTATCTCTCTATGTCTTATAGCCTATGTTTCCGTACTATATTTGTCATATTCACTTTCAGATTTTCCCCATTTTTTTCTTTTTTTTTCTTAATTGTTTTGCTACAATCTTAACAATATAACGTAGCACGAAATAAATTGAGATGTTCTTTTCTGCAAGTTCATCAAAAAGGCGAGGATGAGACAAAATCAGCTGAGGTAACTCGATAGAAGAAAAAAGAAGAAAGACAAACAGAGAAAAGACACCAACAAGAGATGGTGTCGATTGTAAGACAAAAATTGCTAACATACTTGTTAGGCTCACATTGCTCGACGATTCTGTTCATATCTCACTGTATCAATTTTTCCTATCTATCTCTCCTTATATATATATATATATATATATATATATATATATATATATATATATATATATATATTGTGTGTGTATTTATTTCCCATACTTATCACTTCTCGTTTTCACTTTAGCGTGATCATGTGTGATGTCATGAGTCGCGAAGCCATTTTCACTTCCAGATTCTCGTATACACGAGTTTGTCGTTGCTTGGAAATCTTCCATGCAAACAAAAACAGATTTGCACACACACACACACACACACACACACACACACACACACACACACACACACACACACACACATTATTATTGCCATGTCCGTGTATTGTTTAAAATATCGTAATGTTATTGTCATCTTTGATGATGGCTTATGTAAGCCGAAAGCTTATATAGGATTAAAAAACATGTATCAGTATTTCTTTCGTCTTTCAATGTTATTAAGCTTATCAGACGATATGAAAGCAATTTGCATAAAATAAATAGACAAAAATTGTCTATATTATTTAATGAAATATGCATCAATATATATATATATATATATATATATATATATATACATATATATATATATATATATATATATATATATATATATATATATATATAATTCTGTCCGTATCTGTCTGTCTATCTATCTATCTATCTATCTATCTATCTATCTCAGTCAATTTCATTATTTATCTATCCTTATATATATATATATATATATATATATATATATATATATATATATATATATATATATATATATATATATATATATATATATATATCGGTAAAAAATCCGTGGGTAAGTAACCAAAGTAGATCCTATTAATATCAAATATTAAAACTCATTAAAGAGAGCTCAGTATAATTTTTATTATAGAACACATATATATTTTAGTACATGTATTTGGTTTGATAAGCCCAGGAAAATGGTCATCTGTAACAGGCAAATTGTTTGGATCTCATTAGTCGTTATTAACTCCCCACCCACCCATACACACACACAAACACACACACACACATATATATATATATTATATTTATATATCTTATATATATATATATATCTTCTCTCTCTATATATATATACATATATCTTCTTCTTCTTCTTCTTCTTCTTCTTCTTCTTCTTATTATTATTATTATTATTATTATTATTATTATTATTATTATTAACCAAATTCCTTATAATCCAATAATATTGATAAGCCGTAAAAAAGCAAATCCACTAACCAATTCATTTATAAGATTCTGTTCATCTATCTATCTATCTATCTATCTATCTATCTATCTATCATTGACTAGATCTCTCTCTCTCTCTCTCTCTCTGTCGCATCTTTATAACAGACCGGCAATATAAAGGGGGCATTGTAATCAAACCAACTTTCTTTTGCACCTAATACTAAATCAACTCACTGAACATTTTAAATTAATTTCCCACTAGAAGACCTCTTGAAATCTAATCTAGCTGTCAACGACCGACGTGAAGGTATTTTGGTCTGAATGCTTTTAGATAATGTGTTCTACTGCTTCTTTTGTTTTGCTCAGACTAATTCGCCTGTATTGCTTTCTTATGATGTTTAGACCTTTTGCGATAAGCTAAATTTAATATTCCCCAAACGTGATGTCTTTATCAAGGAACGCACATGTTTGAACACAACAAGATTCATCCTTTAATAAAATAAAACGCACACTCGAGGAATACCGGAGGTCAAAGCGGTTGAAACGTCCTAAAAAGCGAGAAATGGAAGGCAAATGTAGATTAGCCTGGAAAGCACAATACAAGAGATTCTGAAAAGAAGAAGAAGAAGAAGAAGTAGTAGTAGTAGTAGTTGTTGTTGTTGTTGTTGTTCTTCTTCTTCCTCTTCTTCTTCTTCTTCTTCTTCTTCTTCTTCTTCTTCTTATTATTATTATTATTATTATTATTATTATTATTATTATTATTATTATCTTCAAATATTTATTTAAATAATTTGCAAAAAGTATGAGCTGTAAAAAAATCAGTCAGTTTGTTTTTCTTCTTCTTCTTCTTCTTCTTCTTCTTCTTATTATTATTATTAATAATAAATAATCTACAAAAAGAATGCTGATCTGTAAAAAAGAAATCAGTTAATTTGTTTCTCTTTTTCTCCTCCCCTTCTTTCTTCTTCTTCTTCTTCTTCTTATTATTATTATTATTATTATTATTATTATTATTATTATTATTATTATTATTATTATTATCTCCAAAAAATTCTTACAATCTAAATATATTTTCTCGATTTAAATGACCTTCAAAAGGTTGGTAAACTGTAAAAAACAAATCAATCAATTTTCTTCTTCTTCTTCTTCTTCTTCTTCTTCTTCTTCTTCTTCTTCTTCTTCTTCTTATTATTATTATTATTATTATTATTATTATTATTATTATTATTATTCCCCAAAATTCATATAATCTAAAAGTATTGATAAGCCGTAAAAAAGCAAATCAACCAATTAATTAATATTCTTTTACTTCTTCTTTGTATCGTGTCCATTTAGAACGGAAACGATCATGGATCTTCGCAACTTATTGTGGCTCTAATATATTGCGGCTCTTAACCAATGTTTCTCCTCCCTCCTTATTATCACTTCCGGCATATGTTGTACCGTCCATCATGTAGATTACACGTTGCTTCCCTCTGTTTCTCTTGCCTTCAATATGTCGTGTTGTCTTCGGTATTCCACTAATAAAACGAAAGTCTTATTTTGAACGGTTCAGGAAACTTGAGAAACGGAATGCCAAATCGACTGAATAGCACACTTTAATTTTTTTTTGCTACGAGGTTATTCTTGTTTGCGCGAAGGTCATTTCTGAAGATCCCCTGTTCGTCTTTTAATTCTTCTCAAATTTTGAACACCATCATTAAATGCTGGTGAAAATGCTACTCACCAAGTCGACGCCTCCCAAACTATCGCGCTTAGATATAGTAATTTTCCAAGAGTAGCTTGAATGTGGCACAAGACCGAAAGTAAGGGGCACCCAGCGAGGAACGAACTCGCTACTCATTCGTAATATTTTCTAGCGAGACATGCTTGTTAACTATTACACCACCTCGAGGTTCCCTATCGCTCTTACATATAATGATAAGATGCTAGCTCGGGAGACGGTCCCCAGGAACTTATATTTTGGCGTTTCGAACTCCTGATGAACAGGAAGTGGTTGTCAAGTATTACATCAAAATCAGTCTGCAGTCTGCTCTCTAACGAAAGATATAGTTGCCAAAAAATGTCGATTTTATTGCAGCATAAAGATGCGGAGTCGCTGACAACTCTCCATTATTATAATCACTTCTGTGATCGGGTGTAGTCATTGGGTGACTGTGCAGTTTTGCATCTGACCAGTTACCGCCACATGTCTGCATTGAATTCCGGAGAGGTATCCATTCATGATTAGTATGTCTTTAGCAAGGAGACCTGGCCGAGTTCATCCCTCTCCTTGTCAAACCACAGCCGATGTCCCCCAAAATCTATTCCATCTGAGGAATTCACTGATCTGCCTGTTGACTCCAATTTAGCCTTCCGCCGTGTCATCACTGCAATGTCTGCATCCAAAGCTATAGAGCTCCAACTATCCCATTGTGCTAGTTGGTTGTTGACCTCACAGGTAATTTTATCCGGCCTTCGACAGGTCTTTTCATTAATCCGGCTAGGTGTCTAGTCACATCAGAAAATACTGTTGGTGTTTTTTAATTTATTTATTTTTTTACGGTTTATCAACCTTTGGCATGTTATTTAAAGCTAGAAAATATTTTTAAAAAAATTAATTTTGGGAGAGATAAAAAATAATTTTCTGATACAACATTTAATAATTAACCGGGGGCGAGGAGAGTTGAATTCATACAATTCCGAAAGTTATTTTAGCTTAAGTGAATACAACGAGTCCGATTGAGATTTGAACTCGAAGGGCTGAGTTCTAATTCAGAGCCATTATCCATTACACCACTCGCACATTCACAATTACAGCAGCTTTTATTCCCAAGCAATCATCCAGGCTCGACGTTGCTTAACTTCGGTGATCGTACCAGAATCGGTGTTTCATCATAACGTGACCATAAGACTTCCTGTTGGGGAAACCGGTTTAGTCACCGATGAACCGACCATAAAGCGGATAGTACTGGATGGATGTTAACGTTATCATCGAAAGTCGTGTAAATCCTTTCAAGCGACCAGCTTTTTGATCAAAAAATGATAACAGCAAAATATTGCAATGTGAGCTCACGTAAAAAAAATGGTTTCTGAAGACATAAGGTTTATAATACCCAGAAATTCATACACAGATGTCCTCAAGGACACATGGCACAGTGGATAAAGATGTTGGTTAGATTATAAGTGTGAGTTCAATACCTGGTTAAGGCGGTGGAGAACTTGGCGAGGGGAATTAACAAGAGATAACTGACCTCCATTAGACATGGCACGTGGAACTAGAACAGTCTACCCCAGTGAGCGAAATAAAGGGTTTAGTTCGACATTTCAAGATACGATTCAGTTCTTCATTTCGGAGCGTACAACGGCCGAAACGTTCTAATAAATATGGCGACAAAGATGAGGACAATAGTCCGAATAATGTAAATAGTGTACATAATACCTCATCCCAGAAATATAGACAAATACCAAAGAGGATTCAATGATAAATTTAAAATACCAAGTCATATAATAACTATCAATATGTATTTATGTAGTTCCTGTCCCATCTCTAGTGAAAAGGGAGGTAAATCAACTTAAATTTATGAGGGACTATTCTCTTGGTCGTTTTAATAATCTATATAATTAATTTATCTTGACTTAAAGAAAATTACTTCCCGAGCAAAACGAACCATTTAATCAATCAGTTCTTTTACTTCTACGTTTCTTGGATTGGAGTTTTATTTGTTCAAACGTTTCAAGTGATACATTCAGATACCTTTGTCGATTAAGTTACTGTCTTGCTTCAACTTGGTATTAAAAAAAGGTTTAGTCGTCGCAGTCTTTGTCGTTTTGTTGTTCATTTATTTCTTCTTAGAGATATTCACATTTCACTGTTATATTAAACACATCAAATTTTTAACATAAAAAGATATTGATAAAAAAAAAACGATTTATATAACACCAGGAGTAATCAATGAATCATCGATGCCATTGTACGTCTAGAAAATATAAAAGGGAAGGTATTAATAAAACGGTTTCTTTTATTTTAGTTGTGAATTCTTTGTCTCCACTTTATTGAATCTTTCGTTTCATTGCAACTCACTATTAAAACTTTCTAACAATTCTTTTCGTTTTTGACGTCACGTGTATACTATAAATACAAAAGTACCAATTAAAACCAGGTAAAACGTTTTTTAAAATACTCTTCATCTATCATCTCACGAAAAAAATTGCACTAGCAAGAGCGATAGTAGACCAACTTAAGTAACATCAGGTAGTATTCGCAAATAGTGAAAATCTTTCTGCTTAAAAAGAGACGATTGCTGTCCAGTAATAAGAAAGCATTCAAATGAAATGACGATCGTGCAACACTTAGAATTTTGAAATAATCATTTGAAAAGTGGTGTTACAGACTGGATTTACCCATGAGATGTAGGGAAAGGCACGAACCCGAAATCTTTTGGGTAGAGGCCAACGTTGTAGTACCATGTAATTTTTCATTCCTAATTCATTATTATTATTATTATTATTATTATTATTATTATTATTATTATTATTATTATTATTTTATTTCCTTTCATTTCTAGTGTGTACACATTTCTTTCCGGGTCCCGCCCAGAGACCTAAGGTTAGAAATGACATTATGACATTTTCCACTAACAAAAAAACAAAACAAACATATTTTACATAGATAAAGCCCTTCGTAAGGTGTGTGCTGTACTCGTGAGAACAATTTAAAAAAAAAAATTTGTGTTTCTTTAAGGCATGGGCTTCCGGGATGTAATCGTTCTGGGATTGCAAAGGAAATGTTTGTCGCAGATTACTTCCACAACGCAGAGAATAAATCACTGTAAGTTCAGACATGAACATCAGGGACAGAAAGAAATGCCGAAAACTCGATTCGCAGGTACTATATCACAATGCACGTAACCAGTCATAAAAATAACTCACTCTCCGACAACCGCGGTAGCCAAAATACCCGAATTTTGCTCCCCGATTCGAGAACACCAACCGCTTTTATCGATCGAGATTTTTTTCATTCGTCGACAACTGGGAGAGGACGCCAAATTTTTGCACATCAAAATACATTTTTAGCGACTCCTGCGACGGACTTGTTTTTAATTGAAATAATCCATCTTCAGCATATCGTGCGGAATACGTGCCCTTTTTTTGCTGGTAAGTAATTTTCTTTTTCGCCACATTTTCCGTCGTAGGATACACGCGACGCGTTGTCGCTTGGTTTGACGAGGTAAGTGGCCGTTTTCTTCGCTATACGGGAATACCTTCATTTTGTCTACTGGAATCTTTTCCAACCAATCCGAGGGCTCCAACTACAACAGCGATTGTTGATGTTCCCATGTGACACATTTTTAAGATTTCGATTTCAATGTCCTTGTATTTTGATAGCTTTTTGAAGATCTTCAAACATACATTGCAGTTTGCAGAGACTGTCATATCAATAAGGAGGCATATTTTTTATTTGCGGTCTCTAATAACAATGTCTGGGCGGTTGGCGTTGATTGTTTTGTCTGTGTGTATTGTGTCAGTCCCATACAAATTGTAACATGTCCTATCTCCGTAACCGGGTCTGGGTGGTTTTATACCAATTTCTTTCAGTTTCCTTCCCGTAGAAGTTGCAGTTTTTCCAGTGAAGATATTGGCCCACTCTGTCATGCCGAGTTTTATATTCAGTGGGTGCCGGTTATTATTATTATTATTATTATTATTATTATTATTATTATTATTATTATTATTATTATTATTATTATTTCCTTTGATTTCTGTTGTATACTCATTTCGGGTCCCAACCAGAAAGCTACAAGAATGTTCATTGGAAATGTCATGATAGTTATCATGACATTTTCATTGAACATTCCTGTAAAAAATAAAATAAAACAACCTAAGATCATACACATTTTATATAAATAAAGTCCTCCTTATGGTGTAAGCTGTACTTGTGAGAACATTCTTAGTATTTCTTTAAGGCTTGCGCTACCCAAGGATAACTTCAATGAGTATCAGAAACTTGCCCAATCAAACCGAGGGCTCCAAACACATTATGGATGTCTTCATGTGCCACAACTTTTAGATTTCCACTTCATGATCCTTGTATTTTGACCAATTTTTCTCCATCTTCAAAGCTAAATTACAGTTTGCAGGAAAATCCACATCAATAAGAAAGCACATTCTTTCATTGTGATCTTTGATCATTATGTCTGGGCGGTTAGCTTTGGTTAGTCCGTATGTGTCCTTTATAAAGTCCCATACAATTGTTACAGGTTCCATGTAATTATCCAGGTATCGTTATTATTATTGATATTGGTTTGTTATTGTATTTTATCTCCTGCTGTGTTTGTTGAAGTCAGTAGCAATAAAACAAGTTCACAGTCGTTATTTGGGTAATAATTTCCCAATTTCTTCGTCTTTTCTTTGTGAATTCTTTTATTATCCCGTTCTGCGTCTTCTAAAAAAGGATGCAAAGTATTTATACGTAAGACACTTGCAAAATTTAACACGACAGAATCGATTAATTGCACTTCTTATTAACATTAATAAAATGCAATTGTCAGGCCAAGTTCAATTGCTCGGGTGTGTCCACTGCACAAAAATGTCATTTTGAAAGTCAGGAATCTATATCCCTCCACCCTATTATATGTTAAACAAGAAGCTAAATTGGCTTCTTGAATATGGGTTGCCAACTCTCCAAGAAGAACGATATCCTTGAATTTGAAACAAGAGCGGGATCCCTGCCTTCATCTTACTCCATAAAAACAGCATACCCGCTAAAAATGATTAGCATTCGAAAGAGAGGCAAACAGGGATTTTCCAAGCGTAGCTTAGATGTGGCACAAGGCCGAAAGTATTGGCACCCAGTGAGGATCGAAAAAGAGTGGCGGATATATTGAGGATGCAAGGTTTAAAATACTCTAGATTTTGGTTTCCGCTTACATATTTAACACTTTAATGAAACCTTGTTCGATTTGAAGAATAAGCAGGACTGGAATTCTAGACTTTGTCTTCGCGATCATAGTTTTTAGGCCGAAACCATCTTTAGCCTTGCTTTTACCTGAAAATTTTTATTAGACATTTTGATTTTATTCAGATTAGTATTCTGATTGGTTGGTTGGTTGGTTGAATTTGTTTAGTGGCATATCAACCCCTATAGGTTATTTAATGCCGAAATCTAAACATTTGGAACGCAATTGTATGCTATCAACAACAATATATTGTTCTTCATTTTAAAAATGCATAGTTGGTCATTTTACTATAAATATGTATTGTAGGTAATTTGTTTTATAGAAAAGTGTACTGCTGGTATTTTTATACTTTTATAGTGTTTTGCTTTTGTTTAGGTGTTCACTATTTGTCTATACTCTGAAAGGTTAGATTAGATTTCGAAAGAGAGGCAATTATATTCAAGATGCAGGGTTTAAAAACACTCTAGATTTTGGTTTCCGCCTCCATATTTAATTCTTCCATGGTACCTTGTTCGATTTGAAGAATAAGCAGGACTGGAATTCTCGTTGCCTTTTTCACGGTCTGAAATTCAGATTTTGATTGGTTGTCAGCCAAGGCGAAAGAGTCCAGTGTATCTGAGCCACAACTGGAAGGTGAAGAGATTCATGATTTTCTCAAGGAATTTAGTGTGAAAGTGTACGCAACCTGAAATGAATTCGATTTCTTTAAGAACCTGTCAAAATGAAATAAAATAAAAATAAATGAATAATAAATAAAATAAAGCAAGAAACGATTTGACGTTCCCTATGCCAATTATAATTCAGTTTCTGATCCGAAGTCCCCACTTTTGTTTTAAGATAAAAATATGACGCAATAGAAGAGAGATTTTTAAGGAAAAAATCAACTCGTGTTCAGAAAAGTATTTTGTACGGGATACTTATGTTTGTAACACCGATGTTATCGAAATATTCAGAGGCTGCAAAGAATAAGCTATAAAAAAAAAATACAATTAATACGACCATTTAAAAAGCTAGTTCTTAAAAAGAAAACCGAGATTTTTCGAGATGTTCTTGTTGAACTCATTGAAACATGAGTGGATTTTTTTTCCTTCACTAAGATTTTTCAGCCGGTTCATTTTTTTTTATGCGAAACAATCTAATACACTGGCTTCAAATAGATTCAGATAGAAAAAAGAAATGAAAAACAGCACTTTAAGCGGCAAAAAACGAAGAAAAAAGAAACATTCTGTGTAATTGCAACAATTGTCGCTTTACATTCCAGCGGTTGAGGACTGAACTCCAGGGGGTGCTGGTGTGCATTTGATAGAAGCATTTCTTAGCATCGAAAACCTTATTATCATACTTTAAACTAAGGCTTAAAAATACTCCAAGACTAAGACATGGCATTGATTATGGATATATCTCTCTTATACAAGACGATATTTCTTAATAAATAACATTTTGGGAACACACACACACACACACACACACACACACACACACACACACACACATACACACACACACACACGCGCGCGCGCGCACACACATGTACACACACATATACATACGCTACAGTTCAATATTTTGAGGCCATCCCTGGTAATTTTTGTAAACTAGAAGAAAAAGTAGTAGTTTTGTATTTTGAATAAGAGGAAATTATTATATATGGTAAAAAAAATTGAGAAATTATTTTTTTTTATTTGAAATTTTATTATGACAAAAGAAAAAACGTATTTCATGATAACGGGATTATTATGTGAGCAATCAGAAAGCCCTGAAAAGAGCCAAAAGTCAAAGCATCGAATCGTTGATCATAAAACACCGGCTTCGAGGGTCATGTAGCAAGAATGAAAGAGTCAACGATTCTACATCAAGCCATATTCAGCGAATTCACTTCAGGGAAAAGATCTCGTGGTTGCCGTCTTCGAAGATACGAGGGCCAACTCAAAATAACAGTGAAATCCACTGAATTTGAGTCTAAATCGTTTGAAACACAACCACAAGACCGTACCAACTGGCGGTGTTCCATCACCATCGGAACGCAAAACTTCGAAGCTACCAGAAGAGAAAAGCAACAAGAGGAAAAGCCTCGACACGATCAATCTCGTTTTCCGTCCAACATTAACATAAATTCAATGCCATCGATTCTGTCATGCAAGAATTGGTCTACTTAGTCATCAATTCCATTATCATAAAGGAAGAGATCAGTAAAGAAGGAATTAGTCTTGTATACGAGAAAAAGCGGACGACAACGATATATATATATATATATATATATATATATATATATATATATATATATATATATATATATATATGTCTCAAACACTAATAATCCATGGTTATAATTTATTACATTGGAATCGTAATCCCGATCCAGCTCATCAGGTCTACAAATTCAAAAAGAAATCAGAAAATATTCTTTCTCTGTCCTGGCCATTAAGCTCTACCTGGATTCAATCCTCTTGGAAATATATATATATATATATATATATATATATATATATATATATATATATATATATATATATATATATATATATATTGACCATTAATATTATCAATATAAAGTAAGTAGTAAAAGAAATGTCGGATTAAAAAATAAATCCTTATATATACATATATATATATATATATATATATATATATATAGTGTTTTTGTGCAGACATACCTCTTTTATAGAGGAAGCGTCTGGTTAACAAGGTTAAATTACTGTTTTTGAACTACAAACTTCCCATGATTTCCCTCGAACTCTCATATCTGCTCGAAGTGCATCTTAACATAAACAAATGACATGAAATAGACTACCGTAGTTCTGTAGCTAAATGGTATAGCACGTCAGGCTATAGGGCGGTTCCATGTGGGATACAGGTTCGATTTCTGTCGGAGGACACAAATTGTCATTTAAATTTCTCGAGCAAACAAGTTGGTAAATGTTGTTAACGTAGAGTATTTACATAAACATTTTTATCTATAAAAATATTGTATAAACAATATATATTTGTTTGTGTGTGTATGGATTTGTGTAATTATATACTATCAACAGAACCTATGTGTACCCATTTATTTACGTGTAAACCGGACATATGCCTAAATTTTTGATTGAAATATAAACCGGACCTATGTCTACTTTGTGATTCAAAGGTAAACTGGAGCTATATTTACTTTTTGACTTAAGCCAAAACCGGACATATGCCTACATTTTGACTCTAGTGTCAACTGGATATATGTCTGCCTAGCGAGTCAATTAAAAACCTGAATTGTGTGTGTAACGTTTGAAACAAGTGTACATCAAACCTGTGTCTACCGTTTTACTTAAGTCCTCAACATGTTTCATGTTTACACTATACTGCCAAACCCGACCCATGACTAAGTTTTTGTCGCTAGTGTGAATTCGTGGTGATTCTAATTTTGTAAGACTGATATCCGATATAAAATAACCATACAAGTGTTGATATCATTAAACTGACCAATCAAAACCATACAAGTGTTGATGTCATTAAACTGACCAATCAAAACTAACCAAGTGTTGATGTCATTAAACTGACCAATCACAACTAACCAAGTGTTGATTTCATTAATCTGACTAATCAAAACTAAGTACAATCTAGAGTTAACACTTTGGTATTTCTGTATTCACAAAAATATATTTCAGAGAGTGGAGAATATTAATGAGAACGTGATAGTGATATGTGTTTTCATACTGATTCCGAAAGCGGACTTTGCAGACTGTTTTGATAGTAGGGGATATATATATATATATATATATATATATATATATATATATATATATATATATATATATATATATATTCTTATTTCTCAACGTATAGTCCAATTGGGTTATAAAAACGTTGAAGGATTCCAGGAAGATATCTTTAATCATTCCTAAGATACAACGGTTCAAAACTTAATCTAAAAATTTGTAAAATTTTGTTGTTAAACTTGGTACATATATATATATATAAATATATATATATATATATATATATATATATATATATATATATATATATATATACCGGGTTAAACAGCAAAATTGTCCGAATCGTGTAACACCAAAATATTCCAATTTTAAGTTTTGAACCGTTGTATATAGAAATGATTAAAGATATCTTCCTGGAATCCTTCAAAGTTTTATAGCACTATTAGACTCAGCTTAAAAAAGTATCGTGATGAAATCGATCATAAACGAAAATGACATGTTCATCATTAATTAATCATAGCTAAGGATCGGAAGCTCGTGAAAGATTGAAATGAAGTTCAAATATGTATATATTATTCCAGGATTGTTTTCCAACTTGTTCAAGATGATCTTCGCCCTTTCTAACCTTCTAACTTTCTGTCCTGAAGTATCAAGTTACCTCACATGTTTCACGTACTATTTCATTTACAAGTCTTTTTTCACTGCTTTTTGAATTGTCATAGCTAAAACTCCTGTCTCGCGTGACAAACGTTTTATGGATTGATTAGGTCCTTTCTAATTGATCTCTTAGGCTCTAAGTTAAAATGATGATCGCTCTTTTTGTTGTCATTTCCTGATCCAGTTTTCCTCTCTATTGTTCCTTTCTTTTAAAACTTATTCACCGTTCTCTTGATCGTTCTTAAATAGCCTTTGTAGATGGAAGCTAGTGTATAAATATTGGTAACAATATTGATGGTCCGAATGATCTTTTATCTCTCACCATTGCTCAGTTGAGAAG
>OZ038498.1:72860472-72900472 GCA_964036315.1 Acanthosepion esculentum
CACACACATACACAAACACACACACACATACACACACATTTTGAGAATTATAGATATAAATTTTATGTAAAATAGTTTTCAGTTGCTGACAATTTTTCTGTATAGAGTGAAATATCAAAAATTGTGTACGCAAGAATAATAATAAGCATAGCTGTAGAAATATTTGGAAATGTTATAATCACTCTTTTAAATGTTTAATTTCGTATATCGTCTGCAAAATGAAAGGCGAGTTCACGTGACCATAACAAACATTTAGCGGCTGATGGAGCGTCTCTTGCGAAATGCGTGTTTTATGAATTTATAAATCTTGAAGTGGCAGAAGCAAAGCATCTTGATGAATGTTTTTAGATTTCTATGATACAATATTTCTTTCTTTTTTTTTTTTAAATGTGATTGTCTTTTTTTTAATCATTTCGCACTAATTGAGACAATAAAACCGCAAAAAGAAAATAGGTGAGTGTGAAAGAACATGATAAAAAAGAAAAAACATTATAGGAAAGAGAACAATAAAAGAACAGGAACTAAGAAGATAACGATTGACATTGCATTTAAATGTTTGAAGATCAAAGTTGACTGAGAAGCTAAAATCCAGAAGAGATTTCCACAAGCGAGAAGCGCGATAGATGAAACTGTTAGCATAACTTACGGTTATATCTAGTAATTTCAATTGTAGAATGATGAAACCTAGCTGCCAGTCTATGCAAAAGATGACAAACAACATTCCATCTATATATTGCAAGACCAAAATTAACTGGGAAAAAAGTAGCCGGAACAAGAGTTTCGCAAGTGTGAAGGGAGTGATAATAAATTAATAGGATAAATATTAGGATTACATCTTGTAATTTCAATTATAAAATGATGAAGCTTAGTTGCCAATCTATGCAAATATGACGAATAACATTTCATGTATATTTTTGAAGACTAAAGTTTACTGAAAAGCAAGTAGCTGGAAGAAATTTCCACAAGCCAAAAGTGATAATCAAGATGTTGACGTTAGACTCTACTTCAAAGATAAAGTTAGGAAGGACACCCTCACCAATACTGAAAAGGACGATAACAGCTACTGGACTTGAGGGACCCAGTAGTATTGGCTGCTCGGCCTGTAAATGCCAAATGTTTATATAATCGTTATAAACAGGTGATATTACTATTACCATTAATCTCTAGATTATTATTTCATTCCACTCGAGAATATGTGGTCACGGTTAATTTTATTTTCTGAATGTATATGAACAACCCTGAATGTTTCTTTCCTTATTCTTGGTACGTGTTCCACAAATACAGAATGTCCAAAAAATTACCTCGGTTTTTAAAAATATCAGATTTTTCATATTTTCTCTTTTTTTTTAATTTTATTTCAAAACTTATATTAACATGGGAAAATTAACCATAGAAAATTCACAACTGAACAAAGATCGAAATTCACGGGATTTTGTTTGGTATTTAACCAATCTAACCTTACACCAACTGGTTATTATTGACGGTGGGATACCTTAAGGTGTATGTACAGATCTAGCCAATTCAAGTTTAACAAATTAACAGAAAATTCAGGGCTGCTACCATTGGTACGGCGAATGCTATTAAAAGAGTGCCTCAATGTGAATTCAAAAATGGAGGATATTTACCAATTATATTTTTTTTCATAATTAAATCGAAATATATTTCCAAGGTTTGCGTTTTCATTCTGTATAAAGAAAAATATTAAATAATAAAAAAAAATGTTGAAATTACTAGATATTTTAATTCCTAGCTGACTTCTGGGGCACCCTGTATTCCTTGAAATAAAATCAGTGTCGATAGTTGGGCATCGCGATCGTGCGACTTGACGCCTTTAGATTTCTTCCTTTGCGGTTATCTCATAAGTAAGGTCTATGCCAACAAGCCAACAACAATTCAACAACTGAAGAATGAGATATTAGGTTGGTGCCAAAATAATGTCGTTTTTTGACGTTCAACTTCATGTGAGAAAACGGCATTATTTTTGCACCAACCTAATAATAAAGCATAATGGTGAAATCGAGGAGCAACTATGCAGAGACGTCATCAAAAATATTGACCATCGAGTGGAGATGTCAAGTTTCTTGCGTTATTCATACCGTTAAGTACACGGAACAGGGTAGGGGCACTTTACCTTAGAGATACCGTGAAGGATACAGTATTCGCGGATTTCGTATATCATCGAGGACAAGTTTCCAGCGCAGCAACTTGTTAAACGAATGGCAAAAGTTCAGCCAAGACATTCGGAATCTCGAGGGAATCATCACACCTCTCGTTCTTGAACATTGTACAAATTCTTGGTGCCGGAAAGGATAAATATCTTCTGTTTAGGAAAGCAAATCGATAAGAAAGTCAGTATCAGTCACATGTTTTGTCTGAAACATCGTGATAGTATATTTACCTTGTTGCTTGGAAAACTCCGAATAAAAATTACGTCTGCACTTATGAAACGCTTAAAACACGATTTCTTTATAGTAAAGTTAACCCAGTACAAGGCTCAAGAGTCACTCGAGGTAGATGGTTACTCGGTGGTGTTGTGGGGCGTAAGAACGAACAAAATTTAATTTTGCTAAAAAAAGAGCGACTTTTAAATACAAATGGAACGTCTCTCAACGTATAAGAACATTTTAGAAAAATATCCCCAGGAAAGTGGTGTGAATCCATCTTTTTCTTCTCTCGATCAGTGATGGTTAGAAAATAAAAGGAGGGAGAAAGAAGCGAAGCTTATGAGGATATAAAGGGTGTTTCATTAAGAGGGATCAAAGTCAGCAGTAAATAAATCAGTGTTATTAGTGAAAGTTTATTTATTTCTCTATTGGAACATGTTATTTAAGTCGTGGCAATTATGGTTATTTTCTAAGCACAGCTTAGATGTGGCACAAGGCCTAAAGCATAGGGTACCCAGTGAGGATTGAACTCACTATTTAATTTTAATGGTTCTAGCGAGACAAGCTTGCTAACCATTACACCACGTCGGAATGCCCTAAGTCGTGGCAATTATGTGTGAAAAATAATATCGCCCAAATATCTGCCAAGGCTTCGGCGGCACACCTCCACTCGATGGTCACAATTTTTGATGACGTCTCTGCATAGTTGCCCCTCGATCTCACCAATATGCCTTATTATCTCATCCTTCAGTTGTTGAATTGTTGGCTTGTTGGCATAGACTTTACTTTTGAGATGACCCTAAAGGAAGAAATCTAAAGGCGTCAAGGCGCACGATCGTGGTGGCCAATGTACTTCCCTGTTTCGAGAGATGTTGCGACCCGGGAACTTCTCATTACATTTCTGTTTGAACGTCCATTTTCGTAATAGGCCTCGGAGACTTTAACACGTTGTTTGATTGTTAATCTTACCATGGTTGAAATTGCCAAACACTTAAGTTGTTAAGTCTTAAAGAAAAAGATAAAAATCATTAGATGCTTAAACTTAACTCAGTTTTAAAATAGGTCCATGTTATTATATAGAAAAGATTGCGCTGGAGCCTCGATTTGCAGTGATTACGATTGTAGTGATCGGAGAGGCATCCTTTCAGGAGTGTTTTCCACCAAGAAGCGGTTCTTGCGAAGGTGCTGTCTGTGTGAAACTCCCGTTTTACTAACAGAGTGCAAAGGGAATGGGGATGATTTGTCCTCATTCACGTGGCATGGCGGGTCTTGTCTGTAAAGTTCAAAACAGGTGGAACTAATTTGTTCTTCAGAACATCTTCCATGAAAATAGTGATAGAGTAGTGAGATGCTTGCGGCGTTTACTCTATGGGAAAAAGGTTATAGGATGGAAGACGATCACACACAAGTTCGCGTGGGCGCTTTTGGACTCTATCAAGCCTGGAAATTGAGGTCTGGGCGGCTCTACCACAGATATGATAGCAGTACTCCACTTTTGGCCTGATCTTGCTATTGTATTAAAATAGTGATGAAGTACCGTGAGGCTTTCGACGTTTCCTCTGTGAGAAAGAGGTATTAAGGGGGAAGACAATTAATCACCCACAAGGTTGCGTAGAGGCGTTTGGTCTCCATCAAAACTGTAAATTCAGGAGTGGACAACTCTAGCCCAGATATGACAGTAGTATCTCATCTTTGGTCTGATCTAGCTATTGTAAGGATAGACAGAGGTGTACAAGAACAGTACAAAGAACCGACCATTTTTCCGACGCCTGAAATGCTATGACTATAGCAACCAAGAGGAGTATATCAGTGTATAATATCTGATAAATCAGTGTATAATATCTGATTTGATTTCTTTTTGAAACGATATTGTATCCCGATGCCGAGAAGAAGAATTTATTTAATCTGAAATGTCTTTTGCTTCTTTAATGCCTCAGGTGCTGAGCGATGGTATGGTGCTATTGCAAAAGAAAATCTGTTTTTGGGTTGATGGCGGATTAGGTTAGAGGGTGGGGTCTGTAATTGGTGAGAAATGTGAATTCGCCCGATATGTAAGGAATAGAAAAAAAGTCGATTGAGTGCAGTAAGTGCAATAATGGAAAGCGTTCTGCAAAAGAATTCAGTATCAGGCCGATCGAAATACCACGAGTCGAGGTAGTGTTAAAATAAACAGTGTTCGTTTTCGAATGTTGCATATTTAAGGTTTCGATTCATTTCGATGGGTTATAGTAAAATCAAGTTTTATTTTGATTGGCTCTCTAGAAAATAAAGGAATTATTTTTTTTTTTACAATCGGAAAAAAAAATATGTGCCGATAAAAATGTTATTGCGATTAAAAGAGTGTCTTACAAATTAGAATTAACAATCTCGTTCCAATGAGATACTTCAAGAGAAACAATTTCAATAAATGTATTTCCTTAAATTTTGATATGTTTAGAGAAAATATTTCGATAAATCTGAAAAAAAAACAAACTTTTATCTGTATTTTTTCTTCCCGTTTTTAATTATGTCTAATTAATTTAAGATCCAACTCTTACATTAAATATATAATCTAAATTTCCCACACGCATAGACAAACAGACATATATAGAAAGAAATGCACACGAATTTTAGAAAATAATATATATCTATATATATATATATATATAAATATAAAAGTGAACATAGAAGTCAACACTTAGAGGCGACAGTCTGTTTCATGCTAGTGCAATCGTTGCCTGATGATTGCACTAGCATGAAACAGACTGTCGCCTCTAAGTATTGACTTCTATGTTCACTTTTATATTTACACACGCTCTATCTCTGATATTGAGCACTTTATCCCATACATATAGCACACTTTAAGACTATATATATATATATATATATATATATATATATATATATGTGTGTGTGTGTGTGTGTGTTTGTGTGTGTGTGTAATTTGGCAGCAACTTTTCTTTTAAACATGTTGTGTTGAATGTTAAAGACAACATCGTCCTGCATATTTTCTTTTGAATTTTCTCATATTTTCTAATGAGAATTTTTATTTGAAAATGATATCGAAATAAATATTGTCCGTACATATTATTTCGATATCATTTTCAAAGTCTCATTAGAAAATATGAGAAAATTCAAAAGAAAATATGCAGGAAGATGTTGTCTTTAACATTCAACACAACATGTTTGAAATATATATATATATATATATATATATATATATATATATATATATATATATATATAATTCTTATATAAGTGAAAGACCTTGATATATATATACATATATATATACATATATATATACATATACATATATATATATATATACACACACACACACGTATATATATATATATATATATATATATATATATATATATATATATATATATATATATATATATATGAATATAAACAAATGTTTAGGGGTACAAAATTGATATATTGTTTTAAAAATAAGGAAAATATTTGCCTCTAGGGCCCTTTCATCCAACATCTCACCAGTAGTAAATCGTTAGCAGTAAATTATACGAAAGGATCGTAATAACGAAAATGAAAAGGAAAAAAGGGGGAAACACGATAAGATATATATATATATATATATATATATATATATATATATATATATATATATATATATATATATATATATATATAGGGAAGGGGAAATCTCGTGTAAATACAAATTAGCGAGGAGCAATTAAAATACCCCCCCAAATTAAAAAGACTTGACAAAATCCTTCTTCCGGCAGAGAGAAAGTTTGTTGGTTATGTGGGGCGTACCACCTTACATTTAGAAACAATGATCAATCAGAATGTGCCTTCGAAAATAAGACTTGGCAAAATAAGTAACTTCGAATGGGAAATCTTCTTTCGCGCAACACTTAGTGGAAAATATAGCACGAACCAAGTCTTATAAGAAAGAGTCGTTTAGAGTTATTAATAGAGCTGTTTCCAATAATCATTTAAAGATTTTGGTATCAGTCTCTATATCACTGCGAAAAGCCTTCTCTCTGACAAATATTTTCCTTGTTTTTAAAACAATATATAAAGTGTTTAAAGTAGTATGCTATATCCATGGGTCAAAGTGCTTAATAACAGAGTTAGCACGGATTTTTTAAACTTTTATCCCGTGTCCCATGTGGACTGCAGCCCATCCCTCTCTAGGCCGGTTTTGAGGTTTTCCTTCTCCTAGAAGGAAAAACTATAGAACCCAGTCCGTCTATTTACACTCTTTATACAGTTTATTTACCCACAACTAGAATGAGAACAAGAGTGCATTATTCACGTAAGTGAATGTAATGCTATTTGAACTCAAACTGAAATTCGAACTCGGCTCTCCGATTCCTTAATCCGAGCCGCTATCCATTGCTCCACCGTGCCTCTCAGTACGTAAATATAAAAATGGACACTGAGGTCAACACGAATGCTTAAACGCCGTCTTCAGGGAATGTGTATTGTGCTTAGACTCGACGATTTGTGTACAGTGCTGTTCGATAAAAGTGACTCACCTTATCCTTTGAATTTAGCTCAACTTTCCTTTCATCGGAGAAGAAAACATTCTTCCAGCCTTCTACGGTAAAGGTTTTGTAATAGTGAGCCCATTCAAGTCTATTGGCTTTGTTGCCTTTGCTTATTAGCGGCCTAAACCTTCGTGTACAAGATTTGTAGCCTTGTTCTAACAGCCACCGACGGACTGTTGAAGAGGAAAGACTAACACCTTGCTCTTCGCTTAGACTGGCTGCAATTTCTTGGCTAGTTATAGTCCTATTCTTCTCAACTTCTCTCTTGATTACCCTGCCAGTTCTATCATTAATCTTTTTCTTTCGTCCCCTTGTTTCCTTTCTTGGAGCAGGAGTGGCATCATTATGTGCCCTAAGCACTCGAGAGACAGTTGATTGCGAGGTTATAGCAATTTCTGCAATTTCTCTCGTAGACTTGCCTGCTTTTGAGAGGGCAATAATATATGTCTTAAGTGGTTCTGATGCGTGTTTGTACCCTTTCATCTGGTTAGTGACTTGAGTGGCTATTTCAAGATGTTTTTATACTGTATGAGTCTTTCTGGAATGTTCTGGAATACTCTACTTTAAGCTGTTCTAGAATTCTCTAGAATATTGTTCTGAGTGTATTGTAAAATAGTTTTCAATATTTTGTCAAAAGCTCTTTAAATTTACCAGTTTAATCATTAGAATGCGATATCTGAGTCACTTTTTTTGCACTGGTTTTTTTCCTGAATCTCATTTATATCCAAATTTATAATTAGGGTGAATAAACTTTTTTCCTAGGTGGTCTGGAAGGGGTCTTTATATTAGTAAGATTAAAAATTATTTTAACCCCAAAAACAATAGTCAAAAAATATTTTTAGTAGAAAAAAATCATGTGAGTCACTTTTATCGAACAGCACTGTATGTGGTATATAGTATTATTCTAACGGTTACTGGGTGAGAGGTAACGATTACATTTCCTATTATTCCAAGGGCTATTAAGTGGAAATAATTGTGGATCCGAACGCAGTTTTGTGGTTATTTTTTTTAGTGTTGTTTATTAATTTTTTTTACTCATTATTTATTACTTTATTAATTGTTGTTAATTACGTTTATTTGTGTTTATACGTATATTCGTAGTTTGTTAATTAGTTTATTTACTTAATTTTTTTACTTTTTTACTGGGTTAGATTATTTTTTTTTAAATCGGTATCTCCCCATGCAAGTAAATCCACGAAGACACAAAGGGTTACAGGTCACGAAAGAATTAAGAACAGTAACATTAATAATGAGCAAGAAAATTAAAGAGTAATCAGGAGAACAGTAGATGGCGATTGACATTGCATTTAATTTTTTTTAGATTAAATCTGTCTGGAAAGCAGGGAGTTAGAAGGGGGTTCTCCAAGCGAGAACTGCGACAAAAGAAACTGTTAGCATAGTATGTACGGTTGCAAACTCAACTGTAAATTGACGAGACATCGTCACCAGTCTAGTACTGCGCTTAAATTCAAAACATCTAGGTAGCATAGCAAAGAGCACATCCGAACAATTACCAATAAATTATTTATAAAAAGACACAGAGTGGCAACCTTCCGGCGGTAAGAAAATGACTGAAGCCGAGCAGTCAGATAAGGACCAATAATATTGCTGATTCTTCTTTGAATTTATCTTTATTTTTTATTTACTAATTTTTTTGGTTCGTTTTTAGTTTGAGAATAAAACGTAGTGTTATATATATATATATATATATATATATATATATATATATATATATATATATATATATAGTGAGAAATGTAATGTTGTGCATACCGTACGTCAAGCATATTATTCATTCATTCCGCTCTTCCATCATCAAAATACATTATTTTTTCTTCAGTTCTAAACTTGCTTGAGGCTCTTATGTAACCGTAATCTATGCGTGGTTTTTAGAATCATTTTAATATTTAAGATACAAAATAGATAAAAAAATAAATGTACATGAAGAATATTTTTTTCTTTGAAAATTCCTTTTGATTAAACGCCTTGCCGCCATGATGTTTTCTTTTGTTGTTTTTTTTTTGTTTTGTTTTCTCTCTTCGAAGGACGAGATTTGATTCCGACCGGTGAGATTTGATTGTCAGAAGTGAGATTCACGTGGCTGGCACCTAGCACTTGCAAATGGACCGCCAACAGCAACCAGCTCGAACAGGATTCGCCGTTCTTCCCTTTAGACAGAGTTTTAACTTGATTAGAAATAGCAAGTAAGAAGCCCCCCCCCCCACCTCAGGTGAAATATTTCCACACTACGCTGAATGTGTTACGATTCTTCAACTGAATTATCTTAATTCTAAAATGCCGCTTGAATTGTTAATCACATTTTAATGCAAGCTTTGATTACAAATTTTGCTTCTTGGTTTCTAGCGCTTTCTACAGCTTTCAAATCCGTCCCTCTACAAGATAAACTTAATCAGGCGTAGTGTTTTTTTTCCCGGTGTAACATTGGCGAACAAGGGAAAAATTTAAATTAGTAAACTTTTAAGATATTGATATTTACTAAGTTTAGCTTCGTATTACACAAGGAGAAAAGGATAGAATATCGATCAAAGATCCGTGTCACTTTAGTCGCAGTCAACAAGCTGAAGTTTCTTTGTAGTTCCTATTTTACTTAAAATTTACATAACGCTCACATGTTCTGGCTATTATATTCTCAGTGTTAGTAGTACTATATTTACATTAGTCAGACTATTGTCCTCATCTTTGTCGCCAAATTTGTCACAACGTTTCGGCCGTTGTACGCTCCGGCCTTCTTCAGGTGGTTGGAATTTCGAACTGAACCCTTTATTTCGATCACTGGCGTAGACTGTTCTAGTTCCACGTGCCATGTTTGATGGATGTCAGTTATCAGTTATCTCCAGCTAATTTTCCCTCTGAAAGTTCTCCACTGCCTTAACTGGGTATTGAACTCACACTCTTTTGTCCTCAAGGACACATGGCACAGTGGATAAAGGCGTTGGTTAGATCTAGTGACAGACCCAAAAGAGTGTGAGTTCAATACCCGGTTAGGCAGTGGAGAACTTTCAGAGGGAAAATTAACAGGAGATAACTGATAACTGACATCCATCAAACATGGCACGTGGAACTAGAAAAGTCTATCCCAGTGATCGAAATAAAGGGTTCAGTTCGAAATTCCAACCACCTGAAGAAGGCCGGAGCGTACAACGGCCGAAACCTTGTGACAAATTTGGCGACAAAGATGAGTCCGACTAATGTAAATACTGTACATAATAACTCATCTCAGAAATATAGACAGACTCTTAGTAGTAATATATATACTATATATATATAGTATATATAGCTATTATATAGCTATATATAATATACATAATAGCTATATTATATAATATTATATAATATAGCTATTATATACTCAGTGTTAGTAGTACTATATATACTATATATATATATATAGTATATATATATATATATATATATAACTATTATATAGCTATATATAATATATATATATAATAGCTATATTATGTAATATATTATATAATATAGTTATTATATACTCAGTGTTAGTTAGTAGTACTATATATACTATATATATAGTCCCATCGCTTACATGATAGGAACAGAGAAATCAGGTCCGACAATAAACTCACTAATGATATGATAGGAATGACCTTAGAATGACTCGCTTATGATATGCTTGGTATTAGGTAAGAATGACGCACCAATGATATAGTAGGAATGACCTCAAAATAACTTTCCAATAATATGCTAAAAATTTACTCAGAATTGCTCTGCAATAATATGTTAGGAATGACCTCAGAATGACACGGCAATGATATGCTAGGAGTGACTCCAAAATGACTGAACAATGCTATGCTATGAATTACCACAGAATGTCTCGCTTATGATATGCTATGAATGAACTCAGTCTAACTCACTTATGTTATGCTAGCAATTACAGGAATATGACTCGGCAATGATATGCTAGCAATGATCTCAGAATAACTCTGCAATGATATGATAGAAATGACCTCAGAATGATTGGCTTATGATATGCTTGGATTTACCTAAGAATGGCACACCAATGATATAGTAGGAATGACCTCAAAATGACTCGCCAATAATATGCTAAGAATGATCTCAAAATTGCTCTGCAATAATATGCTAGGAATGACGTCACAATGACACGGCAATGATATGCTAGGAATGACGTCAGAATGACTGACTAATACTATGCTATGAATTACCACAGAATGTCTCACTTATGATATGCTATGAATGAACACAGTCTAATTCGCTTATTTTATGCTAGGAATTACATCAAAATGACTCTGCAATGATATGGTAGCGATTACCTCAAAATGAGTTGCCAATGATATACTAGGAATGACTAGAGAATGACACACCAATGATATGCTCGGGATTACCGCAAAATGATTCGCTAAGAACGACCGCAGGTAAACCCCTGATTTTACTTCCTGTTTGTACTCTATATACCATACCTGAATGCTCACTGAACACAAGCCCCAATAACCAATCAAGGTAGAGGCTAACAAAATGAGTTTTATAGGCGTAGAGGAAAGAAGAGCAGAAAGACGAGCAAACAATGTGAATACATACGATAGGTAATAGCTGACCTCAGATTTAAAGATGTTAACATTATAGTGGGGAAGCATCCACTTGGGAGTCGGTTTCATAAAGTCACAACTCATGTGGAGAAGCTGTCCGAAAGGAACTTACTTTTTTCAAACTGAATTCGAAGGGAATGACGATGTGGTATGGCAAGGTGAGTCTTAGCTGTAAAGGTCGGTATTGGTAGCGAGAGAGACTGTAGACCGTCAGAATATTTTCCATATAATTCAGTTAAGATCTTGAGACTGTTTTCCTTATTACTACAAACCGTAAACAAACAAGAAATGATAAGAAAGACAAGAAATACTTTCACGGTAATTGCTCCGAGGAGCTGCTTTCGCTGGTTCCTCGGCCTCATGAATTTAAACGTCCTACGAGGCTGGCATCCCGTTCCCACCCCTTCACCGTTGAAACTGTTAGATGTAGACGTCTCTTCTACTCCAATAGCTTCATGTCTCGCACATCTCGCCTGTGGAACCCCCTTCCTTATTCCTGTTTCCCTGACAAATACAATCTCCAACTATTTAAGTGTAACGTCAATCGACATCTCGAGCTGCCTTGATCTATCCACTTCCCTTCTCCACATCCTTTCATCTTTCATTCCTATCTGCTCTCGCTCCAAATCTTCTGTAACCCTCTTGCCTTAATCGATCCACTATCTTTCTCCACATCCTCTCCTTTACCACTCCTATCTGCTCTTCCTCCAAACCTTCTGTAACCCCTTGCGTGCTAGTGGCTTCCAGCCTTGCTTGGGGTGATAAGCTTAAAAAATAAAAAAATAAAAAAAAAACAGAAAAAGACTTTTTCGTGCTTATTTATGCTAGGTGTAATAAAAATTCGATGAAAGGATGGTTAGTAAAAAGTAAATAAATGAATAATACTTGATAGTTGCCGTATTTCTACCGACGGCTTTGGATAGTTTTTTTTAATCTCTTAAACTATGTTGCAGACTATTAAGGTCGTCGAGTGAGACGAGGTACAGTTACTATGGTAACGGCTGGTTATAGAAGGTTTTGTTACTTTACTGCTATATTCGAGAAATGGACGACGAAAAAGAAAGCGTTGCTGACTGAGGAAGTCAAGTCACAGTTTGACCGAAAGGAAATGAACGTGCTAACCAAAATAATATACTGAGATTGGAAATAAGGTTTTAAATACTCTTTTTACGTACACGCACCAGCATACGCACATACACACAATCGGAAGTTACTTAATTGTTATTACTTCACCGTTATTTTTAGTATTTTACTCGTGAAAACATTATTGAGTACACAAGCCGAGAGACAAAATACATATTGTTCAAAATAAACGGAGCGTCTACTAAAAAACGGGTATCCACTAAAAATAAGGTTGAAGTCATAAAAATATATTGAATACTGATGGCCCCATAGAAAACGAGAACAACAACAAAAAGTTTTAAATAAAATGTAAACTAGGATAACATACTTAAAATCAGAAAGAGCAAAAGGATTGTGCAAAAGGATTCTTAAAATTATAAAATCTTAGCGAACCGGTCGTTGCATTAGCCAAAAAAATCTTATATATTGATAACCAATATATAATACCTAAAAAAATATAATTAATACCATTGCTATAAGTTGTGTGGAGGCTGAAAGAGGGTTTCTGTGATGAACGTAATTTATTCTGACAAAAGAAATAGCCTTGAAGTTAAAAATATGGCACATCTTCTCGTCGTAAATTCGATAGGTTTTCCATTGGATCTTTGGCGCTGCAACGATTCAGTTCGAATGTGGCTAAGAAATCATACCATAGCTCATGGCATTAGAGTAAAAAAAAGCATCATACTTTTGAACAGAAATATGATGGGAACATAATTTCAATCTGGAAATATCTTAATATATAAATGTTTTCTAATAAATTATCAAACTGGTTTAATTGATTTTGATACTATAAAATAAAGTGATTTGATTCCACTCTCAGATTGAAAAGAAAATAAGCAATAAGCAGAATAGGTTTATAAATATTACCTGCCTTTATAAAACCGGTTCTTGGAAATTTTGGATGCCATTATTGCATATATGCCATAATTAGACTCCTTAAAGTAGCGACTCACAACCGCCGTGCCGCAGCACACTAGAGCGCCACGCTATCCTTTTAAGTGTGCCGTGAAATATTGTCACGGCATACATATATATATGTGTGTGTTTAGAAGTAGTAATGGGACTACGTTAGTATTAAACTTGTTTTTTCAAATAGTTCTTTTCACTATTTTTCGATTATGTTATTTAAAATACTTTGTTTTAGTACTCATTTTTTTTAAATATTTTTTTTTAATTTCCGTTTTTTAAAAATATTTTCCTTTATTTGAATAATGAATATTAAACTTTTTTTTCATATAATCGTATTCAACATTCTTTACTTCAAAATTTTTACAAATTTATATGGAATTATGAATTAATCGCACATTCAACCAAACATTGAAGAAATCGCGTAAAAAACACCATTCGCAGGTTCCACACTAAATAAGCTACACAAATAGTTGAATAGAATCATAAAAATAAAGTAAGTTTGTTGGAGTTATCTCCTCTTAAATTCTGACACCACCGGTTGGTGGAGCCATCCCTAAACTATAAATACTTGAGGATACTTCGTTCTCTCTATCTCCTTTTCTTTCATTTTCAGCGAACTACGAATATGTAAGCTCTTGCAGAACATACGCGTTCCCACCCGTGGAAAAACGCTATGATAACACACACGCACGTACGTAAGAAAATTCACTTACGCATTTCTTGGAAAACAAACTTTCCACAATTATTTGTTACACAAACATATTATTGTTTTTGTAATTGATATCCGTTTATTTGTCAATACACATATATTTGTTTATATATATATATATATATATAGGTTCTTGTTGTTTTCTTTTACATTTCTTTTGGTTGAACTCGTCTTGAGCCCGCCATTTTTGTAGTGGACTTTACTTTAGGAGACCGTACGTGTTTCATTTTACCCACCTGGTCCGCTACAAGTTCATAATTGTGTATTTTATTTTTAAATCAATGGTTTTATTTCATAACATTTAAATGTATACCCTTTAAAATTTAGCTAAGTGTGTTGTGATAATTTCATTTGCTCCTAGGTGAACCTCAAAAAGGTTGAGAAACACTGACTTAGCAGAACGGATGAAAGTCCTATAACTGTTACTGGACCTTTTGTGAAAAGTTGTTTTAAGAGAAATATTTTATAAATTTCAATCAACAGAATAATAAGAAACTGAATATTTCCTCGATGTGTAAGGATAGCCCTGTAATAACAAACGAGAGCAAGAGAAGGCTTAAGGAAGCTTTATTCTACGTAGAATAATTGATGCAAGCATAATGTCTATTTATAGCCTTCTATAAACTAAAGTGTTCTCCCAAGGGAGGTAATCATAAAACAAGGGAGATTACTCCCGATTACTTATTACAGGCCCCTTGGGGCACCTCGAGGCGGTGTAATGATTAGCAAGTTTGTCTCGCTAGAATTACGACTGAGTAGTGAGTTCGATTCTCACTCAGTCTCCCACACTTTCGGCCTTGTGCCACATCTAAGCTACGCTTGGGAAATCATTTTCGGGCACCTCGAGAGGGTGTAATGGTTAGCAAGCTTGTCTCGCTAGAACGATTACAACTAAGTTGTGAGTTCGATCCTCACTGGGTGCCCCCTACTGTCGGCCTTGTGCCACATCTAAGCTACGCTTGGAAAATCACTATTAGAAGCCCTTTGTAAAGTTTGTAATATTTGACTGGGGTAGATTTCAGTGAAGTTCAAACTGTGACTGGATTCTGACCGGAAACAAAGGAGTATTTTAACTCTTTTCAGTGGATTACACGAAGATAATGTAAACATTCAACAGCAACATATCAGATTTGTGAGAAGGAAATTCCATTCATACAGCTTCTTTCCTCAGAACAATTACTTTGAGGAACAGATTCCCGACTGCATGCTTTCCCAACCACTACAATCACGACCTCTTCAAATCCAGAGGCAAACAATATCTATCCTACATATCTTTACGATCTTCTTCCTCTTTTTAAGATCTAAAAAAAAATGACTTAGTAACATTCTATCTAGAACAGATAATTATCAGGCGTTTCTAAAGGAATTAAATAAGCTGTGTATGTAGATATGTCCGTAATATAACCCGAAATGTTCGCAAACCGAAACTATCTTTGCAACAGGAATCAATGTAAAATGGATTAATCCGTTCCTGGTCCCAAGATGATTGCTTATTTAAACTTTAACAACAGTACTTTGTACACAAGTTTATATACAAAACTAATAAAAATCATTAAATCTAAGAAATAAATAAACCCAATATTAAACAGATAAAATATAGACGGACACTTCAATTTCAAGTAGGAGAGATGATGGCGTAAGGGTAGGAGGAAGGAAAGATGTTATTGTTTGGAAAGGAGAAGGACAGACATGATCGTCTATTTGTATGAATAGTATAGGTGGTTGATTTGGGCACCTCGAGGCGGTGTAATGGTTAGCAAGATTGTCTCACTAGAACAGTTACGACTGAGTAGTGAGTTCGATCCTCACTGAGTGCCCCATGCATTCGGCTTTGTGTCACATCTAAGCCTCGTTTGGGAAATCGCTTTATAGATCGTTGATTTTTTTGCTATATTGAACTGAGTAGTACGAGACAATATCATCAATAATTGTTTTTCCCTTAACTTTTCTTTCTCCTTTATCAATATCACTGCTAGCTTTCTTCGGAGCCATGACTGTTGACTAATGAAGAGCGGGGGAAAAGGGCACAGTACAATAAAATTGGTAAAGAAAAGTACAGCACAACACACGAATGTATACAACACGGCGGTCGATTGATAAATGATTCCGTTCGGGTTAACTCGGTTCGGCTCGGAAATGATGTTCGAGAAACGAAATTTTGACACCCGAGGCATTTTCATCTGGAATATTCTGTTCGAAAACCGATTTGTTCGCCATGTGAGACACTCGAAATCCGAGGTTGCTCTGTACTATATTGAAATATATTTCTCAATAAACGGTTCAAATTTGAAATTATAGACTATTTTTTTTCTAGACATCTATGTTCTTCTTGCTCCTGGTACTTTATCTATCAGGAGACTCTTTGCAACTTTGTCAAGCCATACGAATATTATTCGCTTTATACAACGGTGTCGGTGGTAAAAGGCGACTTTAAAATATCAAAATAATCAGACATAAGAGGCGTCGTTTTTTTTGGCGGGGGGGGGGGTGGAAAGTTGGGAGATATACTTAGATAATGATGAAAAGCACCCAGTGGTTCATTTTACTTTCTTTTGATGAAGTCGATGTCGAATTTTGGCATCAGATGTTGAAGACGAGAATAAATTCGATCTGTTACCAATATACGTGTACGTAAAATTGAGACAAGTGTTATTATTTATTTATTACTTTAATTCTGTTCATTTTTTTCTTAATTCTCTCTTTTTGTTTGTTTGTTTTTTAACTCCTTTTTTTCAATTTTCTTTATTAACGTCTTTTTCTTTTTTCTTTCTCTCATTTTTCTTTCTTAATTCTCTTTCCTTTATTAACACCCTTTTCTTTCTTTACTTCTTTCTTTCTTTTTTTTTTGTTAACGTACTTTCATTCTTCCTCTTTTCTTAACTCCTTTTTTAAGTTTTCTTTATTGACGTACGTTTCTTTCTTCCTCCCTTCCATTCGTCCTTTTTCTTTCTTTCTCTTTTCTTTCAATTTTCTTTCGTTCTTTCTGAACGTATTTTCTTTCTTTCTTAAGGTCTCTTCTTTGTTTGTTTTTTTCTTAAATGTAAAAGATGTGAGGGGATGATACTTTTGTGCATGCCAGTTAAGCCGGGTGGAAGGTGTAGGTCACCTACACAGAAAATCAGTTTCAAATTTCTCTCTTATCTACCTTGGCCCGAACACCAACCTCTCCCACATGTCGGAAATATGAAACATTTTTTATATGAGTGCAAGACAGTTGCTATCTTTTATGAGTATATCAATAAGACCTTAGCCAGACTTGGAGTTATTTGCTGAATGCAGATATGAAATTCTTACTAAATAATAGTCGACATGCATGATTATATCTCACAACTTAATTAAGTGCATTAAAAAGGAGGAGATTATGTTGAAAGAATAAATGCTTTTGTAAAATAATTTTTGAAGATTGTAGTTGATATGAAAGGAGGAATCCGGAAGAGAGTCCCACAAGAAACTATTAGCAGAGAATTTATTGTTACAATTAGCAATTTCATTAGTGAATTTATTAGACTTAACTGTCAATCTACTAAGATCCGGGAAGTTGACGTACCAAAGACAAAAGCCCATCAGACCAATTACCGTAAATATTTTTATAACCAGGCACGGGGAAGCTACCTTACGGCGGTATAAAAATTGACTGAAGCAGAGATGCCAGGTTAGGACGGATAATATTGTGATTAATAGGATTTTGTCAAAAATATATAGTTTTATAGTCGATACAGCAGACCAAATGAGACAGCAATATTCAATAACTTACAAATGCGCAAGATAGATTTTGGCGGGAAAAATCATCTAGCACGATACACCGAAACAACATTCTTTGCAGCAGATTTAGTAATTGATTCAAAATAATCTTTCAACTTCATGTTAGTATAAAACGTTAGACCAAGAAGGTGCAGTGAGTTTCTCGCTTGGAGGTTAGCATCAGCCATGTTGATGGAAGGCATAACAAGTTCTTTGTGATGATTAATAATGAGCAGTTTCGTTAATGGAGGCGCAAAAAAATTCCAAGCCATAAGTAAAATTTGTAAACTCTCAAGAACAAAGAAAATGTATGAATTCACTTTCATGTGTTTAGGTTTCGTTAAAATTCTAATCATTGCTTTTTATAACAATAAGCATTGCCGAGGAAATGAAGTTAGTTAAAATAACAACACTGTCAAGAACAAAACCTTTTGTCACACTGTTTTTTTTTTGTTTTTTGTCACACTGTTTTTTTTTGTTTTTTGTCACACTGTTTTTTTTTTTTTGTTTTTTGTTTTTTTTCTAAGCCACCAAATTTTGAAATACATCACTGATGTGGAAGTATTTTTTTTTTTTTTTTTAGTGGTCCGTAGATGAGAGGTTTGTCTGTATAATGTAAATGCATTTCAGATGATTTTTACTATCTGACTATATTATTATGTATTATGTACACTATTTACATTGTTCGGACTATCATCCTCATCTTTGTTGCAATATTTATCACAACGTTTCGGCCGTTGTACGCTCCGGCCTTCTTCAGGTGGTTGAAATGTCGAACTGAACCCTTTATTTCGCTCTCTGGGGTAGACTGTTCTAGTTCCATGTGCCATGTCTAATGGATGTCAGTTATCTGTTATCTCCTGTTAATTCCCCTCTCCAAGTTCCCCACCGTCTTAACGGATACAGGCGTTAGTTAGATCCAGTGATAGGACTCAAAAAGTGTGAGTTCAATACGTGGTTAAGGCAGATTTAGATATGATTTGTTTGTTTAACGGCATATCTGCTCCTATGGATAATTTAATGTCGGAAATTAATTTTCTTGGGAGCTTATATAAACGATTATATACGTTATTCTGCTTTCACAATGGAATACATGGTAGATGATACTCAGCTTTTGTGCATAGACATGTTTGTGTGAACATGATTACTAGAGGCAATGATATGTGTTTTGTGTTGTTTTGTTGAAGTTATATTTTAGAATACAGTTTTATTTAAGAAATTGTAGTATTTTATATGACTTCATGTCGGTTGTTTCGTAGTGTTTTAAATGAATTTGGGCGAAGTCGCTATAATTTGTTGGTATAGGCATATTTTTGGTAATTTTTATACAAAAATATATAGCTGGTATTCTTACTATGAAAAAAGTATATTTATACTTTCATAGTGTTTTGTTTTTGTTATTGGGGGGGATCACTATTTGCGCATAGCTGGGAACCTAACAGATGCTACCACTTCGGGTAAGGGTGAACCTGGGAACAACAGCAATTAAGACGTGGTTTCACGCTGCTCAAAACCTCTAATCTCCCGATCAAAGGATTTGCTGCCGGGTGTAGGTTATCGTCATACCCAGGACGAGGAAAAAAGATGCCACTTTAAATGGACTCCAGGAGGATATGTGTTTCAAAAACATTATATATGTAATTCTGCTTTCACAATGGAATACATGGTAGGTGATACTCAGCTTTTGTGCATTTACATGTTTGTGTGGACATGATTACTAGAGGTGGCGATATGTGTTTTATGTTGTAGCTTTGTTGAAGTTATATTTTGGAATATGAAATTGTCGGATAATATATGGGTTAATGTTATGAAAGATTTCTTTGATGTTGATTGATGTATTGATTATAATTTTTACTATAATTAGGTATTGTTGGTAATTTTTTTCATATAAAATGCATACTTTCATAGGGCATTTTTTTTGTTTGTTTGAGGGTTCACTATTTGCTTATAGCTGAGACTCTAACAATTGATACGACCCCGATCAACGTGGACCTGGAAACAACAGTAATTAAGAGGTGACTCCACCCTCCTGAAAGCCTCCAATTTCCCGATCTTGCTGCCGGATATAATTTATTGACATACCCAGTACTATGCAGGCAAGAAGGTTAAATATTGCCTGAAATTGATTATTCTTTATATATATATATATATATATATATATATAGCATTTACTTTTTAAAAAACTGTTCAGTACAAAGTAGAGCAATATATTATTATATTTATTATAAGAGATTATAATAAAAACGTGTTGAAATCGCTACACAAAAGCTTTCATATTTCAATACTTTGATTGTACTTCTTCAGGCGTTGGTAAGTAACTGGTGAATAAATGATTTTTAAGAAAATTTAAAAATAAAGTGTTACCTTTTTCCCGAAAGTTAAAGTGGCAAGATAAGGTCAGAATATAAAATATACTTGTGGGTAGATTTTGATTAACCAATTAAATAGAAACGGAAGCTCAGAGGGTGGAGGTGGTTTAGTTATTTTTTCATGTCATGATAAACCGGAACATAGATATGTCAGCAACAGATGTATCGGGATATCACGATACTTTTGTCGCTGACATATTTTCCGCAATCGTCAATGATGACCTGTAGATGATGCTATGTTGCCATGCAGGATAGATTACATTTCTCATTCGTTTACATTTGTGGCTAGTCTGTTTTTAAAGTTTAACGTGTGTAGTAGTTAACTGAGAAGTGTTCCGTTTAACAATGGCAGGATATTCATATCGTGAGCAGGCAAATATGTTTTTTACATATGACCTCGCGGACAATAATGGACGCGAGGCTGTATCTCTCTGAGTTACCCAATCTTTGTTGCTGTTTATCGTTGCGTTGCTGAGACAAGATCCGTGGCACCATAAACTATGGATGGAGGAAGACCGAGATCTGCTCGTAAGCCTGACCACTAAGAACGCATTCTACAGGCTGTCGAAGTTAACCCAGGTATCAGAACACGTCAAGTGGCCCTAACATGTCGTCCATTTCATAGTACCTCATGTAAGGTACTTCAAGAGCAACTTCTTATCCGTATAATATGCAACATGTACAGAGTCTTTCGACCTCTGGCCACTCATCACTGGATAAATTTGCCGATGGTTTATTGCACAAACTGCCGATCCTTTGTTTGTCTCTTCAGTGTTGGCTACGGATGAGACAACATTTGGAAGAGATAGAGTAACACATTTACACAACAAATATTTATGGACGGATCGGAATCCCCATGGTACGATACAGCCTAGACACCAGCATCAGTTTACAATTAATGTGTGGGCTGGAATTATAGGTGACTGTCTGGTAGGTCCATATGTTCTCCCAGCACAAGGAGCTGTCTACAAGGATGTTATTTCGAACACACTGCTAGAGGATGTAACCCTGCTAATACGAAGATGCATAATGGTTCATGCGTGATGGGGCTCCATCACAATTTAGTTACATTGTTCGTAATGCACTATCTGATATTTACCATGAAAGATCGATAGGTAGGGGAGGACCGGTTCCATGGCCTGCACATTCACCCGACCCCAATAATTTGGATTTTTTTTTCTGTGGGGCAGCTTAAAAAAATTGGTTTATGCAGAGGACATTAATAATGCAAAGACGCTTCAACAACGTATCATGGGGGTTTGAAAAAACATTCGAAAGGTGTGGGAGTATTTCAAAGTGTCCCCCAGTCAATGATCCGACGGGTGCATGCGTGTGAAGAAGTAAACGTCGGACATTTTTGAAATTTTTTACCAGTTACTGTGTTGAGTTACAACGATGGCCTTTTGGTCATATGCTTATATGGACATTTTGCCTTGTTTTGGTGTCAGGAACCCGCCCTCAATATGTGTAAAAGAATTTTTGATATGTGAATATTACAATAAAAATAAACACAACAGTCCGAACACTGTAAGTATACACTATTTACAGTGTTCGTTAGTTGCAATATCTCGTCTCAGAAATATAGACAGATATAGATTTATTTAATATTATTTCACTATTAATATTTTATTACTAGTTTTAACTTTTTTTTTTTTTTTTTTTTGCTTTTAAGGTTAAGCATTTTTTACTATGATTATTTTTTAACGAGTCCCAAACAATTTTTTTTTTGTATGTTCTTGTTTTTTTATCACAAGACTCGGGTAGAAAGCAATAAATTATGTTGAAATAAAGTAATCATTAGATGTTTACATTTATTAATCATGGTCTTCTTTTTAACAAAAATCATCAAGATTCCTTCGCTTCTCCTGACCGTTTCATAAAAGAAGCCGGTGTCATTAATTAATAACGAATAATTAAAGAAAGTTTTAATGATTTATAACGGAGTGGAAATAAGATTTCCGTTAATTCAATCGACTCCCCCAGAGCGTTTTGATAAGGATTAATATCAACAGAAGAATAAATAAACAAAAATGAAGATGGTGCTCGATATAGGGAATTACAAATAAAAACAAAAAAACATTAATGTATTAAAAAGGAAACGAAAAGGGAAACAAACAAACAAAAAAAAATTATATAACCTTCTCCGAGCTCATTAACAAGTGAAAATGCCAAATAATTAACTGTGTTTAACTGGCGCTGATCACGAAAAACACATTCTACCGGCTGTCGGAGACGATTCAGGTAACCATCACCTCATAAAAAAAGTTCCCTCGCCCCCTTTTTCTCCTCGCATTCTCTCATTCTCCCCTCGCCTTCTCCTTCCTATCTCTCCTCTAACTACTCTCCTCTCCTCTTCCTTTCTTTCCCTTCTCCATTTACCCACTCCTTTTATCTCACTTCTCATTTCTCCTCCTACTTTTCCTTCCAATCCCCCCTCTTCCCTTCTTCCTCCTCCTCCCCTTCCTCGCTTCCTTCTCTCCATCTCTATATTTCCTCCTTTTCTTTTCCTTCATCCTTTCCTTCCCTTCTACTCGTTTTCTACCCTTCCTTCTTCCCATCATTCCTTCTTCAGCATGTCTCCCATTCTCCTTTTTCTTCTCCTTTCTCCCCCCTCTCTCTCTCTTTATGCCCTCCTCCGTCCTCTATCAGCGCCACCCCCTTTATCACCCCACTTCCCTCATCCTCCTATCCTTTTCCTCCTTCCTTCCTTCTCACTATCTCCACTTTTCCTTCTCTCTTCCTCCCTGTCTTCCCTGTTCCTTTTCTGTTCCCCCATTTCTGCCTTCCTCCTCCTTTCGCTCTGTCTACTTTTCTTCGATCCTTCTACTCCTTATCTCCCCTGTACTTTTCCTGTTCCTCCCTACTTCTACCTTTCTCTCCTCCTCCTTCCTTTCTTCGCATATACTTTTTCTCCTTCCTTCTCCCTATCTCCTCTCTCTTCCTTCGCTTTTCCATTCTTACTTTTCCTTCTCTTTCCGGTTTCCACCTTTCCTCTTCTACTCTCCCTTTTCCCTCTTTTCTTCATCATTTCCCCACTCTCCTCCTCCTCGTTTTCCCAATGTTAGCTTATCAAATCTAAGATTCACTGGCCTCGTTTTCTCTATGGTTTGATTACCTTCAAATATTCAGTTTTAGGGCGTATACGTGCTTTCATGAGAATAGTGACAGGTGTGTTTAACAACACCGTAGTGTACAGAAACGTCAATTTCTGAGGAATTATGCGAAAAGTTAGCATTTTTTTTTCTGAAAATTTGACGGCACACAATCTTTATTATTATATAGCTTAACGAGGACTACTCACCCTACGACTGTGATGTCACCTCCTGCCACTTCTGTACGGCAGAGTGCCAAGGCGCTAAAAATGAGTGACGTTATTAGAATGCGATTGGAACCATTGTCACGTGACGAGGGGATGCGGAAATAAGGATATTATATCAATATATTTTATCGATATATTTCACGTGGCTCGTCGTTGGTGTCGCTGGAGACAGCCACAAGCAAAGAGCTAGAAGAAATAAATACATACGTTAACTGAAGTCAAGAAGTAGTCGTAATACAGGAAAATTTCAGGTCTTCGCTAGGACTATCCTTGTTTGAACTTTGAGGTCTGGCGCTACAGAATCACAAACAAAGAACTATCAAATTTTTAACAGGACTTTTAACAACGTTATGCGAAAGTGTTTGATAAACCGATTTAACGCTGATGTGTTAGGGCCGATAAACCGGTTAATTCTAGTTAGAAAGGGCCGATAAACCGGTTAATTCTATTAGGTTGCTGCAAAAATAATGTCGTTTTTTGACGTTCAACTTCATGTGAGAAAACGACACTATTTTTGCACCAACCTAATAGTTAGAGAGGACCGATAAACCGGGCTTTACCTGTTTTTTTTTTTTTTTGTTTTTTTTTTATATTTTTGTTTGTTTTTTGCTAACCATGTATTTCGTTTTTACCACTTGGTGGTAACGTTATATTTTGTTACCTATTTTTGTTATTTTTCTACTTGTTTTAAGATGTCCGTTTTTATCGTTCAAAAACATTCTTGTCCAAATGTCTTTGCATTTATTAATTAATCGATTGATTCGTTTTTCTACGGTTTATCAACCCTTTCCAGGTTATTTAAAGCCAGACAATATTTTTAGATTGTAAGGATTTTTTAAAAGATAATAATGATTTAGTATTACAAGTATTTCTAATTAATCCATAGGTGGGGGAGAAGGTAGATTCATTCCTTTCCCAATGGTATTTACGCTTAACCCAACTGGAATTAGAACTCTGCTTTCCGATTAACAATTCCGCGCCATTATCTATTATACCACCCGCACATCCAAGCTTACAGAACCTGATATTCCCAAGCGGTCACCAATCTAGATACTGACCAGACGCTAAAGTTCGGTGATGGTACGGGGACTGGTGTTTCAACGTGATTTGGCCGTAAGTCACTGTTAGGACTAGTAGTTAAGCTTGATATATTTGGGAAAGATATTAGAACATTCCAGAACTTGCGAACAAACCGTTTCAAATGATTTCAGTAAATATACAAAAATAGAAAGGGGTGTCAGACAAGGATGTATCTTCTCGCCGGACTTATTAAACCTTTACAGTGAGATGGTTTTGAAAGAATTAGAATTCCCACCAGGATTCATTACTGGCGGCAAAAATCTTAACTTTAAATATGCAGATGACACGGCGGACATGGACAGAAAACTTCAGAAGGTAGTAAATTAAATCGAGAAGAAATGACTAAAAAACTAATTGTAAGAAGATAGAATATATGGTTGTCAGCAAAAGGGACAGTTCAACTTGTAAATTACAAATTGGAGATGTCAAAATCAACCAAGTACAAATCTTTAAATATCTGGGAAGTGTGGAATAGGACGGATACTAGGACACAAGTTCGAAGGCATATTGGGGTATGAAAAGTCGCCTTACAAATGCTATGCAAGGTATTAAGAAACGAGAAAAATCTACTATGAAACAAAGGAAAGACTACTTAACTCTTATGCAATATGAATCTTCCTGCATGGCAGTGTATGATGGACAAGCTCCCATAGATGAAGAAGAGACTTGAAGCAACAGAAATGTGGTTCTAAGGAAAAATGCTGAGAATACCATGGACTAAATTTTAGAGAAAATAAAAACAAAATAGAACGGTACAGTTGCAATTTAAAGGAAACATAATGAGGAAAGAAAGCTTAGAAAGTTTGACACTGACCACACATATTGAGGACAAGAGGGGAAGGGTAATATAGCGCATTACCTTCCAGACGAGCTTGTGCAGATGATCTGAAAAAACGGGGATTAGGAGAGATACCGAACAGACAAAATTAGCTAAAAGCTACAAAGGACAGGAAATTATGAAGAGCCATGTTCGAGTACATTTTGAAGGGACACGGCACATAGAATCGAATTGGTTTGTTTGTTTAACGGCATATCAACACCTTATGGGTCATTTAATACCGGAAGTTTATTTTGAGAGCATTGGTATATTGCTTATTTTATGCATTGCTGGTAGTTACTCATTTTACTATGAAAATTTATTGCTGGCAATTTTATCTAATGTATTCTTATATTTTCATGTTTTGACCCCACTTTAGGGGTCCACTATTTGCCGACAGCCGGGGCCCTAACAGGTGCTACCACCCCGGATCAAAGTGAACCTGGGAACAACAGCAATTAAGCGGTGGTTCGACGCTCCTCAAAACCTTCCGATCATAGGCCTTGCGCCTGAATTTAGTTTATCGTCATAGGGACACAGAAAAGGTTAGGAAGGAAATCTCCACTATTACTGGAAGGAACGAAAACAATTAGTGAAGTAAGGGCACTATGATGCAATCCAGTCCGCGAGAAACTTGGAAACGGCATTCACGCTGGAAGCTCGAATCACATTTCAGAGTAGTTGGGTCTAAATCTGAGGACAGTGCAGAGGATTCGGAAAGAGTTAGATGAGTTTAATGGTGATTACGAAGGCGTTTGGAGTGATCACTGGTGATGGTGACGTTATGCTTCCATTCATCTTACCACAGGGCCTCAGACACAACACGTAGGCTTATATTAAGTGACGACATATTTATTACAACGTTTTTCGGCCGTTGTACTCTCTGGATTTCTTCAGGTAGTTGGAATATCGAATATGTTCAATATCCGGTTAAGGCAGTGGAGAACTCGGAGAGGGGAATTAACAGGAGATAACTGATAACTGACACACATTAAACATGGCACGTGGAACTAGAACAGTCTACCCAGTGAGTGAAATAAAGGGTTAAGTTCGACATTCCAACCAACTGAAGAAGGCCGGAGCGTACAATAGCCGAAACGCTGTAATAAACATGGCGACAAAGATGAGGATAACAGTCCGAATAATGTAAATAGTGAAAATAATTTCCATTGAATTTTTAAGTGCACTTTTCGTATTCGCTGTGTCAAGAGAAAATAATTCCTTCTTTTTTTACGCATCATGTAGACTTAAGAACATCGATTTAAAATATTAATAGCAGGCAGAAAACTGCAGTATGCAAAATCATTTTTCCCTTCTAAAAAATGTTTCAATGAATTTCTATGTCACTAGATACGTAATGATAATGGAATGCGAGGTTTTCTAACGGCGCGTTGGAAATGCTTTGCAATCTTTTTAATGGCTGACAAAGGCGAGAAACTTTGCTGCTTCTAATTTTGATTCACGGTTGAAGATATCTGTTAACGAGACCATCAAAATACATCAGTAGGCTTTTGGGGAATATTTTTTTTGGCGAACGCAGATTCGCGTTTCAAGGACAGTTGAGCGTCGATTTAAGGTTATCAGCATTCAGGTCGACCAGTCACCATCCAAATGCCATAAAATGTGGAAAGCAAATGTGAGAACTGATCCCTGAGGACAATCTCCGAAAAATCTATTAGATCTCTCAGGAGATTGGAATCAGTTGTTCAGTCTGAACTGAACCTACCATTTTACTGAATATGCATAGCATTACTGCAAAATTTGTCATATGACCCTTGACATTGGATCGAAATGGCGTATGGTTTGAGTTTTTTCGAAGGTTAACGAGAACTAAAGTTAATGTTACATTGGAACAAAAGCGGGTAGATTGTACCCTCCGACCTTCAAGTGTATATTGATCAGAGTATGCGACAGGCAATTGAAAACTGAGCACTTTATTTAATCTACGGGAATAGTTTCGTCTCGTTACACTGCCTATGCCTAAGCTGCAGCTGACCAATTCTTGGCAGTCCTCAAAAGCATTTATTTGGATTGTAGGTAATTATTTTCCATCTTACACCTCCTTTACTTCTCGTTAATCTATCGCTATTTTCACAGCAGATGTTCAGAAAAAGCTAGGACCAACTACGCCATACCACGCACACAGGATGGACTCATCCTCGTTCCCTTCGTATTCCACTTTTAAGGAAGAAGTTCAACGGAGACAGCTTCTTTCCTACGTTGTGAAACGTTGAGACAACTGAGAGGATGTTTCTCCAACCACTACGGGCGAGCCGTTATCTATCCAAAATATTGTCATAATATTCGCTTTGTATCTCACCCTTTTACGACCTAAAACAACCTTATTCATAAACCCTCTACCTCGACTGGCTATCGGTCATTATATTGGGTATAGAAAAAATGAAACACAATTCAAATAAATTAAATGTAATTATTTTAACTAATAGAAAATTAAGCAGAATAAAATGAGAAACTTCTTATGGAATCTTTTATTTCGTCCATGCTTAGAATATTGCTGCCACATATATACGGTGCCCGTTGCTATTTACGTTGAACTCCTTAATAAAATCCAGAGAAGAATCGCGTCCTGGTTATGACGATAAACTACATCTGCGTCCTGGGTTAGACGATAAACTACGTCCAACAGCAAGGCCTCTGATCAGGAGGTTTTGAGGAGCGTGGAACCACCTCTTAATTGCTGGTGTCCCCAGGTCCACACTGACCAGGGGTGGTAGCACTTATTAAGGTCCCAGATATAGGCAAATAGTTAACACCAACACTGAGGTAAAAAGCATGATAAAAGTGTAAAAATAGGTTTCAATACCAGAAATACTTTGTAAACAATTATTACCAGAAATAAATAAAAAAAAAACTATTACCAGCAATACGTTTTGTTTTGTTTGTTTTTTTAAACTATTCCCAGCAATACGTTTTTGAAAATAATATTACCAGCTATACAATTTTGAGGAAAAAATATTTCCAGAAATAGATTTTTGACAAATTAAAATTGGAAAAAATAAAAAATAAATAAATAAAATAAAAAGTTGTCGGCATTAAATGACCCATTGAGGTTGATATGCCGGAAAAAAAAACAAACCAAACAAAAGAAGAATCATCAATATTATTGGTGCTGATCTAGCGTAAGATTGATTTTCTGTGCCTTTTCTATAAATACTTCAATGGTAATTGTTCGGATGAACTCTTCTCTAAGATACCTAGACTTTTTTAATTTAAGCGCAGTACTAGACCGGCGTCGAGATCCCGTCAATTTACAGTTGAACTGGCTAGAAGTATCCGTAAATTCTATGCTAACGGTTTATTTTCTAGCGCTTTTCGCTTGTGGAACTCCCTTTCATGTCCGTGGACTCCAGCCAACTTTGATCTGCAAACGTTTAAATGCAATGCCAATCTTTATCTACTGTCCTCCTTATTACTCTTTCTACTTCCCGCTCATTATTGATGTTTCTCTTCCTAATTCTCGCACATCCTGTAACCCCCTTAAAAACCTCTTGCAGATCGATCACTGGGTGTCTCAAGTCAATCAAAGTAGATGACTTCTACTTACTTAGTGGCATTGTTCTCCTTTAAATAAGAAGGACAGTCCACTCCTAACTCGAGAGGTAGAATCAAGTAATTGACGCTCGTCATCCACTCTATGTCAAAGAGGCCCACGTCAAGACACGGCTTTTGACACTCAACACTGAACAACATAGCTTCTAGACCGCGTCTGTCACAGTGGTGCATCTATCATAACAATACGGAACACAAGGCCTCTGTCAGCCCCACAGAGTCCCACCCTCTGATTCCAGTGATGCCTGGTCCTTCTGGTCCTTCCTGAATCGCCAACAATATCTATCTATCTATCTATCTATGTGTGTGTATTGTCATCCACAGACAGCCTGATATCTATCTATCTCTATATATATATATGTATGTATGTGTGTGTTGTCATCCACAGACAGACTGATATCTATCTATCTATTTATATATCTATATATCTATCTATATATATATCTATATATCTATATATCTATATATATATATATCTATCTATCTATCTATATATATATATATATATCTATATATATATATATATATCTATATATATATATATATATCTATATATATATATATATATCTATATATATATATATATATCTATATATATATATATATATCTATATATATATATATATCTATATATATCTATATATATATATATATATATATAGAAAGACATTGGAATGACCAACACAAAAACAGACAATGTCTCATATAGAAAAGATTTAACATTGAAAAACATAAAGGAAAAAAATTAATTATTTTTAATAATTATTTTTAATAATATGTGGAAATCTCCACCCTTTACCTGAAGACGGTCGTAAGACCAGAAACACGTGTTGTAAAACTATGAAAAATAAAGAATAATATTATTTTAAAAACCCACATTACAACCAAAAAAGTTTGCGGTACCTCTCTTCTTTTTAATATATATATATATGGATGACAATATACACACCTCTATCTATCTATCTATCTATCTATCTCTCTATATATATACATACATACATACACATATATATATATAGTCATCCACAGACTGAATGTATCACAGCTCTTCAGTGTGGCTAGACGTCCGACTGTTTCAAGCCCGGATCGAAACCCGACCGATTTGGCTGCTGTTCGTTGTAGAGCCAACTTTTATAAATGGGGACATGCCACTGCTGTTGATCCCAACTGCCAATGTGGGCAATCAGAAACAATGGAACATCTTTTAGTTTGTCCCAGTCTTGAAAATCCATGCCCACTTAGCGACCTTGAAACCTTAACACTTAAAGATGGGTGTGGTTTAACGACTCGATAAGAACAACTCACAGCTAACTGGAAACCATCTACAAAGTCTTGTCACCACCTACCTACCAAAAAGTAATAAGAACAATAGATAACTAGTAATATAGTAATACAGGGTGACCCAAAATAACGGAAACATTTTAATAATCCAATAAAACCAAGAATGATGGAAGAAAAATGTTTAATTCATTGTAATTGAAACCTTAAAACATGCCATTTAAGAAACAATGATGGAATTTTCATTTAAAAAAAAATACATCCTGTAGATGGCGTCCTCCTGTACGAATGCATTCTTGAAATCTGCTGTTGAGATTCCTCATTGACTGCTGCAACATCTCAGCTGGGATACTGTGAATTTCATTCCCGTTACTAAAATGGCGAAGTGTTTACTTGCTCAAGGTCACTTTCTCGCAGTGTTTCCACTTTCTCATGTCTGGCAATACGCACTTAAAAAAATCCCGTTTTATTTTTGGTCACCCAGTACAAAGCACATGTACTGGATTCAGTTTATTCACTTTCATTGACGCTCTCACATATCGAGAAGGCCTGTATTAACAACATCATTTTCGTGTCAGCCATCTGAAATAGAAAATTATGTTATGTAGGGTGACAAAACTTTCCACAAAAAGTATATAATATTTGCATTGTTTCAATTGACAGCACATTTGTTTGAGTCATGTTGCATTTCATTCGAAGATCGGCTTGTTGATACCATGGTTACTTTCATCTGATAGCACAATTCTTAGAACCAACCTTTTTTCAATTAACAGCGCTTTTGCCGGAGCAGTGCTTCCTTTCCATTGACAGCTCTTTTTCGGGCCATGTGTCCTTTCAATTTAAAACTTTCTCGTTGGAGCAATGTTTATTCCCTTTGGAATAGAATTCGTTATAATACTTCTACGGAAATAACGATAGAAATTGCGAAAGTCTTGCGAGATTTCTCATGTGGGTAACGGGTAAGAAAAAGGTTGCGTCGACGCCTTTGAACTATGCTAAGGCTGGAGTGGGGAGCTCCAGCTAAGGTATAGCAGCAATGCTGACTCTTGTAAAGACTGCATGTGAAGCCAGGTAATTGTACGGTACAAGGTACCGAACATTTCTACAGCATCACGTATATTTGAGGCCCGCTTGATGTTCAAAGCCTATGAGACTGCAACCATTCATCGCCACTGAGAAGTCATGGCAAATTCACAGATCATAAATAAATTAAATCTTTGACAAGCATTGTTCTCCAAAGACCTGAAGGTACATGGAAATTTTTAAAAAAATATTGAAATGTAATATCTAAATATTATACAAAAGTTCTTTTATATCTGTTATTTATTTATTTTGTTGCAATCTCTAAAATGACCTTTTCTGTTGCCGACGTATTCTACAGGACCCCCCCAACTAAAAAAGGGGATATTTAAGAGGGGATACTTGCAGAATCTGGTGGGAACGGGGCTATGTCTATCTTTTTTCACTCTGGTGTAAACCTGTTCTCTATCTACCGTTTTTACTCTAATGCAAACCTGACCAATGTTTACATTCTGATTCTAGCGTAAACTCGACAAATCATATCTAACTATTAATTCGTTTCGATTTTGTCCTATAAAAGTTAAATTAACCAACTTAAGCAAATTAGCATATGTGTCGAGTTTTTATACTGAAACCAACTCGGCTGAATCAGGACAGAAAATAAATTCAGTAAATACGTAGATATAGAAACAGACCTAATAGAAGGATACTTCTCGCTGGATTTATTCAAATTTTCCAGTGAGTCAATCCAAAGAGAACAAGAAGACATACCGGGATTTATTATTAGTGGGCCCACTATTAACAACATTAGATCTGCAGGTGGAACCATGTTGATGGCTGACGCAGAAAGAAAACTGTAGGAACTTCCAGACAAAGTAATAAGAGAGCGTGAAGAAAGGAATATCTATCAATTTTCCAAAAGACATAATCTATGGGTCTATGCAAGACAAAACTCCAATTTAGAGATGTCAAAATCAATCAATACAGAATTTCAAATGTCTGGAAAGTTCTTTAGCCTAAAATGGAAGAGCCTATTAATATAGCAAAAGATGCCTTACACAAAATAAGAAAAGTATTACTTTCGTAATGTCGACGAACACTCGTTGCCACTTTTGTAATGTCAACAAATATTCGTTGTCACTTTCGTAATGCTCGTTGTAGTAGTGACTTTGTAATCGCAGATACAACTATAGTAACGCCATCGAACAATACTGGTGTCAGACGCCTTCGAATATCACTCACACTAATAGTACTTGCTCGATAATACTCGCTCGAATAGTAATCCGTATAGTGATCCGAATGGAGAAATAGTATAGTGAATAGTATAGAGAAGAGAAAGGCGATCCGTATAGCAATAGAGGATAGAATAGAAATGGTGATCCTAATAGTAATAGTGGATAGAATAGAAAGACTGATCAGTATATACGCCACGCTAATTCCCATATATACATTTCCTTTGCCATCACAGGATCTACTTATTCAAAATGACATCGCCTGTGTTTGCTCTCTGGTGATCTGTGTTCAAACTCCAGTGTCGGCAGCGACATTTTATTCCTATATAACAATCAAGAAACAGGGAAATATTGTTCCAAATAAAGAAATGATTACTGTACTGCTATGTCATATCAATCCTACTCGATGATAATGAATACTGGGTAATCTCCTCACAGATGAAGAGACTTGATGCAGCAGAAACGTGGTTCTACAGAAGGATGCTGCGGATATCATGGATGGGCGTGTAAGTAAGGAGGAAGTGTTAAGGAAATGGAAACAAGAAAGATTCATGCTTAGAGTAAAAAAGAAACAGTTGAAATTTGTAGAATGCATAATGAGGAAGGAGGGTTTAGTAAGTTTAATACTCACAAGACATATTTAAAGCAAGCGAGGCAGATGGAAACTGCTCGTAATCCTACATATTTATTGGTTGATAGGTTTGTCTTTACGGCTTATTAACCACTTATGTTATTTAATGCCGAAACGGATTTTGAATTGTAAAAATAAATATTGGATTCACATTTCACAGTTTTAAGAATAATGTCTTTTTTTCCAGATACATGTCCAACTATTTAACCCATCGCTAGAGAGATAGATAGATTTATATGTTTTCCAAAGATATTTGTGCGTGAGTGAGTGCAATGAAACCAACTAGAATTCGATCTCGGTTCTCTGATTTCGCCCCATAGAAGATGTCCTCCTGTCGTTTTTCTGAAACGATGTGCTGTTAGAATTATCTTCAAAATCTGAAAGCCTAATTTATCAAATACAACATGAGGAAAGAGGTCTCTGAGAATTTGACACTCACAGGACTTACTGAAGGCTTGTGACGGAGCTAGAAAAACTGAGTATCCTACCAACGTGCCTGTCCCCCAAAGCCGAAAGTATGGGGAACCGACTTAGGTTAAAAAATGATTTTCAAAGCGCAGCTTAGATATGGCACAAGGTCGACAGTGTGGAGTACCCAGTGTGGATCGAACTCACAACTCAGTCGTAATTGATCTAGCGATACAAGCGTGTTTAATCATTAAACTACGTCGAATTGCCCAAGGCTTGTTTCAATGGATGAACCTTTCTTAGAGCTACAGTAGATATTGAAATGTGGGGAGCCATGATTTCCGATTTGTAAAGAGACACAGCATATAGAAGAAGATGCCCTCCCGTCTATTTTTCAGAAACGAGATGGCATTCTGATTGTATGAAGACTTGGTAAGCGTAAAAGCAATTGTCACCTGGGAATAAGGCACTTATTTCAAATCAGAGGTGAAACCAAACACCTCTTGTTGACTGATATTTAAGAATATTTACATTGAAGAACTCGAGTAAACATTTTAACTGTTGAAGTTCTTAGAATATTTGACACGCTTTGATTATTTTCAAAATCCCATGTGGAATTACTTGATGCTTGTTTTAATGTCAGCTTCATTTCAAAGTTAAGATTTTACGAGTGACGTGGGCTAAAATTCCATCGTCACACGTCGTTTAATGCAAGAAATTTAGGTTTTATGGGAGAAAACAAAAATTATGTCCATTGAAGGTGAGTCCCTGATCAAGAGTATTGAGTATTTTTAATCTGTTCAGTATAAAGAGAAAAAATTGTATGCATTTCAGCGACAATCTCTCTCTCTCTCTCTCTCTCTACACACACACACACACACACACACACACACACACACACACACACACACACACACACACACACACACATATATATATATATATATATATATATATATATATATATATATATATACAAATGTAAAAGAACAAAAAGTAAAGATTCCAGCATTCAAAACATTAATTTAAAACACGGCTCAATAAACAAAAGTAGAGCCGTAAAAAGTGTGGGGTATGTGCATGTTCAGATGAGATACTGCATAATTTATACATATACAGTAGCGGCCATAATATAAGGAACGGAAACAACAAATAAATATGTGTATTACTTAAAAAGTAATGCATGATTAGCAATGAAATTTTTACCGAATAAAGATTAGGGTGTAATGCATAAATATTATACAAAGTTATAAAAATTTACATAATAGTTTTTTTTTTAAATAAAGATTAAATGGAACAAAGCAAATAAGCTACTGGACAAAAGTTAAGGAACGATGTTAATAATTTGCATAAACTTTTAATTTACATTGTTAAAAAAACTCGATGGAGTTTTTCAATAATAAGTAAAAGTTCATTTATCATTAGGACTTTATTTTTAAACGTGTATGACGTCTGCTTGATAACTGTCAGGGTTTCAATTCTCGGTAGTGGATGCGCACTGCTGATGAGTCCCAAAATATAGGACGAAACAGACGTCCAGTGCTTTCTGCATTCTTTTGAGGTTTCTTTCAGACTCAATGAATTACTTAATTATATATATATATATATATATATATATATATATATATATATATATATATATATATATATATATATGAAACTAATAATTATACTCAGTTGATAAAAAATACTTGGATGGTACAATTTGCAAATGTATCAAAACAAATTGGTATCCAAGTAAAAAATAGGGAAAAAAGAAAGAACATCCGAACAAGACGAAAAGAAAAGGTCCAGTGCCTTAAATTTTCTGTTCAAAGAAAAAAAAAACAAGCGAGTAACGAAGATAAAACGTAGAGTGCGCAATACGATAAGTAGAGCAAGGGAAATAAAATAAATCCAAAAGTACCGGGAATTATCTACGTAGGTTTCACCTAAATAGATCTTCAGTGTAAGCTGGCTTATCTCTCTCTGTATGTACATATCTGTCTATATACATATTTATCTATCGCTTTATATTAATATCTATATTAGTATATTCATATCTATCTATCCATCCCAAGCTCTATTTTCTCAGTCTGTTGATATCTATCTATCTATCTATCTATTCCCAAAAGCTAAATTGAAATATAAATATTGTATATAGTGAAAAGGGCGCCATCATGGGAAATGTCTGGTTAAACCGTTGTGCTCACTCGATCTCGTTTGTCGTGGCGGAAAGCAGTACACATTAGTAAAACGAACTTTGAGGCAAAATCATGTTGCGCATGGAAAACTCAAGAGACACATTCGTCGGTGCCTTGATGTTCATGCCCCTGAACATATTTCAGTAAACCTTGATCTGACGTATAATGAATAGGGTCGCATTTGTCAATGTAGGGTAGGGCTTCAAAAATCCTCGAAGACGCCTCACGCACACAGAAGTCATTCATTACACGTTCTGTTGCATTTATGTAACAAATACGTACTGCAAATGACGCCCAATATTGGCACGTCTGTTCGTAAGATTGTAAAACTCTATCCCGATTAAAAATAACACATACGCGCTACACATATTTTAGGGTGGATCGATTGAAATCAAGTCGCACCCATAATCCTCATTTATCTCCCTATCACATTAAAATGACAAACGTACTAGCGAAAACTGCTCGGGATAACGAAGCCAGTGAAAATATTTTCGTCTGAATTTCTAGGATGAGGATTTATCATTATGTACACTATTTTTATTCAGACTGTTGTCCTCATCTTTGTTGTCTTTATCCCAACATTTCGCCGTTGTGCCCTCCGGCCTTCCTCAATTGTATATCGTCCTGGGTATGCTAAAATCCGTGCGATGGACAGTGCGCACTCAGTGAAAACGTGTGAGCTATAACTGAACAGTGCTAAATAAAAATGAGAACTAGACGATATCCCTAGATATGAGCAGTGGAACGAGAATAGTCTACCCCCGTAGATTAAATAAAAGGATAAGTGACACGAAAGATATAAATCATTATATACACAACGGTAATTATTATATAGTTTTGATGATCTTTTATTCTAATATATGAATATCCTTTTGTAAATTTAGATAAATTGGCCAAAATTCATGTTTGTGCTGTCCTAAGTCGATTTTTAGCTGATTAATTCATCCCACAACAGCCACACTTGCCACAGGATATTTATACATTAGAAAAAATATAATCAAATATAACGAGCATAAAATGTTATTTGTTTGACCAATACATGTTTAAAAGAATAACTCTTGCCCAATTACACTGGGACTATAAAATAATGAATCATAGGTACTTTTACATTTTTCTCACGCGAGTTTCGATTGAAATTAAAGATCTGACATTTCTAATCACTATAGCATTTACAATAAAACTAAAGCAGTAATTTCTTGTGATATATTTCATGACACTGTACGAAAGCAGAATGAGACATTCTAGCCTAGATTTAATGAATTAATATACAAAATTCAAACAACTTATACGTGAAAAATTACGAAGTATGAAGTAACATAACTTAAAAGCGTTAACCCTTTTTTGAACCAATGAAAAGCAGTTTTAGCTAACGTAATTGTGAATGTATTCAGTTGGTATATCAATTATATTAAATGACCAATCATAAAACACATTAAATTTTTCTGTTAATGAATGCGGATGTCCAATTAACATTTTCAGTATTGTAAACATTTTTGAAGTTTTTAAAGCTATCCTCAAAATTGATTTAATCAATGCAAGCAAGTAAACCCATTACTGGGTAAGCAATGTTTGACTTAATTTCTGACCAATCACAATCAATTTTTTTCTCATGTTTAGTGCATTTCTATCGTGAAATAATTAACAATCCATCTGCATTATACTGGGTCTAACAGGATTATTCTTCAAATCGTGTAACAGCATAGGGTAAATGTCCACCCCACAAAGATATTTAATATCTAAAAAAAAACACTAAACTAATTAGGTTTCTTTCCTCCAGGTTTTTAGATAAAACATTTAGCCATCTTGACACCATTTGTCGTATGAATTACTGAAAAACCCTTTGAGTTATTCAGCTAGAAAGACAACAAGTTAAAATCGTTTTGTGTCAGTTCCACTATATCTTCCCAAGTGAGCAATGGTGAGAGGAAAAAGATCATTCAGACCTTCAGTAATAGCACCAAGATTCATAATTTGGCTTCCATCTTCAAAGTTCATCCAAGAACTATCACGAGAACAGTAGATAAGTTTAAAAAAGAGAGAACAGTAGAGAAAAAAACAGGATCAGTAGGTCACAGCAGCAAGAGGGATCAGCGTTTCAACTTAGAGCTATATGCATTCTTACTGTTCAAATTAGAGTCCAGTAGTGCTATAAAAACCACGGGGAATTCCAGTAAGATATCTTTAATCATTTCTAAGATGCAACGTTATAAAACTTCGGATTTTACACGATTTTTCTGTTGTATAATTACCGCATTCTATCAAAATGTTAGCCTTATTCCATGAACATTGGCAATTTTGTCCTTATGATTTGCAATGCATTTCTATATAAAATAATTAGCAATAAATTTGTATGATAAACATAATGTCCCTATTCTGTAAAAAAATAATTACAGACCACAAAAAATACGTTCAGATTTTTAATTAAAGACGCATTCCTTAGCATTGCATTCCCATTATACATATAATAACACAATCACCACGTTGAAACACCGATTCCTGTACGATCACCTGAGCTAAGCAACGCCGAGCATATAATTGTCTTTTTTTTTTCTCCTTTGGATTTTACTTCAGTGATTTCTCTATGGATATCATCCTGGGTATGGCGATAAACTACATCCGGCAGAAAGACCTATGATTTGGAGATTTTGAGGAGCGCGGATTTACCCATTAATTACTGTTGTTCTCAGGTCCCCCTGACCTAGGCATGGACAATGAACCCCAAAACTGATGTTAAAACTACAGGAATCACAATATATATATATATATATATATATTGTGAAACAGCGAAACAGTCTGTCTGTGGATGACAAAACTATATATATATATATATATATATATATATATATATATATATATATATATATATATATATATATATATATATATATATATATATGTGTGTGTGTGTGTATATATATATATATAAAATCTTATGAGAGCCGGATGATCGCAAAAGCATAAAAACCCTGAGTCACAAACTAATATCCATACAACTGAATATATATATATATATATATATATATATATATATATATAAGAAATATAGTTCTAAGGTGTACTATATTTATGGGATAAAGTGTTCAATATCAGAGACAGAGCCCGTCTGAATATAAGAGACAGAGCCCGTCTGAATATAAATATAAAAGTGAACATTGAAGTCAACACTCAGAGGCGACAGGCTGTTTCATGCTAGACGCAATCGTCAGGCCTGACGATTGCGTCTAGCATGAAACAACCTGTCGCTTCTGAGTGTTGACTTCAATGTTCACTTTTATATATATACATATATTTGTGTGTGTTTGTGTGTCTCTCTCTCTCTGCGTGTGTGTGTGTGTCTCTCTCTCTCTCTCTCTCTCTGCGTGTGTGTGTGTGTGAGTATAATACAATATGATAATCCTTATGGAAATTCCAGGAGGATATAGATCCAGGGAGAGCTCTATGTCAAAAGACAGAGCAAAATTTTCATTCATTAAAGAATATCAAATACTTAAAATCCCGTAGGATATTTATTTCATGGTAGCTCTAAAAATGCCGCTCACAATCTTCATGACCTACAAACAAAATAACCTGATATTGTTTCTAACAATTAATATATTCGGTTGGTGCATAATTATCAGGCGCTTTTTTTAAACAATATTTAGTATGAAAATAGAAACATAACAATTCAGCAATAACATTTTTAAATGATTACTCCGGAGCATATGATTATCGACATGCATTTTCGTAACCTGAAAATAAAGTAATGTTTTTATTAAAAAAGGAAACAAAGCAGCAGATTGTATTAACAAAAAACGTCTGATAATTATTCACATTTTATAGTAAAAATAGCAGCTATACATTTTATAGTAAAAATAGTATCTATAAATTTTTAAGTAAAAATAGCAGTAATATATTTTATAGTAAAAATAGTATCTATAAATTTTTAAGTAAAAATAGCAGTAATACATTTTATATTAAAAATAGTATCTATACATTTTGAAGTAAAAATAGCAGTAATACATTTTATATTAAAAATAGTATCTATACATTTTGAAGTAAAAATAGCAGTAATACATTTTATAGTAAAAATAGTATCTATACATTTTGAAGTAAAAATAGCAGTAATAAATTTTATATTAATAATAGCAGTAATAA
>OZ038498.1:72905472-72922972 GCA_964036315.1 Acanthosepion esculentum
ACTGACAGATTGTGGATGGGCATTTTGATGTATTTTTAATAAACAAAATGTTTGAGAAAACATATTTAAATTATACTGTAGGCCTCTGTCGGTCAGGGTTGCTTGGTAGCTTGGCTGTAGCATCGATGTCTGTGACTGTAGAGGCCGGTGCGGGAATGACAATCTCTGTTGTAGAGATCGCATGTGTGTTCTGTCTCTGGTCTGATGGAGCTGTCATTTTGCTTTCTGCAGACCCGCATTTCCGTGGCGACTTGTGTCAGCTTCTCCCCTGACTCGAGGTGTTTGGATCGTATGGTTGCCAGGCTCTCCCAAGATTCTGTGTTGATGTCCACAGCTTTCATGTCGTGCCTCACGACATCGAGGTACCGCAGCTGTGGCCGCTCGGCGGGTCTTCCAGAGGCCAACTCTCCATACAGGGGGCTTTGGGGATGCGGACTTCTGGCATGTGGTGGACGTAGCACAACTAACGGAGTCTGAACTAAATTAAAATTATTTATTGCATGTATTTAGGCAGCAAAAGTTCTTTATGGTAAATGTCACATCTTGCTAACGTCCCAACTCTCTTTGACTACGTCACTACAATAACTAGTTTTACGAAACACAATTTCTTTATACCTAAACTGATGATTTAAGAAAGTCGAAAGCTTGCATCATATTTCTTCCGAAATTAACTCTGGACAATTTCCGATGGAGACGTATTATTCGTATTAGGTTGGTGCAAAAATAATGTCGTTTTTTGACGTTCAACTTCATGTGAGAAAACGACATTATTTTTGCACCAACCTAATAATTTGGAGAAGTTGATCAATAAAATTGACACAAAATGTCTGTTATATTTAATAAGACTTGCCTGAAAAATTTTGCATTTCTTATTCCAACTCATAGAATTGTAGCTCTGTTAATATTTTCTAAATTAAGTCTGGTACAAGGTTATGTGTGTAAGATCATATATGAGGCTTGAAGTTGCACAAGTAATAGTGACCGCTCCATACAAACATACGCAAAACAATTTTTTTATAAATCCTGCAACCATTTATTATCAACCGCTTCTTATTTTCTTGCCTGTTGATTCGGTCTCACATTGTCCGCTGACCTGAGATTGGAGTCAATAGCTTCGTCCACCGCTAGGAAAGTTGGCTCCCTATGCCGTGTCAGGAAATTTTCCTCTCCGGAGTCGACCCTTCAAATCTACAAATCAACTATTGACCCTTGCATGGAGTATTGCTGCCATATATGATCTGGATCCCCTTCTAATTGTCTCAATGTCCTTGATAAAATCCAAAGACGGATATTCAATGTAATTGGCCCTGATTTGGCATCTCGTCTGCAGCAGCTCTCTCACAGACGTCCCGTTGCCTCCCTCTGTCTTTTTTACAAATACTTTCACGGTAACTGCTCCGATGGGCTGCTTTCGCTGGTTCCCAGACTTCATGAATTTAAGCACTCAACTAGGCTGCCATCTCGCTCTCACCAATTCACTGTCGAAACTCTTAAATGTAGCCATCTCTTCTACTCTAATAGCATCTTGTCTCGCACTTCTCGCCGGTGGAACTCCATCCACATTTCTTGTTTTCCTGATAGCGATAATCTCCAACTATTCAAATGTAACGTCAATCGACGTCTCCAGATGCTCTGATCTATTCCCTAACCTTCTCTTCAGCTTTTCCTCTAGAGTCGTCTTTGTTCTCGCTCCAACTCTGTAACCCCTTGCGTGCTAGTGGCTTCCCGCCTTGCCTGGAGTTGAACGCTTAAAAAAAAAGAAAGAAAAAAAAGAAGATATTTCCCTGGCTGTTTTTCGTTTTTCGTGCCTAGGTAAAGATTACGAATGCTGGACTTTCTAGATAGGCAGACCCTTAGTACTTAAAAGGTTAATATAACACACTCATCCTTCCTATTCTGCCCTGGGCGTATTACGCTGAGCAAATAATCATTGCCTTTCTTAGAAGAAATTGTATTCGCCACCGTCTTTTAGTTATCGTCTGCTTGTTATATGTTCCATCATTTAGCTTGAAAAAGTAACCATTTTTTTATTTAAAAAATAATGTAACAAAAGAGGCGTTGTAAACGACATAATTTTATTTCTCTTACTTATAGCAAGATAAATACAAAATTTAAAGTAAAGGTAATACATTATTTATTCTTGGTTAGACTAAAACAAGGTCGCATTTAACTACTGATTAAGTGAACGTCTTCTTTAAGTTTAATGAGTTATTTGAAATACTGTTGCTGATTAAACTATTCAAATTTTACCTCGTCTACAGATTAATGGGCACGCCTAGAAAAGGCAGAAGTTATTTATTGCCCGCATGAATAAAGACAGCAGCGAATTATCGTATGCTTACTAAGTAACTTTTTTATTTTAATCTAAAGAATAATGTTTTAATTTTGCTTTTGCTGCCATTTTTTTGTTACTTAGTTAGCGCGTGTGTTACGCTCTGCCATTACCCCAGAAAAATAATGGACCAAACCGCCTTAAATGCGAGGAAATCTGATGAAAAAGATGTACCAGAGACGATGATTAATTCGTTGTGCACGGTTCATCAACTCTTTGCTGATCACCAAGAACTATTTTTCTTTTTGAAATAATAATGATTTAATGACACAAGTTTGGCTAACTAACCCACAACTGGGGAGAAAAGAGGTGGATTCATACCTTTTCTGAGGGTATTTGCATGTAAGTGAATATAACGAACCCAACGGGAATTGGAACTCAACTCTCCGATATCCAACACCGAGCCATTATACATTACACCACTTGCACATCGAAGTTTACAGCACCCGGTATTCTCGAATGGTCACCCATCAGGCTCGATGTTGCTTAACTTCGTGAGCGAACCGGTGTTTCATCGTGATATGACCGTAAGCCTTCAGACGCTTTTAGTGAGAAAAAGACAGAAAGATAAAGAAGGAGATTACGCTCTCATGCCTTTAACGTCTGCTTCAGTGAAATAGAAAAACTTGTTAATTTTGAATCTTTTCATTTGTACCCTCTTTTTTAAATACTGACTTGCGTTAAAACTTATTATTCTTATCGCAATAGTTTGTTTTTTTTAAATGTGTTAAGCTCAAATATTTAACGATGAGATTGGGCAATTTCCACCGGTATTTTATAGTCGTAGAACTCGCAAAGAGATTATTTAATCATTAATTTAAGAATTCCTCAGAAAATTCAATTAGGGAAGCCGTGAAATTTTCACAGGTACTGCTAGTTGAATTAAGTTTCCTCTGGCGGGGTTATGGTTCTGGTTTTATACTCAAGCATGATATTAATTTTGTCATTGTCGTTTGGAAAATTTAATTGTTATTAGGATTAGGAAATTTAATTTAATTTTTTTCGTTAAAAAAATTAATAAACAGACAATAATTCAACTGTTTTGGTAAAATAGAAAAATACAAAAAGGAAAAATTCTTCGCTATCGCCAACTTACTACCCGCCAGATAAATCATTGCCTTCTCACTTTAAGCGATCAATAAATTGCTACTGTTTTCCTAACCGTGCTCGGTAAACGATAGTCAATCCGAAATTTTAACTAGTAAAAAATTTTAACTAGTAAAATAGTAAAAAAATTTTAACTAGTAAAAATAGAAACATTTTAACTAGTAGAAATATTAAAAAATTTTAACTAGTAAAAATAGTAAAAAATATTAACTAGTAAAAATAGTAAAAAATTTTAACTAGTAAAAATATAGTAAGCTTAGCGTAGTTAGGCACAAGGTCAATAGTTTTTAATTTTTTTAATGTCCAGAAATGCTCACCCGTCTAAGTGGTAATCAGGTTTGACGTTACAGTTTTTGGAGATCAATCAAAAAGTAGTGACATGTATCTTTTTAATTATTTCACTCCAATCAAGGCAATAAAGTCACTAAGAAGCAAGTGATTAGTTAGTATGAAATAATATAAAGAAACAGAAAAAAAACTTCTATTAAGGAGAGAGAACAATAAAAGAATAGAAATTAACAAAACAGATGATAACGATTTACATTGAATTTAATTTAAAAAAAAATAAAATTGACTGGAAAACAAGAGACCGGAATAGGTTTTCACAATCAAGACGTACGAGAGAAGAAACAGTTATCATAGGACTTGCGGTTACATCTAGTCGTTTCAACTGTAAAATGATAAGACCTCGCTGACTATCTAGTACTCTGATGAAATTCATTGTGTACCATAGAGGAAAGTTCATCAGAACAGTTTCCATGAAAATCTCGCCTGAGTCCATCCTTAAAATCTACAAATCAACCATTCTTCCTTGCATTGAATACTGTTGCCATATATGGTTTGGTGCCCCCGCTGTTCATCTCGAGGTCCTAGACAAAATCCTGAGACGGATATACAATATGATAGGTCCTCATCTGGCATCTCGAATCCAGTCACTTTCACACAGACGTGCTGTGTTCTTCCCTCTGTCTTTTCTACAAATATTTCTTTGCAACTGCTCTGACGAGCCACTTTCACTGTTACCCAAACTGCAAGAATTTAAGCGTTCTACTAGGTTGGCATCTCAGTCCCACCCTTTCACCGTCGACACGGTTAAATGTCGCCGTCTCTTCTACTTCAGCAGCTTCTTATCTTGCACTTCCTGACAGTGTAACTCCATTCCTCTTACTTGCCTCCCTGATAGCTATAATCTTCAGATATTCAAATATAATGTCAATCGACATCTTCTGATGCGTTGATCTTGATCCCCGTCCTTTTCTTTATCCTTTCCTCAACCCCGCCTCTTTGCTCTTGCTCTCATTCTCTGTAACCTCTCTGCGTGCTAGTGGCACTCTCGCCTTGATTGGGGTGACATGCTTAAAAGACAAAGGCATAAGGAAGCTACGTTACAGTGGAGGGAAAGTGACTGAAGCTGAGATGACAGGTAAGGACAGTTAACATTGCAGAGTATTCTTTAAATGCATAGTAGAAGCACCAAACCAGATGCGACAGCAATATTCAAAGCAAGGAACGAATGGTAGATCTATAAATGTATAAGATAGATTCTGGAGAGAAAAATTCTCTAGCACGACACAGTGAAGGAACGTTTCTAGCAGCAGACATAACATTTGATTCAATATAATCTTTCCACTTCATGTCAGCGGAAAATGTTAGCCAGGGAGAGCGTAACGAGTCAGACTCCTGGAAGCTAACACTCGCCATGATGATGGAAGGCAAGAAGGTTAAAAGAGAGTAATTTCATTGTACAAAGTAACTAATAATAACAAAACAAAAGTCATTGAAACAAAGCAAGTTCAGTCGACCAATGATGACAATTCTAGAACAACGTAACTATAAACAATTTTTTCTATCCTCTGCCAGCCGCTATGATGGAGAAAGCATTACCTCGAACCATCGCCAGTGAGACATGCTGCAAGAGCCACCCCGTTTCGCGAGGCTCGTTCCTTAATCGAGACGCAATCGCGCCAATCCTCCGAAGGAACGCCATCGAACGAGAGCCAATAACCCCTGAAGTCTCCACTGCCACAGGAGTAAAAAAAAATAATCTGTCAACAAGGGAAGAATATTTAGCGATTCTTTTTTATCTCTGCGTCTTGGGCGACGAACCCCGGCTCAATCGCGGACCTGATCAAATTACCGGCCGAAAATGTATCCGCACAGGTCGCATCCATAATCAACGACTTACCCATTTTAAAAGGGAAGATGGTAATGCCATCCGGCCGCTTTCCATCATCACGGTCGAGGCCTACGTGTTCGATTTGGCTTCCGTTCTCATGACGTAGATATCGACTCAGCCGGATAATATATTTGTGACGTAATATATAAAGAGCTGGTGAACACTCGATTTTATTTTCATCCTTAATAGTTACAAATATTCATATTTTTAAATGTTCTTTTATTATAAATGTTCGAAAGTTGTTTTTCTTTTGTTGTTACGAATGTTCGTAAGATCTTTTTCTGTTTTTTTGTTTTTCTCAAATTATTTTCTCTGTAATAAACCTTGGACATCTGAGTGCAATATAGCAGTAGAAAGGAAATTTACTTGGCTTCGCTTGCTGCTTGCTATTTGTTGTGTCTACTTTAATTCAGCCTCGACAGTTTTTTTCCTTGTTTTTTTTTGTTTCGTTCTGTCTCATTTTTTCCCGGGAACACAATCGTCTGCTCTCAATCAATTCCATAATATTTAGCGCCTTTCTAACCTTTTTACCTTTCAAAAAAACAAAGCACTTCGTTCTTATTCCGAAAAAAAATCAAACGTTAGCTAGTTCGTTAGTGAATTCGCAAGACCGCTACGCTTTGCCAACAGATAATAAATAATGGACTATTCCTCTTTGACAGCATAAAAACTCGGAACTGACATATGACATATTCAGCTTTGTTTCAGTGAGAAAAATGAAATAAGTAAATTGTAGCGGGCCCCTGTACGGTGAGGTTTCCAAAAATGTGAACGTGCAATGTTGCGGGTCGCGCCACAATTATTTTATTTTGTCTAGGAAAGGTGTGGAAAAGACCATGCCATTATGCTGGAGGTCGCTATCCAATGTGGTGGTCACAATGCAATTTATATTTGACGTAAAATAGCACATGGTATAAAACACAAAACAGAACGTAGGGTTGAAAACATAACAAGTGAATTTATTATGTATTTGATGTACATGCATGTAAACTGAAAGGTTAGACGGAGTTACGTCTCTTAGACTAGGAAATATTTGTACCTGAGTTCATAAGGGTTAGATTGACTATTGAATTGTAGTTTAGAACATTGATGTGTTGAGTCTTTGGAATTGTGTATTGTACAAGTTGGTAATAGTTCAGAATGTACTTGCGTGATTAGTTGTAAAGTTCTTTTACGTCTGACTGCATTAGTCAAGACGGGAGTTCTTTAATGGTCACATTTTGGCAGCGGAGATGAGACTTACTCGTGTTTTGGTTTTTATAATCTGTTGTATCACGTTATTGGATCAAACTTAGTTGGCGCGAAAACAGACCTGTCGCGTGGGGGTGATTTGATTGGTCGAAACTGACTAATCAGCGAGCTAGATTGAAGGTGATTAACCAATGAATGCTTGTTGCATATTTTTTATGTAAAATGGTGGTCGTGGTGGTTACCACAAAATAAACAAAGACAGAAAGAAAGAAGGGAAGCTATAAGTGTTTAACATCATCCGTCAATTCCTAAAAATAATGGAATATTCAATTCTGATTGCGTAGAAAGACAGGTCAAGGACGCTTTCAGAAAGAAAGGAAGAAAGAAAGAAAGAGAAAAAGAAAGAAAAAAGAAAAAAGAAAACAAAGAAAAAAGAAAACAAAGAAAAAAAGAAAACAAAGAAAGAAAGAAAACAAAGAAAGAAAGAAAAAAAGAAAAAAGAAAGAAAGACTACGGCTAAATGTTTTATCAATGTATCTATGACAACAATGTAAAATCGGAGAGGATTGAGCACAATTTGTGCGCGAATTAATGATTGAAGCGATTAAAATGGTCTACTCTGTCTTCGATTTCTCAGCTGCTTGGGATTTTCACATGGGCAACGGTAGCAAGCGCAGTTCAGGTATATGCAATTTCGTGACAGGCGCCAGTGACGCAGGAAAGAAGCAGGGGCCCACCGGTTATATAAGAACAGAACTGCTGCCGACCAAAAGAGACAGTAACAAACGGACGAAGACGCATCAATGTACAGAGCAGTTCCACTCCGGTGACAATCAATCAGTTATTTCTCTGAAACCCGCGAACGCCTACAAGAATAGGATCCATCAGTGAGCAAAAGGGATGGTAATTATTTTTTAATACTTAAATTCGCTCCGTACAATTCTCGAGAGGCGCTAAAATGAGATGATAACAATTAAAATGGTGATTATGGATTATATGTGTTTTAGGAATAAAACACAGGGTGGCCGGAAGTAGGGATTAGGAGGATAAGGGGTATAGATAACGATGGATCCTTCACTTGAAGCCATTCAGAGTGTAGTGTTCAGGGAAGCACACGCACAGATGTTTGTACCGCTAAATGGGAATTCGTGGGAAAAAGACGTCTTCTACCCAATAAATAAGAACATTATACCCGATTTCAATGCTGGTACCGTTCAAATCATGTCAACTTTGTGTACATCATACAAAGCATATCATAGGTTTTCATAGCTGTCGATAAGAAAATCATTGAAATTAAAAGAATTACTGAACGGTGGGATTGGTGTCGTGTCGCCTCGTCAGACGAGTCCCTTTTCTAGTATTTTGAAAGACATGTTTTTGATGCAGCGGCGAAAATATGAGTCATAACACGGTAAACTGCAGTGCAAGGTGCTAACTCAGCAATGGTTTACATAGTGTTCCCTTGGAATTCTCAAGAACCAGTCATGAGGTCTTTTGTACCCTTTTATGCCTAACTTTTTCCCCAAATGTGGTGTTTTTTTACATTAAGAGAACGCGACACCAAACTGGATTCCCTTAAACTTGGCTTCCATTCAGGTACCTCATTAGCTATAACTCTCTTTAACACTTGGTCTGGTTATAGCTCTCTCTAAGCTACACATTTGTATTTTATTTTGTTCTGCATTTAGAAAAGATTATTGTGAAAGACACTGAAAGTAACAATACCACTAAAGAAAGACTTGATCATGTGTAAATTGCAGAAAGTGGCTGTGCATCTAAATCCATTTGTTCTTCCATATCCCGGAGACATTTCACCGTTGATAAGAGTGAGCCAGTCTAAATAATCCGTTCGAAAACAATACATCGACTTTCTGTTCATTTATGAATGTGATAGAAGCCGATGCTTTGCTTGGAGATTGTTCAAAATACAGGGTGTGGTCGATAGATGTCAGAAGATATCGGAAATAGACATTATAGCTGCCTGAAAGCTTTTTCTTTAGCGGGTTGACGTATGAAGGTGACGATTGTTTTTCTTTTGTGGAGGATGTAGTGACGATGCTGATCCTTGTACGAAGCTCGTCTCAGATTTAAAGTCTGGCATGACTTTTCGGAAACTGGAAACGAGCCGAGAGGGATAGAAAAAAAATGCAACGCCAGCATTATTGAAAATTGCGCTTTTTTATTAATCGTACATTCTAAGTTTGTTCTTTTTTAACACAGAATGGAGATAATAGGTGAGTCAGAAAATGAGTCACTTAGCAGCGGCGGACGAGATATCTCGCGTGAAAATTCTTCGGCTTCTCTTCTTACTTAAGCGGTGCATTTTGGAAAAGAATTCGAGATAGTGAGTGCCGTAGTTATTTAGAAATGGATGACCCGGTATTTTAATTATATAACATCACCAAAAACGCATTACTGTCTCACATGGGTCGACTCAAGCCTCACGAGTAAAACTGGGTAAACGGAATTATTCGTCGTTAGTTGTGCTAGCACGAAGTTACAAGTCAGCGTGACCGAGTGTATTGGCCTTGTTCAAACTGTTGTTCACGCACAGATGATGCTCTCTACCCCCAAAACTGTAACTAAGTTCCCTTCAATATCGTTGCACTGTAATCCAATGGATGTTGAACAACCACAAACGTAGACAAATATACATCTACCTACATAAGCCCCTTTATCTGTTTTGTTGCCCGTGTGTCTGCTTCAATCTCTCTAGCTGACTGTCAATATAGTTCACTCTGTTAATATATACATATACTCAGGGTTGACAGCTTGTGACCCTTATGTAGTAAATCTACAATATATATATATATATATATATATATATATATATATATATATATATATATATATTGCATTTTATGCATAATAATCAGAGTAACGTTCATAATGTCCGATTAGGTGCATATTGTGCTACGAAAGGAAAATGTAGCTGCTGATCTATTTTATTCAAGGTAGGAACTGTCTACCTTGCCTACCAAGACGGCAACACCCTGATGAATTTTCTTCTATAGTACGTAGACTTTGTTAATCTCAGCGCAGTACTAGATAGGCGGTAATATCATGTACATTTCAATTAATACCCCCCAACCACCACCGATAAATTTATAATACCCTTTCGTTTCTTCTCTTCCCCAATCGAGTTGTTGTCGTTCTTCCCCTTCTTTTTTCACATTCTCTTCCTTTCTATTACACCCAACGTCTTGTGTTTCCTTATTTATTTTTTAAAAAATAATATAGCGTTCATTTTTTTAAAAATAAAGCGTTAAGAGGTCATATGATAAAAATCGCCAGAGGAAATCGTAAGGTTGAAACCGTTAACCTTTTATGTATTAAATATATATATTAAATCTATAATTTATCAAGTAATTTAAAAATAAACTAATAATTAGTCCACAAGTTTGTATATTACGAATTATACAATACCTAGAAATATGCAATAATGAAAAAATATATATTGAAAAAATAACTTTGTGATGTTTCTAGCGTTAAATTGAGAAACAGTATAAACATAAGATCTGGTAATAAGTGCAATCATTTTTTACACATTTGGCCCTGATGAGCGTTTATATATATATATATATATATATATATATATATATATGAAGGAAAGAGGTTATAGTAGTTCCAACGAGAGAAAAGTGTGTATAATAAAAAGAAGAGAGAAACCGCAAACGTTTTTGGTTGTAATGTGGATTTAAAAAAAAAAAAAAATTATATAATTTTGGTACATGGGTTTCCGGTCTCGCGACCTTCATCAGGCAAAGAGTATTATATATATACTTTTGAAGTATATGTATATATATATATATATATATATATATATATATATATATATATATATATATATATATATATATGAACTTCAGAAATTAGATTTCCTTATTAAAATTTAATATAACAGCATTAGGTATTTTGGCAAGATACATATATTTGTAGTTTAAGGTTTCTGGGTAAACATTAGCCTGTCAGATATCTCAACTTTTCTTATAAGTCGATCGTATCTACACCTAATATATAAGGGAGTTGTTATTAGTACAAGGATTGGTGGTTTCTGCCAGATTTGACATGTCCAAATTGGTGAATGTATAAAGGATGAAGTCGAAAGAGTTTCCTATTTGAAATGACAGTGGCACAATTACCGATTAATACACTTTTTGGGGCTTGTTTTCTGGAATACTTTCTTGCTCTGTGGCTAAATCTGGGACATATGGAGGCAAAAACAGATTAGCGACTAAAAACAAAGATCAATAACATTACCTGCCTCTTGGTTGCTGGAGTTCCTAGGTCCACCCTGATCGGGTGTGGTGGCACCTATTGGGTTGTTAACCCCGAAACTAGGGTAAAAGCGCGATAAAAGTGTAGATATAGGTTTAATACGAGAAATACTTTGTAAAAAAGTTATTTCCAGCAGTGAATTTTTGAAGAAAAAAAATATTTCCAGCAATAAATTTTTGAAGAAAAAAAAAGAAAAAAAATTATTTCCAGCAATATATTTTTGAAGAAAAAAAATATTACCAGCAATACATTTTCGAAAAAAAAATATTACCGGCTATACAGGCAAAAAATATTACCAGCAATAGTGTTTTTGAAAAAATTATTACCAGAAACACATTTTTGAAGGAAAAATATTGACAAACTAATATTACCAGCAATAAAATTTGTCGGCATTAAATAAACCCATTGAGGTTGATATGCCGTAAAACAAATCAAACCAAATCAAACCTTCCTTGACTGGTAGCCAATCTAGGAGAAAGACTATTGTTAGGAATAATCAAGAGTGGTCTCCCCTTGTTTCTCTACTCTCCTCTTTTTAAGTTATTTTTTCAATATATATTTTTTCTCTTTACTGCTACTATAAAAGGACAATATACGTGAAACTTGCATTATCAGTTGAATAAAGCATTCTTAAAGCCTACACCTGCGTACTTTTGTCATTAGAACTATTTCGAATTTAAAACAATACATAATACGAAGGAGTGTCACTGCTCTCTTTTTTCTCAGGATTCATGGTAATTCACAAATAGTAAAGAAAAAGAAGCCGTGCAGAATCATAATCGCCATTATCCTGAAAGATTATAATCATTAAAACATTGCTGTATATTTGGTGTTTGATGTGATGTAACAAAAATAATGTTTATTTATATATTTAATAAAAAAAAGTGACGTTAAATAAATTAAAAAAAAAACAGTGGGAAATATGATGACTTCTCTATTCGAGCACAAAAGGGTGCGTATTAAGCCCCGATGGGCGAAGTGCGGGGTTGGATTTGAAATTCCAATCACTGGGGTGGAGGAGGCGCGTGACTCTAAGCGTTCTGGGACTGCAAAGGAGATATTTGTCGCAGACTACTTCCACCACGCAGAGAACAAATCGTTGTAAGTTCAGACTCGAATATCGGGGGCAGAAAGAAATGCCGAAAACTCGATTCGCAGGTAATATATCACAATGCACGTAAACAGTCATAAAAATAACTCACTCTCCGACGACCGGGTCGCCAAAATACACGGATTTTTCTTTCTTTTTTTTTTTTTTTGCATTTATTGTGTTTTCATACACAATTGTGGCACAAGGCGGAAAAGGGGAGGGGGTTGAGGCTGGTCGTCACTAACTATCTTATACCTAGCTAATCCGATTCACGACCCATTCACTAATTACAATTTGCCCATTCACCATAAAAACTCGTCCATCTTCAATCAATCCTCCATACACCACAATATCGCATTCTCTCAAAAGGGTCCTACAAAACGCGCCCCATGCCATAAAAATATGATAAAAATGACTAAAATGAGAGGGGAGGTAATGAACCCCACAACAAACTAAATACGAACACAAGTAAACTAAACATAACTGATGTTAGTAGGACTCGTCCAACCCTCAAAACAGAGAGGCCGCTCTATTCTACCCATGGGACAAAATCAAGAAGCTCTCTCATTAAGGGAGTGGGAAAGCACGATTTTTTCTTTTTTGACCCCGATTCGAGAATACCAACTGCTTTTATCGGCCGAGCATTTTTTCCATTCGTCGACAACTGGGAGAGGACGCCCAATTTTTGCATATCAAAATACTTTTATAGCGACTCCTCCGGCTGACTTGTTTCCAATCTAAATAGTCCGTCTTCAGTATGTCATGCAGAATACGTGCCCCCCCTTTTTTTTGGTAAGTAATCTTTTTCGCTACATTTTCCGTCGTAGGATACACGCGACACGCTGTCGCTTGGTTTGGCGAGGTAAGTCGCCTTTTTCTTCGGCCGAGACATCGGGAATATGGCAATAAAGATGAGGACAACAGTCCAACCAATGTAAATAATTTAAATAAGCTAGTCTTATAATTTAATTTGTCAGAGAAGACAAGCAAGAAGAAACGCTGACAGATTTTATTAATGTCCCAAATTCCGCGAGAGCAATCGGTTGTATATTTTTGGAATGAAATATTCTGTTTTGTGAGGTATGTTTCCTCTAATGTCCATAACAGTAACTAGAATAATAGACTTAAAAACACTGACAATGGCGAAAACGAATAGCGGATATTTAGCAGTACAGACAATAATAATATTGAAGTTTTAGTAACTCAAATTATAGCCAACAAGAATATTGGATTATGCGAATATTGGTTGATTCGAATATTGGATTAGTCGAATATTGGATTATTCGAATATTAGATTTTTAGAATATTTGTTAATTAGTGACCCAGACAACGTCAGTGTGACTGTGTTCGTTGTACAACAGACTATGGCAAACGAAGATATTAGATTATGTGTAACGCAGATGACGAACGAGATTATGAATCTTTAGTAATGCTTACAATGGTGAACTACGTGATGGTATTGTTAATAACACTGACTACGACAATCAAAGACATTATTGCTAAAATAAATATTTGCATCTATAAAAATAACGCATAAACATAAAAAATGTCTTAAATAATTGTCAGACTTTGTCCATTTCATAATGTATGACGTCATTTTTTTACATTTAAATAAGCATTGAGCAGATATGAATGAATGAGAGAAGATCATGGAACATTGTGTTTAAAAACAGTAAAACCGACCTTGCTAACCGAACGCTCCTCTGTGGCCCAATCGGTTAAGGCACATCATGCTATATGACGGTTCCGTATAGGATACAGGTTCGATTCCTGTCGGAGCGCACATATTTTCTATGAAGATTTCTCGGACATTCAAACCGATAAATGCCGTTAATACTGTTTATTATAAACAGAGTACTTACTTAAAATTTGTATCTATAAAAAGAACGTAGAAACATAAAAAAATGTCTTAAATAATCCAAAATATGTTTCAGCTTTAAAGAACCGACAAAGGGTTGATAAGCCGTAAAAAACAAATCAGGCAATGAGGAATTAATACATGCATTGCTAATAGAATATTATATATATATAACATAAAGGTATTGTTAATGATTTAAACATGAAGAAGAAAGGGATTGTTTCTGGTCAGGAATAAATGAAATCATTATTGACTTGAAAGCGCTATTATAAAAAAAAATAAATATAGCGCCAATGATTTAATAATAGGAAAGCATTGAAAACCACAAAGAAAGGGATTGTCAGTGGTCAGAAATTAATATAAGCTGACTGTCAGACTAAAGTGTATTATATGTATAATATAAATGCGTTGCTTATGATTTAACTATAGATATAAAAATTTAAGTAATTGATGAGGGTTAGTGTTGGTGACAGAACATAGCTATTAAGGGCACACTATCAAACTTAAACGATTTAACAAGTTCATATTTTAATCGTAATTAGTTGCTTAGTTACTGAATAATGAATACTCAAAAGGTAGATAGCAGCAGCGACAGAACCGGCGATGAAGACTGGTGTAATGTTTACTAAGTTGAAGCTAATTAACTGAAAAGTGAGTTCATTCTTTTCGATTTGAGCACGACAGAAAGCTGATGAAATACTAAACAATGGAAATAAATACCCGAAATGAGAAAACGATTTCCTACGTGTCACAACCGTCTTTTTGCTTTTGCTTTTCACATTTGTGTTTCAATTGTTTCTACATCACTTCAAAACGCCATTCTCCGGCATCCAGACAACCAGCCAAGAATATAATGAAACTGTCTTTGGAAACTCAGGAATGCCAGACGTTAATCTTTCACCAAAAACCTTGCTTTTATTTCCTGCCTATATTCTCTTTCAGGAGGATGCATTTAAATAGTAATATCTTTAAGACTGCACCATCGTAGTACAATAGATAGCGTTCGCGTTTATAGAGTCATTAACAAACGTTTCAACCCGTGTACCTTATAGTAATATGTGCAGATTTTCTAGGTAGTGTAGTAATTTCTTCTATGTGGTGTGCCTCTTCAGGTCGTGGGCTATCATTGCTAACACTAATGGTAATATGAACTATAAATATTACAGCAGACTCTCATTAATAATGACTGCCCAAACCGCATTGTAGATGAACAAATAAGACGATATAAAAAAAACCTCAACACACGTCAACTAGAATATAGTACCTCCACAAAGGAAAACTAAATATATCAAGCTACTATATTATATCCACATGCATGATAACTACAAACAGGATGAGAAAAATCATAAAGAATCTCATTCTGTCTATATTTCTGAGATGAGGTATAATGTACACTATTTACATTATTCGGACTATTGTCCTCATCTTTGTCGCCATATTTATTACAACGTTTCGGCCGTTGTACGCTCCGGCCTTCTTCAGGTGGTTGGAATGTCGAACTGAACCCTTTATTTCACTCGCTGGGTTAGATTGTTCTAGTTCCACGTGCCATGACTAATGGATGTCAGTTATCAGTTATCTCCTGTTAATTCCCCTCTCCAATTTCTCCACCGTCTTAACGGATACAGGCGTTAGTTAGATCCAGTGACAGGACTCAAAAAGTGTGAGTTCAATACCTGGTTAAGGCAGATTTAGATTTGATTTGTTTGTTTAAGGTCATATCTGGGTATTGAACTCACACAGTTTGGGTCCTGTCACTGGATTTAACCAACGCCTTTATCCACTGTGCCATGTGTCCTTTCTGCAATATGAGCTCTGGTAAAAATCGTTGCTGAAGACATTAAGTTTATACGTCCCAGAAATTCATACACAGATGTCCTTAAGGACACATGTCACAGTGGATAAAGGCGTTGGTTAGATACAGTGACAGGACCCAAAGAGTTGTGAGTTCAATATCTTGGAGAGGAGAATTAACAGGAGATAACTGATATCTATTAGATATGGCACGTAGAACTAGAACCATTTAACCCTGTGAGCGAAATAAAGGGTTCAGTTTGACATTTCAACCACCTGAAGAAGGCCGGAGCGTACAACGGCCGAAAGGTTGTAATAAATATGGCGACAAAGATGAGGACAATAATGTGAATAATGTAAATAGTGTACATAATACCTCATCTCAGAAATATAGACAGATACTGTAAGGCCGAAACGTTGTAATAAATATGACGACAAAGATGAGGCCAATAATATGAATAATGTAAATAGTGTACATAATACCTCATCTCAGAAATATAGACAGATACTGAAAGGCCGAAACGTTGTAATAAATATGGCAACAAACATGAGGACAATAATATGAATAATGTAAATAGTGTACATAATACCTCATCTCAGAAATATAGACAGAATACTGAAAAGCCGAAACGTTGTAATAAATATGGCGACAAAGATGAGGACAATAATCTGAATAATGTAAATAGTGTACATAATACCTCATCTCAGAAATATAGACAGATACTGTAAGGCTGAAACGCTGTAATAAATATGGCGACAAAGATGAGGACAATAATCTGAATAATGTAAATAGTGTACATAATACCTCATCTCAGAAATATAGACAGAAAACTGAAAAGCCGAAATAAATATGGCGACAAAGATGAGGACAATAATCTGAATAATGTAAATAGTGTACATAATACCTCATCTCAGAAATATAGACAGATACTGTAAGGCTGAAACGCTGTAATAAATATGGCGACAAAGATGAGGACAATAATCTGAATAATGTAAATAGTGTATATAATACCTCATCTCAGAAATATAGACAGGAAATAATCGGTATTCATTAACTGAGCAGCCACTCGACTATCTCCGTGCTCTTCTAGGTTTTAGCAAATTTTGTTTCTTTACCAAAACTCCCACTGTATTTCGCCATCTTTTCCCACAAGCTCATCGAGCAGGGGAAACGCTATCCGCTTTTCCTTTTCCCTTTGATATGGCCTTTGAATGTCAAATTCTTCCAAGAAATTCCAGATGTTTCTTTTTCGTTCCAAATGCCCTTTTTGTTTTTAATACCTTCATGTAATGTCTTTATTGCTTACAGGCTCCGTATATTGTATTTTCACCATTCGTTTTTTTTGGCCAGTTTTTTTTCTTTATCTGTTAGGAGGTTGCCCAGCATTCACTTCCATACAAGAAACTTGATATTACATAACACTTCAGAAATCTCCTTGGTTTTTGACTCAACTTTCCTCTTTCATTGTGTTTTGTTCAGCTTTTGGAAGACATGATTCTCTATTCCAATACGCGTCCGGTTTTCGGTGTTTCATTTTCTATCATCTGTTAACACACTTCACAGAGGTTAAGATTTCTGTACATTTTAGAACTTTTATATCGAAGTTAACGTTGGATAATCGCTTAACATATAAAGAAATTTGAGACCACAGACATGTGCTGGTAATTACTTTT
>OZ038498.1:72933885-72941385 GCA_964036315.1 Acanthosepion esculentum
CTCTCTTTCCTTTTATATGGGTTTTTCTTGTTTTCAAACATGGTTTCTTTATTCTTAACTTTTTCGCTTTCTGTGTAAATTTCTTACATTCTTTCTTTTTCTTTTTTCTTCCTTCCTTCCTTCGTTCGTTCCTTTCTTTCTTCCTTTCTTCCTTTCTTCTTTCCTTCCTTTCTTTATTCATTCCTTCCATCTTTCCTTGTTTTCTTTTCCTTCCTTCCTTTTTTCCTTCCTTTATTTATTTATTTATATTTATTACCATTATGTCTATTTTTTCTTGTTCCTTTCTTTTTTCTTACTTTTCATGCTTATCTTTTCTTTCTTTCTTTCTTTCTTTCTTTCTTTCTTTCGAATTCTTCGTCAATTTCTGTGTTTATCTTTATTAAATATTACTTTTCTCTTTCTAAAGCTTCCCGTGTTTCATTCTTTCTTTCTCCTTGTATTATAGTTATCCGCCACCTTTTATTGACTGTTTCATTCTGTTTGGTTTTGTTTATGTTTATTACCACTCATTTTTTTCCGCCATTTTATTTTCGCCATCTTCGTTTTTATAATTTTATCAATCGATTTTCTCATATCTCTCTTTCATTTCTTTTTCTTGCTTTTCTTACGTGTTTTTCGCGTTTTTCTTATCACACTTTTGTTCTCCCATTCCCCAACTTCTTTCTTTTTTCGAATAGAAAATACTTTCTTATTTTTCAACACGTCGCATTCGTTTTATTTTATTTTTCTTCAAAACGAAAGGCAAGGAATACTTATTTATGACAAGTCGGTGAACGAGAGAAACAAAAATGGAATGATCCTTCCTCGAACTTCACCGCGATCGCTGAGCAGATAAACGGTTTTCACGGTTCTAGAATTCTTCTACATACGACAAGACTGCCCGACACCCGAACTCATATTGCAAGTGCAAGTATTTGTACATTTATGGGACTCTAAAAAGCACACACACACACACACACACACACACACACACACACACACACACACAGACAAAACATACACACAAGCACACAAAGACACACACAGATACGCACACAAAGACACACACAGATACGCACACAAGCAGACACACACACAAAAGAAAAATGAATAAATAAAATGGCGTAGATCGGGCATCAGCAAAGTCTAATAAAAATTTAAAATTTAATAAATGAAAGTTCATAAACTACAAATTGATTTCAGGTTATCAGTGTGGAAGACGACGAAAACAAGTTCGAATTCCGGGCACGACTGTACGATTCGTTCAGCTGATTAACTGATATCTGTCAAGGTCAAAAAAGGGAGTAACAGCTTTTATTAATTTTATTGGTGCAACAATTAAAATGCGTCAGGTATTTAATAAGTTAGTGACTTAATAATGAAACAAACTACAATAATAAGCGAAAAAAATAACCTTACCGTAAAATGTTAGTATGGAAACACGTTTAACAAAAAGTAGTTAAACCGGTTTATCGGTTCTCTCTCATTGGAGCTAAATCGGTTTAGCGGTCCAATCTCATAAGAGCTAAACTGGTCTATCGGACGTCTCATCAGTGCATAATCGAGTAGAGAAATGTGCACAGCGATTAAAAAGAACTCAAAAGAGTAAATGATACTTAATAAATATATAACAATCGTAGTTTAAAATGCTTACAGAGCAATGGCTAGTTGGACTTAATATAAATAGATTCTAACGACTTCAAATTACATTACCAATTGCCCTTCCCCATTCGTGAGCTCTGATAAGAGAGAATTGATAAGCGCGTTTAGCTCTGACGAGAGAGGAGCAATAAACCGGTATAACTCTGATGAGAGAGGAGGATAAACCGGTTTAGCCCTGATAAGAAAAACTGATAAGCCATTTAGGTCTTATAAGAGTGTACCGATAAACCAGTTTAACTCTGTTGACAGAGGAATGATAAACCAGTTTAACTCTGATGAGAGAGACCTGATAAGCCATTTAGATCTTATAAGAGTGTACCGATAAACCAGTTTAACTCTGATGAAAGAGGTCCGAAAATCTGGTTAGCTGTTAACCATGTTGTATTTCCATATTACCACTTGACGGTAACGTGAGTGAAAGAGTATGAGAAAACACTAGTGAAGAGAAGTGAGGAAAAGTACAATACAAGAACTGGAATCAAGAAGATGGCAACTGATGTTGCATTTAAGATTTTAAGGATTGTATGTGTCGTGGAAGCAAGACATCTGAAGACAGGTGAGAAGAATGTTTATTTATGAAAAAGAAACTTACGGTTGCATCTAGTTAGTTCAATGGTGAGACCTAGTCCATCAATTAGCATGCTTAAATTCATGTAATTGGAACACTGTCATGAAAATATTTGCAGAAAATACAGAGGGAAACCACTTCACATCGGTGAGAATGTAACTGAAGTCGAGATGCTAGGCTAGGATCGATTACATGACAGACCCTTCTCTGAATTTTGTCACGAATATCGATGTATATAGCAGGAGCACCAGACTAGATATGGCAGCAGTAATCAATGGACGGATGAATGGTAGATTTATAAATGTGCAAGATAGATTCTGATGAGAAACATTGTGTGGCACGACACAGTGAACCAACTTTTCTTGTAGAAGACCTAGCGGTTGATGCAATATAATCACTCCACTACTAGTGAGTGAAAAACGTGAGCCCAGGAGAGCGCAAAAGTTTCTCCCCTGGAGTTTAGAAACCATACTGATGGCAGACAGAAAATTGGATTAAACCAAATATTCGTCCACAGACACCGTAGCCTTTCAGCTTGTTAAGGTCAGCATACCAAACCCTGTCGAATGTCTTTCATATATCTAAAGCTTTATTCCGAGTTTCACTGTTCCTATCTAAATCTTGATGCACTAATTCAGTGATAGCGGTTAATAAATCTGCGGATGACCTGGACAAACGGAAGCCATATTGTTTATCCAAAAGAATGCTGTGTCAAGAATTTGGTTCGGTTAAATTTGTTTAGCGGCATATCAACCTCTACTGATTATATAAATATTTTGAACTCAATTTTATGGGTTCAACTAAATATATTTTGAACGAAATTGTATGCCTTCAACTACAGACAAAATGTATTGTTGGTAATTCTACTATAAAATGTATTAGTGGCAATTCTACTATAAAATGTATTGTTGGCAATTATACTATAAAATGTATTGTTGGTAATTCTACTATAAAATGTATTAGTGGCAATTCTACTATAAAATGTATTGTTGGCAATTCTACTATAAAATATATTGTTGGTAATTCTACTATAAAATGTATTAGTGGCAATTCTATTATAAAATGTATTGTTGGCAATTCTACTATAAAATGTATTGTTGGTAATTCTACTATAAAATGTATTAGTGGCAATTCTACTATAAAATGTATTGTTGGTAATTCTACTATAAGATTTATTAGTGGCAATTCTACTATAAAAATGTATTGTTGGTAATTCTACTATAAAATGTATTAGTGGCAATTCTACTATAAAATGTATTGTTGGCAATTCTACTATAAAATGTATTGTTGGTAATTCTACTATAAAATGTATTAGTGGCAATTCTACTATAAAATGTATTGTTGGCAATTCTACTATAAAATGTATTGTTGGTAATTCTACTATAAAATGTATTAGTGGCAATTCTACTATAAAAATGTATTGTTGGTAATTCTACTATAAAATGTATTAGTGGCAATTCTACTATAAAAATGTATTGTTGGTAATTCGACTATAAAATGTATTGTTGGCAATTCTACTATAAAATGTATTGTTGGTAATTCTACTATAAAATGTATTAGTGGCAATTCTACTGTATCATAGTGTTTTGTGTTTGTTTAGTGATCCACTGTTTGCTCATAGCTGGGACCGTAACAAGTGCTACCACCCTGGTCAGAATGTACCTAGAAACAACAGCACATAAGAGGCCCGTGTGAAGTAACATTCTTTACCGATTCGCTGTTGATAAATGTATAAAACAATATGGATTTTTTTTTACTTTTTCATGTTGTAGCGATGCAGCGCCTTCATCAGAATTTTAATGTACAAAAACAAAATCTATATTAGCGAGACAGCGAATTTTTAAATTCTGTTTCTTAAGGTTTACGCAAGAACAGAGAATAAACAGATATATAAATCATATCGTTGGGGGACTTATGGTTCTTAGTTACCCCCACCAAAAACTAGAATCTCTGCTTAAAAAGATAAAGGAAATAGAACTCGAAATCCATATGTAGTCATAAAAATCCCCCCCAACAATTTAATAAAAAAAGATTAATAAATAAGAAGATAATACATGCTTTAATTTTAATAGAATATTATCCAAAGATACATAGGCATTTGTCTTACAAAAAATAAAAAACAACAAACAACATTCAAATGCGACCTGATTTCTCTATTCAGCGTACATCAGTAATTACGAAAAGCACTTTAAAAAATTGAAATGCCTTTTTCAGGAATAATTACTTGCTATCCCCTTAAAATTCCAGAGGATCTCATCAACAAATTGATGAACATAAATATGAAAAATAAAGCGATACCTTCAAGAAGTTCTAATGAATGCGAAGACGTTGGAGCTGGCGAATTTACCTGCACATTCGTAACAGGTGGAAAGAAAAGTTAAATTAACTACTGAAGCTTCACAAATTGTATATGAACAAGAAGCAAGGCACATCATTACTAAATCCTTGTGCCATCAAATAAGACCTTCATTCACTTCAAAGGGAAATTATACTGAAAGGTTTAGCTATATTATGATATAGTATATTACGTAGTGCGGTTTTCGATAAACAATGCAAATTTAAAACATTTAATGATACAGCTATCATTCACTGACTGCTTACTGACTAATATAAAATTACACGCATTCATAAAACAACGTAAATATGTGACATTCTTCTTATGTAGTCTTTACCCAGTAGTATTATGGTATTAAAAAATATTTCATCCATTTTTTGTTTTTAATAATTTAAACCTATCAAATGTTGTAAGGTCTTATTCATTGATTAGTCTTTTTTGTAATCTTTTACAGTTTTGACAGTTTCACTTACTGAATACAATAAACAAAATTACATACTTTGCTGGTGGAGATTCATAATTACAATTCTGGTTTGAATATATTTTCCATTCAATGTATATAATTGTTGTAGTTTGCTCTCTTTAATGAGGCTATTATGTACTCTTCCACATATTATAAAGTTAGTAGGAAAAGTAAGCCTCGGGGGAACAGTGATATAGAAGGTTCTACCGAGGCTGTGACTGTTCGCAGAGAGGAACCCGGACGAGGCTGTGCCAAAGGGTGGAGTCTTGTCCGGGGAGGTAGACAGACCCGAACCCGTTTATGCGGGTTCTACGGGGATTTTTTTGGCCGGGCGTACGGGCTCAGATGACCCAAGTTAAACTCGGCCTTGTGCTACATTTACCCTCGATGGCGGGGCTACTATATATACAACAGTGATATGTAGTGACTGAACGCTTATCAACCGACACACACTCCCAAGTCGTGTAACATACTTCTGTTGTATTTACTGTTCAATACACTATTTATCTGCAACTTTGTTATTCCTTAACCAATTATTTGGTCACAACAATAATACAAACATATCAAATATATTTGAATTTATTCCTGAAGTTGTAAAATTTTGAAGTCTGTTTGTAAGCAAAAACCTGTATGAAGTCTGTTTGTAAGCAAAAACTTTGAAGTCTGTTTGTAAGCAAAAACCTGTAGGAAGTTTGTTTGTAAGCAAAAACTTTGAAGTCTGTTTGTAAGCAAAAACTTTAAAGTCTGTTTGTAAGCAAAAACTTTGAAGTCTGTTTGTAAGCAAAAACTTTGAAGTCTGTTTGTAAGCAAAAACCTGTAGGAAGTCTGTTTGTAAGCAAAAACTTGTATGAAGTCTGTTTGTAAGCAAAAACTTTGAAGTCTGTTTGTAAGCAAAAACATGTATGAAGTCTGTTTGTAAGCAAAAACCTGTATGAAGTCTGTTTGTAAGGAAAAACCTGTATGAAGTCTGTTTGTAAGCAAAAACCTGTATGAAGTCTGTTTGTAAGCAAAAACCTGTATGAAGTCTGATTGTAAGCAAAAACCTGTATGAAGTCTGTTTGTAAGCAAAAACTTTGAAGTCTGTTTGTAAGCAAAAACCTGTATGAAGTCTGTTTGTAAGCAAAAACTTTGAAGTCTGTTTGTAAGCAAAAACCTGTATGAAGTCTGTTTGTAAGCAAAAACTTTGAAGTCTGTTTGTAAGCAAAAACCTGTATGAAGTCTGTTTGTAAGCAAAAACTTTGAAGTCTGTTTGTAAGCAAAAACCTGTATGAAGTCTGTTTGTAAGCAAAAACCTGTATGAAGTCTGTTTGTAAGCAAAAACTTTGAAGTCTGTTTGTAAGCAAAAACCTGTATGAAGTCTGTTTGTAAGCAAAAACCTGTATAAGCAAATGTACAGAAATACCTAATTAGGTATTTCTGTACATTTGTTTTCAAAGTTCTTTAAAACTAAATGCTTAAAAGCTATGTATCGAATTTTTGGTGTCAGTATTTATTAGCTCAAACCACAGCATTCGTACTGAGAGCAATGTTGATTTTCTAAAATGTGAAAAATCTACCTGCCATACTGGTCATATTCAAACCATGGAAGAATGATAGACTTATAAATATGTAAGACCGATTTTGGGAAAATTGTCTGTCACGACACAATGAAACAGCTTCCCTAGAAGCCGACCTAGCAATTGGTTCAATATAACGTTTCCACTTCATGTCGGAGGAAAATGGGACAGAAATGGTTCTTTCAAATGATTGATAGAGCATGTTACGTTTTGGAAGCATCAAAATTAACACGCCATTTCTTGCTCCTGTTAACAACGGATTCTGGGTCCTTTTTGTTTTAGATCTGCTGCTAATTTGACCATAACGAACTAATCAGACTTACTATGAAGACAGGAGTAAATAGATGTAACATCAGTATAGGTACCGAGTTGAGAACTGATGTCCTCCAAAAGGTCATTGATGAAAATTAGGAACCAAGAATAGTGCCCTGGGGATACCTGAATTAATACAGAAAGACCTAGAAACGTGTCCGTTCAGGAAAACTTCCATTTCGCGATTTGATGAGAAAGAGTTGTCCAGAAATAGCAAAACATTTCAACTGGCGAAGAAACCGTTATACCAAATAGTGTCAAATGTTTTCCGGATACACAAAGCAATGGCCTGAGCTACAACATTCTTATCTAAACCTTGATGGCCTATTTCGGCAATAATCGTTTTTCTGCATAATCTTTTTCGTATTGTCTAATTTAATTTAAAAACGAGAATATATTGCAGGAACAGATTTATATACCTCAAATTATACAAAAGGTGAGTAATCAGCATAGTGTACAACCCTGGTCAATAGTTTACTGAAAACTAAGAAATTAATTTACGTTACGATATTTATAAGAAAAAACTGGATCACAGGACGCCAAAAATTAGATTTACTAAACTCAGAATTTTATTGAATAATAAATATATTTCCCAATTTTTCAATATCTATATTTAGGAAGGAAA
>OZ038498.1:72946385-72966385 GCA_964036315.1 Acanthosepion esculentum
TTGTCCCAGCACAATTATTGATTGTTTAAACTTAATCAACCATCAAATCCTATAATAACTGACAATGTATATATATGTTTATACATTTCCTTTCACATCTGTAGTGGGAAGGGAGATAAATCGATTTCAGTTAGTAAATTTATATAAATAAAATATTTATCTGAATTTAGTTCCCGATCAAAATGAACCGTTCAATTAATCAGTTCCTTTAGTCTTTAGTGTTACGCTTCTTAGATAGCAGTCTTATTTGTTCAAGACTTTCATGTGAGGTACTCAGATATCTTTGTCTATGAAGTGATCTACGTTTCTTCGATTGCAGATTTATTTGTTCAAACCCTTCAAGTGATACATTCAGGTACCTTTGCGTATTAAATTACTGTTTTGCTTCAACTTGGTATTGAAATAGACTTTGTTGACGCTGTCTTTGTCGTTTTGTTGCTAATGTTTTTCTTTCGATAGATATTTTCATTTCACTGTTTAATGTTTAGACACATAAAATTTTTAACATGAAAAGATACTGTGCAAAAAGCGATTTATATAATACCAGGAATAATCAATGAATCATAGATACCATTGAACATTTAAAATATATAAAGGGGGTAGATTAATCAAACTCTTCGTTGGCCTCTATTTTAGTTGCGAATTCTTTATTACCGCTTTATGGAATTTCATTATCTTGTTTCACGGCTTTTTTTTTGCTTTTTTTTTGTTTGTTTTGCATCTCACTGATGGCGTCATTTATGACGTCACGGCCACACTAGTAAGATCCTAAATCAGAAACATTCGTTATGATTTTAATCGACTATGACGTGGTAAGATAAAACTCATCTGTAGTAGGTGTTTTCAAAGAAAAGTACTTTGGGGTAAGTCTTAATAATAACAGGTGATAATTTTCTTCTTCTTTTTTTTTTGTTACTTAAGAGGAATTTAATTAGAAAACAAAGTCAGAACGATAAAATGGACTACTACTACACGTTTCCAAACCCACTCGTCTGCTCAGTCGGCTTTCAGATCCTGGTTACAGAATTTGACTGAATCCACATGTGCTTTATACTGCAAATATTCTGTGCAAATCAAATGATACAGGCAGCGCGATCAATCGTTTGAACAATTATTGAATCAACACGCTAAAAACAACGGTCACAGTGACTTGCGATTTAGTGCTAGCATAACCATTGATGGCTTTCATCCTCGGTCACGATGACTTGTGACTTGGTGCTGGCATAACAATCGATGGCGGTCACCATCGGTCACGATGACTTGTGACTTAGTGCTAAGCATAACCATTGATGTCGTTCACTCTCGGTCACGAATTTTAACTTATTGCTGGTATAACCATTTATGGTGTTCGGCCTCCGTCACAGTGACTTGTGACTTAGTGCTAGCATAACCATCGATGGCGTTCACCTTCGGTGGCGATGACTTGTGACTTAGTGCTAGCATAACCGTGGATGTATTTTACCCTCTGTCACGGTGACTTGTGTCTTACTGTTAGCATATAAATCGATGGCGTTCCCCCTCCGTCACAATGACTTTTGACTTCGTTCTAGCATAACCATCGATAGCGTTAAGGCCCGGTCACAATGACTTGTGATTTATTGCTAGCGTAACCATCGATAGCTTCCAAACGTTTTTGTCTACCCATTTTCACTCAGATTTTGGGTCAACCCATGATATGATTTTCAGATACTGTTGCTTACCGGCTAAACGAGATTGTCCGTGTTTACTCAACGTATATTCGGCGTGGCAAATGTGTGGGTAGCGTGATAAGAAGCAGAATCGGCGAGTTGAAAGGCAAGAGACCATCTCTTCTTATCATACCTATGGGTTAAATATCCATCAATCTCTATTCTTTGGTGACAACGAGCCATTTTTTAAATCATTTAACCCAAAGCAAGGTGATAATGTTCACTTTCATATTTACATACGCTCTATCCCTTATATTGAGCACTTTAATATATATATATATATATATATATATATATTGAACAATAAAAATATAAAAAAATTAAAGTCTTCAGACACACTGGGTTGTATATTAATATTCTTTGGTTTTTATTATTATTTCATTAAGATTCCTCGACTAGTTTCAGCCAACATGGCCATCATCAGGAGAAAAACAAATTCTGCTTGCTGGTAGCAGTCAACTACAGAAATAAATGTCTATATGCAGAAAATGTATTTTTGTCTTCTAGTTTTTGTATTTTTTTATGTTTTTAACATGGATTTTGGTCAGAACTTGTGTTGGTCAAACAGTCTCTTTTAAGTTGTTATTTAAGATAAGAGCTGGATGGATTCATGCTGCTATGAATTCCCTTGGTCATTTTGCCAGTTTTATTGGTTACTGGAAAGCGTATATATATATATATATATATATATATATATATATATATATATATATAGTTGTGGCCAAAATGTTCTGAACGGCATTGTTTTCGTCGGAAAAGTAGGTTTTATTTTTTATCAAAGTTGTTTTATATTCTATAATTTTCACAGACAATAAATACAATATTACTTTTTATTGTCTGAGATTTTGGTGTAATTTGAGAGGATAATACAAAAGTTATGGATGATTTAGTGATTTACTGCAAAACCCATGGCGGCCAAAATGATCAGAACGGTTGCTTTTACTCCGTGTTTTAGTATATTTAACCGGCGAACTCAAATTTTTTTAATTTGTTTATATGACGGTCCGTTTACTAAACATTAGTAAGAATATCTGCAGTGTACTTTGTAATATAATGCCACTTACTCCGTTACCAATTCGTCAGCAGATTATTAAGCTTCGAAAGAAGGATAATTTAAGTATTGGGTCTATTGCAAAGATTGTTAACAAGTCAAAAAGTGTTGTTCACGATATTCTTAAGGTCTACGATGATTGTGGTTCGTGTGAAGCAAGAAAGTCTACAGGTAGGCCAAGAAAAACGACCAAGAGAGAAGATAGTGCTATGGTAAAGTTGGTTAAAAAGGACAGATTTAAAACTGCTGCTGCTGCTGCTGTTTCTCGGGAAATGAGCATTGTACTGAAGAAAACTTTATGTAGAAAAACTGTGTCTTGTCGTTTAGTTTGACATGACCTACAAGCAAGAGCACCTGCAGTGAAGCCACTGATCATCTCCAAGAATAAAAAGTGTCGTCTTACCTTTACAACCGAACATGTGTTGTGGTCTCAAGAAAAATGGCAAACGGTGCATTTCAGTGATAAATCTAAGTTTATGTTATTTGGCTCAGATGGGAAAAGGTACGTTCGTCGAAAAGTAGGTGAAAAATTGTTGCCTAAATGCCTTAAGACTAATGTTAAATTCGGTGGAGGAAGTGTCATGGTTTAGGGGATGATATCTGGAGATGGTATGGGCCCTTTGGTGCGATTACATGGAAAGGTAAATGCAGGAGTTTATAAACAACTTGTAAAAGATCATGTCTTGCCTGTGCTGAGGAATTAAACTAAGCCACCACCCATATTCATGCAGGACAATGCCCCATGTCACAAGGCTAAGGTGGTCCTGAACTTCCTCAAGGCTGAAAAGGTTATTGTTATGGATTGGCCTGCTCAAAGCCCAGATCTCAATCCTATTGAAAATGTGAGGAATATTCTAGGAGAACGTTCGAAAGCCAGAAATCCTAAAATAAGCGAGCAATTATGGAATGCCCTCCAGAAAAAAATGGAATGAGATCGCCCAGCAAGAAATTGAAAATTTAATTTCATCCTGTAGTCGAAGATGTCAAAGTGTGATTGTAGCTAAAGGGCTTCACACTAAATATTAAATAATTCCAGTATTCTCTGTCATTTTTTATTATTTTGTTATTTTTTCAACCGTTCTGATCATTTTAGCCGCCATGGGTTTTGCAATAAATCACTAAATCATCCATAACTTTTGTATTATCCTCTCAAATTACATCAAAATCTCAGACAATAACAATATCGTATTTATTGTCTGTGAAAATTATAGAATATAAAACAACTTTGATAAAAACTTATACCTACTTTTCTGACGAAAACAATGGAGTTCCGAATATTTTGACCGCAACTATATATATATATATATATATATATATATATATATATATATATGTAGTCTGATTGTTCATTGAAGCTTAAAAATGAATCACTATAAAAAATTCATCTATCTGTACACATGCGATGTGTGTGTGCGTGCGAGTGTGTGTGTTCACATATATATGTTCTGTCCAGTATTGCCTGTTGTTTTTACTTAACGCATTTTTCAGTTACAGATTTTTTTTACCTGCCTACAGAAATTCTGTTTGAAAGCAGTGAAGTATTTTATAATGAGTTTGTAATAAGAAATTTAATTTGTAGATTATTTAAAAAAAGAAATCTTCGTCGACTTATATAAAGAATCTTGTATTTATAATCTATCGAAACTTTTAAGATATGGCCATTAAAAATGAAAAACCACTTGGTACATTAGTTTGGCTCCATTTTGAATTTATTTTGAACATAATTTGTGATATCTTCGAAGGTCTGCTTAGAGATCTTTAAGATCTTTACGGTGCAATTTTGTAAAAAAAAAGTAAGTCATTGCTTGCCACAGAATACGGTATTCAAAGCTCAACCATGAACAGAAATGCAACTTATGTCTCCATCAAAGGTAAGATGACACGAGAACAAGAGCACGCAGAATAGAAATTACTTTATCTAAATAATATGATATTATGAAATATTTATAATTTATTTATTTCATTTTATTTCGAATTATATTTTGTAAAAACGTTCGAACATTGAATCATTTCCCCGTAGAATTTACCGAGCATCATATGATCATAACAACACCTGCGTCCTTTGCATAAAATTTTAGCAACCGCCTTATTTCGATTTCGAACGAGTCCCTTCGTAAATCGGATTTGAAAAAGAACGTCTAAAAAGCCAGCTGTTTAATTCTGCTTCCCTTAGATAAGTAGGTCAACACCCAGCGGCGATAGTCTGTTTCATGCTTAAACACAAACGTCAGGCTGCATAAGCACGAAACAGATTGTCGCTGCTGGAGTTGACCGTAACCTCCATTTTTACATTTGCATACGCGCTATCCCTTTATCACACAGTTATGTGCCATGCGTGATACACACTTAGGCGATCATGTATCTCTCAATACATGACTGACGAGGCAGTTTTTTCCACGCAGTAGGTTGTCATTTCTTTCTGCAGTAGACCAGTTTCCATCCAAGGCTATAGAACCCAGTCTGTCCGGCTATTTACCCATAGCTGCGGGGGAGAAGAAGAGTATTCATACCTTTCCCAAGGGTATTAGCACGTAAGTGAATGTAATGGTTTCGACTGGAGTTCGAACTCGGCTCTCCGATTCCTCAGTCCGAGCCTTCATCTATTACTCCAACGTCCCTCCTAACTCATAATTATAACATACTTTAAATATCATATATACCCGGTGTAACAACAAAATTGTCCAAGTCGTGCAAAAGCAAAATTGTCCATTTGTTAGATTAACCTCTGAAACTTATCTCAGAAATGATAAAAGATATCTTACTGGAATTCTCCGATGTTTTATAACTCTACTGGGCTCTACTTTGAGTAATAAGAATGTATAATTACAGAAGAATCGTGATGAAATCGATCATAAACGAAAATGACATGTTCATCATTAATTAAACATAGCTAAGGAACGAAACCACATGAAGGATTGAAATTACAATATATATTATTCCACTATCATTTTCCAACTGAATAAAAACGATCTTCACTCTCTCTAACCTGCTGATTTTCTGTCCTGGAGTAACAGGTGCCTCACGTATTTCATTTTCAAGTGTATTTCCACTGCTCCTTGGTCTGTCATAGCTGAAACTCCCCTCTCACGTGCCATGAATTGAATTGGATTTTTGTAATAGATCTCTTCAGATCTACGTTGAAATGATAATCCCTCTTTCTGTTGTGACCTCCTGATCCAGTTTTCCTCTCTACTATTAACTCTTTTTTAAAATTATTCGCCGTTCTCTTCATGGTTCTTGAATGGACTTTGAAGATGAAAGCCAGAGTAGAAATATTGGTACCATTACTGAAGGCCTGAACAATCGTTTCCCTCTCACCATTGCTCATTTGGGAAGACAGTGGGTCTGATCTAAAAGATTTGGACCTGTTATCTTTCTAGCTGAATAGCTCAAAGGATCTTTAAGTGAGTCTTACGACAAATAGCGTCAAGATGGCTACACGCCTTATCTGAAAACCTACAAAAAAGAAACTTTAGTGTTTTTTTCTTTTTTTTAGATATGAAGCATTTTGTGGGAAACAATTGTGCTGCTACATGATTTGGACAATTTTGCTGTTACACCCTGTATAGTAGGAGCACGAAACCGGATATGAGAGTAATACGCAATGCTCTGACAAATGGTGGGTTCATAAATATGCCATATCGATTCAAACGAGTCTAAGAGAAGAACTCTAAATTCGAAAGCCGTAGCAAAAGCACCAGGAAACCAATCCACTATATATTCCAAAAAGTCATGCCTTGTTACTTCCCTTGCATCAATGTGTGAGCGGAAATCGGAACTAGTGATAGCATAAACAGGAAATGCATCCGGTGGCTAAAATAAACAGGGAGCACAGGTGTCCTGAGACTTGAATAAGCAGGGCGCACAGGTGTCCTGAGCGGAAGGAAATCCGGAAGAAGGCGTAGCCACCTGAAGTTTCATAGGTGTCTAAATGTTATTTAACCGGTCCGATTCTTGATCTGGATAGAGAGGTTGGCTGGAGATTAACCGAAGATTTGTCTCTGTCAATTCCAGTGATTCTGTGCTTCTCCCTTACTCTAGCCATTCGTCACAACTCGAACAATAGATATATGTTTGTCGCCTCATTTGAGCCCAGCCGCAATATGCAACAATTTCAAGCTTTTCTGATTCTAAGTATGTAACCTTTCCGTTTCCATTTTCCTTAAAACTTCGTCGTTGCTCATATCAATAGTCCATGATATTCTCAGCATCCTTCTATAGAACCACATTTCTGTTGCCTCAAGTATTTTCTTCATCTGTGAGGACATTGTACAGCAGTCACTGTCATATAGGAAGACTGATATCTCAGAACAGTCTAGTACTTGTTGTTTCGAACGAAGTTTTCTTGTTTCTTAATACTTTGCTTAACTTTTTGGGTGGCCTCTTTCACTATTCCAATATGCCTTCGGACTATGCTTTCACTTTTTAAAACACTTTCTAGATATTTAAACATTTCTATTGCTTGATTATAGTGTACAGAATTCGTAGTTCGTATAATACGCTTCTCCTTTTGCTGACAACCATATATTCTGTCCTTTAATTTCATCTGAAAGGCATTACTATAATTGTTGAAAAAGTCCGGTGAGACGTCACATCCTTGTCTCACATCCCTTTCTATTCCATTGTCTAACCACATCCGGACGGTTTGCTCAAAGTATAATTTCTGGATTGTTCCAATAGCTTTCTTAAATAAATTACGCTTACCTAGCAGTTCAAACATTGCATTGTGAAACAATGTAAACAAATCTATTATAGAAGTTATAGTTGTATGAAATGCTAGTTTAAACGTACCTCCACAACAGATAAGTCATAACATAGTAATAGACTATTATCACTGGATGTATTAAAATTGAAATGTGAAGAAGGGTGCAGAGAGCACCGGTCGAATCAATATTGTCAGAAAATTAAATGCGAAGAAATTAACCCAAGTAATAATGACATGTGGACTTTAGACAACATTAGGAAGGCCGGAGAATACCTCGACCTAAATACGGAGATCTAAACAAAAACAAAGAATAACACTAATGCATTTTTGAACCCCTAGACACCACGAGGAAAGTTAGTGAATGCACCGGTCAAAAAGAATTTTCCGAAACAGAAAGCAGAACGGCCATTATTTACACTATTAACATGCAGATTATTGTCTTCTTCTTTGGTGTTGGTACCACAACGTTTCGGTTGTTGTGCTCTCCGACCCTCATCAGGTGTATAGTGAGCCGGCTAATCTACATGGATTTCCGAACTGGCTAGCCTAGCCCCTGTGGAATGATATGAAAATACCGAACAAGGAATAACACAAGAGAGACATCTGAAAGAATCAGGGTATAACATATAAACTGATTCTTTCAGACGTCTAACTCTCTCAATCTAGGATAGTAATAACTTCGATATGGGAGTCATTAATAAAGAAACAATGAAAAAGAAGAAACACGTCTTCAACCACAAACAAAAAGAGAAAAGCTTAAGTGCGTACAATCAAGTGAGGCAGGTAACAAGCAATACTCGTCGGCAGTTAGTTTAGGTTTATGGCTCCAACTTATTCACAGAAAATTGTCACAGTGGGTTAAAGCGTTGGTTTGGAAATCTGATGAACGAAATGGCTCGGTTCGGAATCCCCTATAACCATGTCAATGAGAAGGCCGGAGAGAACAACAACCGAAACGTTATTATAACAACAACAACGATAAGGACAACATACCGAATGTAAATCACTCAGTGATGTGCCAGACATGATACACGCGGAGATCGTGTATCTTTCGATACATGACTGATGAGGCAGATTTTTTCCCGCAGTAGATTGCCATTTCTTTCTGTTGCCAGTTCCCATGCAAGTCTATAGAACATGGCCTGTTCTGGGGAGAGAAGAAGCGCATTCACTTATAAGAAGAGGATTCCCTTACTTAGAAAAGGGCTTTGGAAAACATGCTAAGATTATTAGCACGTAAGTGAATGTAATGGATTCGACTGGAATTCGATCTCGGCTCTCCGATTCCTCAATCCGAGCTGCTATCCATTACTCCACCGTGCCTACTCTGTTATAAATACTCTTCCTGAATGTAAATACTGCAAATAATAAAAACCCAGAAAATTTGACAAGAAGTAGAAAGATATTCATTTGAATAATTCAGGGGATTTGTTTTCCTTTAGAACTGAAACTAATTTCCATATTTTCCTACATTTTGAATTGGATTCGAGTCAGTCGCAAGTGTTTATTCGATCCGCATAGTTTTTTCTTGAATTTTCATGAAGTGAGATAATGGTGGGCAAGGTAAGGCGTCTTCGACATAATGCAATCTAAATCCGACAAATATGTCTCTCCGGCTTCACCGCGATCTGGCAATGAAGCAAAACGTGACAAGATATTTTTAGGTTTATTAATAACAATTCCTGTCGCGCAAACGTAGATCTCAGTTGATATAACTGGAACTTAGTATCTACTCGACTTGTTTGATCCGATTTATTCAATATTTCGAAGTCAATATTTCTTTGCTTTGTAATGTACGGTGGAGTCAAAGCAGCTCAGATTGAGGAACCGAAGTTCGAATTCCAGTCGAGTTTGTTACATTCATTTTCATGTTCATGCCCTTAAGAAAGGAATAAATCGATGTCTTCTCCATTCAGCTATGGGTAGAAGGCAGGGCAGGCTGGTGCATATAGCGTAATATGGCGCCGGTGTTGGAGAAGGAACACACTGAATTCCAACGACAAACTATGGATTATATAGCTTTAATAAAGCACAGAAGCCCAAGCCTGGTGAACACATTATCAATTAGGGTGGTGTTCTTCCAACAGGAGAGATTAGGGTCTGGATATATAGCTATATAGCTATATATATATATATATATATATATATATATATATATATATATATATATATATATATAAAATATATATATATATATATATATATATATATATATATATATATAAATATATAGTGAGAGAGAGAGAGAGAGAGATTCATTTAAAGTTGGATTAAAAAAGAATCGACTAGCTCTGTCTGTTTAAATTTTATTGTACTTTTCGAATTTTTAAGATTAATATATACATATATATATATATATATATATATATATATATATATATATATATATATACACACATATATATATATATATATATATATATATGATAAAAATATAATTAAACGATATAGTATTTTTATGAGTAAAAGTGCTGAATATAAGGGATAGAGCGTGTGTATATCTAAAAGTGGACACGAAGGCAAACACCCTTCAAGCATGTAACATACTATTTCCATTCGGTATTTATCTCAGTGTTCACTGCCATATATATATATATATATATATATATATATATATATATATATATATATATATATTATTTATTCGGAAATTATAACATAAATATACATATGTTATTTTATAACATATTATACATTATTATTTTATAACATATTTATAAATATACATAAGTGATTTTATAACATATTTATGTTATAATTTTCGGATAAATAATTATATTTGCTCTACTCTGTATTGAGTACTCTTTTAAGAATAGTGTTTTTGGTTATTGAAATTTATTCCGTATACACCAATCCCATACTTACATATATATATATATATATATATATATATATATATATATATATGGGCTGACTATCAGTTTAAGAAAGACCAAGGTAATGTTCACACCACCTCCTGGTCAACCGTATCGCGAACCAAAATACTTGTTGATAGCAAGAGGCTGGAGGTTGACGGATGTCTTTGAATACTTTGGAAGCACACTCTCACGAGATGGGACACTAGATGCTGAAATACATCATCGCACCAAGAAAGCTTCTAAATCTTCTGCATGCTTGGAGAAGCGGGTGTGGTCTGACAGAAACTCTCCTTTTGTACTCTTCAGAAATGTGGACACCATACAGACGTCATATTAACACTCTTGAAAAAGTACACCAAAAGTTTCTCAGAAGAATCATAAATATTTCAAAAGCAGTCTTTTGTACCTGACACAGAAATTCTGGAGAAAGCTAATATTCACAGTATTGAGAAGCTAATCATTCTCAATCAAGTGCGCTGGGAAGGTCTCTTGGTGCGCATGGATGACTCAAGGTTGCCTAAACGTGCCTTTTATGGTGAACTATCTTCTGGCAAGCGTCCCAGACAAATCTAGAAATCGCTTTAAACATTGCATCAGAGCTCTTGGGATATCAGTTGACATGTGGGAACTGGAGGCTGAATGTCGACCAACTTGGAGAACGACAGTTCATCAAGGTTGTAACCAGTTTGAAAAGAACAAGGTGGAACATTCTAAGGTTAAGCGCAATCTTCGTAAAGGTAATTTTGAAGCGCTAACTTCCACTCTAACCTTATGTATGTAGATTATGTGGTAATTTTCTCTTTCAAAGGCAGGTCTTCAAAGTCAACTTTGGTCTCATCAGGCTCGATCCATTGAAAGAAGCCGGTAATCAATCCTTGTGTCTTTTTGTACACTCTGCCGTAAAGTATGCAAGTGAGCTTCTGGATTAACAAGACACATGAAAATTCACGTTGATGCCCTGCTTGTTGAGCTTGGGGATTTCACTTTCAGGTGAAACATTTGCGCAAAAGCTTGTAAAAGTAAGACTGGTTTAAACAGACATCTGAGCTCTCATGATCGATGAACCTGAAAATTATCTGGCAAAAAAACAATTACTATATATATATATATATATATATATATATATATATATAGTAATTGTCACTTCTTGACAGAAGAAAACCATCTCCACAATAAATTTCTTTTGTTTTTTTTGTTATATATATATATATATATATATATGTCTGTGTGTGTATGTTTGTATGTGGGTGCATGTGTGTGCGTATTCATTTCTCTCTTCAAGTATATATCTTCCTACATAGGCCACTTTGTTTTGTTGCCTGTCTGCCTGTTTCTAACTCTCTAGCTCACTCTTTCAACACACACACAGACACACACAGACACACACAGACACGCACAAACACACACACACACACACACACACACACACACATATATATATATATATATATTGTGTGTGTGTGTGTATTTAGACACCATTTGTTCATTAATGCATGTTTCGTTAAATAATATAGACAATGAAGCAAATATCGCATTGCGGTTCATGAAAAACTGAATGCATTATACGAAGGTACTATCACTCTTCCTAACAAAATTGATAAATTCCTTAACGTTTCAAACTATGAACTAACTAAGCACAAAAAAGAATTGCTTAACCTTGCAGCTAGCTGTCATATATCTCCATAGGTTCAGTACTGGGTTCGACATTTATCAATTTCTACAGGTCTATGTCATGAACCGCAATGCGATATTTGCTTGCTGCGTTTCATATGCACGAATTAATCGTTGAATAGCACTTCCATGAAAACAAAACAAACTATCATTGTTGCAATGTCCGCATAACCAATCTAAAACAAAAGATTACCATCTTTGTTATATAATTCATTGTAATGTACTTGTAATCTCGGATGATGGCCTATGTTAGCCGAAAGCTTAGGATTAACAATAAAAACATGTATCAACATGTTGATTTTCTTTCGTGTTTCAGTGAAAATGCTAAAAAGCTTATTCGACAATATGAAAGGAATTTACTTAAAATAAATAAACAAAACTTGTCTATATTATTTAAGGAAATATACATTAATATATATATATATATATATATATATATATATATATATATATATATATATATATATATATATATATATTGTTTGGTTACTGGGTTAGTTTTTGTGTCGTTGGGCTGGCCGAAAACTTTTCAGCTCCCCCCACAACGTATATATATATATATATATATATATATATATATATATATATATATATATGATTATTTATTCGAAAATTGTAACATAAACATGTTATAAAATCACGACAAAAATAGCCATTTCGTTTCAACACTTCTGGTGTCTTATCAAGTGATGGTGTTGAACATCATCACTTGATGAGACACCAGAACTATTGAACCAAAATGGCTATTTTTTTAGTGATTTTATAACATATTTATGTTATAATTTTCGAATAAATAATTATATTTGCTCTACTCTGTATTTGTTGGTTATTCGAATTTATTCTGTATACAAATATCCTATACTTATATATATATATATATATATATATATATATATATATATATATATATATATATATGTACCACGCTCTCTAACTAATGGAATCTGTTTCTTTCTATTTCAGTCATTTTTTTTTTGTTATGGATTCAGGAAATGATTCAAACTACGCCCATTCTTTTTCTTTCTCTCTTTTCTTCGAGAACATAAGATGGGAATAATTCCTCCCAAAATATGCACAGAGTCAGCCGTTGATTAACAAACAAGAAATATCTTTGCTTTTTGTTAACGTTTCCAGAAAATTCTCATTATCTTCTAAAGACTGCCACCAGATGTGATTCAACTTTTGCTTCTTCTGCCTCAGTTCCGTTTGAATTTTACATCACTGACCTCATTGAAGCTTACGTGATGTTTCTATAAATAGCGAAAGAAGGCCACAAACTGAGCAAAAAAATCCACCACAGCTGAGTTTCGTATGTACTTAAGTAAACATTTGACAGCTTTTTGAAACCACTGAAATCATTTAGTGTAGATAACTACTTGTGTTTAAAAAAAAACCTACATTCCACCAAAATTAGGTAATTCCTTTAGTAATGTGGGGCATCATTGCTGTGTAGTTTTCATCCCGTTTAAAATATAATGGATTTATTCTAATTTTGTTCTTACTTTTCTTGTTGTAGATATTGTGTTGAGTGATCGTTCTAGTTTTTATATGATGAATAAAATGAAAAATGAAAATAAAAGCCAATACAAAATATTTATAAATTGCAAAACTTCAAATATGTATAAATATAATAGTTTTTCGTTTTATTCTACAACAATAAAAATGATTGTAATTAACGCAATTATTACGACTAAAACCAGAAACTCCTTGTTACTACTTGACAGATATATTCAGAAAGCTATTTGACCGATCATAATAGTTTAACATATCACTTGCTAAATATTAAGAAAAAACATTTTCTGCTATTTACCCGACGATATTTACGAAGGGTTGATGGAAGAGATTTTTGGCGGCTTAACAACCCTTTTCTAGGTTATTTAAATTCAGAATATATTTTTAGATTCTAAGAATTTTTTGCGATTTACTGATTCAAGTCCTACCAATTAACCCATAGCTTGGGGGAGAAGAGGCGTATTTATACTTTTCGCGTAAATGAATATAACGAACCAGGCTGGAAATTGGAATTCGACTTTCGAATCGAGTCGCTATTGATTTCAACGCCCACACATCCAAGCTTACAGAACCTGGTATTCCCAAGCGGTCACCCATCTAAGTACTGACCAGGCTTGACGTTGCTTAACTTCAGTGATTGTACGAGAACCGATGTTTCAACGTGATATGGCAGTAATACCCACCTATAGTGAAATATACATGGAAAAGATCAATATTAAAAAACTGAATTTGTAATTTTCAAAAATTCAAATATGCGAAAATAGGATTCATTTTATTGTTAGAATGATGTTTTAAAACAATTCGTGGTTAAACTGAAGCCTCTGCAACTTCTTTTTCACCTTTCAAACAATGCACAAGAAGTTTACTATGATCTTTGAATACAAACTCGTGCATATAATTGATAACAGAAGCCATTGGTTTATACGAACGGCTTCCCATATTTAATACTTCTCGTTTTCACTCTCGCGTGGTCATGTGTGACGTCATGAGCTGCGTGTGATTTTCGCTTCCAGCCTCTCGTATGCACGAAGTTTCTTGTTGCTTGAAAATCTACCATGTAAACAAATTCAGAATATCATTATTGTTTTGTCCGTGTATTGTTTAATATATTGTAATGTAATTGTCATCTTTGATAATGGCTTATATAATACAAAAGCTTAGATAGGATTAAAAAATATGTATCAATATTGTGATCGTGTCTTTATTATTTAATGGCACATGCATCAATATATATATATATATATATATATATATATATATATATATATATATATATATATATATATATATATATATAAGAAGTACTTATTAAAAGAATTATAACATAAACATGTTATAACATCACGACAAAAATATCCAATTTTATTTCAACACTTCTCGTGTCTTGTTAAGTGGTGTTGATTGCACTATCACTTGACAAGACGCCAGAAGTGTTGAAACAAAATAGCCTCACACCATCACTTGACAAGACACCACACACACACACACACACACACACACACACACACACACATACATATATATATATATATATATATATATATATAAACATATATATGCACATTTCATTGAATACGACAGACAAGGTGCATTGATTTAGTTTTTTTATACAATTTCTCATGTGATCTAATAATATTTTCTTTTGAGATGATAAATTATTTCTTAAACTATTTCTTATTTACCAGTTAAAATATTTCATCCTTGAAAATGGCTAAATGTACAGCCGAAAGCGCTCGAAAAAAAGAACATTCGGACAGTTTTTATATAATTTATCATCTGAAAAGAAGAAATATTAGATCACATGGGAAATTGTATAAAAAACTAAATCAATACACCTTGTCTGTCGTTTTCAATGAAATGTGTATGAAAGAAGGATTGTTGCCTAAATACACACCGACAGACAGACAAACACACACACACACACAGACATATATATATATATATATATATATATATATATTTAAAGACTTTATATATATATGTATATATATATATATATATATATATATATATATATATATATATATATATATATATAACGTATTATATTTTTGTCGTTATATAACAGTTATGGCTATGTTTTTCGTCCGATTTTTGGTTTGATTTTTATAGTCTAATTAATATTTTGGTAATAATGGTTTCTTAATTTGTTTATTATTTACTTTATTTATTTGGGTTCATTGATTTTGTTTTTTATTTTTTATTTATTCATTCTATTTAGTCTATTCTAACGGAAGTGATTTGGTAATTAGTTTGGGTTAATTTATTTTACTTATTTTATTGTCATTTTGTTTATTTATTTATTTTATTTTATTTTCAGTTTTCGATTTTTAAGTAACGTAGTAAAAATTTGTTTTCATGTCTGCATTTTGAGATGAGTTCGGATCGTTTATTTAATCATTTATTTTGGTCTGGGAAGGTAATGATAGCTGTTTTTTCCTCAAGCAAAGTTTGCAAGTTTTGGTTTGGTTGTTGTAGGCTGTTGATCTTTTCCTTATTTTCCAAGATATTTTTGGTGTGGTGTTAGTTTTGTTTTTTTGCAAAACAAGCGTACCAATATAATGTAGCTGACCGTAAATTGGGTAGAATTGAACAACATCTAAAAACACATTCTTCTTCACCTTCACGATAGAAATCATACTTATTGACAACTCTCTCTCTTTCTCTCTCTCTCTCTCTCTCTCTCTCTATATATATATATATATATATATATATATATATATATATAGGAAGCATATCTTCATCTTGTTTAATAGAGATATATTATATTTATTTACTTTCTTATAGCACATTCCTGTTCACCTTCACGATACAAATCATACTTATTGACAACTCTCAATCTCTCTCTCTCTCTCTCTCTATATATATATATATATATATATATATATATATATATATATATATGTGAGTGTGTGTGTATATATATATATATAGGCAGCATATCTTCATCTTATTTAATTGAATAATAGATATATTTATTTACTTTCATATAACACATTGCTGTCACGTTCATAACACGTTCATAACACGAATATAATAAAGAAATCTTCCAATTATCGAGGAACTCTACATTAAAAGCAAGGAACCAACACTCAACATAATTTATTACGAGTGTAGCGTCAACGTGATGAAGTGTATATAACACAAATTTAATTTTGCAAAGCTACATCATAATTTCATCATAACATCAAGAAACTGATTAGACCACTGTAAATGATTTTTATAAACTAAACAGACATATGTCTGTATTATTCAATGAAACACAAGCACACACACACACACACACACACACACACACACATATATATATATATATATATAGTGACATAGAAAGCCAGGAAAAGTTTTATGGTTATAATTGCTGTTACTTATTAAGCTTAAAGTCACGAGTATTAGGCACACAGTGATGATCAAATTCACGATACATTAGTAAGAGTCTACAGAAATAGATGCCTGTTTTATGATTAAAAGTGATTCAGTATATCTGCATGAACTGAAAAACTACAACTTGATTATAAATACATTTTCTTCTTGTACTGTTTTCCGGCTTTTAAGGAGGAAATATAAAAATCCCTTGTGAGCCGTGTAACATTCCCTTAATTAAAAAGACAAGCGATAGATCTACACCTTTATGTCCCTGGCGGAGACCAGCGAACTAGAGCATTTATTTTCTCTCCAATTTATGCAACTAGCAATGTTTTTTTTCAGTTTTATCAAAGTTTTATGAGCTATTCTTAATACACTGAGGCGAAATGTTTTCCGCACCGGTCGACCTATTCTTATTTTGAATAAAAAAACAAAAATACAAAACAATTTCTCTTAAATCCCATGCAGAGGTCGATTCGCATTTGCATTAATTTTTTTATAGTATATATATATATATATATATATATATATATATATATATATATATATATATATATATATATATACACAGAGAGAGAGAGAGAGAGAGAGAGAGCCTTTTGAGAATTTTTTTCTCAGCATCAGACGGATCTTAAGTTTAAAGCATTGTACTTCAAAGCCTAATACGAAGGGAAAAGTTAGAAGGTTCCTAAAGATTATGCGAAGAAGTCAACCAAAAAGCAATATATATATATATATATATATATATATATATATATATATATATGTGTGTGTGTGTGTGTATATTATTTTAATACGTGCAGTACTCAGTGGAAAGCTCTCAGTATCAGTGATACAGATACAATTTTCAGTTGCATGGATATGACTATGTGACCCTGGGTTTCACGCTTTTGCGATCATCAAAAACAGTTTGTCTTATGATCGCAAAGCGTGAATATATATATATATATATATATATATATATATATATAAATATATGATCGAGCAAAGCCCGAATTGTGGTTTTGGCATAGATCTTTCCCGATTCTCGAAATATACTTATTTGCTCTGATTCGTATCCAAACGTAAACAAAGACGATTTTTAGGAATGGATTTTTCACTTATTAATTCGGCATATCTCTAATTTATTTGTATAGATAATATTTTTTTACTGGGTAGTCATAACGGAGTAGATGGTCTGTTTTTATTTATTTATTAAACAATATCTTTTTTATGTCTATCAATCGGCCTGGATATTTCGAGAAATCTTTTTAGAAAATTTGTGCCCTTCTGCCGAACTATATTTCTCGAAATATTCAGGCCGGTAGGCGAACATATATAAATATACTGTTTAATATATACATGAATAAAAACAGAGCATCTATTCAAATAGTGTGTTAATAAAGGGACACGATTTTGTAAGGGACACGATTTACCATCCCGAGGAGGCGTGCTGGCGCGCACGCGCGTACACCCATACACATATATATATATATATATATATATATATATATATATATATATATATATATATATATATTAGATGAGATAATTACTGAAATGCTCTTGTCCTGGTCGCCTTCCATTAATCTAAGGAAATAATTTTTCGTGTTTATTCTATCTATCTATCTATCTATCTATCTATCTATCTCAGTTCAGTATCTATCTGTCTGTCTGTCTGTCTATCTATCTATCTATCTATCTATCTATCTATCTATCTATCTATCTATCTACTAAGTTCAGTATCTATCTATCTATCTCAGTTCAGTATCTATCTATCTATATATCTATCTATCTACTAAGTTCAGTATCTATCTATCTATCTATCTATCTATGTGTGTGTGTGCGTGTGTGTTTTTGTGTGAGATAAAAAATACCGTGAACATTTCTGCCAACATTTATACAGACAGTGACTGGTTCCTATTATTGTGAAAGTGAATGAATCCTATTATTGTGCCAAGAGATTTATTCTAGTTCCCGCCAAGTTATTTTTATGGCAATAAGTAGATAAAATAGCACTCTTAAAATTTAGACTGTCAAAACCATCCAACCTATGAATTCGCCATTACATATTTTATTTATAAAGTCTGCTTTTTATAGCGAAACGATACGACATTCGCTTTGTAAGTACTTTTCTTTAACAGACTCATTCGGTAAGCCAAATAAAGCATCCAGTTGCAATATGAACAACCAGCGACAATAGGAAAACAAAATAGCCCTGCTGGGTAAGAAGCTTAAAGACGAGATAAAAATGTTAGCAGACGGTTTCAGTAAAAAGAGTATGAAGCCAAATACAAGAGTGGTAAGAATTAAGTTAAAAGGAATTTTAAAAGACTGGCTGGAAGGCCGCCATTTTGCATTAAATTGAAAGCATAACTAGCCTGAAAACGGATCGCCACAAATGTTTCTGTAAAAAGCGGTAACTGGTGTCTATCAAAGATGCCACTAATCAGGTAACTTTTTGTTTATCGTTTCAGCTTGATAAAATATTAGTTTTGTTTTTGTTTAAAAATTTTCTTTATTTAAAATAATTCTTTTTTGTCCTTTTTCTTTTTTTTTCTTTGTCTTTTTTCTTTGTCTTTTTCCTTTGTTAAGGGAATTAAGTTTACAAAAAAGACAAATAACACAAAGAAAAAATTATGTCTTTTTTCTTTGTCTGTTTTTGTAAACATAATTCCCTTAATTTATACGAAAGTAACATACAAAATGTTCAGTATTGCGATACTGGCTTTTTTACAAAACCGACAGGGTGTCAGAAAAAAGGAAACCGATTTTTTTTTAATAATAATGGGTATAAAGTAATTAATAATAACAAAACAAAAGTCATTGAAACAAAGCAAGTTCAGTCGACCAATGATGACAATTCCAGAACAACGTAACTATAAACAATGTTTTCTATCCTCTGCCAGCCGCTATGATGGAGAAAGCATTACCTCGAACCGTCGCCAGTGAGACACGCTGCAAGAGCCACTCCGTTTCGCGAGGCTCGTTCCTTAATCGAGACGCAATCGCGCCAGTCCTCCGAAGGAACACCATCGAACGAGGACCAATAACCCCTGGAGTCTCCACTGCCTGCCACAGAAGTAAAAAAATATCTATCAGCAAGAGAAGAATATTTAGCTATTTAAGCTAAAAGTGATGTAGAAACTGTATTTGAATGAAATTTCTTA
>OZ038498.1:72971385-73011385 GCA_964036315.1 Acanthosepion esculentum
CTTATATATTTTTTATATCCCAGAAAATAAACTTGATAAGGCTGGGACGAAACCGGTTGTTCTGCTTTAGCTTTTTAAAATGCCATATAAATTCTGCCGATTACTAGGTATCGTTAAATATTGTACCATAAAAACCTTATTTAAATATACATACATACGGACGGTACTGGATGTGTCCCCATTCACATAAATACAGTAGTAAATACTGTATGTTGGTCTGCAGTTGGAGATTCATCTCCAGCTGTGCTAGTCAAACTCTTTGCCTCTGGACAGAGAGAATCCCCAGGCGGGGCTGTGTCGATGGCAGAGTCTCGTCTCGGGAAACAGCTACCTGGCCCCGTATTATACGGGGTCTACATGGAAAATTTGGCCAAGCCTTTGGGCACGTATAACCCACATTAACTTCGGCCTTGTACCACATTTGATTACGTGGGGCGGGTGTAAAATCTTTCCAAATGTTTTATATTTCCGAGCGCTTTCGGCTATACCTTTAGCCATTATCAGGGATGATTCGATTTTTCAGCTTAATTGAGTGTGTGCATTATGTGTATGTCTTAGTGTGTAGTAGGGATGTTTTAATTTCCGAATACGGTTAGCACATTGTGGCCTTATTCGTAGTTGTTTTTTTTTTCTTTTTTATTATTAAAGCTTCCATTATTTTTTATCTTTTTTTACAGGTGGATGCAGTTAATATATTTGTGTATTCTACTAGTATGTTTCTAATGGAGTCTGGTATGTTTATGTGTGTGTTTAAATGGGTTCTAATGGAGCTGTGATCAGATAGGTGTAACGTAAGACGTCTGATTAAGCATTTGGACAGTTTTTACACACTCTTTGTCCAGGAAAGAAAGCTGTTGTTGGAACACAAGAAAAATTAAATAAAAAGCTTAAACGTAGTACCTTGTCTATCGTTTTTAATGAAACATGCATAAACGAAGGATTGCTGTCTAAATGTACAACTATATATATAGTTATATATATATATATATATATATATATATATATATATATATATATATATATATATGTATATATATATATATATATATTGCCGAGTTCCTTTTGACTACCTAGAATAGCTAATAATGTAAGTTCACAGACTACTTCAACACTTTTGTATACATATGAGGATTTGTTTTCCATCCAGTCTGCTTCGCTTTTCTTATAAATAATTTTCTCATTTCTCAGTAGATTTCCCTATTGAATGCTGGCGTTAGCTTCTGCGTATCGAGAAATATGAAGAGAATTCTTATCGTCATAGAGAAAACTGTTAACACCATCGTGCTGACAAATAGAACAAACACTGCCACACCTAATTATATATATATATATATATATATATATATATATATATATATATATATATATATATATATATATATAAACATTACATTAATAAAACTATTAATATCATTAAACGAACTTTAATAGCAACACCTTAATATGCAACAAAAATTGGGTTGCCACCTCTTCTGAAATTTTAAGATTTTTTCCTATAACTTTTTTAAAGAAGCTATAGGAAAAAATCTTAATTTTTTTTATTAATGTAATGTTTTATTTTCCAGTCAACAATTAAACAATTAGCAAGAATTACTCCCAAAATTGGATGACAACAAAAAACTTCCTGCCTGGGTTTATCGAAACAAAGTCGGATATTCAAGCACGAAGAAATTACACAGCTAAATATGGAAAACAAGCTCTGACACCTGAGTTCATTCTTATGACATTTTGGACACTTTGCCTCTTTATCTCTCTCTATATCTATCTATCTATCTATCTATCTATCTATCTATATATATATATATATATATATATATATATATATATATAAATATAGGTAACTATACTCGTGTCGAAAAACCTTCGAACTCTTGATTTAACAACAGCCAAATCAATCACGAAGGAAAAGAAGGTTTTAAAAAAAGAAAGAGCCAGGAACATGAAAGTCTGTCGAAAATAATCGCACAGATACAGGTTCAAGGCCCAAAGAAAAAACCCCGATACGAGTAAACAACTAACTAAAGAGCTCAATACAAGCGTAGAGCAAACCTAGTCAAACCTAATGAGCCAGACACACCTACCAAGGTTTCACTTAGGCAGATCGTCAGGACCCTGACGATCTGCCTAAGTGAAACCTTGGTAGGTGTGTCTGGCTCATTAGGTTTGACTATATATATATATATATATATATATATATATATATATACATAGTTAGTTATTTAAACCTACAGAGCCAACCTACCAAGTTTTCACCCGAGCAGATATATATATATATGATCAAATAAATAAATATGAATAAATGTACACTCTGGTGCTCACACATATATACACACACTCACACACACACACACACACACACACACACACACACACATATATATATATATATATATATATAATATAGAAAAAACAACTGAAAAGTTGCAAATTAAAAAAATGAATTTTTTTTGTGAAAGTATTTATTTATATTTTATATATATATATATATATATATATATATATATATGATATTTCAGATCGGCCCCGATCTTTCTTCAGAAATGGCTGTTTTCAGAAGATTTTCACGGATGGTTAGTTTATGGTTGTTGATTGCTCTTCGACAACCATAAACTAACCATACGTCAAAACAATCGTTATTCCCCCATAACTGAACATTTTAATCAACCAGGACACTCATTAGAAAACTGTAAATGTGTATTGATAGATTCTGATTTCAGTTCCACATACACACGCAGAAAAAAGAAAAATAGTGGATTTTAAAATTAAATACATATAAACTAGGGTTAAATAAAGACTTGGGTATTTTAAATATTTATAAATATTTCAATAGTTAAACAAAAAAATTTTGTTAGATATAGTTAAAAAAATTTTTTAAACAACATCTAAAATATTACTACAGCTAGATTTATGTTAGAAATATTCAAACACAGTTGCATTCCATATCACGTGACGTCCGCGTCTCGCGACGGTCGCTACTTAATGTAAACAAACTTCTGAACACAGCCATTTCTGAAGAAAGATCGGGGTCGATCTGAAATATCATATATATATATATATATATATATATAAATACTTTCACAAAAAAATTCAATTTTTTTTAATTTGCAACTTTTCAGTTGTTTTTTTTTATATCATATACATATTAAGAAAGTATACGTGGCTTCTCATTATGCTATATATATATATATATATATATATATATATATATATATATATATATATATTAATACATGTTTGATTAAATAATATAGATAAGCGTTGTCTATATATTTTATGCAAGTTTTTTTCATATAGTCTGATAATCTTAATAACATTATCATTAAATAATGAAAGAAAATCACAATATTGATACATACTTTTTTTTATTTAATCCGATCTGAGCTTTCGGCTTACATAAGCCATTATCAAAGATGACAATTACACAATATATTTATGCAATACACGAACAAGAAATTGATGATAGTATTATTTGTTTACATGGATGATTTCCAAGCAACGATAAACACGTGCATATAAAGCGCTGAAAGCGAAAATCGCACGACAGCTCATGACGTCACACATGACCACGCCTAAATACACACAATATATATATATATATATATATCCTTTGGTGTAAATAAAAACGTTCTGAATACAATATAACAGGGGTATTAAGTATCTATTAATAAATATAGATAATACCCGATGCCAATTTTTTCTGACCAATTTTCTTCTCAAAATTCAGCATCAATTCAACCGACATAAAATCAAATCCTAAATATGAATAAAAGTCCTGATTAAATGTCGGACGTTTAAAAAGAGGTTAGAATACAGGATTTGTCTCTATAATATGAATTTACAGAAATAAAAAAAAATCGTAAATTTGGCTAAAATCTTTTGAGCCAATATCAGCTGGATTAAAGCAACATCCGTACTGAAGACCTTGGACATATACTTTTACGCATATCATCGGCAACCATCTTCTTAATGAAAAGATAAAAACAAAAGGTCTCCGCTGAACAACCATGTTTTTATCGATTTAAGTCTCACTTAACGCCTCTTGGCTAGTCTGTCTTCAATAAGCTCACTTTGGAAGGAAATAACTGTATATATTGAATTTTTTCGTTTTCTGTTTACAATTGTGAAAAAAAAAACACACAATCGAGAATAAATACAAATGAACAAGATGAAATAGTAAAAATCAAGCTAAATAATTAATTAAATATTGATTAACGGATTTTTGTTTTCATCGAAAAAACACAAGACAATAAAATCGTACAAACTAAATCGTTTATCGATACGTTCACTGTTTATCTTATGTCTTTGCCTTATGTCTCAAGCTGAGACTTTTGTTTTTCTTTTTAACAAACATTTTGTACTTGGAAAACATCCTTGGGAGTTTCTTAACACTGTTATTAAACAAAGTGAGATTCCATTATACAAATCAATGTCTTCTCAATAAACTTTCTATTAAGCAACCGATGTCGTTAAAATTGTCAGGATAAGTTATGGGGCCTGTGTTAAAACGGGAAACAGTAATATAACACGCATATGCGATGTGTCAGTGAAATTAACCGATATTTTGGGGATTTATTCATGAATAAAAATGTATGTTGTACTTTTTATAATAAAAGATGAAACTTTCATTATGTTTTTTATGAGCAATCTAGTTTCAGATTATAATTTTTTTAAGTGCCATATTATTTCAGGACATGGCCGATCATGGCTCTTTATAGCCTCCTTTCCTATTGTCTTTGAATTGCAGTGGCTTGGGAAACATAACAGGGAGATTTCATTCTTTTAGACTGGCTTCCACTCAAGACTAGAGAGGCCGGTCTACCTCGTTATTTCAGCCAAAGCTAGAGAGAAAAACGTCAGCTTAATGTCTTTCGCAAGGGTATTTTTGCGAAAATGAGTAACTAGACTGGAAACTGAAATCGAATTGCCGATTCTAGGTTCCGCGCCGATAACAGTGAGACATAATTTATAATATCTAACCTTCTTAAAATATTGCTAAAAACATATTTGAGCTGTCTGTTCTTATTATGAATAATGCAATAGAATCCAAAGGATATCGTCACATTGGATCAATAGCTTCATCTATCGCACGGAAAGTTGGTTCACTGTGTCGCGCCAGAAGGTTTTTCTCGTCTGAGTCCATCCTTCAAATCTACAAATCTACCATTCGTCCTTGCAATGAATACTACTGCCATATATGGTCTGGTGCCTCCCGCTGTTCGTCTCGAGGTCCTAGACAAAATCCAGAGACGGATATGCAACGTGATAGATCCTGATCTGTCATCTCGACTACAGACACTTTCTCACAGTCATGGGGTGGTTTCCCTCTGTCTTTTCTACAAATATTTTCATGGCAACTGCTCTAACAAGCTACTATCACTGGTACCTCAACTGCTACTAGGTTGGCATCTCGGTCCCACTCTTTCACTGTGGAAGCAGTTAAATGTAACCGCCTCTTCTGCTCCAACATCTTCTCTCGCACTTCCTGACAGTGGAACTCCCTTCCTCTTATTTGCTTCCCGGATAGCGATAATCTTCATATATTCAAATGTAATGTCAATCGACATCTTCTGATGCCTTGATCTTGATCCCCGTCCTTCTGTTTATCCTTTCCTCAAACACCCCCTCTTTACTCTTGCTCTCAATTTCTGTAACCCCTTGCGTGCTACTGCCACTCCCAACTAGCTTCGGGTGAAATGCTTAAAAAAAAAACAACATATCCGGTATAAATAGGTTATTTTACTATTTCACATGTTAATATGAGCCTCTTACCAAAGACGCAATCCAAAAGCTAAGATACAGGAAAGTTTCGTTGGAAACAAAGACTACCGAACTGTTACGTGATATCTGTCCTCCTGTATTGCAACGAATGCTGGACAATCTCCTCAAAGATGAAGAAGAAACTCAAATCTATAGAAATTTGTTTATACAGAAGGATGCTAAGGATACTATGGGCCGAACATGTGAGCAAGAACAAAGTTTTGGAAAGAAGGAAAGAAGAAACTTATATATAACATCACGGAGAGGCGGTTGAAATGAGAAAGGAGTGCTTGGAAAATCTGATACTCACAGGACGGATAGAGGAAAACAGAGACAATGGAAAGCAACAATAATGGGTTGAGCAAGTGGATGGCGGAACAGGGTTTGGGATAAATAACAAAAAGGTAAAACTTATTAGGAGCTACAAGAGACAGGAGGAGATGGAGGGCTATGATCGTCTGCAGCCTGAAGGGACACGGCACATAAAAGAAGGACTTTCTACAACGTTCATCAGACTTTAAACTATTAATTTCTTTAACTTTTCTACTCTTGATTTGAACATTACTCGCAACAGTTTTTATTGCATTCCAAATGTCTTATTTGATTGAATATATTTTTCTTTCTCATATACAGGGTGATTGAAAAGTAACTCGCTAATTAATGTATAATGGTCTCTCATGTCTAATAAGAGAGTCCGTCATACATGAAATAGGTAGTTACGTTTCAATCACCCAGTATATCCCATTTAACTAGATGAATGTTTGGAATGATTGGGAGGCCAGTCCAATATTATGATACCTTTGAAAACTGTTTTTACTCAAAATCACCAATCGTCATGTGACAGAATAGGAAGGAACATTATCTTGCATAATATACTCTTCTGTATAATGCTTCCTGTTTCTGAGATTTGCAATTCTAAAAAGTTTTGTCCGCGAACTATAAATAATTCTTGAAGGAATCTATAACGTTACGGCCTACAATATTAGCTAAAAATATTACTTAACCTCACTTATTTGTCTTGTAAGTCATATTGCTTTACTATTTCTATGAAGCAGCCAGTCTTCGTCAGTTTCGTCCAATGTAGCTCTACATTCATCACTAAAAATTACGGTTGAATTCTCATGTACTTCTTCGGCCAAATTTTTTTCTATTATTTACTTAAAGGCGGTAGCTTGTTTCCTTTCCTAATTTTGGCTATTGTTCTGCTTCATTTAACGCTTTACTTTCACTAAGTAAGCTTATTCAATTTTTATTTTTGCCGTTCAAACAATTATACTTTTTTTGTGACATTCTTAAAGTCAGTTTGTTGTCCCTGTCTTGCCAATATCTGTTTGTCTTCTTGAGATGAGCTATTTAATTCTTTACACTATTTACATTGTTCGAACTGTCGTCGTCATCTTTGTTGCCATATTCATGAAGATTCGGCCGTTACGGGTGCTAGAGAAAAACAATAATAACAACAAAGTTGCAATCTGAGCTTTCGTAAAAAAATGGTTACTGAGACATTAGGTTTATAAGTCCCAAAAATTCATACCTCAAGGACACAGTGGATAAAAGCGTTGGTTGAATCCAGTGCATTGACATAAAGAGTTGTGAGTTCGATACCTGTATACAGCTGAGGTGAACGAAAACGCTTGTAGAGTTGAGTTAAAGGGAGATAACTGATACTGAGACACCCGGAAGAGGAATGACATATGGAACCAGATAAGTCTAGCTTGGGGTACGAAATAAAGAGTTCAGTTCGAAATTCCAATCAAGAAGGCCGGTGCGTACAACGACCGAAATGCTGTAAATATGGCAACAAAGATGTCCGAACAATGTAAATAGTGTAAAATATTTTGCCAATGTTTTCGATTTCTTTTTAATTCTTTGATTTCTGTCCGACGTTTTTGTAATTGTCAAAGTCATATTCCAACCATACAGTAATTTTACAATAATTTATTTTTCTTCGTAATCTGTATATTTCTTTTGGTCATTGACAATCTTTATCTACATCTGGAAGTAAAGAATAAATGAGAGTTATCATATATTTATTCTACTCAAGTCAGATTTTTATATTCGTCTCAGAGTTAATACTACTGTTTATAACACTATGAACAATACTGCTTGTAGGACTTGTGAATTCTCTCGCCCTTATTTTGTTGGTTTAACTGGCATGTCGCATCGATTTCTGCTGCTTTAATATGTACACTGTGACGTTTTCCTTGCTTACAACTACCAGATTTTGGTCTTCTTAAGTGGATAGAGCAAGTCGTGTAACGGTTATAGGATCGGAATTTAAAATTGGCGAGAGGAGTTCGAATTCCGTTGGAGAGCGATGCATTCACATTCTAACAAATACTCTTGTGAAAATTTTTAATTCATCTCTTCCTCGCAACGATTGGTTAAATTCAGGAACTCTCTAAACTTGGTTGACAAACGAGAACAGGAGAAGGAAAGATTTGAATTCAAAACAGTGCGTGGCTTTGGCGGGGCAGACACTTGAACTGTAACTAAGATACGCTCAAGATAGTTGCAGCATAAACCATAGGTTGGCTGTAGGTTTTGAGGAAAACTCAAATGGGCCGGAATAGAGGGGCATGAGTTGAAATGGGAAGCAATGATGAAGATGAGAAGTCATCCTGATAAGCAATGGGACTTCAAGCCAAAATATCTCTGATGATAAAAAATATAAAGGGTGCAGTCTGGATTGGGAAATCCCATGAAAATTTTCTCTTCTACATTGTGCTGATACGATTTGTGTAAATCGTCGATCTTCTACGATTTTCATGAGGGCTCTTAAACTACCGAGGGTCGATCTTCTACGATTTTCATGAGGGCTCTTAATCTACCGAGGGTCGATCTTCTACCATTTGCATAGTTCTTAATGCATGAGAGCTCTTAAAATGCAGAGTGTCGATCATCCACCATTTGCACAGTACTTAATGCATGAGAGCTCTTAATCTGCCGAGTGTCGATCATCCAAAATTTGCAAAGTTCCTTATGCATGAGTGCATTTAATCTGCTGAGTGACGAGCTTCCACCATTTGCACAGATCTTAATGCATGAGTGCTCTTCATCTCCCGCACGTCGATCTTCCACTATTTGCATAATTCTTAATGCAGAATGCCCTTACTTTGCTGAGAGACGATCTTCTAAAATTTGCACGGTTCTTAATGCATGGTTGCTATTAATCTGCCCAGTGTCGATATACCACCTTTTGCACAGATCTTAATGCATGAGTGCTCTTAAACTGCTGAGTGTCGATCATCCAGCATTTGCAGTGTTCTTAATGTACGAGTGCCCTTAATCTGCCGAGTGTAGATCTTCCACCATTTGCACAGTTCTAAATGTATGAGTGCTCTTAATATTCCGAGTGTCGATCTTCCACCATTTCCATAGTTCCTGATACATGAATGCGTTTAATCTGCTGAGTGTCGAGATCCCACCATTTGCACAGTTGTTAATTCATGAGTGCTCTTAATCTGCCGATTGTCGATCGTCCACCATTTGCAAAGTTCTTAATGTTAAATGCTCTTAATCTGCCGAGTGTAGACATTCCACCATTTGCACAGTTCTTAATGCATGAGTGCTCTGAAAGTGTCGAACTTCTAACATTTGCATAGTTCTTAAAGCATGTGTGCTCTTAATCTTCTGAGTGTCGATCTTCCACCATTTGCACATTAATTAATGCATGAGTGCTCTTAAGCTGCCGAGCATCGATCTTCTACCATTTGCATAGTTCTTAATGCAAGACTGCTCTTAATCTGCCGATTGACGATCTTCCACCATTTGTATATGGTCTTAATGCATAAATGCTCTTAATCTGCCGAATGTCGAACTTCCACCATTTGCATAGTACATAATGCATGAGTACTCTTAATCTGCTCAGTGTCGATCTTCAACCATTTGCATAGTACATAATGCATGAATGCCCTTAATCTGCCGAGCGCCGATTTTCAACCATTTGCATAGTACATAATGCACGAATGCTCTTAATCTGACGAGCATCGATCTATCACAATTTGCAGAGATTTTAATGCATGAGTGCTCTTAATCTGACGAGCATCGATCTTCCACCAGTTGCACAGATCTTAATGAATGAGGATTATTAATATGCCGATTGTCGATCTTCCACAATTTGCACACTTCTTAATACATGAATGCTCTGAATCTGTCGATCTTCCACCATCTGCATAGGTCTTAATGCATGAGACCTCTTAATCTGCCTAAGCGTCGATGTTCAACCATTTGCATATTTTTTAATACATGAGTGCTCTTAATCTGCCGAGTGTCGATCTTCCACCATTTGCACAGTTCTTAATGCATGTGTGCTCTTAATCTTCCTCCTTTAGATATATACTATCCCAGAAACGTATCTTCCTCCTTTAGATATCTTATCGCAGAAACGGCCGTTACTATGATTTGCAATTGTTTTTCTGGCGTGGATTAAGATATGTACATATTTTAAAATTCATATTCTCAAGGTCAATTTTATAATTGTTTCTATTCATTGTAATAGAGATCTTAGTTCGTTTGCCCGCTTCCCGTCCTCATCTGACTGTATCTACCTTTTTATTCTGTACTAATCTGCTACCTTCGCTTTGTATATGACAGTGTCTTCTATCTTCGTACGGATGTTATTTCCTATTTTGCAGTGATTACTTGTGTTTTTAGCTAAAATAACCGGTTCCTCTGTATATGTGTTCTGGGCTGCTAATCTCTTTTTTTTCAGCTCTTCATATCCACCGAATTGTAAAATTTGTAAGCAAAGTTATTGTTCATTATTTTCAAATTCATGTCTCTTATCGAGTCAGGTCGAATATGATTTTTTTTTAATTACAAAATTTGATAAAATCTCTCATAGACGTGCCGTTGCCTCCCTCTGTCTTTTTTACAAACACTTTCACGGTAACTGCTCCGATGAGCTGCTTTCGCTGCTTCCCAGACTTTATGAAAAGCGTTCAACTACGCTGGCATCTCGATCTCACCCTTTCACTGTCGAAACTGTTAAATGCAGCCGTCTCTTCTACTCCAATAGCTTCATGTCTCGCACGTCTCCCCTGTGGGACTCCCTCCCCTCTTCCTGTTTCCCTGATAGCTATAATCTCCAACTATTCAGATGTAATGTCAATTGACGTCTCCAGATGCCTTGATCTATCCCCTATCCTTCTCTTCATCCTTTCCTCTATCACTCCTCTTTGCTCTCGCTACAACTCTCTGTAACCCCTTGCGTGCTAGTGGCTTCCCGCCTTGGTTGAATGCTTAAAAAAATACAATAATTAAAGGGCTTGAAGTTTGTTAAAAGATGAAAAAAATGTTTAATGAATAAGACACATAGAAAGATCTATATATTAACCCTGCAGTAAAGTATTTCTCGCTCGTTTTCAACACATTTGGATTATTTAGTAATGCTGTGTCTTAACGTAAAATTAAAAAAATTAAACCTCGCCGGTCTCGCAAACACAAAATTCCTTTCGTTCGCTCTTAGAATTTTTCTTTCTTTGCTAAATATTTTAAAATAATTTTACCCCAACCATTTTCTCCATTACACTTTTATTCTGACATCAGGGCATCTTTATTTAATAATTGATCCATTCTACATTCAAGTTCTGTGCTTATCTGTTTCTTTCGCTTTCACACTAGGAAAAGCATACTCCAGCTATGGATTAAATAACAGGGTAGACCATGTAGACATCTACATTTAATATACTGTGCATTCATATTACAGAATATTTTTAAGTAAAGAATAAGATGAGCTATTTTATTAATTAGAATTTTTTGCAACATGACGACGCTCACAATATTGCTGAAGTTAACATTTTTTGCCGAGATTTTCAAACTCTACGTTTCGTTCAATTTCGCAAATCAATCGATGAAATTTGAACAAACTGATTTGTTTGGAAAAATACTCTGACAAAAATCCGATTTCGCGGTTTAAAACTTTCTTTAGTTTAATTTAATTTTCTTTTATAAGACTTCATAATAAATAATATTTTTTAAAGAAAATTTCTTTTTTTTCCTTTTTAACAATGAAGCATAAATTCTTAGAATAGTTCGAGTATTTTGTATGTTAAATAATAGAAATTTTAAGTTTTTCCTAAAGAATTATTGAAAATATATACATAGTACCCGCTGTAAATTGTACCCCCTTACTTCTTTGCACTTCTCCCTAAAATTTGGTTTCGATCGGTCAATGTATAGCTATTTTAGAGGATGGGACGGACGGATGTTACAGAATATCATATATAAAGTGAGGCGTTAAAGCCACTAAGACGTAAGGGGCTTAATGGAAAGGGGGCAATAGCGTATAAGAGTGAAGTCAGTGTATTAATATCTCCATGTTAAAAAGTGTTTAAATCTTTTCTTTTTTTTTAAAAAAAGAAGAAAATTGGCAGAGTCGTCGAGCAAAATTAACAGACTACTTTCATACAGAACTGGAACTTCGCAAATGGCCGACATCGAAAGCTGGATAATAAAGTTAGATCAACTGATTATTTGATGAGTTCTGATGCGGCAATAAATGCAATGTACAAAAGAGAGTTATGTGCAACACAGACGGACTTGTAGAATGTGTGAAATAAGACAGATTAAGAGGTCCCCATTTGTTGACGACACAATAGAGCCAATTAGTTATCTCTTGATGAATCATTGAGGAATGATTTGGTTGCATGCAAAAAAATTTAGAATGTTGGTTAAAACAGAAAGCGATAATAACGAGACAGGAATATTGACGATGTAGGTTACGTTGCGTTTATGCCTAATGACGTGAACACCCATTATCTATCTATCTATCTATCTATCTATCTATCTATCTATCTATCTATCTATCTATCGCACTTCAGTATCTATCTATCTATCTATCTATCTCAGTTCGGTGTCTGTATGTCTGTCTATCTATCTATCTCACTTCGGTATCTATCTATCTATCTATCTATCTATCTATCTATCTATCTATCTATCTATCTATCTCTTTGTCTGTCTGTCAGTTAGCATTGACTCCCATATCTATCTATCAGGTGTTTTTGAATCTCATATCTATCTATCTATCTATCTATCTATCTATCTATCTATCTATCTATCTATCTATCTATCTATCTATCTCAGTTCGGTGTCTGTATGTCTGTCTATCTATGTATCTCACTTCGGTATCTATCTATCTATCTATCTATCTATCTATCTATCTATCTAACTTCAGTATCTATCTATCTATCTATCTAACTTCAGTATCTATCTATCTATCTATTTTAGTTTCGTATCTATCTAACTCATTCTTACAGTGAGATTCACCCTGTGTAAGATCCGAGATCAACTCGAAGTAGAGTAAGGAGCACAGCGGATATATGAGGAAAATAACGGTTCACCCTAGACTTGAACTGATCAATACTGTAGTGATCGGGAAAAAAATCTAGGGAGTCTTTCCCCTGAACAGTGGTTCACGGGAATTCTGGAGTGGAATTTACTTCTTACCAATGGGATACGGAGGGAATGAGGGTAGCGCACTACAATACGCGTAGCATGGTGGGTCCTAGCCGTGAAGTTTAGAACTGATGGAACTAAGGAATGCAGTTCATCTGAGCACTTTAAGTAGTGATAGAACAGTAAGAGGCTTGTGACATTTCCTCCGTGAGCGAGGGGTTGTAGAAGTGGCAAATATTTTGCCATCTACATGGATACGGAGATATTTTTGGAATCTATCGTGACTGGAAAGTGGGGACTGTGCAGCTCTTGTCCAAGTATGGCAGCAGTAAACCAGTTTAGGCCTGTTCTAGATCTTGTAAAGGTAGAGGATATAACGAGAAGTCAGTACAGGAGAGGTATGAGAGTCCGACTATTTTTCCTATCAAATTGTCGCTCATGGCACAGAGCCTCCCAAAAGGAATATCCATTCTGCTTAACTGTTGGTAGTTTATGGCCCAATCTATCTATCTATCTATCTATCTATCTATCTATCTATCTATCTATCTATCTATCTATCTATCTATCTATCTATATCAGTTCAGTGTCTGTCTATCTATCTATCTATCTATCTATATAGATAAACAGATAGATAGATAGTTCCTAAATTAGGACAGATAGATAGATAGACAGACACTGAACTAAGATAGATAGATAGATAGTGTTGAGATGTTGAGTGTTTCCACGTGAGTATATGGTAATAACGAACAAACACAGTCGTAGGGAAAAATACTGGTATATTCAGAGAGGTATTTACATCAGAGAGATTAGTAGTAGAACGAACGTAGGTTAGTAGTAACAATAAGTAATAGTAATAAAGTCCAACGGTATCTTCCGGTCGAGAAACGGAAGTGTAACTGATCACTACAGAAGTCTCACTCTGCACTGCACTACACTGCTACATTCCTTACAGTCTCTAGAACTACTGTTCTATTTATAATAATAGGATCAGTCTATGGTGGTTGTGAAGGTGGGTGCGCCCCAACAGATAGATAGATAGATAGATAGATAGATAGATAGATAGATAGATAGATAGATAGATAGATAGGCGATGGTGGAATGTAACTAGTTTGGCTCTCCAGGAGGGGCTTGAATGTGCGTTCGGCTTGTTCAGGAGTTTTAAAGCCTCTAAGTCTTTGCCTATTCTCAGCAATGGAAGCTCTTCTGTCTGCCGTTTCATCAGGGTTTTCATTTGTACGGGACTTTCTTTTACTCGCTGCAGCCTTGGTTCTTTTGTTTGCAATCTTGTCTTCTGTTGGCAGAGATTTCTTTTTGCAAGTAACCTGCTGCCATATGCGATAGGCGACAATAAAAAAAAATTGATCGCTGCATTTAAGTATTGCATCAATATTTAAGCTCACTTTTTAAAAGTTCAACGATAATTCTTCTGCTTCCACTTAATTTAAAGACAATCTGATGTACGTAGTTCCTTACTTTTTGTACAAACAATTATTTTCAATTCATGCGTGAATTTTGCTGGATTTCGCTATTAATTTCAATTATTCTCAAATTTATTTCAAAGTTATAAATAATGTTATAGTACAAAAAAAAATAAATGCCAAAATAAAATAACGTAAAAATCGCCGAAAACAATCGCAGTAATGAAAACTTGGGAAATCAAAATTTCTGTAACATGAGCTACTGAAAGATAGAGAGTTGTGACCCTTTAATTGAAAACGTATGACGCAGTGACACACTGATATTCGCATTTATTATGTAGATTAGTTTTATTACATCTTATTGTTGCATTTCTCTGGGTCGATATACTCTTCATTATTATTGGGTTGGTGCATATTTACCAGGCGTTTTTAAGCAATATTTATTATGAAAAAAAGAAACATAATAATAGAACATTAACATTTTTAAATGATAATTTCGGAGCGTATGAGAATCAACACGGATTTTCATAACCTGGGAATAAAATATTTCTATTTAAAAACAGTAAATAAATCAGCAATTTTTATTAACAAATAACTCGCCTACAAAAACGCCTGATAATTATGCACCAACCCAATACTATTATTTTATTGATAGTTATATTAAATTTTATTTTTGCTGATGATTCCCATAACACTCTGGGTCGATACAGTCTTCTATATTCGTACTAGTTTTAAGCAATCATTTTTCACTGCTATGGTCCTTGACAGTTATAGCTCTCCTCGGTTTCCTTTTTTTATTTGTGAAATACCGTACCGTTTTTTTTTTAAATGGTGGTGTTATTTCCCGTTGCTTTCTTGATGGTTTTGAATCCAGAAGATACGTTCACATAGACTGGCTACCACCCAAGGCTAGAGTAACCAAGATTTTTAACCCATAGCTGAGGTTGGGGACGAAAATGGATCCGTGTCTTTCCCAGTGGCATTAACGCGAAAGTGAACGTAGCAAATTCGACCGGAATTTGAACTCGGTTCGCCGATTCCATTTTCAACATCAAATAAACGTTACGGTACACGTACATTTTCCATCTTCTTATCGTTGGCATTTTTAAATCTTAGCATACAATATACTATTCTTAATAATTATTTTAGGAATAACTTCTTATTGATGGATATCGCCTTAAAATATTCGCCCACCTCAGCATGGATGGCTAAATCCTATCTGAAGCTATATTTTTTTTTACTTTCTGGTGTCGGGTTTTGGGTCTAAGTGATCGAACTGTATTTAAATCATAATATTGCAAGAAAAAAAATTATTCGCCGTTTAAAATGGCGAAATGATTTCACGGCTGAATAATCGATCGGCGAAACGACAGCATTACCGTAAAACGTAAGATAATGCGAAAAAAAGATCCAGAGAATTGTACCTTAGTTGAAGTTACTTAATCGTAGAATGTCAAAACAATTCAAAGACAAAGGAGGCGGACGAATATTGCAGAAATATTTAGCGTGGTGCCTGACATTTGCGAAGACAAAATATGCGTGTGAAATTCAATCCCAAGTCTCAAGAGGCAGTCGTGACAGGAATTAGACAATAAGTATTAGAAAGAGAGGCTAAGAGAAAGAAAGATAGCAAGAAAAAGAGAGTGATAGAGTGGGAGAAGGTTTAGAGGATGTGAATTTTAAAAACTGTAAGAAAAGTAAAGTAAGAGGACAAGAAAGATAGAATAAAGGAAAAGTTAAAATAATGAATAAATAAAAATCTGATAGAGAAAGCGTATTTCAAATGAAGAGGTAAAAAGAACAAATAGGAAAAAGAGAGAAAGACAGTGGAAGCGGGGAAGCAGATGTAACTGAGACGGGGAATAAAAGAAAAGGGTAAAGAAAAAGGAGGGGGTAATGAGAAAAAGAAAGAAAGAGGTGAGGATGAAAAGTGATAAAATGAATGGAGAAAGACAAGAATAAAAGGGGTAGATGGAATATGAGAGTGACGGAAAGAAAGAAAGAAAGAAAGAAAGAAAGAAAGAAAGAAAGAAAGAAAGAAAGAAAGAAAGAAAGAAAGATGGAAAGTTATAGAATGAAGAACAAAAATAAAGGAAAGAAAAAGGGGAAGATGGAATATGTTAGTAAATGAAGCGAAAGAAAGAAAGAAAGAAAGAAAGAAAGAAAGAAAGAAAGAAAGAAAGAAAGAAAGAAAGAAAGGAAGAAATACGACAGACAGAAACAAACATAATGGAAGTGAAAGAGAATAAATAAATGAAAAAAGAAAAAAGGGGAATAGAAGAAAGAAAGAAAGAAAGAAAAAATAAAGAAAAAAAGAAAGAAAGAGAGAAAGAGAGAAAGAAAGAAACATGGAACGTTTTAGAATGACGGACAAAATGAAACGAAAGGCAAATGAGGTGAAAATGCAATATGTCAGTAAATGAAACAAAAGAGAGCTGGAAGGGCGAAAGAAACATAATAAAGGCGAGAGAAAGTAAAGAAACAAGAAACGAAAGAAAGGTAATATGAGAAAGAAAGAAAGAAAGAAAGAAAGAAAGAAAGAAAGAAAGAATGATTGAAAAATTATAGAATGAAGGACAAAAAGTAGCGAAGGGAAAAAGCGGGCAAGAGGCAATATGAGAGTGAAAGGAAGGGAAAGAAAGAAAGAAAGAAAGAAAAAAAGAAAGAAAGAAAGACCCCAGCTGAACTATTCTATTTCCGTTCTTACGCCATGCGCCTGGAAACCGAAATGCTTTGTATCTCCCTAATTAATGGTACCGCCAAGCTATGATTGTCTATACTTGGTCTACTGATCGAGTGATCATATGTGAACAGATTACCTCCTCCACTGATATTATTTAAACCTAATTACATAATAGTTGGTGTACCTTCTCTACCACCATCCCGGTTCAGTCATACCTGAATTTAAGCATTTCGTTTATCTGCAACAGCTGTCTAGAATCTTGTATATTCAGTTCTTAATCATATATTTATCTTTTTTTTTTATTGTTGTTGTTTTTACTTCGGTGATGTGTCTCTACGTACCTGAGAATCACTTTGGACGATTGCCATGACGTTGTACCGTATCGTATACTCCCTTAAAATTCTTTACTCTAAATCTGACGCTGTATTAAGTGGAGAGATATGGAAGAAAGCATTATTGTATCTATTATATTCTATACCGTATTTCACAGATGGAACGGGATGACTGAAAGAAAAAGGAATAGCAACCACGCTTTGTTCTCACACAGAGATTCTCATACCACTATAACGTACACGAATCTATATATACACATAAAAAAATATATCACTTATCTACAGATCTTTTCTTTTTATGTGCTGTGTCCTTTCAGGACATAGGTGATCATGGCTCTCCACTTTTCCGTATCCATTGTGGCTCTCAATGTTTCGTGTTTCTGCCAACTTCTCCAGACCACCTTTTGCCATCCACTTGCTTAAGCCAACCAAGCCATGCGTTTCTTTCCCTTAATACTTTTTCCCTCTATTCGACCTGTGAGTATCAGATTCTCCAGGCCTTCCTTTCTCATTACGTGTCCCCAAAATTTCATCTGCCTCTTCCTTATATTAAGTATCAGCTCCCGCCATGTTTTTGTTTTCCGTTCTGATTCCCATTTTTTTGTCTTAGCTATCTGAAACCCAATGTTGATATTCTCAGGGGTTTGGGTAGTGGGATGGTCCCGTTGGCATCTCAGAAGTAGAGTGACTTGGTTGTTTTGCCTCACTTCCACACCTCTTAGCTAAAACCAACCAAATCGCATTTGTTTTTTGAAATGGAGACGTACTTTTGAAGTCAGCCAGACGTTTCACTAAATGACCATTGCTTCGAGGGGAAACCCATCCTTACGTGGGAGTCTGTAAGCCGCTCTCATGAGTGGTATACACATTCTGATACTTTCTGGTCACAGGGATTCGTTCCCGCGCTGGTCGTATCACAGCTAGGACTAGCTTGGACCAGCTATGACTAACTTGGAAAAGGTATTACCAGCTAAGACCAGAGGACCGAGTGAAGACACACGTGTCCCCACATGAAAAACCGACCTTGTGTCACAACCTGACTCAATGGGGCGGGTTCAAGAAAATTCAGATTATTGCTTCGGAGATAGCGAGATTGACGTGAAATTTGAATTGTAAGTAGTCAGAATTTCTTTTTCCATTATACAGTGTTGATGTATTGTTATTTATTTTCTTACATATTTTAAATTTAACTTAATTTTCAAGCCAGTTATATATATATATATATATATATATATATATATATATATATATATAATGCTTATATATATATATATATATATATATATATACAATAATGCTTTCTTCCATATATATATATATATATATATATATATATATATATATATATATATATATATATATATGGTAAGTATTCCACACGCGAAATGCCGGCGGCTAAACCGACTCACTCTAAGTTCTTCCGGGTGAGGCGACTTGTTAGCGAGCCTTTAGGATGAAAAATAAAACCTAACAAAGGGCGGAAGAACTTAAAGAGTTAACCGCCATCTAACTGGAGGTGGTGTCTCCATAAATCACCTTGGAGAAGGCAACGAAAATCCACTTCACTATCAATCCCAAGTTATATTATGGCTAACATATCAATGAAGCCGAGTTTAAGGAGAACTAAAAGATAAGGTCTTCTGTGTTTCTGGAGAAGCAAGTTTAGGACTCTAGATTCAAGCGGGTCAGATTCATCTATGTCTCAGGCGAAGATATATATTGCGAACTGGAAACGGTGAATCTTGGGTTTTCCCTAATTTCTATATCTGGGGAAGATATATTCCCAAAGGGAAACGGCACCATGGACATGTAAGCTGCTGAGAGATGCAGATTTAGCCTCAGTCCGGGAAAAAAGCAACCTCTCCGTTTGGCTCGTGTAAAAAGACTGACTGACAAACCAATCTCGTCACAATAACCCATGTGACTTATCTCCACCAAAGGGAAATAAAGACCATCTGTATCCTTAAACAAATTTTATTTATTTTTATTTATATATCTATTACTATCGCTCATACAATAAAAAGGCTGAAGAATCTCTCAATGTAGAAGATTGTTGTTCGGGCTTAAATGAAAGAGGAAGTAAAAAAAGGTTCATATTATGAAGATATGTGGAATAGATAACTGGTCCGGATAGATGTGGTTACAGGGTAAAATTGAAGGACTAAGTACTTCAATTAGTTATCTGTAGAGATATAGAAATAGAGAAAGATGCCTTCCAGAAATTAAGCAAAGTATTCACATAGGAAAATATCTTAGAATCAGAGACAATATGTAATTGTGCGTAGTATATATTCCAGCGCTTGGCAGTGAATGTTGGACCATCTCCTCACCGAATAAGAAGTCTCATCCCAACGAGATGCAGTTTCTACCGACGCATGCAGAAAACAGCATGGGAAGAACAAGTTAGCAACAAAGAAGCTTAAAAAATAGGAATCACAAGAAAAAAAGACAATTGCAATTTCTGGGACAAATAATAAGGAAAGAATGGCAAAAGAACTTAATACTCACAGGCGATACAGAACGCAGGAGAAACAGGGAAAACAGCGAGTAAGTTTGTGTGAATTGATGCCAAAACCAACATGAATATATATCAGGTCGAGAATTCTTCTTGGATTCTCCTGACTAGTTCCCATCCAAGCATCTCTGTCAGACATTGCTGTCGGCATCTAGAGCCATATACAAGTTGGTCAATGTAAGTATGATGAGGTATTCCAATCGATGTTTTGCCGCGCAGTGGGTTCCATAGTAGAGTGTCACTCACAAGTTCCGTCTGACTACTCCAGGAGTGTGCAGCTAGTCGAAGTCTTCTCTCTCTTAGCGAAAGTGAGATAGGATGAAGGTGTCTATACAGGCATTTCTTTGTTGGGTGTTAATTCCAGCCAATGCCCAATACAACGCGTAACATCAAGGATGTTACGAGTTGCATTGGACAAGATAAATGTATGATCATGAACTGAATGTTCAAAATTCAAACAGCTGTGACAGATGAGGACACTCTTGTAATTCAGGTATGACGTAACGGGGTTCGAGGGAGTGAAGATACACCAACTATAAATCTAATTAAATTAAGCACTGATGCTTCTTGATGTTTCGTCAGTGTCCATGAGCTGTATAGCAAGACAGATTTTAAAGTGGCCTTAAAGAAGACCCTCTTAGGACTGTCAGAGAGGAAGGACTTCCAGTTTGTGTTCAGACCAAGAAGGACACCCTACGCCTTGCTTTTGCGGATTCTGACGTCTCTCTCTGTTGACTAGATGTTGCTGCCGAGGTAAAGAAATTCATGGACGTTTTTCAACTTACATGCTCATTCTTGGATTCTTGTAGCTGATAAATTCTGTTTTGCCATCATTAATATAGAGACCAATCTCGCTGGCCGCTTCTTCGATGAGAAGTTTGGTAGCCTTATCAATCGAGTCTGAAAATAAGGCACATTTGCATAATCTACGACTGTTACTGTTTATCCAAAGATAAACGATAATGGTGACATTAGTCGTTTCCCTATAAAGAAATATTTGGTATTCATTGACCGGGAAGCCAGTAGTGCTTTTGTTTGAAATTTAAAAGAAATCTTTCTTTTAAAGCAATATTTTTTTTAGGAAAACAGGTTTCTCAGATCCTGTAGCTATTATCGTAATTTCCAGTATTGACGGGGGGTTTCCTTCTCACCTTTTGTTTGAAGTGGTGTGGAATGTTAACGTCTTGACTATGTTATTATTTTTTCTTCCAGTTACATGTGCTATGCATTTCAGTGGTTGCTGCTGTTGATAATCCTGACGTGATGTGGTTTCTGTTATTTAGTACTGTTCTTTGTTTGTGATTCTTTAGAGCCAGTCCACAATGTTCAAAGAAAGATCTTCTTTGCCGAAACTCTGACACTTTGCTCGCTCGATGCTGTTTTAACAATTTTAACAGTTTGGTATCGTGGATGACATTCATATGAAAGCTTTGATCTAACGAGGCTATTTAAGAGCATGACTCGGGTTTTCATGTTCATGTTTTGGTTACGTAGAAACTTTTTCGGCTTCGTTTGTTTTGTTTTACGGCATATCAACCTCAATGGGTTATTTTAATGCCGATAAGAGTTTTATTGCTGGTACTAATAATTCCAAAAAGGTATTGCTGGTAGTAAAACCTATTTTTATAATTTCATAATGTTTTGTCCACTTTTGGGGGTTGGGGTGTAGCTATTTGTTCATAGCTGGGACCCTGACAGATGCTACTACCTGGGATCAGGATGGACCTGCGAACACCAGCAATCAAGATGTGGTTCTATGCTCCTCAAAACTTCTTGATCAAAGGCCTGTCGGATGGAGTTTAACGTCTTACCCAGGGCGCGAATGTAGTTTATCGTCATACCCAGGACAGTCGGAGAAACTTGTGGTGTTGGGCGAAACTACATCTGTCTCAGTCTATTCTGCGTTCATATTTTTAAGAATGATAAAAGGGTAAGAAAATACGTAGAGAGCCAAAAGACAGAGATTTGTGGAGAAGCATAATTGCCCAGTTCTAAAATGATCCGGTGCATAAAATGATTATTTGAATTCGCCAGTTCATTTGTTATGAATACACTCCAACAGATGCACAGGATCGCCTTATCTTTGATGTCACGACTTGAGGTCATGGCAAGTTTCGAGTCTTTCAACTTGTTCACAATAGATACCCTACCGGAACAATACCTATTCCGACGGGCGATCGTGAAGCAAATTACCACCAAGCACACAACAACGGACATATAAATAACTGCGAGGCGGTGCAATGATTAGCAAGCTTGTCTCGCTAGAACAATTATGACTGAGTAGTGAGTTCGATCCTAATCGGGTGCCCACTACTTTCGGCCTTGTGCCACATCTAATCTACGCTTGGAAAATCCCTATAAAATACTGCCACTGCTGATCTCGAAATAGCAAGCGACAAATCGGAAATCGTCTAACGTAAGACGTACAACAGCCTGTCAGCGTTGCCTTTTGATGTAGTAAGGACGATACTGCTTACATCTTCATCAAACTGTTGCCACTCGCTTTAACGAGTCGCTGGGGTTGTTTGGTCAGTTGCTTGAAAGAACTGGGCACTGTGGTGTAAGACCCGGAAATTGCACCTCCTTCGTCTCACCAGGAGTTAAACCTGTGCGATGCATTAGACCTCCCTTTTCCATGAATTTCATCCTAGTTTGGTGTATTATAAAGCTGCACAGATTCTTACATTCCTTTCTGCAGTTACAAATCAAAAGTCCTTAGATCGATCATAGGGGTCGGTATCGAATTCTGCGTCCTAACTGGAATCTCATCCCCCTCAACTCTCTGGATTCCCTAGGGGTGAGTATTCTGCGTAGTCGTGACAAATCTGGGATTATTTCTCACGAAATATACATGTTGAAAAGCCAGTCCAACATGCTCCTGTGTGCCGTCTTTCCGGCGGTTGGCTGTCTCTCCAGCTATCACCAAGACTTTAAATTCTTTTAAATAATAAAATCTCAGTTTAACTTTTATCACAGTTAAACAAAGAAACCCGTCGCAGTAATGTTTAAAATCTAATATGATTTTTTTCAAATATAGATTAATTTCAGTTTCATTGAGATATTGATGTCATGAAAGAAAATATAAAAAGAATAAAAAAAAATTAATGCTGACAGAAGACCCATATCTGTCAAATTTGTTTTAAGAATTACCTCACTGGTATTTTTGTTTTCACCTTTCTTTCCAAACAATATCTAAAATTTAAAAATCAATATCCATTATACAGTCATGTTCGATAAAAGTGACTCACCTTATCCTTTGAATTTCGTTTAATCGGAGAAGAGATCATTCTTGCAGTCTTCTACGGTGGAATTTTTGTAATAGTGAGCCCATTCAAGTCTCTTGGCTTTGTTGGCTTTGCTTATTAGCGGCTTAAACCTTCGTGTACAAGATTTGTAGCCTTGTTCTAACAGTCACCGACGGACTGTTGAGGAGGCAAGACTAACACCTTGCTCTTCGCTTAGACTGGCTGCAATTTCTTGGCTAGTTATAGTCCTATTCTTCGCAACTTCTCTCTTGGTTACCCTGCCAGTTTTATCATCAATCTTTTTCTTTCGTCCTCTTGTTTCCTTCCTTGGAGCAGGAGTGGCATCATTATGTGCCCTAAGCACTCGGGAGACAGTTGATTGCGAGGTTACAGCAACTTCTGCAATTTCTCTCGTAGACTTGCCTGCTTTTGAGAGGGCAATAATAGATGCCTTAAGTGGTTCTGATGCGTGTTTGTACCCTTTTATCTGGTTAGTGACTTGAGCGGCTATTTCAAGCTGTTTTTACACCGTATGAGGCTTTCTGGAATACTCTAGATGTAATTTAAGCTGTTCTAGAATTCTCTAGAATATTGTTCTGAGTGTATTGTAAAATAGTTTTCAGTATTTTGTCAAAAGCACTTTAAATTTACCTGTTTAATCATTAGAATGCGATATCTGAGTTTTTTTTTTCCTGAATCTCATTTATATCCAAATTTATAGTTATCAATAGAATACCTTAGGGTGAATAAACTTTTTTCCTAGGTGGTCGGGAAGGGGTCTTTATATTAGTAAGATTCAAAATGAATTTAACCCCCAAAAAACAATAGACAAAACATATTTTTAGTAAAAAAAAAATCAGGTGAGTCACTTTTATCGAACAGCACTGTATATATATTCATTTACTACAGGGCGATTGAAAAGTAACTCCCTATTTTGTGCATGAGTGGCCAGCCACGAGTTATGACTTAACACCCTGCGATTTTTTTTTCTTTGGAGTTGATTAAAGGAGCAAGTCTGCTATATCAAACCAAGACTTTAAAAAGAATTTAAAGGGCGAATACAAGAGGTTATGTCTTCCATACCACAAGAGTTCTTTGTGAAATCATTTAACGCGATTCCTGGGCGGCTCGAGAAGCTGGTAGCGAAAATCTGGTGTCAATATCGAATTTAAATTAAAACCTCACGCTTTCCTCTCGTATCAATTTCTTGTAAAAATTATAGTTAATAAATAAATTATATATTTCAATGACCCTGTATGTGATGGAAACTGACGGTTTATGTCAAGTGCCTCTTCAGGACGCGGGTATTCTCACTCTCAGAGACCCCCTATCATTTGTAGCTTTTAGCAATTTTTTATCCTCTCACATTGATTTCCTCTTCTGTCATCCATTTGCACAAGTTTGGAGTGTTTATAAAATATCTACTTTATTATCTGTCTGATCTTCTCGGATGAGGAGTTATCATTCTTTACACTATTTATATTCGGACAATTGTCCTCATCTTTGTTGTTACTCTCACAATGGTCGGTCCATTCTTAGACGTATTCCGATCTGGATAATCTAAAGAGAATTCTGACTGAACCCTTTATTCAATATACGCGGATAGACTGTTCCAATTCGATTAGTACTTATGTTTTATTTAGTACTGAATTCAAGTCAGATTGAACTCACAAACAACTATGTTACCAAATTCAAAAATCAGCTTTTGTCCACTATGCTATTGTCCTGGAGGAGAATTTCCTGGAGTGAAGCTTTAAAATTAACCTACCTGCTTATTAGGTTGCAACTGCTGCTGTTGCTGCTGTCTGTCATGTTTTGGCTGCTTCTGTTGTCCATGTTTTGATTGCTGCTGCTGCAGTTGAAGACTTGACCTCAAAAAATTGCTTGCTTGCGCTCTGCGGAAACGGGCGTGCAATAACTGAACAGTACTAAATAAGGATAAAAACTCGACGATATCCCTCGACTTTAGCAGTGGAACGAGAACAGCCTACCCCTGTAGATTAAATAAAGGGTTCAGTTCGGAATTCCCTGTAGGTTATTCCAGATCGATATATACCCGAGGAACTTCGGAGGGCTTAACAGCTGAAACGTTGGTATAATAGCAATAAAAATGAAGACAATAGTCCAAATTTAAATAGCGTGAATCATGTCTACTCTATTTTTGCAAGTAAGTCTAATTTGTTATTGTATTTTTATTTATATCCGGTTTTTATTGGAACGTAAGTCTCCTCAGTGTCGAGTTACAATTAGCGAGTCTAGTCATGTTGGCCATTACCACGGAGTTATGTGTTTGATTCAAGAACCAAAATTAAACAGACCAACAAGAGTTGACATGTAAATGAAAAAAGCCTAAAAATAATTGGTAATCATTATTTAAGGTATTCATTACATTTTTAATAGGAATGCAGACGAATTGAATTAGTCACTTATATTTTTAAAAGAATGTTAAACTTTTCGACATTGCTAATATTATTTCATGTACAATGAATATTTAAATGCTAGACAACGACTGTAGCCGAAATAAAGTTATAAAGTATTTATGAAAGAATAAATGGCTTAACTCATACTTTTTACATATAACATCCATATATGTGAATACCGTATATATCGGCGTACAAGGCGACATTTAACCATAACCACTCACCAAAAAGAAAAAAAAAGAAAACAGGAATCCGTCGTATACTCCAGGTATAAAATGTGTACCGTAAAATCCTGTGGTTTATGCTAAGTTGTAGGCATGAGTGATTTTTGACGATAGGATAACCCCTGCCTCAACTCCATTTTTCGATGATGTTTAACAAAAACATAATTAGATGTGTATTTAAATTTAGGTCCCCATGTGCATTTAGATGAGACATAATTGAGGTATGGGCATGCCTCACTTAGGTCTCATTTGAATACACATGGGAACCTACCAAACCCTATCTGCAACATACTCGTTCATAATACATATATCAGAGCCTCATCCACATGTTAAAAAAAAGGCTAAATATAATGGAAACATTATTAATAAAAAAAGAAAGAAAGTGCTAACCCTCAATATCATCAACAATGAACACGGCCAGTACAGACTGGGCTAGACACACATATAGAGTCATGCTATATTAGCTTTAATAGTCACTGTTTACAAACGCACACCTCATACCCACAGAGCTCAACCGAAATTAATTTTTCAGGAGCCAATAAAGAGAGAGAGATGAATAAACTGGGCTAGATAGATAGATATAATAGACTGGCATATATATATATATATATATATATATATATATATATATAACTATGAAGCTAAAGAACCAGGCTAACCTACCTGGCTCTTTAGGTTCTTAGTTAGATTTGCTTTGATTAGTTTATTGAGCACTTTACATTCTTTGGACTCTGAGCTTGGATTCTGCATGATTCTTTTCGCCTGAATTACATGTTCTTAGTTCTTTCTTTTATTATCCCTTATTTTTCCTTGGGTATCGGTTTGTTCATTTACAAGCCAAAACACCTAAGGTTTTTCCAGACGAGTATAATTACTTATATTTATATTATATATATATATATATATATATATATATATATATATATATATATATATATATATATATATATATATATATATGTGTGTGTGTGTGTGTATATATATATATATATATATATATATATATATATATATATATATATATATATATATATATATATATATATATATATATATATATATATATATATATATATATATATATATATATATATATATATATATATATATATATATATATATATATATATATATATGTCCCTTAACCGTTCGGCCATCACACATCAAGCGAAATGATGGTTCCGTATAGGATACAGGTTCGATTCCTGTCGGAGAGCGAAAATTTTCTATGAAAATTTCTCGGACATTCAGGCCGGTAACTGTTATTTAATACTGTTTATTATAAAACAGAGCATTTGCTTAAATACTTGTATCTATAAAAAGAACGTTAAACATATTATAAATGTCTTTAAATAAATTGTCGGACTATGTCCAATTCAAATATATATATATATATATATATATATATATATATATATATATATATATATAGAGAGAGAGAGAGAGAGAGAGAGAGAGAGAGATAGATAGAGAGAGAGATATATAGATAGATATGAACAAACTGATATAGGCCGTAAAAAACGAATCAATCAAGCTATCAATTCTTTCGGGTATCCTGCAGTTTTCTTTTTGTGTTTGCCACCAATACGATGTCAGCTGCGAACCTTTTAAACTTAATATAACTTGGTAGGACTTGTCTCGCTATAATGGTTGAATAAATCCGGTGAGAAGAGGCTCTTTTATTGTTTTATTTTTTTGTACTTTCTTCTTTCTTCTCATCCTCTGAACGTATTTGGGGGGGGGCGTAGGTCTTCCCCCCCTGATGAATGGGTAGGATTGGGACATTACACACCGTGCTGGCCCAATGTTGTTAAGGGTGAATGTGACGCGTCTGGGAGATCATGTCGCTTTTCGATTCATGATTGCTCAAGGGTATTTGCGCGTAATTGAATATAACGAACTCGACTGGATTTCAAACTCGGTACTTCGATTTCACATCCCGAGAGGTTATCTGTTACACCACACGTACATCCAGGCTTGCGGATTGTATTCACCCAGCCAGGTACTGACCAAGCTCAATTTTGCTTAACCTAACAGGAACTGGTGTTTCAACATGATACGGCCGTAAGCATAATTTGTTAACGTATGTTCTCACAATGCATTTTTTTATCCATATGCGGGTGGTTTGTTCCCAGTAAATGTTCAAATATGTAATAATATTCCTAAAATAAATTCAAATGTAAATAAATTTCAAATATAAATAAATATATCAAAGTTTTCCTAGCAGTTCAAATAGATCTTTGTGTCGCATATTCAGATATTCTGTCCTATGCCACTGTTTAAGGAAAACTGTTAAATATTAAAGGTAAATACTTACGGCCAATTTACTTTTGATATGAAACTATAAAATCTAATGAACATGGAATTAAGACTGTTTACACGCAATAAGAATGTGAGATTGTTTGGATAGGCATTAGCCTACCAAATACAACGTTGTATATAAGACTCCAACGTTAATATTTTCTATTGCAGTATTATCGACGCAAGACCGAGTGATTAGAAAGTTCGAATCTCACCATGGTCGATTTGATTTTTTGATATTATAAGTCTACGTAGGCGATCCCAGTGTGCCTAAAAAATGCTCAAACGTTGTGAATGAAATCGGATGGACGGAAAGGTTGGGAAGTCGTCGACGATTTTTACTAGGACGAGGTCATCATGTCCGAGAGTTTGAGCGCACTCGCCTTGCTCAATGTGTTGACCACACCAAATATTGCGTGTCCCCAAGAAACTGTAATTAACATAGTTTCAATATAAAACACTGGTTATCTTTGTAGGTATTGAACTGAAAAGTTGCCTGAGGAGGTGTCTGCAGAGGAGATTGGCTATCTGCCTTAAGAAACATTTGCGTTCGGAAACAAGTGGCCGGCCGTTATTATCGAGTTAAGTTACTGATAGACTACGGAGTCTCAGTAAACTTTAGTCTAAGTGGAACTTACATGCCTCCAAATGCGGTAGATATTTTGCTTCCCAAAGACGGACAGAAGAGTCCTGCACCTGGCACCAATTTCAGCATGTCAGAGATAATCAGAATAAAGTGTTTTCAATGCATTTGCTTGTAGCCGAAAACTAATTTTTCCAATAAACAAGCCCATCCTTATGTCGGAACTAATATTTTATGAAGCAATTATCGATTCTGTAAATTCGAAAATGGCGATCAATATTGCGAGAAGAATCCACACTGAAAATTTGAAACACACACACACACACACACACACACACACACATACATATATATATATATATATATATATATATATATATATATATATATATATATATATATCTACTTATTTGTATATCTCTCTGTTTCTCTTCCTCTCAATATATATATATATATATATATAGAGAGAGAGAGAGAGAGATACAGATAAGTACATATATATATATATATATATATATATATATATATATATATATATATATAGATAGATAGATAGGTAGATAGATAGATAGATATACAAAGAGAGAGATGTATATTTAGGCAGTATATCTTCATTCAAGCATGTATGATTGAACAATCTGGACATGTATTTAATATTATTTTAATTCTCTCGAATTCTCGGATCAAATTCTTAATGTAGATACCAAATTCGTTATGGAAGCCGCCGTAGTTTTTTTTTATTTCTTTTATTTTCCAGAGGACTTTCAATTCCATCCAAGATCATCTTTAGGAGGGAATTTCTAAGACAAAAATTAATGTAATTTGTAGCTGTGATGTTTTATTTGTAGATGCGAATGAAATGCGATGTGTTATCATTATAAAGATTTATGTGAAAAATAACTTTTAAAGCTATTATGTTTATCTTAGAGAGGTAACTTTAATTTATATCATTGTCATTTTTTAGATAGATAGATAGATAGATAGATAGATATGAACAATCTGAGAGAGATATATAAGTAAATAGATAGATACAAGGATAGACATGAACGAAAACTGGGATAGATAGTAATAGAATGAGATAGATAGATAGATAGATAGATAGATAGATAGATAGATAGATAGATAGATAGATAGATATTGGGATATATATATATATATATATATATATATATATATATATATATATATATATATATATAGTGAGAGAGATAGATAGATAGATATTGGGATATATATATATATATATATATATATATATATATATATATATATATATATATATATATATATAGTGAGATAGATAGATAGATAGATAGATAGATAGATAGATATGAACATGCTAAGAGATAGATAGATAGATAGATAGATAGATAGATAGATAAACAACCTGAGGGAGTGAGAGATAAGTAGATAGATAGATATGAACATATTGGTATATATATATATATATATATATATATATATATATATATATATATATATATAGATAGATAGATAGATAGATAGATAGAACACATTGTGATAGATAGATAAATAGATATGAGCAGGCTAAGATAGATAGATAGATAGATAGATAGATAGATAGATAGATAGATAGATATGAACATATTGGGATATATATATATATATATATATATATATATATATATATATATATATAGATAGATAGATAGATAGATAGATAGATAGATAGATAGATAGATAGATAGATAAATAGAACACATTGTGATAGATAGATAAATAGATATGAGCAGGCTAAGATAGATAGATAGATAGATAGATAGATAGATAGATAGATAGATAGATAGATAGATAATTCTGCAAACGACCAAGTGCAAGTTTTGCTTTTATGTCGTAATTAAAAGAACTGAGTGAGGAGTGTTCTTGTACAGTCTTCCGTTCTCATAACTCAATAAATAAAAGTCATAATATTTTGCAATTGCGCAGGAGACATGGGAGTGGGCATATCCACTGAGATCTAAATGATGTTATTCTTGTACACCTTGGATGCCGATTGCATGATTGATGTTTATTAAGAAAAAAGTTCAATTAACAAATATAACATATATTAAACAGTGTCTACCAAAAATAAAAGATCTGTTCTTATTTTTTAAATATTCTAAAATCTCTCATAGCGTCTAAGTTAATGCGGACAACAGGATACGTGCGTTTCCTCTCATGACGTGATACGACTTTTTATGGGATGATCACGGGATATTTTACGTGACGTCATATCGACCAAAAGTCTCGTCAGCCAATGCAGGACAATCATTTATTTTATTTATTGTGTACCTAGTTAATGTGAGTAAGTGCTGTTCCTGGCCTGTTCCCGGCTACACCATTGGTTATGATCCAAGTTGAGATTCCCAACCTCCCCATTTTCTTTTGGTCGCATTTTATCTCGACTGGGTCAGCTTTTTCGTTCCCATGTCCGTGTATATTTTCTCATTTGGCCACTCCCTTAGCGAGAGAGCTTCTTGATTTTGTCCAATGGGCAGACTACAGCGGCCTCTCTTTTTTGAGGGTTGGACGGGCCCTACTAACATCAGTTATGTTTAGTTTACTTTGTGTTCATGTTTAGTTTGTTATTGGGTTCATCTCCCCCGCCACACTCATCTTTTTTTTCATCTTTAGATTTTTATATATAATTTATGATCATTATATTTTTATGGTATGAGTTTTGTAGATGAGAGAATGCGGTGTTATGGCGTATGGAGGATTGGTTGACGACGGACGAATTTTTGTGGTGAATGTGCAAATTGTAATGAGTGAATGGGTCGTGAATCTAGGTATAGGATAGTTAGTGAAGACCAGCATCAACCCATCCCCTTTTTCGGCCTTGTGCCATAATTGTATTCTTATATAGAATAAATATCCATTTATTTTATTAACTTTGTCATTACCCAGTCTTGTTTGGTTTTCCTCTGCTATTCCTCTAGAGGTTCTTGACAAAATCCAAAGGAGGATCTGTAATGTAATCGATTTCGATGTGGCATCTTTAATTCAGTCACTTTCTCACCGACGTGACGCGGCTTCCCTCTGTCTTTTCTACAATTATTTTCATGACAATTATTTCCTGGTGTGATTTTTTTTTCTTTTTCTTGAACAATTTAAACTCAACCTCAATTGCTTTTCTTGAGTCCCGTCCATATTTTATTCTTTTCTCAATCCGTCCAGTCTTTCCATTCACAGTTTTTCTCTCACTTTCACTCACTGTAACCCCCACCCACCCATATATATGAAGAAATATAGTTTCAAAGTGTGCTATATTTATGAGATAAAGTGCTCAATATCAGAGACATGGCGTATGTAAATATAAATATAAAAGTGAACACTGAAGTCAACACTGAGAGGCGACAGGCTGTTTCATGCTAGACGCAATCGTCTGTCGCCTCTGAGTGTTGACTTCAATGTTCACTGATATATATATATATATATATATATATATATATATATATATATATATATATGGGGGGGGGATAACTCTATATAAATTTTATATAAATTTTTATATATCAAGAACAGTTCTGAAAGATATACGACAAAAAGGCAAAACAATTTGGCATACAACTTTTCTCTCAATATATATATATATATATATATATATATATATATATATATATATCCAGAAATATAATTTCAAAGTGTCGTATATTTATGGGATAAAATGATCAATACCAGAGATAGAGCGTATGTAAATAGAGATATAAAAGTGAACATTGAAGTCAACACTCAGAGGCGACAGGCTGTTTCATGTTAGACGCAATCGTCAGGTCACCCTATATATATATATATATATATATATATATATATATATATATATATATATAAAAGTGAACATAGAAGTGACTTTTATATTTACACACGCTCTATCTCTGATATTGAGCACTTTATCCCATAAATATAGCACACTTTAAGACTATATTTCTTCATATATATATATATATATATATATATATATATATAATTATTTATTTGAATATTACAACATAAATATGTTATAAAATCACGACAAAAGTAGCCATTTTGTTTCAACACTTCTTGTGTCTTGTCAAGTGATAATATAGAATACATATATATATATATATATATGTTCACCTAATAAATATATATATGTTCACCTAATAAAAAGCCCAAAATTACCCAATGTAGAGGGTTATGGTGTAGTGTCGAATGAGCAAAAGAAAGGGCAAGAAGTGAAGGTTATAGGTTAATAAAGGAAAAAATAACTCTTTACCCTAGGCTTGAAGAGCTTTGGATTATTGTTATTGGGGCAACATCCTGTGGCAAAGCAGCAGTTCTTCGGAATAGTCTCTCCGAATAGTACCTAATTCATACTGTGGCGATGTGAAGGGGATGAGGATGATGCACTCTTGTGGGCCACTGTTTTAAACGTCAGGTGTGGTAGTACTAAAGAATATAGATATAAAGCATTGAGTCTCTCGCAAACTTTCGTCTGTCGGAAGAGGATTTTAGGGTAGAAATAATTCATCACCCACAAGGCCATGTAGAAGGTTTCGAACTCAACACATGCAAGTGAGGACTGGGCACCTCCACCCCAGCTATGGCAGCAATGGTCTGATTTTGTCTTATCTAGCTCTTGAAGATACAGGGGTTGGACAAAATAATTCAAACAATTGTTAAATTCAAAGTTTATTTAATATGGAGTTGGTCCTCCTTTAGCCTCACATACAGATTTAATACGTCTAGGAATGGAATGATACTGTTTCCTGACTTCAACCAGCAATTTACAGCCATTCTTCCATTAACACCTGCTCTAGCTCTTTAAGACACGACGTTGAAGGATAGCGGCTCCTAACTTGTCGTTCCAAAATGCACCACAAATGTTCAATAATATTGATATCTGGAGGTTGGGGATGTCACTCCATATATTATAACTCACTTTCGTGCTCTTCATACCAATTCTTAACCACTCAAGCGGTATGTATTGCAGCATTATCGTCTTGGAAGATGCAGTCACCATCAAGGGATAAAGTCTGGGCCATTGGATGAACATGATCAAATGTTCAGGTAATCTTTGCTGCCACGCAGTGCAACTATTGGACCGAGACATTTCCATCATATAGCGGGCCAAACTATCACTGATCCACCTTCATGCTTCACTATTGGAAGAAGGCAGTCAGGGTTGTAAGCTTCTTCCTGCTGCCTCCACACATAAACTCGCTCTGAAGTTGGGAAAAGAGAAAAACTGGACTCGTCTGAGAATATGACTTGCTTCCATTGGTCTGCAGACCAGACATTGGGATCTCTGCACCACTTCAACCACTTCTGAATGTTGCGAGTGGAGAGAAGAGGTTTCCTTACGGCAGCTCTTCCATGATATCCAGTCTTATGGAGCTCACAACAAACAGTTTTAGTAGAAACTGCACTATTCAGATGATTATTCAACTCAGCAGTCACTTTGGCCGCAGTAGTCCGATGATTTTTCGCCACATTGCGTTTCAATGCACGTCGGTTCCTATCAATAAGTTTGCAAGTCCGGCCCGAATTGCTATGCTTGCTAGAGGTTTTACTCTTTTTCTTGAATTGCGTCATAGTTCTTGATATCGTAGCTCTTGAACAACCAAACAATTCAGCAACCTTAGTGATCGAGGCTCCTGCCATGCGAGCTCCAACAATTTGCTCCTTTTCGAACTCAGAAAGGTGACGCATTTAGCTTAAATTTTACTAAATTCTAAAAATAAATAAGCGAAAGACAGTAAATTAGATAAATAAACGTATTTACAATAGATATAACCTGCAATTACGAAGTTTTAGTTAAATTTCTTAATAAAATAGGTCTTTGAAATATAGGTGTGGAATTTTCACCTGTTCCAATTATTTTGTCCAATCCCTGTAGATAGATAGATAATGAAGATGCTAAGATAGGTAGATAGATAGATAGATAGATAGATAGATAGATAGATAGATAGATAGATAGATAGATATATATAATCTAACTGAGATAGATAGATAGATAGATAGATAGATAGATAGATAGATAGATAGATAGATAGATAGATAGATAGACCCTGCCGACTGTTTAATCCACAAAGTAGCATTTCTTGGCAAGAATATCTCCTAATGGAACTTACTTCTTACTATATTAATACAAAGGGAATGTGGGTGATGCACTCTTGTAGAAGTGGCATAGTGGGTCACCGATGTAATGGTCGGAATTGGTGGGACGAAAAAGATGTAGTGTGTCAGAACACATGACATGGAAGTAACGATAAATCAGGGAGATGCTTGCAAAGTTTCATCTGTGGAAAACCGGTTTCAGGGTGGAAATAATGTATCACCCACAAGGCTGCATAGACGGTTTTGAACTCAATACAGGCAAATGAAGACTAGAAAATCCCAGCCCACCATTTGTGGTCTGATCTTCCTGTTGTAGATAGATAGATAGATAGATAGATAGATAGATAGATAGATAGATAGATAGATAGATAGATAGATAGATAGATATGAACAGGCTGGTACATATGAACAGGCTGATAGATAGATAGATAGATAGATAGATAGATAGATAGATAGATAGATAGATAGATAGATAGATAGATAGATAGATAGATATGAGCGTGCGGATAGATAGATAGATAGATAGATAGATAGATAGATAGATAGATAGATATGAACAGGTTGATAGATAGATACGAACAGGCTGATAGCTAGCTAGATAGCTAGCTAGATAGATAGATACCAACAGGCGGAAAGATAGATAGATAGATAGATAGATAGATAGATAGATAGATAGATAGATAGATAGATAGATAGATAGATATGAACAGGCTAGTACATATGATCAGGCTGATAGATAGATAGATAAATAGATAGATAGATAGATAGATAGATAGATAGATAGATAGATAGATAGATATGAGCAAGCGGATAGATAGATAGATAGATAGATAGATAGATAGATAGATAGATAGATAGATAGATAGATATGAGCAAGCGGATAGATAGATAGATAGATAGATAGATAGATAGATAGATAGATAGATAGATAGATATCAGCAAGCGGATAGATAGATAGATAGATAGATAGATAGATAGATAGATAGATAGATAGATAGATAGATAGATATGAACAGGCTGATAGATATGAAAAGGCAGATAGATAGATAGATAGATAGATAGATAGATAGATAGATAGATAGATAGATAGATAGATAGATAAATAGATATGAACAGGTTGATAGATAGATAGATACGAACAGGCTGATAGCTAGCTAGATAGCTAGATAGATAGATACCAACAGGCTGAAAGATAGATAGATAGATAGATAGATAGATAGATAGATAGATAGATAGATAGATAGATAGATAGACTGAGAGAGACCCTTTTGAACAACAGACAAGTGACGACTAGGCAGCTCCAACCCAGATAATGTAACAATAGTCTATTCTTGTAAAGATGGACCATAAGGTTAGGGTAGATACTTGCAGGTGCATTACAATGAACCGACCCTATGTTCCAGCTTTTTTAGCAATAGATTGGTTATATGAGTTTCACTTGATATCTGTGGGAAGTCTGAGTCCCAATCACTCTCCGAATCATTGTTACGTTAAGAAGATACAAAACCTAGATATTTCTCTTGATTATCTTGTCAGTAGATTTAGAAGCCTTTCCTTGGCTTTGTCAACAACTACAAAGTATATTGAATAACGAGTTCATTCACTATAAGAGAATCTATAACAAATAAGTTTCTCGGGGGATAGCTCGCCATGGGTTTAAAAAATACAATCATTGCATTGTCACTTCAACGAATCGTCTCAAACAACAATTTAATCAAAGATCGAAACATTGCTTTCACTAAATTTGTCAATATCCCCGAATTGTCCGATTCAACATAAGATTGAGAGGACATGGGACAAATATATTTCTTGAGGATATGTTGTGAACGTATGTAAAAAAAATATTCTATGCCTTTGTCAATATCTACAAATTGTCTTGAATCAGAATTTGTTCCATTATATCTGTAAAACGAACAAGAACGAAAAATGTTTCTCACGGGAAATATTGTTAACAGATTAAAAAAACAACAATCATCGCTTTCATTAAAGATGTCAGCATGTCTCTGTGTTGAATCGTTTCTTATTTCCCACAATTTTAATAAAATCTGCTTCTATTGATGTTTAAAGAGAAAGATGGTGGGTAGCAGTAGCGATTAGCATACCATTGGCGTTGTGAAAAAAGACGAGGAAGATCTAGTATGCTCCTCGGTCAGGTATGTGCCATGCGTGATACACGCTTAGGCGATACATGACTGATAAGGCAGATTTTTTACCGCAGCAGGTTACCATTTCTTTCTTGCCATCCAAGGCTATAGAACACAGCCTTTCCTGCTTTCTTACCCATAGCTGGAGAAAGAAGAAGGGTATTAGCACATGAGAGAATGTAATGGATTCGACTGGAATTTGAACTCGGCTCTCTGATTCCTCAATCCGAGCCGCTATCCATTCCTCCACCTCTCTTATACTCCTGGTAAACTTTTTTTTATAGTCGATACCCGCTCACATCCGAGCATTGGAATTGTCATTCTCCTAGTGGCAGTGGCCGAGATAGCCATGAATCAAAGAGAGTTTGACGAGGCCATTAATTTGATATTGATGGACAACTCAGTGCGACGGAGAAGCCCCTACACTTGGCCAGAAGCGCATCTACAAACTGTTGGGGAATGTTAAAAATATTTGTATGGTAAATGACAGGTAAAGAAATCGACGATACTGAACCAACAGTTAATGATAAACAAACAATACGACTCGAAATGCATTTCCTACAATTTAACAAAAAAGTACTTCTCCTTTTGTAAAAAAGAGAAATGTTACGCTAAAATATAAATATCGAATTATTCATGCCAGTGAATATGTAATTAAACAAATCTTTCTTTCTTTTTATGTGTCATGTTCTTTCAGGACGTAGGCGATCATGGCTCTCCACCTCCTTCTATCCTTTGCAGCTCTCAACAAGTTCCTTCCCTTTGCAGACCACGTTCTGTCATCCACTTGCTTGGGCCCGCTAGATATCTCACGCGTTGTTTTCCCTTGTCTCTCTTTCCCTCTATTCGACCAGTGAGTACCAGATTCTCCAGGCCCTCCTTCCTTATTATGTGTCCAAGAAACTTCAACTGCCTCTTTCTGATGTCAAGTATAAACCCCCTCTTTGTTTGTATCCACTCTAAGACCTCATCGTTGCTCACACGCTCGGTCCATGATATCCGTAGCATCCTTGTTCAACCGCATCTCCGTTGTCTCGTGTCTTTTCTTCATCTTTGAGGAAATCGTCCAGCATTTGCTGCCGTAATGAAGGACAGATGTCACGTAACAGCTCAGTGTTCTTTGCTACCAAAGAAATACTCCTGTCTCGCAATACTCTGCCCAGCTTTTGGAATGCGTCCTTGGACATCTCAATGCATCTACGATATCAGTGTCACGCTTCAATGTTTTATATGTTCCTAATATAACAATTCCTAGTGATAATAGAAATTCTTAATAAAGTAAGTATACGTGCTAAAATACTTATGTTAAAATCCAAACTAGTTTTACGATATTAATATTTGTTTAGATTAAAATAGAAAGACACCATGTCTATAATGACTTTTTATTCCTAGTTATAAATAAGGGGTTCGTCTAAAGGCAAAATGACCAACATGTTCCTCCGTTCAACATTGCTAGAGGCCAGTACATCTTGCTTTGTTTTGTGATGTCAACGAACACTCGTTGCCACTTTTGTCATGCCAACGAATACTCGCTCTTACTTTAGTAATGCTCGTGGTAGTAAAGACTTTGTAATCGCAGATAGAACTATTGTAACGCCGTTGAACAATACTTGTGTCAGACTTCGAATAACTCTCGCACTAATAGTACTTGCTCGATAATACTAGCTCGAACCGTACTACGTATAGTGATCCGAATAGAGAAAGAGTATAGTGAATAGAGTAGAGAATAGCGGCCCGTATTAATAGAGGATAGAATAACAATGGCGATCAACTAGACGTCACGTGACTTCCTACTCATGCGTTCCCTTTATGGTCACGTGATCCAGTTAATTCAATAATGTGGTTGCCTGTTTTTTCTCACTGGCGATTTATGTTCAAACCCAAGTGTCGGCGGCGACATTTTATTCCTATATAACACTTTGATGCTGGTGATAGAACAAATAACATGAAGAATATTTTCCAAAGATATAAACAGCCTTAAATGGATTTGGAACGCAATTTGTTGGTTTTGGTTTTCGTTCTGTCGTCTTAATCTGCTACTCTTTCAGGAAAGCATATGATCATATTAATAAAGAGATAGATTAAGTAATTTGGATGGTGTTATGGTCCGGTCCAAGTTCCTTGTACCACGGTGATGGTCCAAGGTAGAACCAATGAAGAATAACTGAACACAGGTATGGAATAACACAGATATATTACAAACAGAAATATATACAAAGAAGTAGAAGTATTAGTAATGAATATCAGATTTGGTTAGAGTGAACTATGTTGTCTCGAAGTATCACTATTCCAATGTCTTACAGTAATCGTCTGACTCTTGACTCTGTCTCTAACTCTGAACTGACTCTGAACTCTGAACTGACTCTGAACTGAAGCTGCTTCTTCTTGAGGCGCAATATTTATGATGTACGGAATAGTCCATTATTATTATGGGTAAATTCCCATAACAGATGGGGTCTTGAAAGTTACTAAGCTCCATTTAGTACGACTTTATTTTCCTTTTTCCAAATGCCATCTTGCTTCAGGAATTGTTTTCATAATTTCCTGTATTTTGTAGTTCTTAGGTTTCTCTTTTCATCATCATTCTCAGCCTCTGTTTTGCCATCTATCTACACAAACATGTTAGGTAGTTTACTCGAAGTCACACTCTGTCCTTTTTGCCTGTGAATGTGAAATTTTCAAATCGATCTTTCTTCATAGTCATCTATTATTAAACTTCTTGCAATTAAAGAACATGTGTTACTTTTGATCGATCCTTGGATATATCTAACTATTCAATATTATGCAATGACCAAGTAACTGTTATATTTTAAAGGTTGATATAATTTTGGGTAGCAAAACATAGATTCGGAAATTGTAAGAAATAATAACTAATCTTCATCGGCGTAGAATTTGCATT
>OZ038498.1:73013885-73048885 GCA_964036315.1 Acanthosepion esculentum
ATCTCCTGACAAACGTCACTTTTGTGTTTTGAATCTTTCGTGCTTTTTCTTTCTTCATTCTTTCAACGGTCATGTAACTGATGTCGAGAATTGTCATAAAGCTAAATAATTTTGTAAGGAAATCTTCTGAAAAATAAATACCTAAAATTAACAATATCATTATCTCAAAATATTCATCTAAGACCAAAAGGTCATAGTTCACAGAGTTTGATTAACCGATCGGTAGATCCTCTGCATCTAGCAGGTATGTCAGGGTTAGTAGCGTTTCATGCCTTAGCCTATACACCTCTCTTTAATGGAGCAGTGAAAACTAAATTAACATTTATCTAAAGAAGAGGGTCACTTCGACGTGGTGTAATGGTCAGTGATCTTTTCTCGCTAAAATCAAATACGATGGGTAAGTGAGTTCAAACCTCATTGAATTCCAACTACTTTCAACCAAGTGAGAGATTTCAAATTTGCTTAGTAAATCACTTCATTATAAAATAGTTCTACGGGCTATAGTCAACCGCAGTAACTTTTAGCCATATGTATTTCCCCTGTGACTTTCCCCAGTTGTTCGATTTTTCAAAGCAATTGTCTATACGAAACAGCGTTCAGATATTGCCTTCAAACAGCCGTAGCCGACTTTAATTTGATTACCAAGTTTTAACTTTGATTACTAAGATATGGCGTAATAGCATTTTAGACTAGGTCAGTAAACATTAACCCACAGCAATGTGGGTAAAAATGAAATTTTCCTTTTTTTTTTTTGTAGTTACCAGCACGCACTTTATACAAGGTGCGATGGATAAATTGTCGTCTAAATTAAGCGCATAAAAAAAAAATTAAAATAACACTGACACCTCATTTTGACAGATATATTTACCAATGTTACACAAAAAATATCTTGAAACATTAAAGAGTAAATTTATTCAATAAAATCGCCATTGGCTTCAACCACTGCCTCCAGACGACTTCGGAATCTCCTGCATCTCTTCTGGGCAGTCTTCTTGTTTAAGTTGGTGAATGCTGCCATAAACCTTGCTTTCAATTCATCTTTGCTGTTACAAGGAGTTTTTGTTGGTCTCTCGCTCGACAGCGCCCCACACATAATAATCAACGGAGTTTCAGTCTAGGAAGTTAGGTCTCTCGATTTAAAGGGTGATGTGGTCGCAGAAATTGCCTGACAGCCATGATTGTGTTCTCCTGTTTGCGTGGCACTGTGCTGAGTCCTGTTGCCAGACACAGTATCTTCCAGCAGCCACCCTCATGACCCATAGCAGCACTAACTCCTCAAGGCACTTGATGTAGCCCAGCGTGTTGAATCTGAGGCCATGTGGTAAGATGAATGGAGGCATAACGTCGCCGTGACTAGTGAACACTCCAACCACCTTCGTAATCACCATCCTCTGCACTGTCCTCCGATTGACATTCAAACACTTTGAAATGCCCGTATTGGAGCTTCCGACGCGAATGCCAAGCAGTACAGCATGCTGTTTTCAAATTTCTGACAGAGTGAATTGCGTCATGGTGTTTTTTTTCTCACAGACATTGCCCAACTGACCCTACTATGCTGTGCCGTCGACAAAATCAAAAACAAACAACGCGCATGCGCGAAATTAAAAATATAAAATAGTGACAATTTACCCATCGCTCCATGTATATTGCTTCATTTAGCGGCGCTAATTTGTATGTTGCTGCAATAAGTATCTATACACTTTACCCTGACCACTTATTCCTTCATCAGGATTCGAACTGGAACCGTTTGATCATTACGCCGTTGCTTTTAAGATTACACTACGACATCTCTCAAAAATCCGCCTGGATTTCACTTTTGGTATTTTTTATATCAGTAATCATTTTTCTTTTTTTCAAGATTAGTAGAAAAATATATATTACAACGTAAAATGCTGAAAACCTAAAATGCCGGAGCTGTCTTTCCGTGGTGTTAAACCGTGTATACAGCAGACGATAATGTATCACGAACGCGTTCGGCTATTTAAATCTGTTGAACAGAAGATAGTAGGACCTGTATATACCTGAACTTAAGAGTGGCCAAAAGAGAAAGGAGTAAGTTTGGTTCATTTACCGAAAGCGAGATGACAGTGCTCACTTCTCTCTCATTCTCTCTCTCTCTCTCTCTCTCGCAAACGGACACGGAGAGAAAGAAAGAAAGAAAGAAAAAAAAAGAGGGAAGAGAGAGAGACACACACACACACTCACTCACTCACATGAAAAGACTTTCTCCCCTATAACTACAACTATTATTTTCTTTTCATTTGCTGGTTAAATAAGATGTCACCATTTGCCGGAGGAATACCATGAGTTACCCATATTTCATTTTAATGTCGTGTTAGCATTTTCATTCTATGAATGGGAAAAGAAATATTACAGCCACGCTTTAAAACGCTAGCGTGTGTCGTCGTTTTATGTGCGTTTAGTCGTATTTGAAGATGGTATACTTTCATGTAAATGACGTACCGCTGACAGAAAACATTTCCCGGCAATATTTCGATCGCAAACTCCAGAGTACTTGACGCACCATCAATATGACAGCAGAAGTACTAGAACGTAACATAGATTTTAAATATTTATATCTGGGTGTGTGTGGCTCGTTAATATATAAAATATCAATAAATATCTATCTATCTATCTATCTATCTATCTATCTATCTATCTATCTATCTATCTATCTATCTGTCTGTCTGTCTATCTATCTGTCAGTTAGCACTGACTCCCATATCTATCTATCTGGTGTTTTTGAATCTCATATCTATCTATCTATCTATCTATCTATCTATCTATCTATCTATCTATCTATCTATCTATCTGTCAGTGAGCATTGACTCTCATATCTAACTATCAGGTGTTTTTTAATCTATCTATCTATCTATCTATCTATCTATCTATCTATCTATCTATCTATCTATCTATCTATCTATCTATCTGCCAGCTGGTTTTGAATACATAACTTTCTATCTATTTATGTATCAGGTGATTATTTAATCTCATATCTATCAATCTATCTCTATTTATTAAGCGCTTTTTGAATGTTATATCTATCTATCTATCTATCTATCTATCTATCTATCTATCTATCTATCTATCTATCTATCTACCAGCTGGTTTTGAATACTCATAACTTTCTATCCCTCAGGTGGTTTTTGAATGTCATATATGTCAATCTGTCTATCACTATTTATTAAGCGGTTTTTGAATGTCATATTTATCTATCTGTCTATTAAGTAGTTCTTGAATCGCATATCTATCTATCTATCTATCTATCTATCTATCTATCTATCTATCTATCTATCTATCTATCAGGTGGTTTTTGAATCTCATGTCTATCTATTAAACGGTTTTTGTATCTCATATTTCATAGAATCATGAAAATGTTCTTTTTCGTGCTTTGATTCGTCCGTCCCGGTTTCGAAGAAAATCAAAGAAATTCTGATGAAGGCAGCAGAATTAGGAATAATCTTGCGAAAAATGAACTCATAGAATTATCAAACATTTCACAGCCCGTATCAAGCAAGACTGAACGAAAGTGAAAGATTGAGACAGTAGTAAAAAATAATTTATAGAATAATGATAAGGTTTCATCTCAGAATTTTTAAAACAGTCTTTGCAGACTTGTGTTTTTCCCTTCGCCTTTTAGGCCGACGGGAAGAAAAAGTTAATCTTAGATTGTTTGCTGTTATTTTTATTTTTAAAATAGTAGCTATGGAATTTATCTATCAGTGCGGATGCTAGTTAAACTGATTAATAAAAAACTGAAAAAGTGAGGAAAACATTCACCAATATTGATGCTACTTTTTTCTGTTTGTTCTTTTTCGTCTTGCTTTCTGGAGAGGTGTTGAAAATCGATGATAATACCCGAGACGTTCGCTCATGGCAGCGGCACGAATAAAACAAGTTGGAAGTCGATCAGATTGTTGAAGTCAAATATTCACACAGAGTCAAGTTTTATTGAGCACGCCATATTGTTTTTTTCAGCCTCACTTTCAATATTTATTTTTTTTTTTGTCTTTAGTGTTTAGGCTCCAGTTTCTATTACAGATCATATCTATTTTTTTATCTTCCAAATTACTTATTTTTTTATTTCTTGATGTTTGCTTTTTTAAGAAAGGAGGTTATTATTATTATTATTATTATTATTATTATTATTATTATTTGTATTTAAATATTCAGACAGATAATTCCCAGGATTTAAAGTTTGTAGTGGAAACTCGGTTGTAAAATCTGCGATAACTGAATTACAAGTTGAATTGTGAGTGATAAGAAAAGAACGAGAGGGCTTCAAATCAGATTATTTGAGAGTTTAAAAATAAATTTAAACGATATTCCACTAAGAAAGTCATTTTAGTTTCTATTTGTACTTTTAATTGATTGTTCCAGACGATTATACTCGTATTTTTAAATCAAATGCTAGGCATGCACTCTCGTCTATATTCGTTTCCGCACGTTCGTACGGGACCCGTATTTCTAAGATTTGGAAATTGTGTTTTATAGTTGACTGATTGCACAAACGTTGGAGAGCTGAGTAAAATTCAGTGATAATTATAAGATTCCATTAATATTGTGTAAAAAATTATACTCGTCTTTGTTGCTTATGACGCGTAGGAAATAGAACAATATACTTCTGGAATGTCACCGAATATGACAGACTACCCGAGGAAGACCGAATAGCTTCGGCTGATATGTGATATAAACAGTATAGACAGGAGTTTGAATGAATCAACGTATGATATGAAATCATCTCAGAAATTCCTTCAGAATGTCTTAAGCTAAGAAAATATTATTTTAAAGAAAGTGCCATCCACTTTACCCAATAGACAGTGTCACCGCAAGAATAATAATTTTTTTTTCTTTGTTTTAATTTATGGAATGAAGTTGTCATTATTTTAATTTTTTTTAATCGATTTCGCCCCAAGCAAGGCATTAAAGTCACTGAGACACAACGGGTTACTGGGCGTGTAAGAGTTAGAAATAGAAAAATAGCCAAAGAGGATGAACAAAAGAAGAGTAATTAGGAGGATTGTAGATAAGGATTGACACTTCATTAGAATTTGTGCAGATTAAAGTTAGCTGGAAAGCATGAAGCCGGAATCGAGATGCAGCACCGTCTGACCTTGCATCAAGGTACTGAGTATTCAAAGGAAAGGGAACAAAGACATAATGCACCCTTTCTCCTTTTCTGGTTCACTCTATTTTACTCTTTTGAAAGGCTTAACAGTCACCTTATATAGGCGTTCCGGGCTCAAAGCCACATCAGCATTACTTGTGCTCAGTTGGTCACATAATTTGCGACGTGTTCTTAGTCACACGTTTTCTGTTAAGTATTCTATCTTATCTAAACGTTTATAGTAAGGCAGACTGAAATCTCTAGCTTTGTTTTGCCACCAGTTTAAGAAAAGGACAATTAATAGTGTGGCTAACAACTCCATTCCATAAAAACCTACTCCATATGGAAACCATATCAGCGACTCGTATGGCGGTGACGTTGTGGTCGTATCATACAACTGTGGTGTTTAAAGAGTCAACACACGCCTGAAATAATTACGTTTTCGAGTCAGTGTCCAAACCTGATAAAAATATTGCTAACTTTCTAGCAAGAAAAGCTTAGCAAATAAGCTTGTTATTTTCTTATCCTAGTAAATAAGAAGGTAAGAATTTACAATGAGAAGGACAATGGATGTTAAGAAGATATTGACTGTCATGGCCGCCTCGCCACGGTGCAATGATTATCCCGCTAAGTACACCAAAACTTCCACAGTGAAGTGAAATAGCACTGGATATTTAGTATATGTAGCCTTGTAACGGACTAAGCTAAATGTAGTAAATAAATATATCAAGAAACATCCAATCGTCAGCAAGCATGTCTTGCCGATCAGTACGACAGTAGTGAATTTGTGAAGAGAACACGGCACATAAAAACAAAAGAAAAAGCCTTGTGTTACACTTAGCTAAAGTTAGTCAATCCGGCATTGTTTTAAAAATCATTTCGCCTTAAGCAAGCCGATAATGCCACTGCATCGCAAGGGGTTACTGTGATTGAAAGAGAGAAAACTTTAGTAAGAAGTATATAGAAAGGATAATAAAAAGAACAGGTTTCAGGAAGACATAAAATGGCGATTGGCGTTGCTGTTAAAACTTTGAAGATTGTAGACAGAGGAAAAGCAAGAAATCGGAAGGAATTTCCAACAGGGGAGAAGTGCGGAAAAATAAACCATTGCAATAGAACATACGGTTACATCTAGGAAGTTCAACAGTAAAACGGTGAGATATACTTCCCAATTTAATAACACTCTTGAATTCGTGCAGCCGACGCACCAAGGAAAGAAGCTCATGACAACAAGTGACAAGAAAATATTTCTAGAAAAGACAGAGGGTGGTGGGAAGTAACTGGATCGATTACAGTAAAGACTCTTCTTTTTAATTTTGCTAAGAATCCCAAAATATTTAGTAGAAGCGCCGGACCAAATATGGCGGCGATATTGAAAGCTTGCATAAAATTAGAAGTCATACGTAGTTGTCAGGTAAAATGAAATTTAGCAAGCTAAAAGCGGGAAAGCTTTAGCGAATGGGCCAGAAAAATTTGAATGAAAAGCGTTGGGCATTATCGGATTTTCAAACGGAAAAAGGAGACCGTCCAGAATAGATGCAGGAAATTCCGAAGTTGTCGGGAGGCCGTGTTTGAAGCCAATGGCGATGTTATTAAATAATTGTCTCTTTAGTATTTGTTGAGATGTTGAGTGTTTCCACGTGAGTATATGATAATAACGAACAAACACAGTCGTAGGCAAAAATACTGGTATATTCAGAGAGGTATTTACATCAGAGAGATTAGTAGTAGAACGAACGTAGGTTAGTGGTAACAATAAATAGTAATAAAGTCCAACGGTATCTTCCGGTCGAGAAACGGAAGTTGTAACTGATCACTACAGAAGTCTCACTCTGCACTGCACTACACTGCACTACTGCTCTAGAACTACTGTTCTATTTATAATTATCGGATCAGTCTATTATGGTTGTGAAGGTGGGTGCGCCCCAACACCCCCCCCCCCTTAAAATTGTTTTTTCGATGTGAAAACAAAAAATTGTTTTCTTCAATATTTTTTTCTTTTCGGATCCATAATGAATTGTTTAGTCGCTTTTCGCTTTCTCCCAGATCTGCGCTGTTTTTGTTCCGTCTGTGGCACTTGTAGGTCAAACGTATCATATAGTTCGAATAATTCTTCTTCTACTTGTGGAGTTTCTTCCGATTCTTCGGTACTCCTTTTCTTTAGTTGGTTAATGTGCCTTTTATGGGTAAATTTCTTACCTTTTACTATATATATCATATTCCCAATCCGCTTTTGAATGACTCCTGGTTCCCACGGTGTTGAATTATTTTTATAGTTCTTAAAAAAAAACTTTTTCATTTATACAAAATTTTCTCTTAGGAACCATTGCGACTGGTGTGTGTATTTTATTTTTTGGTATCAATTTATCGAATGCAGATCTGATTTTCCTTGCAAACATTAGCTCCGCAGGTGATAGACTTGATGGGGCAGATTTATTTGGGGTAATGCAGTAAACTTGCAAGAATAACTGTAATGCCTTTCTAGTCGGTGTACCCGTTGCTTTCCTAAGAGCCCTTTTTAGGGTATCGACAAACCTTTCGGCTAGTCCGTTGCTGCGTGGATGATACGGAGGAATCCTCACGTGATCCACCTGGAAATTCTGGCAGAATTCTGTGAATTCATTGCTTGTGAATTGGGTACCATTGTCACTAACTATAGTATCTACCACTCCAAACCTTGCAAATAATTCATGTAATTTATTTATTGTATTTTGTGATGTTGGCCTCTTCATTTGAAAAACTTCGGGCCATTTACTGTAGCTGTCAACTACGACAAAATAATGCCATCCGTCAATTGGACCCGCAAAATCAATATGAATCCTTGACAATGGTCTGTCGGTTTTTGGCCATGGCTTCTGTAGAATCTGTGGTGATTTTGAAGCCAAAATGTAGCCTTTACATCTGCTGACCATAGACGCGATGTTGTTGTCCATACCTGGCCAGTAGACGTATTCTCTCATGAGACTCTTCATTCTATTTATGCTCGGGCGACCTGCATGAAAGTCTTTCAGCATCCTTTTTTGGAGTGTACTAAGGATTACCACCCTTTCACTGTATATTAGAACATTATCACATAGAGAGAATGTTTCTTGAATTTTTACGTCTTTTTTTACTAGTTTGTCTTTTATTTCGATGATGTATTTGTCATTTACTGCCTCTTTTTTGATGTCCTTAAGCGATACTGGTAACTCTCGAATTGTGTTTGCCAAATTTTCTTCAACTTCGTCCTCTGCTCTGAGGGATGCAATTACCGTATCCTCTAAAGGTTCTGTTGCTTTCGGAATGAGTCTTGATAGACCATCTGCGTGACCAATTTTGTGCGTGGACAAATATTCTATGTTAAAATTATAGTTTAACAAAATTGTCGCCCACCTAAGCAATCTATTTGCGGTGTATGTTGGCAGGCCCTTCTTAGAACCGAATATCGTTACCAGAGGCTTGTGGTCTGTCTGCAGCGTAAAATATCGTCCATGTATGTAACGATGGAACTTTGTTACGGCGAAAATAGTTGCCAATACCTCTTTTTCTATTTGAGAATAATTCCGTTCAACAGGCAGTAACGATCTGCTTGCATGAGCGATCGGTCGAACTTTACCATCCTTCCACTTGTGCAATATGCACGCTCCTACACCATGAGTACTGGCATCGCTTGCCACGATGATATCTAGTTTTGGATTAAAATGTACTAGAAATAGATCTGATGTTAGTTTTTCTTTTATTTTCTTGAATGCTTGCTTGCATTCTTTTGTCCATAACCACGGTTTTTCTTTTTTTAGTAGATCGTTAAGGGGAGCTCGTAGAATGTGGAGGTCGGGGATAAAATCCTGGTAATATGATACCAAGCCTAAGAAACTTTGTAGAGATTTAATATCCATTGGCTCAGGCATATCCTTTATTGCTGATGCTCGATTTTTGTCTGGCTTTTTCCCATCTTTATTCACAATATGTCCCAGATATTTGATTTCTTCCAGGAGAAAATCGCATTTGTTTTCTTTTACTTTAAAACCATAGCTTCTTAATCTTTCAAAGACTTTGTGTAAATGGTGTCTGTGTTCATTCACTGATTCACTTTTCACGAGTATATCGTCGAGATATGCTATCGTGTAGTCTAAATCGGATAACATAGTGTCCATGATATGTTGGAATATTGCGGGTGGTGTCTTCACTCCAAACGGTAAACGTTCGCATCTGAAAACGTTTTTCACTCTCCTGTTGTCTCTGAATCTGACACTTAATGAGTTCCAGCATAGTTGATTGAAATTGCTCCATGATTATTTATGTGTAGAGAAGAAAAAGAAAACGAAATTATGTGTGGTTTTTTTTTGTTTTTTTTTCTCTCTGAAGGGGGCCAAAAAATAATTTAACAAATTCTCTGGCACGACAAATTTTTTTTTTTTATATGTTCCAATAGATAAATAAGTTAATATCTAACTTACAGTTTTTTTTCTTTTGTCGATAAATTTTTCAATCCTTTGCTTTGAAAAAACGCTTGAACTCTTTGAATTTTCCCGTGTTGAAATCGTTTCTCTTCGCTATTGCGATATTTATTTTTCAACGTAAGTCACTGTTGGGATCAAAAAGACATCCTTTCTGTTGAGATCAATAAAACATCCTTCGTCGCCACTGTTGAGATGTTGAGTGTTTCCACGTGAGTATATGATAATAACGAACAAACACAGTCGTAGGCAAAAATACTGGTATATTCAGAGAGGTATTTACATCAGAGAGATTAGTAGTAGAACGAACGTAGGTCAGTAGTAACAATGAGTAATAGTAATAAAGTCCAACGGTATCTTCCGGTCGAGAAACGGAAGTGTAACTGATCACTACAAAAGTCTCACTCTGCGCCGCACTACACTGCTACACTACGGTATTTAACACCCCCACACACGGGTCGAATGTGGCACAAGGCCGGTTTAAAGTGGGCTTACCGAGCCCGTAGGCTCGGCCAAAAATATGCCCATTTAGAACCCGTATAAACGGGTTCAGGGACTGTCTACCTCCCCGGACGACATTTTGCCCTGCGGCAAAGCCTCGTCCGGGTTCCTCTCTGCCAAAGCAGAGAGTTCGACAAGAGTCGCGCACAGTCAGAGACTGCGTCTCGTACACTGCTACACTACGGTATTTAACAACCCTCCCACGTGGGTCGAATGTGGCACAAGGCCGGTTTAATGTGGGCTCCCCGAGCCCGTAGGCTCGGCCAAAAATATGCCCATTTAGAACCCGTATAAACGGGTTCAGGGACTGTCTACCTCCCCGGTCGAAACTTTGCCCTGCGGCAAAGCCTCGTCCGGGTTCCTCTCTGCCAAAGCAGAGAGTTCGACAAGAGTCGCGCACAGTCAGAGACTGCGTCTCGTACACTGCTACACTACGGTATTTAACAACCCTCCCACGTGGGTCGAATGTGGCACAAGGCCGGTTTAATGTGGGCTTACCGAGCCCGTAGGCTCGGCCAAAAATATGCCCATTTACAACCCGTATAAACGGGTTCAGGGACTGTCTACCTCCCCGGACGAAACTTTGCCCTGCGGCAAAGCCTCGTCCGGGTTCCTCTCTGCCAAAGCAGAGAGTTCGACAGGAGCAGCGCACAGTCAGAGACTGCGTACACTGCTTCACTACGGTATTTAACAACCCTCCCACGTGGGTCGAATGTGGCACAAGGCCGGTTTAATGTGGGCTTACCGAGCCCAGAGGCTCGGCCAAAAATATGCCCATTTACAACCCGTATAAACGGGTTCAGGGACTGTCTACCTCCCCGGACGACACTTTGCCCTGCGGCAAAGCCTCGTCCGGGTTCCTCTCCGCCAAAGCAGAGAGTTCGACAGGAGCAGCGCACAGTCAGAGACTGCGTACACTGCTACACTACGGTATTTAACAACCCTCCCACGTGGGTCGAATGTGGCACAAGGCCGGTTTAATGTGGGCTTACCGAGCCCAGAGGCTCGGCCAAAAATATGCCCATTTACAACCCGTATAAACGGGTTCAGGGACTGTCTACCTCCCCGGACGACACTTTGCCCTGCGGCAAAGCCTCGTCCGGGTTCCTCTCCGCCAAAGCAGAGAGTTCGACAGGAGCAGCGCACAGTCAGAGACTGCGTACACTGCTACACTACGGTATTTAACAACCCTCCCACGTGGGTCGAATGTGGCACAAGGCCGGTTTAATGTGGGCTTACCGAGCCCGTAGGCTCGGCCAAAAATATGCCCATTAGAACCCGTATAAACGGGTTCAGGGACTGTCTACCTCCCCGGACGAAACTTTACCCTGCGGCAAAGCCTCGTCCGGGTTCCTCTCTGCCAAAGCAGAGAGTTCGACAGGAGCAGCGCACAGTCAGAGACTGCGTACACTGCTACACTACTCACAGTCTCTAGAACTACTGTTCTATTTATAATAATAGGATCAGTCTATTGTGGTTGTGAAGGTGGGTGCGCCCCAACAGTATTTCAACATGTTTTTGTGTAATTTTTGTAAATACATCTGTTAAAATGAGGTGTCAATATTATTTTCATTTTTGTGTTATTTAGACTACAATTTATCCATCGCTTCCTGTATACACACACACAGGCACACACACACACACATATGTATATATATATATATATATATATATATATATATATATATATATATATATTAAATGTAAATCTATTTAAACTCGATGGGTGAAAAACCTGGATAGCACAACTTTCAAACAAAATTGGCATCCGATGAAAAAAGAAAAAGAAGAAAAAAAGCAGTTTTCTAAGTTTATGCTAATTTTAGGTTTTAGTAATAATTTTATCAATAAATTTGTTCCTCGTTATTCCTCCTTAGCCAGTTCACCCTGATGCTACCATGTGGTGAAACCTAGGTAGGTAGTACCTGTCTCATTCGGATTTATTTGTTTGATATATATATATATATATATATATATATATATATATATTATTTTATATATATATATATATATATATATATATATATATGTTTATATATATATATACATATACATATATATATATATATATATATATATATATATATATATATATATATATATATATATAACGATTAGATCTTATTCAATTTTTCTAGCATTCGCAGAAAGATTTTCTCTTCTGGGCATAAAATGCGTGAAATCTGCCCAAATTTTCTATATATACGAGCGCATTCATTTTTTTCTAGTAGCTACCAACATGGATACTTATTTAATTTGTAACTGAATAGGATTTTTATATATGTGTATATATAGGGATATATTTTTTCCAAATATACTAAGCACGTCTTCATAGTTTATACTGTCCTGGGTATGACGATAAACTACACCCGCTTCCTGGGTAAGACGATAAACTACGTCCAGCAGCAAGGTCTCTGATCAGGAGGTTTTGAGGAGCGTGGAACCACCTCTTAATTGCTGGTGTTCTCAGGTCCATCTTGACCCGGAGTGGTAGAACCTGTTTGGGTTCTATCTATGAGCAAATAGTTAAGCGCGAAACTGAGGTAAAACACTGTGAAAGTTTAAAAATAGGTTTTAATACCAGAAATATTTTTAAAAAAATAAAATAAAGTTTTGGAGAAAAAAAAATTATTACCAGCAATACATTTTTGAAAAAAAATATTACCAACAATACGATTTTGAAAAATATTATTACTAGCATTACATTTTTGAGTTAAAAATATTACCAGCAATACTTTTTGGGGAAAAATTAGTACCAGCTATACATTTTTGAAGGAAAAATATTACCAGAAATAGATTTTTGACAAAACGAAATATTACCAGCATTAAAAAAATTGTCGGCATTGTAACCCATTGATGTTGTGTTGTGGTAGGATCCACCTAATTTGTATAGCGGAGTACCGACGATATAAATATGGTCGGTACCGGAAGACAGGGGTGCTAATCACGAGATCCAACTAGAGACTCTGCCCGACTGCGACTTAGTCAACACATTCTCCAGGAACGGTCTTCCCAGAATATCCAAAAGACTATATGTAAATATTGTGTACACTTTCTTGTTATAATACATTCTTGTTCTAAGTACATTTTGTGTTGCATTATTATTCCATGCATTAGTCGAGATTCAACAATGAGTCAAGACTCAACATGTTGATATGCAGTAAAACAAACCAAACCAAACATGGTTTATATTATTGAGTGTACACTTTTTCTTCTTCATTACCAACGTTCCCATTATTTTTATCCGTTTTTTTCGTTTTTTTTTTGTGAATGAGACTGCTATGGTCGTATTATAGCGTTTGCTAGATTCCCGTCTGTTTTTTAAGGGGCCCTAAACGAGTTATGATGTGAGAGATGTAATGTGAATCTTCTTGATAAGCATGTAGTGCTTATAATCATGAATGATTTTGGTGCGAACAGGAACACATTATTTATGAATTTACATACCCTTAACTCTTTGAGCCCTGCGTTCCTGAACAGTGTTAACCATTCTGCCTGAGCTCCTGAATCAAATATCGCAAATAATTGGTATGTAAATTTTTACGGCAGATATAAAAATAGTTACAAGGGCATACCCACCGTTTAACCGGTGGTTGGACATTACATCATTTTTCTCTATCACCGGTAAAACGGTGGTCAGAGAACAAAGTTTTAACGAACTGTTTTACTGATCAAACCAAATTCATGAATAATTACAGTGGACAGATGTCTATTGTCAGTCTTCTGTAATGAACTACACATACACATTCACACATTATATATATATATATATATATATATATATATATATATATATATATATATATATATATATATATGAACCGAAAAAACAAAATAAAATATGCAAAATAAAAAATAAATAAATAAGAAAAAAACAATTAAAATAAACAAACTCAAATAAACAAATTAACAAACCCCACCCGCTAAAATAACCGTTAGAACAAATAAAAATAACAATAAATAAGCAAAAGCAAGTAAAAAATCATCAGTCCAAATAAATAAATAAATAAAATAATAAACAAATTATAAACTGCTCCCCATCAAAATAACAGAATAGACTACAGAGAGTCAATCTAAAAATTGGACGAAAAAATAGCTTTACCTCCCCAGGCCAAAAGAAACTATTAAATAAGCGACCTAATCAAATGCCCCAAATTTTTTACTACGTTAATAAAACGTTGAAAACCGAAAAAGAATTGAATAGAATAAATATATAAAATAAAAATTGAAAATAAATAAAAACAAGTAAAATAAATTAACCCAAATAAATAAATAAAGAGCCACACCCGCCAAAATAACTGCCAGAATAGACTGCTGCCAATGCACCACTGACCCATATATATAAATAGTCGAGAAAACACCCAACACACGCGGTCTTGGCGATTGCGTCTAGCATGAAACAGCCTGTCACTTCTGAGTGTTGACTTCAATGTTCACTTTTATATTTACATACTCTCTATCTCTGATATTGAAAACTTTATCCCACAAATATAAGCACACCTTAAAACTATATTTCTTCATATATATATATATATATATATATATATATATATATATATATATAATTTAGCTCTTGAAAATACATTTCAATTGAGCACTGTTGAGTGATAAGCTAATTCTATAAACAACAGCCACCTGCACTAATGCAAAGCTCTTCAGTAAAATGAATTGAGCATTTTGGCTGATTTGCATTTGTTTACATATGTAAAAACAATACGCTAGATTTAGTTGTGTAACTCTACCGAGTGAAGATAGCTCTGATTGACACCAAATTAGTTGTGTTTCAATCATGACTTGAGGCATTCGGAAGTCTATTCGCACTGAGGAGCTGTGATACAGGGAAACACTACCGTCTGTGTATGACATTTGTACATTTTTCTAAATGTATTTATAATCGCTTGTCCTGGTGCTTCTTATGTATAGCTAAATTGATTCATGTGTTTACCGGTGTGTGTCATATGAGCTAATCATTTGTACGTTTCATTTTGTTTACTTAGTTTTGCGTAATTTTAAGTAACTATCGATTACTATCTCTCTGCGCTGTTCAACAGTTGCTCACGACATCGAAATAATTTTATTTCCACTTTTTAAACGTCATTATATTATATTGCAGGCGTAGCTTTGAATGCGCATCGAAAATGCAAGTAATTTTTATTACAGTTTCTCGGCTCATATCGTTGCGATATACGAAAGAAAATGGCTGTAAAGCGTTTTTTTTTTAAAGAAAAGCTAATACTTAATTTTATCAAAAGTTATCGATACCATTAACTAGTGGAAAAAAAACTAGAAGAGGCATCTTCTTTTTCATAGTTAGAGTTCCTTCTGGATATGGATGATTATGGATCTCCACAACTTCCTTACCTTTCTAGATTAAGTAATGTTTTTTTTTTCTCTACTATTCTTTTAAGTTCCTGTTCTGTTATAACTTTACACTGGCTCCTTAGGTATGTTAATCGATGTGGCCATCTTCTCCTCTTGCCTGCATTATCTTTTTTTTTTTTTTTTTTTTTTTTTTAAGCGTATCACCCCGAGCAAGGCCGGTGGCCACTATCACGCAAGGGGTTACAGAAGAGTTGGAGGAAGAGCAGATAGGAGTGGTAAAGGAAGGGATGTGGAGAAAGAGAAGGACGGAGGGCCGATCGAGGTGGGGAGGTTACGGGAGATATAGAGCGAGAGCAGATAGGAATGGAAGATGTCAGGAAGTGGATAGATCAAGGCAACTGGAGATGACGATTGACGCTACACTTAAACCGTTGGAGATTGTATTTGTCAGGGAAACAGTAATAGGGAAGGGAGTTCCATAGGCGAGATGTGCGTGACATGAAGCTATTGGAGTAGAAAAGACGTCTACACCTAACAGTTTCAACGGTGAAGGGATGGGAACGGGATGCCAGCCTCGTAGGACGCTTGAATTCACGAGGCTTAGGGACAAGTGAAAGCAACTCCTCAGAGCAATTACCGTGGAAGTACTTGTAGAAAAGGCAGAGTGATGTAACATTGCGTCTGTGAGAGAGCGACTGCAGACGAGATGACAGATCAGGGCCAATCACATTGCATATCCGTCTCTGGATCTTATCAAGAACCCCGAGGCAACACGCAGGGGCCCCAGACCATAAATGGCAGCAATACTCCATGCAAGGTCGAATGGTAGACTTATAGACCTGGAGGATCGATTCAGGGGAGAAGAATTTCCTGGCTCGGCACAGGGAACCAACTTTTCTAGCGGTGGATGATGCAATTGACTCGATGTATTTGTTCCATCTCAGATCAGCGGACAGCGTGAGACCGAGCAGCCGCAGAGAGGAACTCTCGAGAAGTTGGTCCTCGGACATTCTGATGGGATGCAGGGATGGGTCCTTGTGGTGGTTAATGGAGAGTAATTTTGTTTTAGAGGCATTAAAGTTGACCATCCATTTCTCTTCCCAGTCCACAACCGATTGGAGGTCCTTTTCAATTTGAGCTGCCAGGTTAATTTTGTCCGCCTCAGTAGATTTGTGCTTGAGGCAGGAGTAAATAGTAGTGTCGTCAGCGTAGATACCGACTTGGGAGTCTATGGCGTCTGGAAGGTCATTTATAAATATGAGGAACAGAGTAGGGCCAAGGATGGAGCCTTGAGGAACACCAGCAGTAGTGGGATAGGAGTTGGAGAAGGATCCACTGAGAACAACCTTCAAATCCCGGTTTGATAGGAACGATTGAATTAGGTCAAACAATCGACCTGTGATACCATAACCCCGGAGCTTGCGAAGGAGGCCGGCATGCCAAACCCTATCGAATGCCTTGGAGATGTCAAGGGCCACGGCACGGGCTTCGCCGTTACTATGGATAGCTTGGTAGACAAATTCAGTGATGGCCGTAAGCACATCGGCAGTAGACCGGGCAAAGCGGAAACCATACTGCTTGTCTGAGAGCAGATCGTGGGATATCAGGTGAGTAGTCACTTCGGCGTTGATAATGGCCTCGAAGACTTTGCCGAAGATGGGAAGGAGACTGATAGGACGGTAATTAGAAGGGTTGGAGGGGTCGCCAGAGTTCTTAAAGACAGGAACAATGGTAGAGGACTTCCAGCAGTCAGGAAAACAGGAGTCCTTGAGGCAGCGGTTGTACAATTTAGAGAGGGCAGGTGCCAGTTCAGGTGCGCATTTCTTCAGGACAATGGCTGGTATTCCGTCGCCGCCGGTAGCCTGGTGGGGATCTAAGTTAGAAATAATGCCCAGTACCGACGACGGGGTTATGTGCAAGCCGTCCAGTAGGGCCTCAGTTCTGGGAGGGAAGTCGGGCAAGGGTACCCCAGAGGAGTCAAGCATAGAATTGGAAGAAAACTTTCGAGCGAAGCATTCGGCCTTGTCGGCAGAGGTGGTCAGGACCTCAAACTGATTGAACAGTGGAGGAATGGAGGGTTTGTTACTATTCAGAACGCTCTTGCAGAGGCGCCAATAGTCCTTGGAGCCAAATTTGCGGGATGCAATACGTTCCTTCATCCGAGCTGCAAATAGTGCCTTGGCATTGTCGAGGGTACGCTTACACTCATTGCGTGCAGAGGTAAATAGACGTCTGTTGAAGTCGGACTCTTCTAAGTATCAAATTTTCTAAGTCCACTTTCCTCATTATGTATCCGATAAATATCAACTGTCTCTCTCTGATGAAATTTTTTTTTTAAGCATTTCACCCCGAGCAAGACGGGAGTTCCACTAGCATGCAAGGTATTACACAGTGAGAGCAAGACTAAAGAGGCGTCAAAAAGGAAAGGATGAAGAGAACGACAGAGAATTGATCAAGGAATCTGGAGATGTCGATTGACATTGCATTTGAATACTTGGAGATTATAGCTATCATGGAAACAAGTAAGAGGAAGGGAGTTCCGCAGACGGGAGGTTGAAGACATGAAGCTATTGGAGTAGAAGAGACGGCTACATTTAACCGTTTCGACAGTGAAAGGGTGGGACTGAGATGCCAAACTAGCAGCACGTTTAAATTCATGCAGTCTCGGAACTAGCGAAAGTAGCTCGTCGGAGCAGTTACCGTGAAATTATTTGTAGAAAAGACAGAGGAAGGCGACGGTACGCCTGTGAGAAAGGGAATGTAGATGAGATGCTAGATCAGGACCAATCACATTGCATATCGATCTTTGGATTTTGTCAAGGACCTTCGGATGAACAGTGGGGTCTCCAGACCATATATGGCAGCAATATTTCATGCAAGGGCGAATGGTTGATTTATAGATTTGAAGGATAGACTCTCTCTCTCTCTCTCTCTCTCTCTCTCCCCCCTTTTTGTTTGCATTTTCTCTTAGTTCTGGGTATAATGAAAAACCCTCGGATCGTGAGATTTGGCGGCTTTTGAGGATCGTAGGACTACCTCTTAATTGTTTTTGTTCCTAGGTCAAACCTAACCCCGGGTGATAGCATTTGTCAGGCTACCAACTGTGAGCAAATGGTGAACCCCGGAACAAAAACGAAACACTATGAAAGTATAAAAATACATTTAAAAAATTAATACATGTCTCTATAGTAAAATTTCCGACAATACGTGCATACTAACAAATTGTAGCGACTTCACCAAAATCCGTTTAAAATGCTACCAAACAACCAACATGAAAGAATGTTCATGCCATTAATGCATATAATATTCGACAAGTTCTTAAATCAAACTATAGTCCAAAATATAACTTTAACAAAACTGCAATATGAAATACTCATATCACCGCCACTAGTAATTATCTCCACACAAACATGAATATGCATAAAAGCTGAGTATCATCTACCATGTATTCCACTGTGAAAGCAGAATAACATATCATTTTTATTACTTCCAAGCTCTCAAGAAAACTTCGACATTAAATGACCCATAAAAAGTTGATATACCGTCAAACAGACAAATCAATCCATCCATTTTCTCTAGAATCTCGTCGTTTTTCACATATTAAGTTCATGGTATTCTGTTTTTTTATGTCTTTTCTTGACTATCTTCCTTAAAACCTCCCAGCTGCTAACAGGTTTCATTCATATTATTCTCAGCATCCTTGTGTAGAACCACCTCACATTCGCTCAAGTTTGTCTGTGAAGAAATTATCCAACATTCGTTATCATATAGGAGGGATTTCTAGATTGTAAGAATTTGTTTTGCAGATAATAACGATTTACTGTTACAAGTCCTACTAATTAACCCATAGCTGTAGGGGGAGAAGACGTGAATTTATCCCTTTCCTGTTGGAATTCGGTACTCTGATTTCGAAATTGGACCCGTTATCCATTACATCAACCGCGGATCCAGGCTTAGAGCACCTGGTATTCCTAAGCGCTCTCCCGTATCGGTATTGACCAGGCTCTTCATTGATCATACTAGAACCGGTGTGTCAATGTGACACGGCTGTAAGCTCTAAAAATACTTCGTTGACTACCTGTTTTTATTAGTAAACAAGAAGTTCAACAAAGTGGACATTGTTAATTTGTTAAGTCAGTTATTCAGATTTTTAGGCATTTTCTATTCCTCTGATTGTTTGTTTCTCCAGATCTGAGACTCGTCGGACGAGGCGACCATCTTCCATCGATCCAGTTTTAAGGCGGCATTACTGAAAGAAGAAATACCAATATTTGCATAGTGTAAATATATTACTAATAATTTCGCTGTAGAAAACTCATCGTGAAGTTCGTGATGATAAGATCTCTCGGTGACAAAGAAACGATGCGGTACTGATCATTTGCATATTTTACGCCGTATCAACCTTTTGAAGGGATATTTCAAGCTAGAAAATATTTTTTAGAGTGTAAGAATATTTTGGAGTTATTTTGAATCATTTCACCCCAAGCAAGGCAATAAAGCCACTAACATATAATGTGAAAGAATAAGAAGAAAAAAAGGAAACATTATTAAGGAGCGAGAACAATAAAAGAAGAGGAATCAAGAAAGAGAATAGATAACGATTGGCATTGCATTTAAAAGTTTGAAGAACAAAATTGTCTGGATGGCCTGGAGCCGGAAGTGAATTCAACAAGCGAGAAGTCCGAGAAAAGAAACGGAACTTACGGTTTTCATCCATCCAATTCATCTGCAAATTGATGAGACCTTGTTGCCAATCTAGTACTGCACTTAAATTCATAAAGTCTAGGTAGCAATGTGGAATGTTCCTCTGTATAATTACCATTAAAGTAGTTATTAGAAAAAAATGCGAAATTTCAGATGTCGGAAAGTGACCGAAGCCGAGATGCTGGCCAATAACATTTCAGATTCATTTTTGGATTTTATCAAGAATTTCTAAATATATGGCGGGAGCACCGGGTCATATGTGACAACAATATGTGACAGTAGACTTATAAATATGCAAGATTCTGGAGAGAAAGATTGTGTAGAACGACGCAGTGAACAGAAAATGTTAGCCCGATTAGGAGCAATAAGACACCCTCCTGGAGGTTAGCATCCACCATGCTGATGGGGGGGGGGGCTCTCGGATGATTGCTAAGGAAAACATATTACCAGAAATAGATTTTTGAAGGAAAAAATATTACCAGAAATAGATTTTTGAAGAAAAACATATTACCAGAAATAGATTATTGAAGGAAAAAAATATTACCAGAAATAGATTTTTGAAGAAAAACATATTACTAGAAATAGATTTTTGAAAGAAAAAAAAATATCAGCAATAGATATTTGAAAAAAAAATATTACCAGGAATAAAAATTGTCGGTATTAAATAACCCATTCAGGTGGTTATGCCGTAAAACAAACCAAACCAATTAAAGTTGGGTGGAAAGCATGGATCCGAAAGGAAGTTCCACAAGCGAGAAGTGCGACAGAAGAAACTGTTAGTAAAGAACTCACGAATACATTTCCAAATTTTCATCAAATATTATATTTTTGCCAACTTCAGCATTCACACTAATTATTGCACATTGAGAAAAAACTGGTCGAAAAGGATCGTCAGCGGCCAGGAATTAAAGCAAGTGTATATGGGAATGAATATTGGACAATTTTGTTACAGATAAAGAGGACATTACAGAGATGTGATTCTACTGAAGGATGCTGAGAATACTGTGGATGGGGCATTTGAGTAATTTTTAAGGAAAATGAAACCAAAAAGGATAATGTTTTCGCACTCAATTCTACGGAGAAGATCTGATATTACGTAGTAGCCCAGCACTATTTCAATTTTTTTTTTTTTTAGTTCTTCCGTAGTTTTACTTAATAGTTAACCAGCTAAAATGAGCTGACTCATTTTATAGTTCACCAATAGAAGAGTTAACCAATCAGAAGACTCAAAATATTCAAGACGACATGTACAAAGGCGGCCATGTTTTTTTTCCGGATAATTCACTGCCAGCCTTTGATATCGAAGACTGAAGAATTACGGAACAGATGCTGGTGGTATTGGCGATATAGTCAGATTCAGTAGAGTGTCTGACTCGTGAGTGTTAATCTTTAACGTTGTTTCACTGAACAGATTACGTACTGCGCTGGATCCTATATTCACAGACTATGGTGAATATGGTCAACACACATAATGCGGAAAGAGGGGTGAAGAATTCGATACACACAGGACTTACTGAAGTCATGAGATGCAGAAAAGTGAGTAATCTACAAAATTAATATACATGGATAGCAGAAAATGGACCTGTGGGTATAATGAAGGAACATATATTATTTAAAGGGACACACATTATTATAGGTACATGCATTATTTAAAGAGACAAACATTATTTATTGTAAAGGGAGAAACATTATTTAAATGGACAAAAATGATTTGCTGTAAAGGGACAAACATTATTTAAAGGGACAAACATTATTTATTGTAAAGGGACAAACATTATTAAAAGGTACAAACACTATTTAATTAAAAAAGGACAAACGTTATTTAAAAGGACAAATATTATTTATTGTAAAGAGACAAACATTATTTATAGTAAAGTGACAAACATTATTTATTGTAGAGCTACAAACATTATTTAAAATGACAAAATGATTTATTGTAAAGAGAGAAACATTATTTAAAAGGACAAAATTATTTATTGTAAAGGGACAAACATTATATAAAGGTAAAAACATTATTTTGTTGTAAAAAGACAAACATTATTTGAAGGGACAAACATTATTTATTGTAAATGTACAACCATTATTTAAAGGGACAATCATTATTTATTGTAAAGGGACAAACATTATTTAAAGGGGCAAAAATTATTTATTGTAAAGGGACAAACGTTATTTAGAGCTACGAAGGCTAAGAAGATGTGAAGATCCATGATTGCTCAAGTCCTGAAGGAACACGAAACATTAAATAAATTAATGCTAAGTCTAATGTGATTCTCATTTTACAAAAAGTAAAAAATTACTGATGTCTGCTTTTTTTTTTTAATCCTATGCAAGGAGATAATGCGACTAATATTTACGGGGTTGATGGTGGGGGAAGAGAATGAGAAGACTTTGGTGAGGAGAGACGAAAATAGGACAGGGTTCAAAAAGACAGTCAATGGCAATAGTCGGTGCATTTAAATTCTTAAGAAGAGTGTTATATATGTATCTATTTCAACAGTAAAATGGTGAGACATAGGCACTAATCTAGTAGCATGATTAAATTCATGAAAAAAAAGAGAGCTAATTAGAATAATTGCCATGACAATATTTGTAGAAAAGATAATGGGAAGACACTTTACAGCGGTTGAAAAGGGACTGAGGCCGAGATGCCAGGTCAGGGCAGTTAACATTGCATACCCGCTCTATGGATTTTGTCTAGAATCTCGAGATATATAGCAGGAACACCAGAAGACCAGATACGGCAGCAATATTCAAAGGCACAGACGAACGATTGATTTATAAATGATCAAGATGGATTCGGAATAAGAAAAATTGTCTTGTACGACGCATGAAACAACTTTCCCAACACTATACCTAAAAATTGATTCAATATAATTACTCCACGTCATGTAATTAAAAAAAGTGAAAGCATGAGGGCGCAAGAAATTGCCCTCGTGGATATGCTGACAGAAGGCAAGATTTTTTTTCTATGATGATTAAGAAATAGCAGTTTCGTTCTGGAGGCGTTGAATTTTACCAGCTATTTGTTGCCCCAGTTAACAACAGATTGTAGATGATTTTCGAGAGCAGCTGCCTGTTTTACTTTGTTGGACCTATCCGATTTGCTACAAAGACAGTAGTAAATACTTGTGTCATTAGCATAGATGCCTAGTTAGGAACTGATGATATCGGGAAGGTCATTGGTGGAGATAAGAAACAACGTAGGTCAAAGGACAGATCTCTGGGTCATCCCTGCATTAGTGTGAAATGAGCTAGAAGAATGATCTTTGACCTAAACTGACTGATCCCTGGGTCATCCCCGCATTAATGTGAAACTATCTACCAATAACTTGGCCCGATTTTAATGTTTTTTCTTTTTCTTTCAGATTTGGCAGACATTTGGGCGATATTATTTTTCACACATAATTGCCATGACTTAAATAACATGATCCAATGTAGAAATAAGTAAATTTTCACCAATAATACTGATTTATTTAAAGCTGACTTTGATCCCTCTTAATGAAACACCATTATATATAATCCGTCTTAATGAAACACTCTTGAGAAGCGTTGCCGTCCAACACGGTCTTCATTACACTGTTTGTTAAGAACGATTGGATTAAGTCAATTTTTTGGCAGGAGATAACATAGCTGTTGAGCTTGTGAATGGATGCCTTACTCTTAGATCAACTTTTTCATATGCATAAAGTAAATGCATTAATAATCATATATTGAACAAATAAACTCAGATCAGGAACAACAGAATTGTTAGAAGTTAGGAGTTACGAATGATAGCAAACAAGGCTAATGTTTTACTATGGAACTTTACAAAAATAAATAATTATAGCATCAGAATTAACTGAGAGAATGGAGCTATTATAAACGTTAATTTAATATTAATAATTTTATCATAAAAATGCATTATAGAATTCATTGTAATTCATGAAGGATGCAATTATTATTGGTCAAGATGTAATGCTGGAATAACTGACAGAGTATTGCTGGGGTAGTCTTTTTTTTAAACAAATCTCATTGATGTTTTCTTTATTGACAATGACAGTTACCCCAAAACAAACAATAGTAAATTCCAGATAATTCTTATTTGATTCGCAGACAATTATTCTGCGTTTGTGATTTAATATAATCAATTATATATATATGTCTGTCAAAATAACGTTGAAGCGTTCAACAAAATAACATTGTTTTTGTCTGGTTAAGGATCCTACACGGGAGGGAGGACAAATCGTGTTGAATGAAGGAGGGCGTGACTCATATTTCTTTGATCACAGTTCGATCTCTGTTTCCTTCTGCTGCGTACTCCACCTGACCAAAAAGAATTGTTTACAGACTGAGTGACAGTCTGTTTCAAAATCGAACATTTTTTTTGTTTCAGGGTCGATCGTAAACAAACGTATAGTCAAATCTTATACTTAAAGTTATTAAAAAAACTTGTTTATGAAACTAACGCGTAGCCAGATTTAGTTCCAAATGATCTCTCCGTGTGTATTCATATCAACTAATATCGACTACTGCAGACGAAGGAATGGTAGAGTAGGGTCGAACTTCACTGTTGGCCAAACACTTCTTACGGCGTAACAGACAAAGATATCGCAATTGGGAACACTTGCTTTTACGGTAGGGGATTAAGACTACAATAAAGATTGGCGCTGTATATTCTTTAATTTCACTGTCGATTGATTGAAATTTAAAACTTCCTATATTCAAGATTTTTTCTTATGAGTTCACTAGCTCCATCTCTCTCTCGCTGTATCTATCTATCTATATACATATATATATATATATATATATATATATATATATATATATATATATATATATATATATATGAACACATTCCATCTGAAAAAATATTTCTGGGTCTCTCTCTCTTTCTACATATATATATATATGTATGTGTGTGTGGGTTGATATATATATATATATATATATATATATATATATATATATATATATATATATGGAAAGAGAGAGAGAGGGTGAGAGAGACCCAGAAATATTAACCAAAACTGTAAACAAAGATCAGTACTTGATGATTGCATTAGTAGCATGAAACTCTGAGCATAACTGGCGTTATCGGGTACGGTGTATTTTTGCTAATACATATATATATATATATATATATATATATATATATATATATATAATTGGTAAAATCTTTCAAAGAGTTGTCTACCTCCAAATGGAACGAGTTTATATATATATATATATATATATATATATATATATATATATATATATATATATATATATATATATATATATTATTCTTGTCTTCTGAGAGCGTGAAACTTGAGTTGCGACTCAAGCTGTCAATCGTTGATTGCTGACGTTGTGAAGCGTTTTTTGCCCTGTCTAGATAGTCTACTCTTTGTGCACTTTTATTTATTGCGTAGGTAGGTGTTTGCGATTTGGTCTTTCTTTTTCTTTCCTTATTCGGGATTTTTTTTTTACTTTCTAAGTTATTAGGTCGTCTGCAAGTGTCTGTTGGTCGCACCAACATTGTTGAAGTTTTCGCACACACACGTATACACACACACACGCACTCACGTTCACACATATGCGTACAATATATATATATATATATATATATATATATATATATATATATATATATATATATATATTTAAAGACATTTTTATGTTTAACAATCTTTTTATAGATAAAAGTATTTAAGTAAATGCTCAGTTTATGATAAACAGTATTAAATTATATTTACCGGCCTGAATGTCCGAGAAATTTTCATAGAAAATAATCGTCCTCCGACATATATATATATTGAAAATTGATATTGGATAGTAATTCAGTACTCTTTCCTTAGATTTTAACGAAATATTTTGATTTTTAAAACCTTGTTTAGTTTTTGAAAGGCAAAATTTATAAATCAACCATTAGTCCATGCATGGAATATTGCTATCACATCCGGTATGCTACTTCTGCTATAAGATTCTTGATAAAAATCCCCCCAAAAATCTGCAATGATATTGACCCTGACCTGGCATCTCGGCTTCTGTCACTTTCCCATCGCCGTAACGTAGCTTCTCTGTGACTTTTCTGTAAATGTTTTCGTGGTAATTGTTCTGATGAGCTTTCCTCTTCGGTTGATAATGTTTATGAATTTAAGAATACTAGACAGCGTAAAATTTACGGTTACATTTCAAATGTAAAAAGATGAGAACTCGTTGACAATCTAGTATTACGCTTAAAATTCGTAAAGTCGAGCACGAGCAGTACTAGATTGCTTGTTAGGTCTCATCCTTTTACAGACAAAATGACTTGAGGTGACCATAAGTTATACGCTAACAGTTTATTTGTTCGCATTTCTCGATTTGTCATGCTTTGAACAGTGGCTCAATATAACATTCTTCAGAATAAATTAGCACTTGTTTCAGATTAAAGCTAAATAAATATCTTTCTATACGCATTGTGGCTTAATTAGTTGCATTTTTTCCAACCGGTGCCAAAGGTTATTAGGTCAATAGGTTCTCTTAATTTGGGAAAATGGCGCTATAAAATCTATCAAATTCGTCTATTTAACATGGTGCTAATTTTAGTTTAGCTACGGCTAAGCAAATAATAGTAGACAAAGGTTTCGAATATTCACTGTAGGAAGAGGATCCGCCATTTAAATCTGGAGCCACATTGTCTTGCTGCTTGTTCTCGATTGATTGCAAATAAAGAGAATCCTATATTCAAAACGGTTTAATAATTGCGAAGACGACGTATAATCTTGTCTGTAGAGAACGATTTCTGGTTTTGTTTTCAGTAAATAACTGCGTAAAAAGCGGCACAGTAATAAAGAGATCAATAAAATTGTCTTATATGTTTAAAGACAATTTTCTGAAAGTCAATATTTTTCTACTAGATGAAATAACTACTCTGCACGGTAAATTATTAGACTGTAGGATTGTCGCTTCCTTTAAATATTAAAGCAAGTAAATTAGTTTAGTCGCTGTTTTTAAAAATACTTTCAAAGATTCCGACCTCATTATAAATTAATGTGGAGGTACATCAAAACGTGTATTTTTATTTGATTAAGGGGTGATCTTTTGTACCTTGCGTAAAGGTTGTTTTATTTTTTGTTTTGTTATTTCTAAGAGGAAATAAACTTCCGCCCAACATAAGATAGGCAGACGATACTTGAGAAGAAGAAAAAATGAAAAGAACTCTTACACAATGTAGCAAAGGAAAACAAGAAAAAAAACTATTACCTTTAGAAAGATAGAAAGCATAGCGATCAGCAAAATAGTGTACTGATGCCAAAAACAAAACAAAGAAAACCCCAATACCACCATCTTTAAAAATAGCGAAAACTTCGGATTCACTAGGCCATGAACTCATACTTCCACAAACAAATGAGAAACGGTCCCAACAAGAATACTAACGACATACCTGACGAGCTAATCAGAGAAAATATCAGCTCTTAATAAGGATATGACGTCACGGCACGTGGACTAATCAGAAGCCAAGTGGTAATTTCTAAGTGGTACGACTTAGCATTATATATAAAGAGACAGGCTGGCGAACTAAAATCAGGATAGATGAATTAATTTTATCAATGTTCTAAGGAAGATGCCGCAAAATACACAAATCCTAAATACTCCACTTATATGCCACTCTCACAGTTCCGCATAGACACACACATATACATACCTCTTCTAGCCGGCGATAACGAATTTATGCTCATAGATACAGGCAGCGATGGATAAATTTTCGTCTAAATGAAGCAAAAAATAAAAATAACACTGACATCTCATTTTAACAGATATATTTACCAAAATTACACAAAAATATCTTGAAATACTAAAGAGTAACTTTGTTCAATAAAATCGCCATTGGCTTCAACCATGGCCTCCAGACGACATCGGAATCTTCTGCGTCTATTCTGGACGGTCTCCTTATTTAAGTTGGTGAATGCTGCTATAATCCTTGCCTTCAGTTCATCATTGGTGTTACAAGGAGTTTTGTTGGTCTCTCGACACTCTTGATCCATGGCAGTACTACCTCCACATGGCAGTTGATGTAGGCCTCAGTGTTGAGTCTGAGGCCCTCACCAACAAATGCGGGAGTACTATTCTTATCAGAACGATTAGAGTGAATTTTCCGAGTTGCTGTACCTTCGTAGTTACCATTAGACTTCTCCAACTCCTTCCGAAACCTCTGAACTCTCCTCAGACTGACACCCAAACACTCTGAAATTTTCATTTGGAGCTTTTGGTACGAATGCTAAGCAGAACAGCATAACGTTTCCAAATTTCTACCTGAGTAAATTACGTCATGGTACTCTTTTTCAAATGGAGGGCGCCCAACTGATCCCACGCCACAGTACGAGAGGAAATCATGGAGAATTGTAGTTTGAAAAAAGTAAAATCGACCTTGCTAACCGAAATGCTTCTCTGTGGCTCAATCGTTAAAAACACGTCAGGCTATATGACGGTTCTGTATACGATACAGATTCGATTCCTGTCGGAGGTACGCATATTTTCTATGAAAATTTCTCGGAAATTCAGGCTGGTAAATGTCGTTAATACTGTTTATTATAAACAGAGCATTTACTTAAATATTTGTATCTATAAAAAGAACGTATAGACATAAAAAATGTCTTAAAATAATTGTCGGACTTTGTCCATTTCATAATACATATATATATATATATATATATATATATATATATATATATACAGTGTGGAGAAATAAATATACGTACACCATGAATTCTTTTAATTAACATAATTGTAACTTATGAAAAAACTTAAAATCCATACAATATCTCTACACCTTTTGCTGCAATATGCAAAAAACAATTAGAAAACTTTGTTATAAATGAAATCATGTCTTATCTATAAAATGTTGAGGCGAAAAATATTCGTACAAATTATGTCTTTAATATCAAAAGGCTTAAATTACGTTAATTCTTTGTAAGAGCTTGCTAGATTCTTTCAATTATTTTATTACCGGAACTAACTAGAACATTCCGAAATTAATTTGTTATATATCTCCGCACACACTCATACACAATAATTATCATCATGGGCAAAGGCAAGGAACTATCAAATTCCCCAAAAGAATTCATCATCAAACACTGGAAGGAAGGAAGGAAAAAGCAATAGGAAAATAGCAGATATCAAAGACTACTCGGTTAGAAATACAGGAAGAATTAAAAGCATCAGATATATTTGTTACGAAGCGAACAGTAAGCAATGAACTTTATAGAAGTCAGCTAAGATAACGTTCTCCAGAAAAAAACTCCACTTCTATTGAAGAAACATAGGGAGGCCCGATTAAAATTTGTTCGTGAGCATAAGAATAAACCTTAATTAATTTGAGAAAGTGTTTTATGGACAGATGAACTAGAAATTGAACTATTTGGGCGTAATTTAAGTACTCACGTTTGGAGAAAAGACGATACAGCATTTGTACCGAAGAACGCAACTCCAACGGTGAAATTTGGTAATGGCATTATCATGGTTTTGGGATGTTTTTCTACTAATGGTACGAGTGATTTAGAGATAATAGATGGTAGAATGAATTAAAAAAAATGATGTTTTAGAGTCTAATTTGTTTGGGTCAGTAGTAAAGGTTGGACTCCCAAATGAATGGGTTTCGCAACAAGATAATGACCCTAAAAATACAGCTAAATCTAAGTAAAAATGGCTTATAGAAAACAATGTCAATACACTCGAATAGCCATTATAGTCTCCAGACTAGCATCCAATAGAGAATTTGCGACGTTTATTCAAAATTCAAGTTCATAAAAGAGCTCCGAAAAACATCCTGGACCAAAAAAGAATATGCAAAGAAGAATGGAGTAAAATACCAACGAAAACTTGCAAATCATGGATTAAAACTATAAAATGATATTGATTGCTGTTGAATTGCGTAAGGGATATGCTACAAAGAATTAAATAGGTATTAGAATTTTGTATGAATACTTTTTTCACGTTCAAATATTTTTAATTTCATATAATTTCGTTAATAGAACAATTTTATTCAGTTTTAAATTAAATTTATACACTGATATTCTTTTAAGTGAAGAAATATACTCGCCTATAAAACTTAGAATTTGAATTGATGACTTTTTTTACAACATAATTCGATGGAGAATTTAATTAAAATAAATATTATTTTTTATTGTTGTCGAAACAAATTATGATGTGAAAATTCTTTCCTAAACGGGTTCATTTAAAACAAGAATATATAAATATCACTTTTTGCAGGACAAATTAATTTATATTAGATTAGCACAAAATTTTCCAGAGCAGCTGAGAATTATACAAGTTTGGTCAAAGTACCAACGAAAATCTTTTGTTAAGATTTTTTGTCCATTTTTCTATATTTCGAACCTTTTTATAGTGTCCAGTTAATGTTTAAATATAAACTGACCAATTCATTTCGACATTCGTAAACCAAGGTATATAAAAGAATGTTTTTGTATAATTATTCTTAAATAATAATTAATCATTTCTTAAAATTAAGAGTATATTTTCTTTAAAAATTTAAGTAAAGGTAAAACATCTTATTCAGTTGTACAATTTAGTGTATATAAAATAGAAATTTTGTATAAATTTTCTGAAATATTATTAAAATGATTAAAAAATATTCTTTTCCAATCTGAAACTAAAGGACCTCTGGTCTATCTTAGAATACAGTAATAATAATTTTGAAGATATAACTCTGAATTCCTTAATTCACTTCATCGCACTTCAAAACATTACTTTAATTCTGATTCGGGATATAAGTCCAAATTACGACAAAAAGACCGCTTTGGGCCAAAATTACAATTCAGGCTGAAAACTTAGTTCGTTAAATCATAAACTCGGTAGAACTTCAATTGTGTTGAATTCTTCAAATCCCAAACAACTCTGCCGAACTTGAAAACCCCACGTCACGAAAACTCCCACTTTAACTCTGATTCCCTGGAATTTTGAAGAAATAAAATTGACTTCCTCGATTCACAAAGTTTTGGAAATATTTTTGGAAATATTTTTGGAAATATTTTTGACTGAATTTAAAACAATTTTTTAAAAAATTCCTATGTTTATGTTACTTTAAAAAACATTTAAAATTACTCATTTTTTTCATTATTTTCAAATTTGAATTTTTAATTGTTCCCTCCTCATCCGGATACAAATTACAATGCCGGATGTTCAAGCAGCAGATGAAGTGCAGATTTCTAATCCCGGTATTTGTATCTATTGTTATAATATAGTAGTATTATGTATAATTTTATATGTAACACCCTAAAAATATTTTTAATTTTGTCATTTTTAACCCATTTTAATATTAGTAAATTAAGCTATAAATATCGTAGAATCCTTGAATTTTTAGAGCGTTCCTGTTTTCTGTAGAATATTCTAGAGGGACATTTGTTTCCTTCTTTGTGCAAGTGAAACGGTGTTCCATGGCTTTCTAGCAAATCGAAACTTTGGGGAAAAGTAACATAAAAAATCGAGCGTCAATCTATCAGTAAATCAATTGATTTTTTCCTTGTGTTTTGCATGTCGTGCTCCTCCCGTCCCGACACACACACACACACACACACACACACACACACACACACAAGCATTTCAGAGTTTATAACTGACGCAAATTATTTCTTGTGTATAAAAAAATTCTTTGGTATTGATCGAAAATTGAACCACTGCACGCATAACGTTGAACAATTTTTATTATCGATGATTAACTGATTTTTCTTTTTTTTTGTATTTGCTATCAAAGTTTGCTTGCATGTTTCCCGTTGCGAACAATTCTACATTTTTGGATGCTGCTTCTTCAAGTGACTGTGACCACCTTGTCATCATCATCCTTCAGCCTCCATATGGTTAGTCGGGACTCAGCTGAAAATTCTTTTTCCACAATGTTCAGTCCCGTATTGTTGTCTCGAAACCCTCAATGTCCAACCCTGAGACCCTAGCAATGGTGTCTGAGAATGTTAATTTTCGTGAGAAGGTTGAGATGACTACCCTGTCCTCTCAGTGACAATGGCAAACTAGTCGTTTTTGCTTATGCTTAATAGAGATTGGTCTCAGTTCTCTGTAGATTGTGTTAAGCGATGCATGAGACCCCCAACTGATGTCATAGATTTTTCTTAGTAGATTTGTATAGGCTACATCCAGTTGTCTTTCATGTGCAAGTTTCTGATCGATACAGTAGGACTGGTTCAGTCAGTGTTCGAAAGGTTTGGACTTTTAAGGAGGATGGAAGATTCGAGAGACAAATCTTGACAGGTTTGTTACACGCATCCCATGCAAAAGCTTTGCGAATGTTGAAGTCTTCTGGGGAATCTATGATGTGATATCCAGGATATTTCAAGTCATCAATTCTTTTGATGTATGTATTACTGAGTGATTTCAACTCTTATGGTTCAGTGGAGGTTGTGATGTATTTTGACTTACGCTCGTTGCAATAAAGACCTACCTGGTTCGCTGGTTGCTTGAGTGATTGCAACAAGGATTTTGCATGATTGATACATTGAGAAATTAATGCAAATTCAAGGTCAGTCAGGTATTGACCACGTTGTACTGGGGGCCTTTTTTGCGGCGCATCAGAAGGAATTGCATTAGATGCAGCTATTTAAATAACCGCGCATGAGAAGATTTAGACAGTCTCTAAGACATCGCAGATGAGAATGTAAGGGCCACATTCAGACCAGGGGCATCGGAGCTTCTCAGGCGCACGGTGGCTAGCAGTGACTGACGAAATATTGGAGTGGAAAAAAATACAATATTAATCTCATGTTATTCATGAATCCGCACGTGTTATCTTTAAACATCATATCCTATTTCAATACACTGAATAAATACTGCGAGGTTAAATGCAGAGTTTTAAAAAGTATTTCCGTAAATAGTAAAATTAGCACAATGGAATTCAGTCTCATTAAATATCCAAGTTCAATAGTTTTGCTTGGTAATTTTTTATGAAATTGTAAAGGAAAACAAAGAAAAACGACCATGTTGCTTAACCCAGTTCTATTTAACACCAACCTTCGCTATAATTAATATTACAGAAAGACAAATACACAATTAAAAATGTTGGAAATTATTTACATATGGATCTTTTAACTATCAGTATCTGTGTGCTTTGCCTGAGATGAAAACTTCAATGTCCGCTACGTCAGTCTGAGATCAGTAATAGACCGAATACTTTTGCCGCACACAAAGTAAAACGTGGTCCTCAACGAAAATCCGCTGCCTCACCATATCCTGATTGCATATTTCAAGTCTCAGTCCAAGGTAAAGATGAAACACAACAAGCAAAACTTTACAAAGAGGATGTCAGCAATAGATGGCTAAAAGTGAAGAATTTAGTACGTGCGACTGTTTTACTTTTAGCAATATTTTTAGTCTTTGTAGTAAACATATTAAGACACATGAGAATTACTTAGGATATTTATGCACTTCATCTGTCTTTTGATGAGTATGTGGCCGAGTGGTTAGAACTTTAGCTTTCTGACCATGAGACCGGGGTTCGAATCTCACAATGGTTGATTTGTCAGGAAGGTAGACTTCCTGATGTTATCGGACGGGAGGGTTTGATCCCACCTTTGGAAAGTGCCTGAAACCATACCACGGTCTGACCAAATCCTTGTGTGCGAAATTGGGTAGACGGAACCCTTCGAGTGCCGTCGATAACTGTGCTAGCACGAAGTTACAAGTCATCGTGACCGACAGCTTGAGAGTGCTGACCTTGTTCGAATTGCTGATCACACTAGATAACATAATCTTTCCCAGAAACTGCATCTAAGGTCTGCTCAGCATAGTTACAGTATAAACCACAAGTGGGCTCTGTGGGTGTTAAATAAACGCACATGTGCCTGAGCAAGCGTCTGCAATAGGGATTGGCTACGAATGGCCTGCTATATATATACATCTGTCTTCAGACCCTATATCCTAGCATGGGTCAAGATACATAAAAATGATTAGATATTTTCTAGGTAATGTATCCATATATTTTTCTGAGGAACTCCCTATACAGAGATTTGCTTAAAATTAAATCTTGGGCAGGACCAGTCACACGTTTTGAAAATATACATAACAAATGATTGGTGCAAAATTTAGACATGAATAAAATGAAAAGCACGTTTCCAAGCGTGGTTGATCGCACAGTCAATACCGGTGGTGCTTCGTGTAAAATAAATGTGTCATTAGTATATGTAGATAATAATAATCTTACCCGTTTCTTTATAAGGAAACATGCAGCATTCATTTACCGAAGAGCCAGTGTTACTTTCGGTAAAAATTTATAAACAACTCTTCAATATAATAGGTTTCACAGGTGCAGTATATTTTGTTGTTTTCCCAGTATTGATAGAGGCTTCTTTACTAACCTTGTGGCCTATATATATATATATATATATATATATATATATATATATATATATATATATATATATATATATATATATATATATATATATATATATATACCCAAGTTTAGGATTGGTATATACGGAGTGAAATCCAATAACCAACAATTAATATTCTTTAAAGAGTGCTCAATACAGAGTAGAGCAGATATAATTATTTATTTGAATATTACAACATAAATATGTTATAAAATCACGACAAAAGTAGCCATTTTGTTTCAACACTTCTTGTGTCTTGTCAAGTGATAATATAGAATATAGAATAAATGGTTTTAAAAGTTTCAAATTAATCAACGATCCTTAGCTAAGAGTAAACGCTGTTACATAAGCTAGAGTGGCCAATCAAAAAACAAGTATAGGATGATTCGAAAAATTTGACAACTAAGCAAGGTTATCTAGATATTAAAAGATTTATAAAATTTGAAATTAAAATTAAAAGTAAAAAATTAAAAAATTAAAATTACCTATTTAGAAATCTAAATCAGATCTCTATTAAGTTTTAAATTGTAGAATTACCAAGGAGAAAAAATATAAAAATAAAAATAAAAGATATATATGCTATTTAAT
>OZ038498.1:73053885-73088885 GCA_964036315.1 Acanthosepion esculentum
ATATACCAAATGTGTACATATATATATATATATATATATATATATATATATATATATATATATATATATATATATATATGTGTGTGTGTGTGTGTGTGTGTGTGTGTGTGTTTGTGTTTGTGTGTGTTAGATTTATTTGGACATATATTTTTCAGTTATACAAATTCGGTTCAAGCCCAACAAAAATTGTTCGATTAATATTTTTGATACATTTTTTCTATAATCTGGACCTTCTTTCTGGTTTCTGAGCAGAATTTAAACATGAATTGTCCGGTGAATCTCCGTGAAAGTGTGGTTATGGTATATCCTATGTACGACGTTTTGCGTGTTTTCTTATTTATAGTGAAACATTCTTCGAGTGGGCAAGTATATTCATACACAACGATGGGGTCGGAAGTTTGGTATATATTATTTTTTTAATGGCGAAAATACCACTTAGACGCAAAAGTTAGATTACCGGGAATGAGAAGATTGTGACGAGGAGAAAAGACAATAAAAGAACAGGTTATGGGAAAACAGAAAATGGCGATAGACGTTGCATTCAAATTTTTGATTTAAGGTACAGGTAAACAAGAAATCGAGAAGGATTTCCATAAGCCAGAAAAAAAAACTATTAGAATAAAACATACGATTACATATAGTTAGTTCAACAGCAATAAGGCGTTAAAATTTACACGACATGTTCGCGAGGAGCTGTCAGTATTACTTTGTCGGACTTTCTGACAATTGCAGCTAAGACAGATGTGTCGTCAGCATAAATGCCTAGTTGGGAACTGATGGCATTCGGAAGGTCGTTCATATATATATATATATATATATATGAATGGACACTGAGGTCAACACCGAGTGGCGACAGTCTGTTTAATTCTTTAACGCAACATTCAGGCCATCAGGATTACGTTCAAGCATAAAACAGACCGTCGGCACTCGGAGTTGACCTCAGTGTTCATTCATATATATATATATGTTTGGAAATAAATCTGATGATCCACTGTCCTTTAAAAGGGCTGTGGTGAAATAATTTATTATATGGAACCTTAAAGTAATCTGTTTTTATTTAAATTATTAGCTCTGATTTACATTGAGCTCTCTAGATTTTATCCTCCTTAGGTCTACCCATACGGATTACCTAGTTTTTTGTAAACTAAATATATATATATGCATATATATATATATATATATATATATATATATATATATACATATATATATATATATATATATATATATGTATGTATGTATGTGTGTGTGTCTTTGTGTATGTGTGCATATATATATGTGTGTGTGTGTGTGTGTGTGTGTGTGTGCGTGTGTGTGTCTGTGGGTGCGTGTGGTTCTGTACATTTTATTTTTTGTTTATATCATGTTATCTACCCGTAAGGGAATAGGATAAATCATATTGACAGACATAAAATCAAAATGCATACGTGAGGTATCTATATATATATATAAAAAAAATATTTTAATCAAAACGATATAAAACTAAATACAACAGCGGTTTGAAATTTTCGGAAAAAAGAATAAAAATCTGGCAATGTAAAAGTTAAGCGTTTTGTTAACAACTGAGTCTGAATCTAAATGTCTACTTTTTGTTAACCCAGAAATGTCCGAATTATCAACAGGCTGGAGAGGATCGTTTCCCCGTTAGCGACTACCGCACTACGGATAGGAGTAAATAAAGATAATAGTTTCGACACTGAAAGCTGGAAATTCGTTGCTGTAAATCGGCCTTCCTGGCATACGACCATCCGAGGATGGACCGAGACTTTCAAGTTCAGCCGTCAACATCAAGAGGATCTGCGGCGTGCTGTCAGGAGGGCCCGAATCGCCCAACCGCGTGCACCACGGACACACGTCTGTGATTCATGCTCACGACTATTCAGCAGTTGGCTGGGCCTTAACAGCCATCTCCGTCACCGCCACCTGAGGGGAGAAATGTAATGAGGACAGAGGATGACGATCGCGATGCTCGGATGTGAGGGGGTGCCGACAACGATAGTTAATATTTTGTGTCAAAGAAAACAAACATCAAAATAAGAGTCTGTGGTGATTGCGTTATACAAATGTCCTAAGTGACATTAACCTAAACTCGAATATTAACCTCTAACGTCGGTAGTAAATCTGCAACTATCTATTTCAAATTGTTTCCTTTGTCTAGTGATGTAACGGAATAGCCTGTCACTCCCATGAGTGACTACACTATAGGTAGTAATTGCCTTTAAGTATATGTAAGTCAACGTTATGCGGGTTCTACGGGCATTTTTTGGCTGAGCCTACGTGCTCGGAGAACCCACGTTAAATCCGGCCTTGTACCACATGCAACCCTCGTAGGGGGGGGCTAAATATATTAGCCGAAATCTTTTTCGGCTAGACGGTCGAACTCTCTGCCTCTGAGCAGAGAGGAACCCGAACGAGACTCTGCGCTTCGGTTGGGCCTCGTTTGGGGTGTTTGACCAACCCGATCCCGTTATGCGGGTTCTACGGGCATTTTTAGGCCGAGCCTGCGTGCTCGGAGAACCCACGTTAAACCCGGTGGTCTCGTTCGGGGAGATAGACTGACCCTGAACCCGTTTATACGGGTTCGAGGGAATATTTTTGGCTGAGCCTACGGGCTCGGAAGACCCACGTAAAACTCGGCCTTGTGCCACATCTACCGGGGGGAGGCTAGTAGATATTCACTAGCCGAAATCTTTTCGGCTAGCAGGTCGAACTCTCTGCCTCTGAGCACCCAGACACCGAAGGGCAGAGCCTCGTTCGGGGAGGTTCACCAACCCGATCCAGTTTATGCGGGTTCTACGGGCGTTTTTTGCCGAGCCTACGGCCTCGGAAGAGCCACGTTAAACTCGACCTTGTGCCACATCTACCCTCGTGGAAAGGGGGGTAGTAAATACCGACTAGCTGGGATCTGTTACTCAGCCCTTAGCTGCTGTTGGACTCTCTGCCTTTGGGCAGAGAGGAAACCGGACGAGGCTCTGCCCTTCGGCAAAGCCTCGTTTGAAACGTTTATGCGGTGTTTACGGGTAATTTTTGGCCGAGACTATGGGCACGGATTTCCGCACATTAAATTCGGCCTTCTGCCACATGCTACCCCGTGGGGAGGTTGGTCAGTATTACTAGCTGGGATCTGTTACTAAGCTCTTAGCTGTTGTCGTATTTTCTGTCTTTCGGGCAGAGAGGAACCCGAACGAGCCTATGGTGACGGACTGTGTCTTGTTCGGGGAGGTAAACAGATGCGAATCCATTTATGTGGGGTTTGCGGGGAATTTTTGGCCGAGCCTACAGGCTCAGATTGCCCCACATTAAATTCGGCCTTGTGCCACATCCTACCTCGTAGGGAGGCTGGTAAATATTTCTAGCTGGTTTCTGTACGACTCAGACTTACGCGAGAACTACCGACCTTCCAATAGTAGCACTCACTACTGGATTTACTTGCGACAACCTTGTGCATAACTGTTACCTTTATTCACATTGTACTGTTTTTTTTTTTACAATGAACCTTTACTTATTTTATCCACCCTGTTTTTCAAGTATATATTCCTATTAGCACGGAATATAACATCTAGTAAAATAATACAAACATTAATCACCCAGTAAGGATCAAACTCACTGCAGTAATAATTTTCATTGAGAATAAATTTCTAACCGTATCCTAGGGTGGACTTATTAAGATTTGCGTCATCTGGAATACATAATAGACAAATAGTGTTTATTCATAATTTTAATTCAAGATATTGTTAAACACTTTTAAACAAGTAAATCAATACTTGGCACCATTGTAGGGAGATGCACCTGAACGTGCGAATGAGGCATGATTAAGAATCTTGAATGGAATTTGGTTTTTGATCATACTCATTGACAAAAAAAAAGCATGTTCACAACAGTTCGTACACATGTGTCCTAACACGTTCAACGTGCTGTATTTTAGTACTCAAGGTCAAATCCGGCGAACATTCGCGTCTGAAACAGGAAGGGATTGACCCGAGGGGCGAATAAAGTGTGGAAATTGTTTCTTTCTATAGGGAAAAAATGACAGAAGCTTTGCGAGCATGTAATTATAAAAAGGGTCGAATTACCAAGAGCGCGAGATATTGGATTGTGCACCCAGTTTGAAAAGTCTTCATAATGGTGGAATACGATGCATCTTCATAAGTACATATATATCTGTTGCATATTATATTAATATATGGTTTTGTTATCTTATGGCCTAACAATTCCGTTTAATTATGCAATAGACTGCCACCACTTGTCTATATATTTATATCTGCCGACATCTTTTTACCGTCTGTATAGAATGCATTCCTTAAAAACTGTGTTATCTGTTATTTTATATGTACTTATGAGAAGTACAGCCAAGAGAAATAAAAGAAGTTGTGTAAAAAGTACTGTAAAACATGTCCAAGGTTGCTACATCTGCGCAAGACACTGTAACTATGGTAAAAAAAGCCATATCCACGTTGCTCATATTTGAGGATGTCATTGACCTAAATCGATTTGCAACCATCACGAATAAATTGTCATCTGTATTAGACAAAAAGGAAAATAACACTGACATATCATTTTAACAGATATATTAACCAAAATTACACATTAAATATCTTAAAATACTAAAGACTAAATTTATTCAATAACAGCCTCCAGACGACATAGGAAACTCCTCAAACTCTTCTGGGCAGTCTCCTAGTTTATTTATTTTACAAGGAGTTTTGTTGATCTGTCGCTCAACTGCGCCTTGTACATAATCAAGGGGGCAGGAGTCTTGGTAGTCAAGTGGACAGATGAAAGGGGTGATGTGGTCGTAGAAATTGTTTGAGAGACTCGACTGGGTTGCCTGCTTGAGTGGCAGAGTCCAGTTGCCAGACATCGGGTCATTCAACAGACAACCTTCTTGATCAGCTTCATGGTGTTTTTTTTCAATAGTCAGACGAATTTTTTAAAGACCAAATTAGAAATAAATGTCCATAAAAATGAATTTTTGGTATTCCTAGGTGTGGTTCCCACACAGTCACATGTTACATCACCATGATGGTTTTCACATACGTATTTCATTTCACTGTTTTTCTATTCATTATATCGCATTCGTTAGTTGTATAGCAATGACTTTTAACACGAGTGAGTAATTGAAAAATATAAGTATAATAAATATAAAACTATAATGAAAATGTAAAAGAAAAGCTTGGTCAAATATCCCGGCAGGCTCTGGTGGCGTAGAATGTAACGACTGAGTGTTTGCTTCTGGGAACCCTCTGCATATCGGTAGACGAACCCTCCGCGTACCGGCACCGGTAAGCGGACCACACTTTGACTAGCACTGATTTAATAAATTTCGTTATTCCCGCGTTATATCTCTATCTATAAAAGGCAGGATGTGTGTGTGTGTGTGTGTGTGTGTGTGTGTGTGTGTGTGTGTGTGTGTGTAACGAATGCACGGCCGCAATTTTCGACGGATTTGCACCAAAATTTACATGCACATGCTCCAAGTTAGCGGAAGGCCAAAACCGACTTTGCATTTCCCAACTCCCATCGATAGTGGAAATAATCGATTTGTTCATGCTTCTATGGCAGTTTTCATGTTGTTTGCGGCCATTTTCAACTGGACAGAGTGAGAGCCTATAGGTGGTTGCCACGAATAGGCAGGAAGATTCTATTGGCCAGTGTGAGAGCCAACAGCTGACTGACACGAATGTTAACTAGCATGCTAGCATGCAAAAAAAAATCGATAGCTGCTTTCGTCACAAGTGGGAAAAATTTAAACCTGCATGGCACTTTACTCGAATTGGCTCATTCGCTTGCTTAAACTCAACGTTGATTCTGATTCTGCAGAACTGGGTTGGGTGTGAAAATATATTTTTTGTTAACATTCTTTTTTTTCATTCGGTTTTTCCAGTTACGAGTCCTTTTTTAAAGTTGATCGTTTTGTGTTCATTTTGTTTAGTTCTTTTCTCGTAACAGATTTAATGTTTAGTGTAGAGCTTAGAAAATATTCGCAGTGTGAGATAGGCAAGAAGTAAGGCATGTAGCATCATCAGCACGGCAAAGGGCACTCCTTTAAAGGTAAGGAAGGGCAAAAATATTTTAAGTCGAGTGATAGCGATTGCTGTATGAGTCGTACGATTTTTGAATCAAGCCGGGCCATGCTGCTAGTAATGTAATAATAATGAGAGGAACTAAATGGTTCTTTAAAGTCCCAAGGAACTAAAAGGTTCTTTAAAGTCCCAAGCCTTATTAATTATCTCGCGTTTGCTTTCTGTTCTCATTATTTTGTCTGTATTTTCAAATTCTCTCTTTATCTCTCCCAATCTTCATTGCCTGTCAATGTCAGCTGAACGCATGAAAGTAACACGGACGTTGACATTTCAGATTATCCAGTCGCTCGTTTCTTTGATCTTCTCAGTGATTTTGCCGCTATATTATCTCTCTCTCTCTCTCCTTATCCATTCCAATCTTCGCTACCTGTCAACGTTAGCTGTTTTACATCAAAATTCATCAAAAACAATTCAAGAGAGCCACCCAATAAGGTTATTGTTAAAATGGTAATGATGGATAAGGTTTGCGATATGAATGTGTTATATAGGGATAAAGTGTCGCTGTCGACACTTGAGTTTGAATATAGATTGCCAGTGAGCAAACACAGGCGATTCCATTATAAAATTAAGTAGACCACGTGATCATAGAGGAAACCCATATCTGTAGGAAGTAGCTGACGACTAACGATCGCTATTTTTAGTCTATCCTCTATACTATTTGGATCACTATTTCTATTCTATCCTCTATTACTATACGGACCGCTATTCTCTATACTATTCACTATACTATTTCTCTATTCGGATCACTATAGGGATTACTTTTCGAGCGAGTATTATCGATCAAGTACTATTAGGGCGAGAGTTATTCAAAGACGTCTGACACTAATGTTGTTCAACGGCGTTACTATAGTTGTATCTGCGATTACAAAGACTCTACGACAACGAGCATTACTAAAATTGCGAGTATTTATTGAAGAGGTATGAGAAGTGACGATCGTGAGGATATGGAGGATTGGCACTTAACTTCAAGAAGTTAAGATTGTAAAGTCCAGGGAAGCATACACGCGGGTCTCTGTTCCACAAAATGGCAATTCTTGGGAATAAGCTGTGCCTGGGTTACTTTTGGAACACGGGGGAAATGAGGATGATTCAACTCCGTAGTGTAGCATGTCGTGTCCTTGCTGTAAAGGTCTGAAGTGATGGAACTAAAGAATGGAACCTATCCAAATATTTACCATGGGCATAACGAAAGTCGTGACACGTTGGTTCTCTAAAAAAGAGGCCGCGGACGAGAGAGATCATCTCTCAGATCGCCGAATAAACGATTTAGGCTACTGTCAAGGCAGGAATGTGATGATTGAGCAGCTGTAACATGGCTTTGGCAGCAATACACTGTTTTTTGGTTTAGGATGGTGAACTGGAAACTTGATAGGGTGATGCTAGAGTTGTAAAATCTTGCATGCATTCATTTCAACTCTTCTTATTAAAAACCTTTCTTTCCAGGTATGAGGGTCGGCTGAAAAGTTCATCGGGACTTAGGCTATGAACTTCAGGACGTTCTCTTCACTTTGCTATCGTCCAGGATTTTCTCTTCATTCAGTCAGTTATATGCCATGCTTGATACACGCTTAGGCGATCATGTATCTTTCGATACATAACTGACGAAGCAGTTTATTTTCCCGCTGTATGTTGCCATTTCTTTTTGCAGCAGACCAGTTGCCATCCAAGGCAACTGGTTCACCGCAGTTTATACCAAGGCTGTAGAAATCGGCCTATCTTGCTATTTACCTACAGCTGGGTGGGGTGAGAAGAGGATTCATAACGTTCCCATGGGTATTAGCACGGAAGTGAATGGATTCAACTGGAATTCGAACTCGGCTTTCCGATTCCTCAATCCGAGCCGCTATCCATTACTCCACCGTGCCCCCTTTCTCTTTACGTTACTACTCTCCAGCACATTTTCTTCACATTACTATCCTCCAGCACCTACTCTTTACTATCCTCCAGCACTTTTTCTTCATTTTGATATCCTTCAGCATTTTCCCTTCACGTTACTATCCTCCAGCACTTTCTCTTAACTTTGCTATACTACGGGACTTTCTCTTCATTTTGTTATCCTCCAGCACGTTTTCCTCGGCTTGTATTCTCCCGCACTTTAGCTTCACTTTGCTATCCTCCAGCATTTTTACTTCATGTTGCTATCCTCCAGCACTTTCTCTTCACTTTTCTATCCTTCAACACATTCTCTTCACTTTGTTCTCCTCCAGCACTTTTTCTTCGTCTTGTATTATCCAGCTCTTTCTTTTCACTTTTCTATCCTCCACCGCTTTCTCTTTACTTTGCTATTCTCAAGCACTTTCTCTTCACTTTGCTATCATCCATTTATTATTATTATTATTATTATTATTATTATTATTATTTTGATATCTTCTCCGCCTCAGATGTTTCAGCCGTTCCATTCTTCCAAGCAACGTTGCCACCTGCATACTCTCAATGGTGTCAAGTATTCCCAAGGTATCTTGCCAGGTAGAACGATTTCTGGAAATGATTCCCGTGTGTTCCAAACTTAAAAGGGACAACTTCAGCTACTGCTTGCTACATTTTCTTCCTATTTATGTTGTCGGGTCTTGGTACGTAGCAAGGCAAATTGTATTATTATTACTGCCTTTTGCTTTCTGCTTAGTACAACACTCACATGCTCAGTATCCGAGGCCTTGTGTCCATTTTTAATACCTTGTGTACAAAGTATTAAATATATTAATTCTTCTTGCATAAATTCTGATGTTAAAATATACTTAACATATTCAGTGTTTATATGTTCTTTACATTGATAATACTCCCCCGAGTATAGAAGCAGTTCCACAAAGTGCATTTTTATTCTCTTGTTAGATAGCTTATCTCTGTTTTTTCATTTCACCCAGGGCTACAAATTATTATAGGTATAACAGTAATTTTAAAGTGTCATATTTTTTCAAGTTCAATTTCAATTTCCTTATATTTAATCCTTTTGTCATTATTTAAGAAATATATTTTGATCTGCCATATGCATGACAAGGTATGTGTTTAAAATACGATATAGTGTCCCGACATAGTTAAGAAATTTGACAAAAGGGAATCGTCTCATTGAAACTAGATTTGATTAAGCGTTTCGACTTTCTAAGCTCCATCAGACCCCAAAAAGAAATAAAGCTGGGAAAATATATTAATCACTTTGGACATGAACTAAGAAGTTTAAAGGAAAGATAAAGAATAAATATTAACGGATTTTTTAAAAGTCAATCATTTGCTTTAATCACGAGAAACACCAGCTTAGGGAAAAAGTACTAATGATACGTTATTTAAACATACAGACAAACACACACATTTCTTTCTTTCGTTTTTGGATCTGATGAAACCTAGAAAGGCGAAACGCGTAATCAAACGTAGTTTCAATGAAAACTTTTTTTTTCCATTTGACCAATCTTATGTCGATCTATTATTATCTATTATCTAGTAAATATATTCATACTGTTTACAAAAGTTTAGACACAAATATATATATTCTAGCTAAATGGTTAGATCATTAGTATTGTGAGACCCAGTTTCAAATCTTACCATTGTCAACTAGGTGTTTATTTATTGGTAATATCATACTGCAGAAATAATTTCCAGCATGAAATTTCACACATTGCAATATTTTATATCTCTTGTAAACAGGGCTTACCTGTGATCATATTAATGGTTTTTTCGTAGCTTTTTTTATCATACCCAGGGTTTTAATTATTATAGGTATAATAGCCGTTTTGAGGTGCCACATCTTTTTCAAGTTCAATTTCCTTATATTTACTCCTTCTGTCATTATTTAATAAATATATTTTGATCTGCCATAGGCATGACAGGTTATCTGATTGTCTGCTTAAGTCGCTTTTATACACCTTTATGCAAATTAATTGAAACAATCGATTTAGTTTCTTTTCTTTTATCAGACAAGACAGTTTTAGATCCACTGGAGTGGAAGAGTGTAATCGAGTTCTATTGTATCCTCAGATTAGGTCATTTGCAGTGGTGTGCAGTAATATGAATCAATTTAGGGCTGAAAGATGAAATTTGTTTGGCCTTGAAAAATATTGCGTCATCCGTGATTGCATCAGATTATCATCACGCCCAGACACTATTGTCTCCACTGATTATTTGTCCTACGTCCATTGTCCGCGATGGACGTTATTCCAAGGAAGTGTACGAAAATTGTAAAGCTGCACGAACACACTGGCAAGCCTTACCAGTGAGCAAATCAAAATACTATAGACTGGCTCGGAAATTCTCCTGATTTAAATCCAATCGAGAATCTGTGGTCAATCTACTAGGGACGACTTCGTGGAATGGACATACTAAGTACTAACATTGCATTGGGTCATGTTTCGTTGGAAAAATACGAAAAAATAAATAATAACGGAATTATTCGTTTTGATTAAATTAATTTGCACAAGGGTTGATATGAATTCAACGGAAAGTTTAAAAATATTTCTACAATTTTTTAAATCTCTAAAAGATAATTCTATTTGTTACCAAATCATTTTGTGTGCCTTTTTTGATCATACCCAGACTTTTAATTATGAAATGTATAATAGTTGATTTAAGGTACCACATCTTTTTCAAGTTCTGTTTTCTTATATTCACTCCTTCTGTCATTATTTAATAAATATATTTTGATCTGCTATAGGCATGACAAGGTATCTGATAGTCGTTAATCAGAGTGTCTGTTTAAGTCGCTTTTATATGCCTGTAAGTAGAAATGATAAAGCTCCAAAGAATAGTGACCTCATGGCATTCTTTGACTGGTTCCACTTGATGTTCATACCATTTTCTGGCGACCTGAAATATCTCCCAATCTTATCATGTCAATCTTTGTAATCCTTCGGAGTCAAGATTGGACAGCCAGACACTAATTGCTCAGTCGTTTCAACTCGTTCACATAATCTACATGCTGGGTGTGCCTCGCTTTTATATCTTCTTGGTAATTCCTGGTAAATAAAACTCTGTCATGCGCAGTAATTATAAATGCCCGCGTCTCTGATATTAACTCTACAGCCTTCAGCTACTGAAGAGATTTCCGTTTTTCTGTATTGGGATTCTTCCACTTCTTGGAAAATGGTTTCACTGTGTCGTTCGAGACAGTTTTTCCTCGCCAGAATCTATCTTCTGCTTTTATAAGCTTTTATAAGCCTACCACTTGTCCGCGCATTGGATATTTGTTGCCACATCTGGTTGGGTACTTCCGATAGCAATCTAAAGAGTCTTGATAAAATCCTAAGAAAGAATCTGCAATTTTATCGGTCCGGACGTGGCATCTCGACTTCAGTCACTTATCCACCGCCGTAACAAAACTTTGCTGATCTTTTTCTATCAATATTTTCGTGGTAATTGTAATGATGAAATTTCCTATTTGCTACCTGGACTTCAAGTGCAGTACTTGATTGGCGTCTCGGTCTCATAATTCCACAGTTGAGATTGGTAAGTATAGCTCTAATGTCTATGTTAATAGTTTCTTCTCCAGAACTTTTCGCTTATGGAACTTTCTTCCGGCTTCTTGATTTCTTGACAACTACGACCTTCAAAAATAGGAATGTAATGTCAATCGCCATCATCTGTATTCTTGAGACCTGTTCTTTTATTGTCCTCTCCGTTTCATTAACACGTTTAATTTGTTCTTTTATTGTCCGCTCTGATTATGTCGCTCTCAGTAATCTCTTAATCTTGTTTTTATTGTCCTCTTTGTCTACTACGATCATGAAAATTTTATAAGCAGCTTCAATCGTTGTCTTCTGTCTCCTTGAACCCTACTCTTCTAATACGTTTTTTCACCCCAAGCAAGACAATAAAGCCACTAAGACGCAAGAGGTTACTGTGTGTAAAAAAATATTTAGAAAAAGACAAATATTATTAAGGATAGAGAACAATGGCAGGAATTAAGAAGACAGAAGGTAACATTTAAACATTTGCATTTAAATATTTGAAAGTCAAAGATGATTGGAAAGCAAGAAGCCCTACGAAAATGCCCGCTCTGTCTTCAATGTTTTCTCAGTTTCCTTCACACACAATAAACTCCTTGCATCTTGGTGGTTTCATTGTCTTGCTTCGGGTGAAAAGATTTTAAAAAGTATTAAAAGACAAAGATTCAACGAGACAGACGATAACGATTGAAGTCGCATAAGAAATTATTTAAATTGAAAACGTCTACGACTCAAGTATTTCGGCCGGGTCTTGATGGTTATCTCACGCAGTTTAGAGACACTCTCCTAAGCACTAGCTATTCCAAACAGTGCTGTTACCTGCGCACTCCAAATGATGACAGCAAGGAAGGAAGTAGTTTCAATTGTGCCAAACACAAAAGGCTCAACATGAACAGCTGCTTGGTACGTGTCCGTAAAACATCTAAAAATTCGAGTCGTGTTCTTAAATAGCCTCGTTGTATCGAGACTTCCATACGGATGCTATGCACGACACCAGACAATTCGGAAACATATGAAGTGTCAGTTGTGTACAACGGCTTTCTCAAATCAATGAGTAAAAATGGCTTCGAGCGAATGAATTTCTTAGCGAGAACCATTCTTTTGCGAACCTTATGGACTGACGCTCCAGAGTCACTCACATTGAACTGAAACAAATAACAGAAACCACATATACATTATTTACATAGTTCGAACGTGTTCTTATCTTTATTGCCATATTTACAACGTTTCAGTCGTTGTACGTTTCGGCCTTCTTCAGGTGTTTGGCAATAATGATGAGGACAACATTCCGAAAAATGTAAATAATTACAATACTCATCTCCGAAATATAGACAGAGAAACCAATATCATTTGAGGGCTTCCAACTAAACTGGTTATCAAGAGAAAATGATTATGAAATCACGATGATGAGGTTCTCCACTACACCAGAGAAAATGTTAGAAACCCCACCTCACTCCATCAATAACGAAAAGAGCGAAAGTTCTTGAGGAAACTATTTGCCTGAAACATTGTTTTAAGACAAAGATTTTATGAATCTCAACCGACAGTAGTACCGTCTGCTAGATCAATGAATGCATAATGTTTCCTTATAAAGAAAGATCTAATATTACCAATACCAATATATTATTATTACAAATATTTAAATAATAATAATATTTCGACCTTACAAGATAGGTGAAAAAAATTGCGGAGCATGAAGTTGACAGTCGTGCCAACCATTATATGAGCACTCGACCACTAAGGATACTTCAGTTGTGTGCCATGCGTGATACACGCTTAGGCAATCATGTATCTTTCGATAAATGACTGACGTGGCAGATTTTTCCCGCGATTGGTTGCCATTTCTTTATGCGATAGACCAGCTATCATCCAAGCCTATAGCACCCGGTCTGTCCTGCTATTTGCCCATAGCTGGGGGGAGGGGAGAAGAAGGGGTTTCAGACATTTCCCAAGGGTATTAGCACGTAAGTGAATGTAATGGATTCGACTGGAATTCGAACTCGGCTCTCCAATTCCTCGATACTTACAGTTACTTAATCTACTCCTGTAAACAACAACAACAACAACAACAACAACAACAATAATAATAACAATAATAATAATAATAATAATAATAATCTCTAATGCGAAAGGAATATTGGGTATGATAAAAAAAAGTGTACCGAAAATTACATGAGTAAAATTCTTATGCCCTTCAGCATCTCAGAGCTACAAAATTTTACTTTGTGTGGCGGAACTGCACATATCATTCGCAAAACTCTCTCCATCGAAAAGAAACGCCCTGAATATGCATAGATAGCTCTCTTAAAGTGACCCTTTTAATTATAATCCCTTTTACTCATAGACCCCTACTACTACTACTTCCACTACTGCTACTACTACTACTAATAATAATAAACGAGAAAGTTTTTCACTTGCTACCGCATGCATAATCCTAAAGCTGATGTTGATCGTCTGTATGTGTACAGATCCGAAGGAGGCAGAGGATTAGTTCAACTAGAACTGTCCTACAAAACTACAACAATTAGCCTTCAAAGATACCTGGAAACTACTGAAGACTGGATGATGATATGTTTCAAAGAACATGAAAGCAGTAAGCGCCTTTATTCCGTAATAAAAGAAGCTAACAAGTTCAAAATGGAGCTTCAAATGGATGCAGAAATACAAGTAAAGCACAATACACGGATTGAAGCTTCGAAATACTTAAAAAAAGAAAGCAAAAGCAAATGCAACCGACCAGATATAGTAACGATGGCAAGATAAACCGATTCATAGTCAATACTCTGCCAGTACCAAACAAGCTGATGTATAAAAACCCTGTACCCATCAGTGGCTACGTAGTTCAGTGTTAAAAGCTGAAACCGAAGATTTTATTCTTGCCGCACAGGACCAATGCTTGTTAAATAGAAATTATCATACAAACATACTAAAATATTATGTTAACCCAAAATGCAGATTCTGTTATAAATATCCAGAAACAATTGATCATCTTGTATCAGGTTGCACGGTATTGGTACCCGTTGAATATAAAACCCTGCATGAAACAGTGGGCCAATATCTGCAATGAAAATCTGTAACTTCTCTGTAAGGAAACTGAAAGAAACTGGTATGAACACCACCCAGACACGGTTACGGAGATAGGACCTGTAACAATTCTATGGGACTACACAATACTCACTGACAGAATAATCAAAGCTAATAGCGCTGACATTGTTATTAAAGACCGCAAACAAAAAAAGTGCCTTTTATTGATATGGCAGTCTCTGCAAACTGCAATGTATGTTTGAGGATCTTCAAAAAGCTATCAAAATACAAGGACATTGAAATCGAAATCTCAAAAATGTGGCACATGGGAACATCAACAATCCCTGATGTAGTTGGAGCCCTAGGATTGGTTGGAAAATATTCCAGTAGACACATTGAAGGGATTACTGGAAGCCCACACCTTAAAGAAATACAAAAAATGTTCTCACCAGTACAGCCCACACCTTACGAAGGGCTTTATCTATGTAAAATATGTATGTGTGTGTATTTTTTAATTGGTCAGTGGAAAATGTCATGATGCCATTTCTAGCCTTAGGTTTCTGAATGGGACCCGGAAAGAAACGTGTACACACCAGAAATCAAAGGGATAATAATAATAATAATAATAATAATAATAATAATAATAATAATAATAATAATAATAATTATAATAATAATAATAATAAACTGAAAATAATAATAATAATAATAATAATAAACTAAAAGAAACTGGTACGAACACCACCCTGACCCGGTTACGGAGATAGGACCTATTACAATTCTATGGGACTACACAATACACACTGACAGAACAATCAAAGCCAACCGCCCAGACATTGTTATTAAAGACCACAAACAAAATAAGTGCCTCCTTATTGATATGGCAGTCCCTGCAGACTGCAATGTATCTTTGAAGATATTCGAAAAATTGTCAAAATACATGAACCTTGAAATAGAAATCTCAAAAATGTGGCACATGGGAACATCAACAATCCCTGTTGTAGTTGGAGCCCTTGGACTGGTTGGAAAAGATTCCAGTAGGCTGATTGAAGGGATCCCTGGAAGTCCATGCCTCAAAGAGATACAAAAAATTGATCTGACAAGTACAGCCCACACTTTACTTTTATCAATGTAATTATTTTTTTTTGTTTCTTTGCAGTTGAAAGTGTCATGATGCCATTTCTAACCTTAGGTCCCTGGGCGGGACCCGGAAAGAAACGCCAGATATCAAAGAAAATAAAAATAATTATAATAATAACAATATACAGTGTAACCCGGATATAAGAGAGTTGCCGGGACCGGAGAAGAAGTATCTTATATCCGGGTTTCTCTTATATCCGGGTTTGGTCTATTATATATACATTAACACAGGCTCTAATTTGGGACCAGAGAAGATCTATTTTATATCCGGGTTTATCTTATATCAGGGTCTCTTATATCCGGGTTACACTGTATAAATTATATTAATCCGTAGAAAAGACACCTTTCTTGGAGAATTTGCCAGTTACTTTTTACACTTTGCAAATCGAGAAATTCATTTTACAGACAGAAGCTTTTTTCATCTAAATAGCAACACTAATGTCATTCTTAATGGGAAGTTTTCACCCTATGTTAGACAGGATGTAATTTTATTTTCCCCAAACTAACTTCCACATAGCACGAACGCTGGCCACTTAAGTTTTACATAAAAACACGACCTGTCTCGTCGATTTTTAAACAACTCTATCAGAAACAACTACACACAAAACAAAAATCACTTAACATTTAGCGAAATCCATCACTCCTTTTCTGCTGGCTTAGAATGAATACAACATGATAGGAACAGTAACGTATTAGTAACTATGCAAGCGAATTTGCTTCGGACTTAGAAACAACCATGAAAATACCCCTGGCAAATAAGGAAATCAGAACATTAGACTAATGCAAAGGTTTCCAGTTCTATGTTTTGAAAAATGTTAGCGAAATATTAGAAGCATCGCTAAGTTTTACTCAGTTCTTTATTGTGTATGCCTTCTGCCAGGAGAATTATATCCTTTACAAAGCTTAGGCAAAATTACGAAATGCTGTTTCAAATAAAATTACATGACGGACATTTTGGATTTTATTTTAAAAATAAAAATGATTTCTTTCTTCTCTAACGCAGAAAAAAAGTCGATTTTGTAAAGTTAATCATTAGCAACTGAAAGTGGCTTTCCTTATTTGCATGAAAATTCTATTACAAACGTTACATTATAGTCGCTATATTTGCATATATAATTCATACACGGCATGCAAAAACTATTCTGGGGAGAAATAGTACCTAATTACTTCTATTCCATATCATAAATTGATCTTATCTCCTAGTTGTGTCTATAATAACATTATCAACCAAGATGGGAACACTAGTTAAAAGTAATAAAAGTCCTTTCATTGAATAGAGTTGCCATATATGGTCGGGTGCACCTGCTGTTCATCTCGATGTTCTCTACAAAATTCAAAGACAGATATGCAATGTGTTAGATCCTGACCCGGTATCTCGACAGTTACTGTCTCACAGACGTGATGTGGCTTTCCTCTGTCTTTTCTACAAATATTTTCATGGCAACTGCTCTGACTAGCTACTTACACTGATACCCCAACTGCATGAGTTTAAGCGTGCTTCTGGGTTGGCATCTCGGTCCCACTCTTTCACTGTCGAAACAGTTAAATGTAACCGCCTCTTCTACTCCAACAGCTTCTTCCCCCGCACTTTCCGACAGTGGAACTTCCTTCGTCTTAATTGCTTCCCTGATAGTTATAATCTTTACATATTCAAATGTGATGTCAATCGACATCTTCTGATGCTTTAATCTTGATCCCCGCCCTCCTCTTTATCCCTTCCTCGAACACCCCTCTTTACTCTTAATCTTACTCTCTGTAACCCGTTGCGTGCTAGTGGCTCACTTACCTTGCTTGAGATGAAATGCTTAAAAAATAAACATAGACTCACCGCAGAAATGAAATACTAAATTAGGAAAAACGGTACTAACGTTCCATCATAATCAAAATGTCAAAAACCATCTGCCTTTGAATATAAATGGCTCCAAAAATACACCACTAATGCGGACGGTGACGTATGGCTATATCAATTGGATGTACATGCATTACTATCATCTCATGGTCGTTAGTTCAATCCCAGGATCAGCAGGAACGAACATCCCAGCTTCAGTCCCATTTCAACCGCCGAAACGTGGCTTTTCTACAAATAATTTCATGGTAATTGTTCTGATGAACTTTCCGTTATAGTACCTAGACTTTATCAATTTAGGAGCAGTACTAGATTGGCAGCAAAGGTATCGTCATTTTGCAGTTGAAAAGACTAGATGTAACCGTAAGTTCTATGCTAACAGTTTCTTCGATCGCACTTCTCGCTTGTGGAACTCTCTTCCGGTTTCTTACTTTCCTAGTCAAGTTTAACCTCCACAAATTTAAATCCAATATCAAGCTTTATCATCTGTCTTCTTAATTCCTGTTCTTTTGTTATTCTCGCTCCTTAATAATGTTTTTCTTTTTCTTATATTCCTTCACACTCAGTAAACCCCCGCCTCATAGCGGCTTTATTGTCTTACTTGGAGTGAACAGATACCAGTCAAATAATGGATACCTGATGATGACCCGAGGGTACCTAGTCGAAACGTTTTCTTTATAATAACATCTATATCATTCGAAATAAGAAAAAAATAATCTGTCTTTTTGTGATGGTCAGCAGCATTGGCCGGCCACATGACCTGAATGACGAGGTCCTGGAGGCGGCCAGAGAGGAGGACAACAACCAAAACCTGTGGTGAGCTTAACGGACATTCCAGGTTTCAGATAAAATAGTCTGTCTTCACCTGCATCGCATAGGGAAGGTGTAAAATTATTGAACTCAGAAATCATAAATATTATAAAAGTAAATTTGTACTTCTGCCTCATAAAATAGTTTAATCGTAGTTAGAATTTCACCAAATTCGTAACCGGATTTGCATTAGATTTAGATCAGAGTTGTGTTTAAGTCCATTCATCTCTACGAAGCTATTGTTAACATCTTTTGAAATATCCTTCTTTCGTCGCCAGAAAGTAATTTCTCCCAAAATCTCCAATTGCTGTCTTAAGTAGGCAGAGAAATTATGGTCTCTATCTTTTCTATTATGCTGGCTTCAATAAAATAATTATAATTATATTTTCAATTTTGATAGCTTATGAAAACAAGCTCCAAAGGTAATGAAAGTATCTGTCTCTATTTCGTGACGCGGTATTGTATTTATTTACATTATTTACATAGTTTGGACTGTTGTCCTCATCTTTATTGCCATATTCAGGAAGTTTCGGCCGTTTTACATCCCGGCCTTTAAGGACACATGGCCCAGTGGATAAAAGCCTTGGTTGGATCCAGTGACTTGACCGAAAGAGATGTGAATTCAGTGCCTGGCCACTGCAGTGGTGAACAATAATTTGACTTAATGGGAAATAACTGAGACATATTGAAATGTCGGTGGACGGAATAAAGGGCTCAGCTCTAAATTTCAACCACCTGAAGAAGGCCGGAGCGTACAATGGTCGAAACGTAGTGAATATGGCAATAAAGAGGACAACAGTACAAACAATATAAATAATGTAAGTAGTGAAAAAAGCTTCATCGTCGAAGTATATTATTGATTATCTAATTAAATTTTTTAATCCATTTTAGAACATTCAAAATTTTGAATAAAAAAATTTTTTTTCTTGCACCATCGGTTGTACTAATTTTTAATTTTTTACTCTTTTTTGTGGGAAAGAATAAGAATAAGGAAGATATAAACGATTGGCCATTCACTTGAAAAAGATTAATATTGTAGTGTTTTTTTTTGTTTTTTAAGTTTTTTTTAATTACCAAAAGTAGCAGTTCTTGTAAAAGAGCTGAGAGGAACATTCTACTTACGTTTAGAATATGGATAAATTGTGGGTGATTCGTTTTCATGGTACTAGAATTGCATGCTCTAGCAGCGAATTTCTTATTGATTGATTGATTTGTATTTTTTACGGATTATCAACCTTTTGTAGGTCATTTAAAGTCGAAACGTATTTTTTGGATTTTAAGTCTCATTTTTGTTTTTGACGAGTTATTGTATTAACATTCTTTTTGGAGATGATAATGATTTTCAGATACAAGTCCTACCATTTAAGCCATAGCTGGGAGAGAAGATGTAGATTCCTGCCTTTCCCAAGAGTATTTGCTCGTAAGTGTGCGTAATAAAACCGATAGGCATTCTAATACGACTCTCCAATTTCTCAATCCGCGCCGTTAAATCATTACACCACGTGTAAGTGGAAAAGGAGCGGCCGAGAAGGTGCAGCGTGTTGCTCTTCTGCTGCTTAGCATCAGCCATGTTGATGGAATCACCTCCCCATCAAAAAATGGTTGCTTGAGAATATTATTAAAGAACTGTTTTGTTTTAGGGGCATTAAAATTAACTAGGAATATAATAACACTTACAGCACCTAATATTTGCAAGCGGTCACTCATCTAGTCACTGACCAGATTCGACGTTGCTTAACTTCGGTGAGGGGAGGAGAAACGGTGTTTCAATGTGATATGGCGGCAAGCGTTGACTGGTGGGAGTAAAGATTGGATCTTATCTAAACATGGAAATAACGATAGAGTAAGTTTCTCAACTTATTGCCCGTCTTATATCATTGGTAGATACACACATTTTTAGGAGGATGAAGTTAGTAAATAATTTAGTTGAATATTACTATCTCTTCCTGCCCCTCCCCATCAGCATGGCTTATAGTAACCCCCAGTTGAGTGACTCGTTGCGCCTTTCTCATATTATCTGGAGGTAAAAGATTATATTGATCCATTGCTAAGGTATGTTCTCAGAAAGTTGGTTCATCGTGTCGTGCTGGACAATTTTTCTTCCTTGAATCAATCCTACATATTTATAATTCTACCATTTGTCCTTGCTTTGAATATGGCTGCCAAGTATGGTCTGATGCTCTTGATTCTTGAGATTCTTGATACAATCCAGAGAAGAATCAGCAATATTATTAGACCTGACCTGGCATGTCGGTTTCAGACACATTCTTACCGCCGTAGTGTAGTTTTTCCTTTTGTATAAATAATTCTTCGGATGGACTCTTCGCTATGGCACATAGACTTTACGAATTTAAGAGCAGTACTAGATTGGCGGCAAAGGCTAATCAATTAAGAATTGAACTGGCTAGCTGAAATCGTTAGTTGTATGCTAACCGTTTCTTTTCTCACACTTTTCGCTTGTGGAACTCTCCTCCGGCTCCATGCTTTCATGCCAAACTTCAAGAATTTAAATGCAATGCAAATCGTTATCTACTGTCGTCTTGATTACTCTCTTATTGCTCCCGCTCCTTTATAATGTTTCTCTTTTTTTTCTTATTCTTTCACGCTTGTGTCTTAGTGGCTTTATTGCCTTGCATGGGATGATATGATTTTTAAAAATGGCGCGAAAATTAATAGCCGGTATTGCTATAATGTAAGTATTTTAGGACAACAAACTCATCCATCGCTTTCTTGCTCTCAGTTTCCATCCAACTTATGGGATGAATTGTTATTAGGTTGGTGCAAAAATAATGTCGTTTTTTGACGTTCAACTTCATGTGAGAAAACGACATTATTTTTGTACCAACCTAATAGCATTTTTTCCTAGTATTTAGACATTTCATTATAACAACAACAAAAAAATTTAATCTATGCGGCAATTCGATAGATAAAATCTTAGAGTACTCATCCAGAATATATACCAATTTTAAAATTATTTCTTTCCGTCATTTTCTTACGAAGTAGGTAAACCGGTATATTTAGAAAACACAAAAAGATAGGAGTTCTTAAAACAGAATTTTTTCCTCTCGGGTGATATACAGAAACGATTAACACCAGTCTAATATTTTAAACGCAGTCCCTCACTTTCAGTTCGAATTATGTTCTCTAAGAATTCTTCTTTACATGCATTTAAAATCGTTGTGACCTCACCAATTTCCTCCTCCCAGTTTCATGCGAAGATTATATTTTGAAATCTCATCGTCTTTATTTCATTCCGAATTCATTTTACGTGGAATATTTTGCATATTTCTATTCGAAGATTATTTCCGGCGTTTTCTCTTTTGAAATTGTTTAAGTATTTTGATGGATAAAAGGAAATTTTAATAGACGCTGTAAATTTCTGTTCGTTAGGAATGGATGTTAAACAGGAGTTATTCGTGTCGGAATGAAGGAGAGGAGAAAAACAGGAAGAGAAAAAGAATGAAAGGAAACAAAGAGAAAAGGAAAAGAAATAAGGAAGAGAAAAGGAAAAAAAATGGAGAAAGTTATAAAAGAATGGACAGAAAGAGGAAATGGAGAGGAAGACAACTATGGAAGAAGTAAAAAACGGAAAGAAGGAACGGAGAAAAAAGTAGAGTGAGAGAGAGGAGGGGAAAGGAAGTAAGAAAAGGAAGAGAAAAGAAGAAATAATATGAGAAATCAAGGGTGAAGTGACGAAGAGAAAAGAAAGAAAAGAAATAGAAATGGGGAGGGGAGAAAGGTGTGAATGAAGAGGTCAGATAAAAAAGAGAGAGGGACAAGAGAAGAGAAAAATGAGGAGCAGAAAGAAGAAGAGGAGAAGGAGGAGGAGGTGATATATGGAAAAGAGAGAAGCTAAAGAAAAAGGAAGATGTCTAGACGAAGAAGAAAACCTGGGAGTGGGAATATAAAAAGAGAGAAAAAAAGAAGAAGAGAGTGGATGATGAGGGGAAAGATTTCGAAATGGAGGGTGAGTAGAAGAAAAGAGGGAAAGAATGAGGAAGAGGTGGTGGAAAACGTGAGCGACATTAAGTAGAGAATAAGAACAAAAGATAGAACGGGGTTAAGAAGAAAGAAGGAAAAAAAAAACACGACAAAGAAGAAGAGGCGGAAAAAAAGATGAAAAAGGAGAAACAGACTTAATGCGTTTTAATTCTATTGTAGAATTTGATGAATATTTTGAGTCGGTTTTATTGATTAATGTTCAGAATAATTGGTGGCCTGGATATTTGAGTTTTGATTGTTGTTTGAAATTAGTGTAACTTGCGGAAGAACGACGGAGAATGGAAGAAGAAGAAGAAGAAAAGAAAAAAGACTTTCAATTGGGTAGGTGTAGTCTATTGATTGACGCTCGGCAAATCATCGTCTACGAAAGAATGTTTCAAGTAGACCGACCAATCGCAAACATGCAAAATTGTTTACCCTACACACATAACACCAATTACTGACAAATTCGCATACAAAGATACAAAGTATCGTTCGCAGACATGTTTACATTTAGAGACACGCACTAAATAACACAAAGAACACATATATTCACATCTATATAATGCTGTATAATTATACAAAAATGCTAAAGATGCCTATAAAATAGTCGGTTATTCTATCGCTTTAGAAAGTATCTAACGCCTGTCATTCTTTATCTTTACAAGAGTTAGATTAGACCAAAAATGGAGTATTGCTGCCATTTCCGGGTTTAATAGAAGAATGAGAGCAGATAATAATAATAATAATAATAATAATAATAATAATAATAATAATAATAATAATAATAATAATAATAATGATAATAATACAAATATGGGAGAAGAGAAAAACTAAAGTAAAAGGGACACGTCTAGAAGAAGAAGAAATAGTATAAAAAGAAGGGAAAAGAGAAAACCTGAAGTAAAAGGTATACGTCTAGAAGAAGAAGAAGGAGGAGAAAAAGAAGAAAAAGAAGACGGAGAAGAAGGGAAATGAGAAAAGCTAAAGTAAAAGGTATACGTCTAGAAAAAGAAGATGAAGAACAAGAAGAAGAAAGGAAAATAGAAAAGCTAAAGTAAAAAGTATACATCTAGAAGAAGAAGACGAAGTTGAAGGGAAATGAGAATAGTTAAAGTAAAAGATATACGTGTGGAAGAAGAAGAAGAAGAAGAAGAAGAAGAAGAAGAAGAAGAAGAAGAAGACGAAGAAGAAGAAGAAGAAGAAGAAGAAGAAGAAGAAGAAGAAGAAAAAGAATAAGAAAAGGACGGAGAAGAAGAAGGGAAATGAGAAAAGCTAAAAGTAAAAGGTATAAGTCTAGAAGAAGAAGAAGAAGAAGAAGAAGAAGAAGAAGAAGAAGAAGAAGAAGAAGAAGAAGAAGAAGAAGAAGAAGAAGGGAAAAGAGAAAAGCTAAAGTAAAAGGTATACGTCCAGAAGAAGAAGAAGAAGAAGAAGAAGAAGAAGAAGAAGAAGGGAATAGAGAAAAGCTTAAATAAAAGGTATACGTCCAGAAGAAGAAGAAGAAGAAGAGGAAGAAGAAGAAGAAGAAGGGAAAAGAGAAAAGCTAAAATAAAAGGTATACGTCTAGAAGAAGAAGAAGAAGAAGAAGAAGAAGAAGAAGAAGAAGAAGAAGAAAAGGACGGAGAAGAAGGGAAAAGAGAAAAGCTAGACAAGAAAAATGAGGAGTGGAAATATAAAATGAGAATCAAATAAGAAGATGGTGGATGATGAGGGGAACATGTTTCAAAATGCAGAGTGGGTCAAAGAAGAAAAGAGAATGAGGAAGTTTACTCACTCTTTTTGTTGCATCTGCAACATTGTAAGCCTGCCGCTATTTCCACGGCAAATGTTCAGATGAATTTCATTAAGTTTCACTAGTTCAGACCTTTACAGCTATACCAATCTATACTGCTCCCAAGTAGACGAATCGTCCATATGTCTTACGCATTCCAAATATAAAAAGAACATTCCACCAAGAGACTTTTTCTTCAATAACTGCTATTTTGCCGAACAGACTATCGTATGGCTGCTTCCCTGAAGACTACAGTCTTAACTTCTTCAAATCAAGGATCAATCGTTATCTATGCTTCCTATCCTCATGATCTGCACTTCTTAAAACACCTGCTTTCCTTTCGTGTCATGCACTTTATTCATCATAATCGTTTTAACAGTAATCCTTTACTTGACTGGGTGTGCGAGTCGTGTAATGAATAGTGGGTCTTAATGAGAAATCTAAGTTCTGGCCTCGAATTTCAGTCGAGTTCTTTATATTCACTTATGGCAAATACGATTGCGAGAGGTATGGATCTATCTTGTCTCTCTTAAATATTAGAACTTGTATGTGGAAAAATTGCTCTCTCCAAAAAATGTTGCAGTATTCACTCGCAGAAATCAAATCAAATTCGTATCAAATCGTAAAATGAAAATTATCCAGAACGGCCACTCGTTTAGATCTTTTCCTACTAACGCAGGTGTCCCCCCCCAGAGTTCGATCCTTGTTCCTACCCTATTTTTAATTTTTCATTAATGTCATTCCTGATAACATCAGCTCTCAACTTGTTATCTACGCTGATGACACAACAATTTACTCCAGCCTTGATAGTAAGGTTTATCTGTCAGACAAGGTCAAAATGGCAGGCGCTGTTCAAAACAATCTCAAGTCCGTGGTTAACTGGGGCAATAGATGGCTTGCTAATTTTATTGCTTCCAAAACTAAACTTCTATCCATAAATCATCCGAAAGAAACCTTCTCTGCCTTTGATCAGCATGGCGGATGTTATCCCTCAGGAAAGGGACTCGTTGCGCCTTCTCTGCTGATATGAAGCTGCGACAGCTGCTAAGAAAGTCGGTTCACTATGTCGGGCGAAACAATCTCTCCAGAATCTATTTTACATATCCATAAGTCTACAATTCGTCCATGCTTAGAACATTGTTGCCACATGTTGTCCGGTGCCTTTGCTTTTTTTTGTGAGTTCCTCGATAACATCCAAAGAGGAATCAGCAATATTATAGGTCCTGATCTGGCGGATCGGCTTCAGTCACTTTCCCACCGATGTAAGGTTGCCTCTCTGTGTCTTTTCTATAAATACCTTCATACTAATTGTTCGAATGAAATCTTTGCTATGGTACTTAGATTTTTAAAACAATTTAAGCGAAGTACTATACTGGCGTCAAGTTCTCATGAATTTACAGTTGAACTGATAGATGTAGCCGTAAGTTCTATGCTAACAGTTTCTTCTCTCACACTCCTCGCTTGTGAAACTCCCTTACGGCTCCCTGCTTACCAGCCGGCTTTGAGCTGCAAAAATTTAAATGCAATGTCAATCGCTGTCTATTATCCACCTGATTACTCTCTTCTCTTTCTGGTCATCATTAATGTTTTTGTTGCTAATTCTTACACACTCTGTAACGCCTTGTGTTTTAGTGGCATTACTGCCTTGCTTCGGTGATTCCGATACAATAATAAGTTATTCTTACAATCCCCCCCCAAATTATCTGACTATAAATGGGATGATAATCCGTAAAATACAAGGCAACTAATCAGCAACTATCTTGAGTTGCTCCCGAGCATTGTATTACGGGAAATTTAGTATTAAAATACACACAATCACAAACCGGGTGATATGTAACCTAAGCCGTAATTATGGAAAATTGTACATTGCGTATTTCAAGTTCTCTGGGGAAAACATTTAAAAAACGGTTCTTCCCGAAATTCCCAGCGGCATATACCCCAATGGTTGGGTTACTGGTACGTGACTAACACGTAAACATCCACCACACCTGTTTAACACACTTGTCCTCTAATGACACCACCAGAATTATATATATATATATATATATATATATATATATATATATATATATATATATATATATATATATATATATATATTTACCCAAGTATAGGATTGGTGTATACGGAATAAATTCCAATAACCAAATAACACATACTATTCTTAAAAGAGTGCTCAGTACAGAGTAGAGCAAATATAATCATTTATTCGAAAATTCTAACATAAAAATGTTGTAAAATCACTACTATTTTCGTAGTAATTTTATAACATTTTTATGTTTCAATTTTCGAATAAATGATTATATATATATATATATATATTTCGAATAAATGTATATATATATATATATTTTCTAATAAATAAATGTATATATATATTTTCGAATAAATAAATGTATATATATATATATTTTCGAATAAATGATTATATATATATATATATATATATATATATATATATATATGATTCAGTTATGTTTATAACTCGAAATGATGTTAAATATTTTTTTTAAATTCTGTTTGACACACTAGACCTCTAATGAACTCAAAAGAAAATATATATGAATAAAAATAATTAAATTAGGATTAAAATTCGAAATAATGATAAAAAAAAACCTGTTCGGCACATAAGCCTCTTGATATACCCGGCATAACTTATATATTATTATAAATTATTAAATTAGAATTAGAAATAACGCTTAAATATAAAAATAATTATGTCTGACACAGTAGTCCCTTGATGAACCCAGAATGAAATATATATGATTATAAACAATTAAATTAGAATTACAAATTAACATAATGTTAAAGTATAAAAAGATCATGGCTAATACACACACACACACACACACATATATATATATATATATATATATATATATATATATATATATATATATATATATATATATATATATATATATATATATATGATTCAGTTATGTTTATAACTCGAAATGATGTTAAATATTTTTTTTAAATTCTGTTTGACACACTAGACCTCTAATGAACTCAGAAGAAAATATATATGAATAAAAATAATTAAATTAGGATTAAAATTCGAAATAATGATAAAAAAAAACCTGTTCGGCACATAAGCCTCTTGATATACCCGGCATAAATTATATATTATTATAAATTATTAAATTAGAATTAGAAATAACGCTTAAATATAAAAATAATTATGTCTGACACAGTAGTCCCTTGATGAACCCAGAATGAAATATATATGATTATAAACAATTAAATTAGAATTACAAATTAACATAATGTTAAAGTATAAAAAGATCATGGCTAATACACACACACACACACACATATATATATATATATATATTTGTGTGTGTGTGTGTGTGTGTGTGCGTGTAATAAAAGTTAATATATGTATGTATGTATAATAAAAGTTAAATTAGACCAGGAAACAGTAGTATTAATAAAGTGTTCCGGGCACATGAAGGAAGATAAACATTTAACATGTACAGCTTTTAAGTACAGAAAATTAGGAGATCAGCTGATTCCGCCATTTTGGTTTAAAGATTTTCGTATCTTCAAGTGATTTTGGTCAAATGATTTGCTAAAGCTTTTTTTTTTTAATTTATGAACGCTATATTTTGAAAAATAAATAAATGAATAAGCGCTCGGCGTGAGGTGTGGTAGAAGGTGAGGAGGGGGAATCAAGTGTATTGGAAATGTATGGTGGGGGTTAAATGAAATATACATACTTACTTTTCATCCCACGTCATATGAACTCAAAAGGAACTTTTTAGTATGTATACAATGGGTCATAATTTCCGATTTCTGATTCAAAAGTTTTTGTTTTTTTTGTCTGGAAATATTCTTGCACATTTTATTGTCAAAGGTTGCAGATATTGCTATGATTGTTTTTAAAATTTTCCAGTTTACAATCGGATCTTTTTTATTTTTTTCATTTAATTTCCATACATGATTGGCTAGTCTGGTAGAATTCCTAAGGATTTTTAGTTTAAAAATGACTTATGATTGAACCAGCTGTTTTTAAATTTACCCTCAGTACACCCTATGTATATTTTTCTGGCCATTTGTATCTGCTTTGTAAATTACTGCTTCCGTTTTTCAAACTCGATCTAATAGACATCTATTTTTATTTTTATAATTGCATATTTCACTTTTAACGATGTTATGACGCGCATTGGTTTTGAAATTTCTGACATTTTGTCATTTTATTGTGGTTTCTAGATTACGAGTACAGCTGTAGCTTAATTTAAATGTGTTTTTATTAAATATTTTGAGGGAAGTGTTTATTAAGTAATTTGTAAAATATTTCCCTATTTTATACTAGGTTTAAAGTGGAGTCAAACCAAATAATATTTTTTCTTTTCCTAGAATTGTTCTTCATTTGTTTTATTTGAAGGTTTAAAATACAGTTTGGTTTTATGACCCTCTTTTAAAGTCGTTTCATATTCTTTCTTTTTATCTTCGAAAATTATTTTACTAGATAAATTTCTAAATATACCTGGACTCTATTGCTTTAGGGATTTGTTTTATTATACTCGTGGGATGGTTGGATCTAACATTAACGTATTTTAATTAGGTTTCATGTATGGGGAGACACTGCCAGTTTGTAGATTTAATTCTACATCGAAATATTTGACAATTTTCTTATTCATATCGACTTCTATTTCAAAGTTGAGGCTTTTGAAGAGTTTCAAAAGCGCTTTTCTTATATTGTCATTTGTTCTTCTGTTGTCTGGTACATTCATCAGGTCGCCATCTCTATACATGACGTCGTTATTTGTATGTACAATTTTGTTAATTTCATTGAGTAATAAAGAGTAGTCTCCCATTGTTTTGTTACTCTCCTCTTTGAGGGAACTATTTCTGTTTACTGGGACTATAAAAGGACACTATTGGCGAACCTTGTATTCTCAGTTAAATAAAGCTTTCTTAAATCCTACACCTGCGTAATTTTGTAATTACAGCCTACAACACCGGTGTATAATGTATTAATAATGTATTAATATTTTATTAATATTTAAAATTAATATTATTATTTATTATGAATGTATTAAATTAATTTTTAATAATTCCAGGCATTCAAACCTGTTTTACGAACGGCTGAGATACGTCGATGGTACCTTCATACTTTGGCCGGACCACGAAGCTGTACAAACACTGCTTGACCATGTGAACTCAATAAGACCTTCGATCAAGTTCACAATGGAAAAAGAACATAATAATCAGCTAGCCTTCTTGGATGTATTCTCAGTTGAATAAAGGCTTCTTAAAGCTCATACATGCGTATAAAATATGTAGGTTTATTAATTCTGAAACCTCAGCAACATCAAAAGAACCTTGGGATACACTGAAGTCGTCCTTTTTTAATTCTTTAATACAAGCGTCTCCATTGTGGAATAAAATTGATTTAGGGCAATGTAAAATTATGTCCCTTTGTTCCGGTGTTATATTTACGAAACCTTTGGCGAAGTACAAAGCCTCAAGCAGAACCTTTTTTATATATAGAGGGATAAAAGATTTTATGTTGAATTTTATAAATGCACATTTGCCTTTATTTGTAATTTTGTGTAACCAAGAAATGCACTCACTTGTATCCTTCCATTGATTGGCTTGTCTCGCCATCCGGTTAATTTGCAGTGTAACAACTGCATTCAGTTCGCATTAAAAATTTCCAAAATAATTACATTTATGTGTAATTGTACATGATCCATTCGAATCTGGCTTGATAAATTTGATAAACTCTACCGTTTTGGAGTTATCGACTCTGAAATTTGGGATTCAATCGCGTCGTTGGCGGCCGTCATTACTCGCGTTGTTTCCATACATTCGCTGCGGAAAGCTAAACGCGGAAGACTACTGAAAGCTAAGCTCGAAACTGATTACTGCGCACGAGAACTATTTACGGAGACACGCTCAGTTTCTGCAATGATACCTATAACTAATAGCTATTCTGCAGCGAATGTATACAAACAACGCCCGTAATGGCTGCCCGAGACGCGAATGAATCCAGAGTTCATCCTTAATGAGTAGCACATTTTTTGAGTATTTCTTGCCTTATTTTATCCAATTCAATTTTGGTTATGTTTATTATTCTAAAAGAAGGGTTATTGAAGAATTCATCTTGATGGTCATTTATAGTTAGAAATAGATGTTTACAGCATAATATATGGACTCTGGCAATTATGCATAATTTGGCTCTGATATATTTCGCCTTCTCGTTTATACTTTTAATGTACGAGTTTGGAGCTTTTTTTGTAAGTTTTAGTGAGGTCTTAATTTTTTTTTCTTGTAAGTCACCGGGTTCATAGTATAAATGTTCTTTGTTTTGTCTTCTTTAACTAGAACTAATAGGTTTTGGAAATTACTATTAACTTTTGTGAATTTAATATTGTCTATCACACCAAGATTCGAAATTAGCCAACTCTTCAATAGCAGGCGGGTAATTTTTAATTTGGAATTTCTTTCCGTGTTTTATTTGTTCTTTAAATATTTGTTTAATGAAAATAGTGCCTTCCATCTCATTCTGGCAAGAAACTGCTCAATTTTTGTAATAAATTTAGCATGTATTCTTCTTTGTTTGGAATAAGGATACTTTTTAGCGAGTGCCGTATGAATGCATTCATTGTAGTTTCCTCTGTAAAATTTGTAAACAAACGTCGTGCGTTCGGAAAAAACAACGTGTAATAGGGAATTAATGCACGTAAAACATGTAGTATGTTACGGTGTACCGGTTAAGATGGTCTATGAAAGCGTAACAAAATACACTGAAAGTGAGAGTGCTCAATTGTAATACAGAAGAGAAAGTTATAATAATAAAAACAGTTAATGGTCAGAGTTGAATTAGTCCAGGAAACAACAGTATTATAAAAAGTGTTCAATACACATATAAAAGATAAAAAAATTAACATGAAGAGCTTTTAAGTATAGAAAATTAGGAAATCAGCCAATTCCGCCATCTTGGTTTCAACATTTCGGTATCTTCAGACGATTTTGGTCAATTGATTTCCTAACGCATTATTTTTTATTTAAATTTATAAACGCTACATTTTTAAAAAAAATATAATATGCTATACTATATATATATATATATATATATATATATATATATATATATATATATATATATATATATATATATAATTTCAACCTAAGTAAAACAATAAAATCATTAAGAAGCACTGGGTTACTGAGTGTTGGAAAGTATGAGAAAAACATTACTATTAAGGAGAGAGAACAATAATAGAACAAGGGTTAAGAAGACAGACGATAACGATTGAAATTGCATTTATATTTTTGAAGATCAAAGTTGACCGGGAAGAAAATGTATGTATTTTCAAAAATGTATTGCTGGTAATTTTTTTTTTTAATTTATAGCTGGTAATTTCTATTTTTTCAAAAATGTATTGCTGCTAATATTTTTTCCAACATTTATTGCTGGTAATAATGTATTGCTGGTAATAATATTTTACAAAGTATTTCTGGTATTAAAAACTATTTTTGCACTTTCATAGTGTTTTGATCCCAGATTGGACTGGGGGTTAACTATTTACCCATACCTGGGACCCTAACAGGTGCTACCACTCCGGGTCAGGGTGGAACTAGGAACACCAGCAATTAAGAAGTGGTTCCACGTCTCCTCAAAACCTCCTGATCAGAGGCATTGCTCTTGGGCGTAGTTTATTGTCTTATCCAGGACAGACAGTTACCATAAATTTATAGAAACCAGAGGGAAGCTACCTTACGACACTGGGAAAACAAATGATTAAAATTATAGTTATAAATCGAAATAATTTTTAAATATATAAACTCCCTGTTTGATACAGTATTCCCATGATCACCCTGGAATTACACATTATTTAATTAATATATATATATATATATATATATATATATATATACAAAATAACTTCGGCTGATTACAAATAAAGGTGCTCCACGCGTCTTATACATCAATGTTTTGTTTACTAGTACATGATTAACACTTCGACACTGCTGTTTAATACACTTGTCCTCATAAGATCACCAAATGAAATATTGCTATCATATATGGTTCTCGGCAAAAATATGCAATGCGATAGATCCTGATCTGGCAATTCATCTATAGTCGCTTTCTCACAGATTATCACATGTTCACTGTTCAAATGTCTGCAAGGCGCTTCGTTCAACAAAGATGTGGATCTAAATTCCCTCTATCTCTTCTACAAGTATTTTCACGGCAACTATTCCGACGAGCTCCTTTCGCTGGTTCCTAGACTGCATGAATTTAAGCGAGGATGGCATCTCGGACCCACCCTTTCACGGTCAAAACGGTTAAATGTAACCGTCTTTTCTACTCAAAAAGCTTCTTCTCTCGCGCTTTCCGTCTGTGGAACTCCCCTCTCCCTTTTCTTGCTGGCTTCCCTGATAATTATAATCTTCAAATGTGTAATGTCAATCGACATCTGATACCCTGAGCTTGTTCCCTCTCCTTCTCTGTATCCTTTCCTCAAACACGTCTTTACTCTTGTTCTCAATCCTCTGTAACCCCTTTCGTGCTAGTGGCACTCCCGCTTTGCTTGGGGTGAATTGCCTTAAAAAATATGATTATAAAATTATTAACTTTTGATTACAAATCAAAGTAATATTTAAAAATATGAACAAAAAAAAGATGCATGGTTGGATCATGACTTGAATATGATACTTTTTCTTCCTTATCGCTTGTGTTTGATCGGGTAGTGTTGTAGTTACTGATACCAAAAATGCAATCGGCATATCGAGTTCAGATTTTACCTGTGTTGGCTTTATTCACTTTCGGGCTAATGCGGCTTGGAAGGATGTTAATCAGTCTTCCTCCAGCTATTCTCTCGTAACTAACAAGTCGGTGCGTCAGGTCAACTTCCATGTTTTCCGATTTCTGTACCAAATATATCAAATTATTAAGAGACTTGCAACTTAATTTTTGATTTTATACTATTATGGTTCTCTTGCCTTGGACGGAGAGTCCAACTTAAAACAAAAGATCACTGCCATTGCTTGAATTGAAAACATAATTTCCAGAGAACCTAAAATGCTTCAACTAACATGTATTCCCCTCGGCCATGTTCATCTTACCAAACAAAACAAAAAATAGTTACTTATTGCGGTTCAGTAGAAGAGACTATTGAACGAGCGGAAACTTTCAAATGAAATAATACAAAGAATAAACAATGTAATCGTTGTGGATTCTGGGGAGGGAATCCTGCACAAATAAATAAACAACGCCAGTAATTGAGATAGAAAAAATAAGTGTATTGAACGTAAGAATACAAACTTGAAATGAAGATTAGTAGTCCAGGAATGCGGGTTAGTAGAAAGTATATGTACAAGTCTCTGTAAGTGAAGCCGTAATTATCTCTCTCTCTCTCTGTCTCTCAACCTTGTCTCAACGTATCTCCTCCCTTTCTCCAACTCTGTCAGTATAAGTATACTTTAGACGAGTCCATCTTGTGTAAAAGGGGAGAGCCCCACAACAGTAATGAAAGGCAAAGCTAGGCAAATATAAAACAACAACAAATTAATACAATTATAATACAGTAAAAAGTAATGTGTTAATACACAAACGTGATGCAGTCAAGTGGTTATAGACTTGTGAATTCAAAGAATGACAAAAATGTGTGGGTAAGACCAGGAATTGTCCATTTTTATTGTCTAAGAATAAATGTGTCTGTAGGATTTGTCGATGTGGATGGTAATTTTTTTGCAGTCATTCCCATCAGATACGAACCAACAGAGGTAACATGAAGGTGAATAAGATTGTCCGGTATGAACTGATATAACATATCCTCTATGGATAGAAAAGATGAACGAGTATAACATATCTTGTTGACAGACACCTGAAGAAGACCGGATGGTTACCATTCGAAACGCTGTAAGTCTAAGAACCAGTAGGAGCCTGTGGGTCCAAATTGTAAAGCATATATTTTTCGTAGACTGCTAAGAATATGCAGAAAGCATGTGGCAGGTGATTTAATTTTTTTTTTTAAAAGAATACTATAAGGAAATATATGGAGCATATAAAGACAATAAGGATTTAAAGAATTTAACATTCACAAGATGCATCAGAAGCAGACGAAGCAACAGAAAGGAGTAACATACTTGTGATTTAATGGAAGGACCGCAAACACAAAGGGGAATCGCAATAGAAAAATCATTGCTAAAAACAAAGAAAGAAGAAAGGAAGTCGTAAAGAACCATAATCACCTATGAGATGAATGAACAGGTTATATATATATATATATATATATATATATATATATATATATATATATATATATATATATATATATAGCCTGTATTGGCTCCTGAAAAAATTAATTTCAGTTGATCTCTCTGGTTTGAGGTGTGAATTTGTAAACAGCGACTATTTAAGCTAATATTGCACGACTCTTCGGCAGAATTGAGTCACTGTCAGTCACTGTGTGTTTATCTAAATCAAAAAATAAACACACCAAAATTCACATTCATCCCGTACCGTACGCTGACGGCTTGGTGAGAGAAGTTCCGACTGACGCAAATTCAGTCGGGTTTCGATCCTAGCTAGAGGCAACTGGACGTCTAGCCACACTGATTATCTGTGAAACAGCGAAACATTCTGACTGTGGATGACAAATATGCACACATATATATATATATATATATATATATATATATAGATAGATAGATAGATAGATAGATAGATAGATAGATAGATAGATAGATATGAAATGAAGAGGTTATAATGGTTCCAACGAGAGAAAAGTGTGTATATTAAAAAGAAGAGGCACCGCAAACCTTTTTGGTTGTAATGTGGATTTTTAAAAAAATATTATCCTTTATTTTTCATAATTTTACAACACGTGTTTCTGGTCTCGCGACCGTCTTCAGGTATATATATATATATATATATATATATATATATATATATA
>OZ038498.1:73093885-73213885 GCA_964036315.1 Acanthosepion esculentum
TACAGTTTCTGGAAGAGAGCGCGTTATCTAGCGTGGTATTGGAACCCGGGTCTCAAGCGAACGTTCTAACCACCCGTTCACGTGACCATATATTACTACTACTATTAATAATAATAATAATAATAATAATAATAATAATAATAATAATACGAAGAAGAAGAAGAAGAAGAAGAGGAAGAAGAAGAAGAAGAAGAAGAAGAAGAAGAAGAAGAAGAAGAAGAAGAAGAAGAAGAAAGAAGAAGAAGAAGAAGAAGAAGAAGAAGAAGAAGAAGAAGAAGAAGAAGAAGAAGAAGAAGAAGAAGAAGAAGAAGAAGAAGAAGAAGAAGAAGAAGAAGAAGAAGAAGAAGAAGAAGAAGAAGAAGAAGAAGAAGAAGAAGAAGAAGAAGGAGGAAGAAGAAGAAGAAGAAGAAGAAGAAGAAGAAGAAGAAGAAGAAGAAGAAGAAGAAGAAGAAGAAGAGAGAAGAAGAAGAAGAAGAAGAAGAAGAAGAAGAAGAAGAAGAAGAAGAAGAAGAAGAAGAAGAAGAAGAAGGAAGAAGAAGAAGAAGAAGAAGAAGAAGAAGAAGAAGAAGAAGAAGAAGAAGAAGAAGAAGAAGAAGAAGAAGAAGAAGAAGAAGAAGAAGAAGAAAGAAGAAGAAGAAGAAGAAGAAGAAGAAGAAGAAGAAGAAGAAGAAGAAGAAGAAGAAGAAGAAGAAGAAGAAGAAGAAGAAGAAGAAGAAGAAGAAGAAGAAGAAGAAGAAGAAGAAGAAGAAGAAGAAGAAGAAGAAGAAGAAGAAGAAGAAGAAGAAGAAGAAGAAGAAGAAGAAGAAGAAGAAGAAGAAGAAGAAGAAGAAGAAGAAGAAGAAGAAGAAGAAGAAGAAGAAGAAGAAGAAGAAAGAAGAAGAAGAAGAAGAAGAAGAAGAAATAGGGAATGAAAAACATCTGTATTACTAATAATATTATAAGCTGTCTTTGGTTTTCTACTCTGCTCGTAATAATAATAATATTACTAATAATAATAATAATAATAATAAATCCCAAAGACGACAATGTGTTGAAGGGTCTCATCAGTATTGTAAAATGTTTCAGTGATGACAAGAAAATAACAAGGTACCCAACTTTTGGTTCTATCATCAGTAATCTATCTATAAAACTCTTGCGCAAAATCTATCCATGCTAATTAACAACTCCGATGTAATTACAGAATGGATCACTGAAGCTATGACATATCTCCTACCAAAATCGGATGAAAAAGCCGAGCCAATAAGATGTCTACCCACTACATTTAATACTACAAACTGTACTTACTCTTTTCTCGATGAAAACAACATTCTTCAGCTGAAATAGAAGGTATGTCGAAGAGGTGCATATAGTTGCAAAGATCAACTACTGATAAATAAACTGATCCTGCAATATGTGAGGAAAAAGTTTAAAATCTCAGTACGGCTTGGATAGATTACCGTAATGCCTTTAATAGTACACCACACTCTTGGATCCTTAAGGCATTCGAAATGTACGAAGTCTCTTCGGTGATAGTAAAATTCCTTAAATATAGCATGAAATTCTGGGAAATCTGCATTATAAGAAAAAAGTGCCTGCCACTTCCAGATGTTTGAATATCCGACGAGGAATCTTTCAAGGAGACTCCCTGTGACACCATCAGTTCTGTCTGTCCTTAATCCCTCTTTCACATAAAGTAAACAATAATAACTATGGAATAAAAGAAAGTTTAATGATCTCTTCTACATGGATGATTTCAAACACTTTGCCAAAGACCACAATGAGTTGAAGGGTCTCCTCAATACTGTGAAATGTTTCCGTGATGAGATCAGTATGGATTTCGGATTATGTAATTGATCACTGAATGTATTACGTATCTCTAACCAAAAATGTGAGAAACAGATGATTCCAAAAATTCTATATCAATAACAAGTCTGTCCACTACACATAAATTGATCCCGTCTGTCCTGACGAACTGTACTTACTCTTTTCTCGAAGAAAACAACATTCTTGCCCTACAACAGAAGAGATGTCGAAGCGGTTCATATGACTGCAAACATCAACTAATAATAAATAAAATGATCCTTGAAAATTGCAGCACCGCATGGACAGATTACCGTAAAGTCTTTGGTAGTGTCTCTCACTATTGAATTCTTAAGTCTTCGCAAATGTACAAAGTCTACTCAGTGATAGTAAATTTCCGTAAATATAGCATGAAACTCTGGAAAACCACATTATACCTAAATCACACCAAAGCTACTGTTACTTCCAATTCTTTGAATATCCGACGAGGAATCTTTCAAGGAGACTCCCCGTGGCCCCTTCTGTTCTATCTAACCTTAATCCACCTTTCGCATGAACTAAACATTAATAACTATGAATACTAATTAAAAAAGAAAGTGTTAAATCACCTGTTCTACATGGATGATCTCAAATTCATTACCAAAGACGACAATGAGTTGAAGGGTCTCCTCAATACTGTGAAATGTTTCAGTGATGACATCTGTGTGGATTTCGGATTTGATAAATGTAAAAATGTAACAGTAAAGAAAGGGAGAATTACAGAAGCATACTCAATAAGGTAGATTTTATCACATAGATTAGGAAGCTGGAACAAGTAGAAGCCTATAAATACCGAGGGGTCAACGAAGGAGATGGAATACGACATATCCAAATGAAGGAGAAAGAAAGAACGGGATACTACAGTTGTGTGCGTCTGATGTTTAATTACAAAGCTGAATTCACAAAACAGAATATCAACCATAAACACTTTGGCTACCCCTTTGGTTCAATGCAATTTCAGCTTCTTCGGAAATGTACAAAGTCTACGCAGTGATAGTAAATTTCCTTAACTATAGCATGAAACTCTGGAATCTAGATTTTGTTAAAAAGATTAGGGAGCTAGAAGAAGAAGAAGCCTGTAAATACCTAGGAATCAATGAATGAGATGGAATACAACATCCCCAAATAAAAGAAAAAGTAAGAAAAAATACTAAAGGCGTGTACATCTGGTATTAAATACCGAACTGAATTCACAAAACAGAATATCAGCCATAAACACTTTGGCTATCCCTGTGGTGAAATACAGTTTCAACATTCTTAACTGCACCATAACTGACATTAAGCGAATGGATGTCGAAGCGAGAAAGCTTCTCACTTGCCAGCGCATGCATTATCGTAAGGCTGATGTTGATTGTCTGTATGTCTCCTGATCCGAAGGAGGCAGAGGATTAGTTCAACTAGAACTATTTTTTTTTAAATACACAAATTGGTCATCAACGATAACTGAAAATTACAGAAGACTGTGTGATGATCTGTGTCAAAGGACAGGAAATAAATAAGAAAATTTATTCAGTAATAAAGGAAGCCAACAAATTCAAAATGGAATTTCAAGTTGGCGAAGAAATACATGTAAACCATACTACATCAACGGCAAAGAGCATACAAAGAGAAGTGGTCGGAATTTTGAGTTGAATATTACAAAAACGAATTAGTTAATCGGTAAGTTAATTATTTAATAGTGAGAACACATCATCTCAGAAATTTAAAAAGGAAGGTCGAATAATATAGCAGCCGTAAAGAAAAGGTTAAGTTAAGTAAGGTAAGTTTAACGACATAACAACCCTTCTCGGTTGTTTAATATAAAATGATTTAATCTTTAATAACAGATAGAATTCCGAAAAAGGACGGTCGGGAAATATAGCAGCCGTAAGGTTGCTTTATTTGAAAAAGTAAAAAATATTACTTGTTTATTTAATATAGAATAGCGTTCCAGTAATTCAAGAATGAAGCAGACGATATATGAATATATCGGTCAAAAACTTTAAATGATTATTACCAGGACGATGAATATAATCTGGAAGAATCAATTATATAAGGTAAGCAAAAAATTCCTTGCCGTTTTTGCGTCGTTTGGGAAGAAATGATATCTAAATGAGTGCGTCACGTTACTGGGGACCCGTTCGAGGTGGGGCATTTCTCTTGATCAGTGGATGTGCGTTGCGCGCACACATCAATCATAGCTGGTGCAGCGACGAAGAAACATGGCAGTGTCGAAGCTTTTTTCCGGGTTTTTCAGCTTTATGACTTTCTGATTTAAGGTAACCTTGTCCAGAGCCGTATCAAGTCGCTGAATATCCCAAGTCTTTAGGGATAATGCTGTGAGTGAACGCACCGCCAGGCATTGGTTCCAGAAAATCAGGTCGGGAGATATGTCCCTTTGTGATGGTCAGCCGCATTCCAGGTTTCAGATAAAATAGTCTGTCTTCACCTGCCCCGCATAGGGAAGGTGTACAAGTTGAGTAAGTGGGCATCCTACACACTGTCGGAAGCCAGCAATTGACAGCCAGGATTGGTTACAGCTTGTTTCTGATTGCTTTCTCGGCACCGTACCCATATTTGATTGAGTGATCGACAGTGACGGAAAACGGGTTCTACATGACACTCCCAATGCGTGTCAGACATTGGTTGTCACATCTCAAGTCGACCTCTACACCCACACAAGATTATGCTCTGTATCCGGTGGACTAGTCGGCAAGAGGTGAACTATGAGCTCCCACCAACGGGTCAAACCATCACTGCAGGCCTGTATTCGCAGCAATTACGTGTTCAACAGGTGCTGAAGCAGAAGGAACCAGTAAACAGTTCCTCTACGATAATACTAGGTCTAATGTAGCGTGGGTAGCCAGCGATACCAACCACGACTTGGCTAAGAAGTCCATCTTCTTCCCCGGGCCTTGCGCCAGCAGATTACCACCCTCCCATTCCGTGAACAATCACCTTCGTGGGAAATCATTCACAAATAAGGTATATTTGTGACAGGCACTCCCAGACGTCTTTGAGTCAAAAGCACCTGATTTTTACCGTCAGCGCATTGAGCAGTTCGAGGCCCATTGACAAAAGTTACTGGATTCCGATGGGGATTCCGATGGGGATTCCGATGGGGATTCCGATGGGGATTACTTTGAGGACTACCGGTGTACTGTTCCTCCATGTTAATGCCAGGCCTCTTGTAACGCGGGTGAATAGTGATACCATACGGTGACTTTAACGGGAGACACTGTGACATCCAACCTACTCCACGTAACTTGCGCTAACAGATTACTTCTTCCATTCCCGGGCAAATCCTTCGCAAATGAGGCAGACTTGTGGCAGGCATTCACAGATATCTTTACGTCCAAGACACCTAATTTTTAGCGCGAGAGCATTGTGCAATTGGAGACACGTTGAAAAAAGTTTATGGATGCCGATGGATATTACTTTGCTGTATACCTTTTTTTTAATAAATAAAAAAATGCAAGTTCTTTTTTGGTTAACTTGTATATATAAAGAACGTATCGTTTCAGATATTCAGAGAGAAATGAGGCTAAATTTTATAGCGGCCGAAATTTTAGGATAAAATTAACAAGTAAATTGTTAGAAAAGAAAGCCTAACGACGTAAAGAAATCGATTTAGATATTCGAGTAAACTGAACGCTGTAGAATATAGAGGCCGAAAGGTTTAATTAAAGAAAAAACAAGAGGAGAACTAGCCCGGAAGAATCAACGTTTTATTCTAGGAACCCACGTCTCCGGCATTCAAGTAGTAGGAAGGCCAAAGTTTTATAACGAGCAAAATGTTATGACAAAAAGAACGATGATGGCGAAAATGGTAGAAAAAGTATCAATGTTTAATAGTAAGTACATATCATCTCGCAAGTTCAATCAGATGAACGCCAAAGTGTATAGCGGCCGATGTGTTGAGATAAAGACACTAAATAAAAGAAAGCTGATTAGAAATCATCAACGGTTCAGTGCAAGACCATATGCTTTCTGAAAATATCCCAGGAAGAAAGCCGATTGGTCCATCATTTCGAGACTCATTTAATAGTAAAAACATAGTTTCGGAATTTCAATCGAATGGACCCAAAATTGAATAGCAGTCTAAAAGTTGCGATAAAGACTACACAAACGAGGAACTAATCCAGAAATAATCAATGTGTAAGTGTGAGAAATTTACTGAGAAGGAAGGTCCAGAGAGTATAGCGGTCACATTGAATAATGACTTAAAACATGGCCGAGGAAACTTGTCTAACAAAAAGCAACTCTAATAATAAGATAGTGTTACTAATAGAAATAGACACTCCGTTGAACTTCTTGATATTTTCGAAATAAAGGAATTTAACAGGTGGAAGATTTTATGTATATCGTCTGGTGCAAAACAGCATAGTACAGAAAAAAAGCAAAGAAGACATGGTTTAGAAAAAAACATGCTTTAGAAAACATAGTTCAGAAGAAACATAAAACATAGTTCAGAAAGGATAGTTCAGGAGAAACATAAAACATAGTTCAGAAAACATAGTTCAGGTGAAACATAAAATATAGTTCAGAAAACATAGTTCAGGAGAAACATAAAACCTAGTTCAGAAAACATAGTTCAGGAGAAACATAAAACGTAGTTCAGAAAACATATTTCAGGAGAAACATAAAACCTAGTTCAGAAAACATAGTTGAGGAAAAACATAAAACATAGTTCAGAAAACATAGTTCAGGAGAAACATAAAACATAGTTCAGGAGAAACATAAACATAGTTCAGAAAACATGATTCAGGAGAAACATAAAACCTAGTTCAGAAAACATAGTTCAGGAGAAACATAAAACATAGTTCAGAAAACATGCTTTTGGAGAAACATAAAACATAGTTCAGAAAACATAGTTCAGTAAAAACATAATTCAGAAAACATAATTCAGAAAAAAAATCTATAAAAAACATAGTCAAGAAAACACTCATTGAAGGTTAAATGTAGAGAAAACTTATATGTGATGAACACTAGTGTATTTGTGCCTGCACCACGTTTTTAGTTGAAATTAAGTAATCGGCTTGCCCGAGGAAAACGATCTCTCCCAGAAAGGAAGTGTCATGTGTGTAGGTGAAAGAGAAAGAGCGAGAGAGAGGGGGGAGAATATGTGAGTTATTTCCTTTCATACTGTTTATCACTACGCCACTAAGCGGGTGTAAAGGGAAGTATATTAGCAGATGAGGTGGGATAATCCCATAAAAGACTCTCCCAAAAAAATAAAGTTTGAAAGAAGGCCGTAATTTTTTTTATACATAAAAAAACTTAACGTTTAATTGTGAGGAGAAAGCATCTCAGATATTCACCCAGAAGTAAGGCTGAAGTGTGTATCGGTCGAAAGTATGAGATAACCATAATAAGAATAAGGAAAATCGTATATTCAAATCATTTCAGAATCATTGTTTCATCACATGAGATTCGTTTAAATTATTCATTAAATATTTCTTTTATTTCTAATTCTTTCCGTTTCTTTTTGCCGTTTTAATTTGTTGTTGCGTGATTAGTATAATAACTGTTGATTAACGTGCTCCATTGTGAGATCTGAATAGACGGGCAGAAAATCATTATCACGATCCTAACTCTTTCCAGATTAACGTATGCAAATCATGGCTACTAATCGATAATCCCTGTCCCTTGATCAGATACCTAATTCTTTTTTTCAGTAATTTAGATTTTATTCCTTGTCTGTTTATTAATTTATTTTAATTTAGGGCGGCTATTTTGCATTGATTCTGGAGTCTTTAAACCCCATTAACTTTCTGGCAATTTCAGCATTTATCATGAATCACATCCAAATCAGATTCTCAACTACTGGAGGAGGAGGAGGATGAGAAGGAGGTTGAGTATGCACTTTACCCTAGATTTTGTTTTTGTTTTTGACGGCGACTGCAATAGCAATAAAACATGTATTGAAAAGACGCGGCACAATTAAAGAATTTCCATAATTTGAAGTGAAGTAATTGATTCCTGTCAGGAAATGTCAGAGGTTTGAATCGATTCTAATATCTATCAGAGACCTTTAGTCTACGAAGAAGTGATCTGTAGTGATCACAATACGAACTAAGTTCATCCTAAGAGATAGCAAAATAAGCTTTGAATCCAGTACCACATGAGGATGTAAAAAGAACTAGGTGCATCAAAGGGCTAATCTAGAAGGTGTCCTCTTAACCACCGAAAACAAAATCGGGCCTCAGACAATGGCTGCACCAACATAAAGCAGGAAGAAGTTAAAACTGTCTAACTGAAAAAAAATATTTATATTATATACACATTATATATATATATTTTTGTCATCCACAGACAGACTGTTTCGCCGCTCATCAGTGTGGCTAGACGTCCGGTTGCCTCTGAATTGGCGTCAGTCGGAACTTCTACCACTAAGCCGTCGGCTCACGGCAGGGATGAAGGTGAATTTTAGCGTGTTTATTTTTAGATAAACACACAATATATATATATATATATATATATATATATATATATATATATATATATATATATATATATATATATAAACACACAATGTATATATATATACACATACATTATATATATATATATATATATATATATATATACACATACACATACACGATAAGACAATTAGAGGACAGGAAGTTATATAAACGTGCGATCTTGAGTGGGCTTAAGAAAAATCCAAATACTTCCACGGCTGGCGTAAATTTGACACCCTCCAAAAGTGAATAAACAATTACATTACATATGAAAGATTTAGTGTCGTATTTTTATCAGATTCTCTAAACAACATTACAGATATATTTTTGCAACATCACCATCATCAGTTCAATAAATACGTGTGGTTTTAAGGTCATTGCGCAAATGATACCCTGTTCACTCCATATATTACGTCTTCCGTTTTCAGTTTCTGAGACGAGGACTATCTGATATAGGAAGATTAATTAATCCTATATTAAATAAGCGAAACCTCTTTTTATGTCGTTAATATAGCCGACATGACCTATCCTAACCTCATCTTGACCACTGCTAAACTCCCCGGCATTCCTTATTAACTTTCCGAGATAATGTGTTCCTACTATTAAATACCGATCTTACCTGAACTATTGATTCGTTTTTGTAATATTTACCTCAAAATTTCTGCCGGTCTACACGTTGGCCTCTCTTCTGCTATAATTTCCAAGACGATGTTTTATTAAGGTGAGTTTCACCAATATTATTCAGTGCTAAGCTAATATGAAATGTTTTACAAGAAAAAAGTGAAGTGATTTTCTTTTTGACCGTGTATCACATTAATAAAGTTCAGTATTTAGTTAGGTTTTAGTTGGTATCCGTCCATAGCTTTTTCTTCGCTTGACGATACCCACAAGACAGTTGGGTTTTAATTCAATATTGCTTCTCTTAGATTGGCTTGTGACCAAAGGTAAGATGGACCAGTATGCTCTGCTATTTAAGATACAGCTTAAAGGAACGCAGTTTAAGCATATCCGTTAAGAGCAATAGTTCCTTGTAGTTTAAACGAAAAATATTGTATACTGTTGTATACTGGTGTATTGTTATTTTGAATATATCCGCTAATAACGAACTTTCTTTGTGGTAAGCTATGCTTGTCAAACGTATATATATATATATATATATATATATATATATATATATATATATATATATATATATATATATATAGGGGTTGGACAAAATAATTGGAACCGGTGCAAATTCCACTCCTATATTTAAAAAAACTATTATATTAAGAACTTTAACTAAAACTTCGAAATTGCAGGTTATATTGTAAATACGTTTATGTAATTTACTATTTTTGTCTTATTTATTTTGGGAATTTAATAAAACTTAAGCTAAATGCGTGACCTCTCCGAGTTCGGAAAAGGGCAAATTGTTGGAGCTGGCATGACAGGAGCCTTGATCACTAAGGTTGCTGAACTGTTTGGTTTTTCAAGAGCTACCATATCAAGAACTATGACGCAATTCGAGAAACAGGGCAAAATCTCTAGCAACCGTAGTAATATGGGCCGGACTTGCAAACTTATTGACAGGGACCGACGTGCATTGAAACTCAGTGTGGCAAAAAATCATCGGGCTATTGCAGCCAAAGTGACTGCTGAGTTGAATAATCATCTGAATAGTTCAGTTTCTAGTTAAACTGTTCATCGTGAGCTCCATAAGTCTGGATATCATGGAAGAGCCGCCGTAAGGAAACCTCTATTCTTCACTCGCAACATTCAGAAGAGGTTGAAGTGGTGCCGAGATCACAATGCCTGGTCTGCGGACCGATAGAAGCAAGTTGTATTCTCAGATGAGTTCAGTTTTTCTCTTTTCCCAACTTCAGGGCAAGTTTATGTGTGGAGGCAGCCAAAAGAAACTTACAGCCCTGACTGTTTTCTTCCATCAGTGAAGCATGGAGGTGGATCAGTGATAGTTTGGGCAGCCATATCATGGAAATGTCTCGGTCAAATAGTTGCCCTGCATAGAAGAACCAACAGCAAAGATTACCTGAACATTTTGGGAGATCATGTTCATCCAATGGCTCAGACTTTATTCCCTGATGGTGACTGCATCTTCCAAGACGATAATGCTCCAATACATACTGCTCGAGTGGTTAAGAATTGGTATGAAGAGCATGAAAGTGATCTAGAACACATGCAGTGGCCTCCCCAATCTCCAGATATCAATATTATTGAACATTTGTGGTGCATTTTGGAGCGACAAGTTAGGAGCCGCTATCCTCCACCGTCGTGTCTTAAAGAGCTGGAGCAGGTGTTAATGGAAGAATTGCTGTAAATTCCTTTAGCTGAAGTCAGGAAGCTGTATGATTCCATTCCTAGACGTATTAAAGCTGTATGTGAGACTAAAGGAGGACCAACTCCATATTAAATAAATTTTCTTTGAATTTAACAAGTGTTTCAATTATTTTGTCCGACCCCTGTATATATAATCCCAAATCCCAAAGGTTTCATGAATTTCCACGTACATGATGCGTCCGTTTAATATTTTATTCGATTTCTCCAATGTTTCAATAAAATATTGTATATCAGGATTGAAATTTCGGATAAACTGCCCGAAGATAATTGTTGTTCTGTTGATTTTTGTTCAAGTACATTTGATCGTTACATTCATTATCAAAAACCATATACTGCCATTATGGAACGCAACATTCACTAAAAATTGAAACAACCAGGCCTTGACCGTGGAATTTAATAAGGTTTGTTTAAATAAATAATTGTTGCCTAAATACTGGGTCGGAACAAAACTTCGGCGGTGTTTTAAGTGAATTTCGAAGACAATATTTAGATATTTATACATAGATTTATACAACCACTTACGCGACATTTGCTTCCCTTATATTTCGCCATCTTTGAGTTCATTTCACGATTTCACCCTCCCACATGACAGAGATATTTATAGATTCTCTCCATATAAGGACACAAAAAATTATTATACATGAAATTTTTAAAGAAAATAATAATTTCTGTTATTGATACAAATCAATAACTAGAGCAGAAAATACTGAAGATACGTAAATAGTAAAATAAATTGGCTCGTCTATTCCCACCTTGATCCTCCCACCTCGCTAATTTGACAAAAATGCCATTCGCGTGCTTGGTTGGCATTGATTTATTTTTTACGGCTTATCCACCCTCCTTGAATCTTTTAAAATATACCAACTGTTCTACCATATTCCTTTTGATTTCGCACCTTCAGATTATCACATTTATGTTCACTTTCCAAATGTCTGCAAGGCGCTTCGTTCAACAAAGATGGGGATTTAAATTCGTGGCTGTATGAATTATTCGAAGCAAAACCTGGTGAGTTATACCCTCAAGGCTTTGACAAGAGAATGTTGGCAAGATGAAGTAGTCTTCATTATTGACAGATTTAATAAAATTCTTGATGAATAATAGGATTAAATTAAATTGAAAAACCAACCGAATTTATCTGACAACCTAATATATATATCTATATATAGTGTTCAAATCGTGTAACAGCAGGTTTTTCCAACTGGTAGATTAAGCATTGAATAGTTGTATCTTGGAAATGATTAAATATATCTTACTGGAATTCTCTGAGGTTTCTATAACAGTATTAAACTCTACTTTGAACTATAAAAAAGTATTTAGCTGTAAGTTGAAATGATGATCCCTCTTCATGTTGCGACCTCCTGGTCAGTTTTCCTTTCTTGATGGTTATTGACTAGACTTTGAAGATGGAAGCCAGAGTATGAATGTTGGTACCATTACTGAAGGCCTGAATGATCTTTTTGCTCTCATCATTGCTCCGTTAGGAAGACGTAGTGGGGCTGATGCAAAACGATTTTACCTGTTCTCTTTCTAGCTGAATAACTCAAAAGTTTTATTTAATGATTCTTACGACAAATGGTGTCAAGATGGATAAACGTCTTATCTGAAAACCTGGAAAAAAAGAAACTCAATTAGTTCAGTGTTTTCTTTTAGATATTAAACATTTTATGGGAAGGAAAAATCCCATGCTGTTACACTATATATATATATATATATATATATATATATATATATATATATATATATATATATGGCTTTTTTTGAAAATTAAACAAAGCTCCATTAATAAGGAACATGTAACACGCTATACAAAACAAAAGACATATACTATCATTCTTATCCTGTAAATTACCCCGTCAATAATAGAAAATGGCTAATTCCTTGCCCCAAATCCCTCGGGATAATGAACACTATGGACATCTGCATCATAGTTTTAGTTCTCAAAAAAGAAAAAAACTAAGGGGTAAATATATATATATATATATATATATATATATATATATATATATATATATATATGGATGTTTCGTTGACATTTGAAATACCCGTAGCAAATGACATAAAAAAAACAATAGCACGTAAGGTGCCACGTAACAATATTACTGAAGGGGAACGTATAGCCCTTTGACACGCTGACACATAGAGATGACCTAATCATAACACAGTCTGACCAAGGGGGTGCCACGGTGATGTGGGGAATCAAAGAATACATTAAAGAGGCCAACAAACAGCTAGCCGACAAAGAAACCTATAAAAGCTTACCTACAGATCCCCTTCCTGAATACCAAAAACAATTAACTAGCTCACTAAACATAATGCTTCGCAACAATCTAATCGACAAGGAAACATGCACAACACTTACACCCACAAACATTGCACCTGCTCGTTTCTATCTCCTTCTTAAAATACACAAATGCAACAAGCCAGGAAGGCCGGTCATTTCATCATTCAACTGCCACACAACCAAAATTTCCAAATACGTGAACCCTTACATACAACCCTTAGCTAAGGAAGTAAAATCCTACATCAGAGACGCAACAGATCTACTAAACAAAATTAATCACATACAAACTGTTCCAGAGAATGCTATTCTAGTGACTATGGACGTATGATCACTCTATTCAAACATTAAACACATCGAAGGGTTAACTGCCCTTCAGGAAGCACTTACTAAAAGAAGAAAACAAGACCGCCCCACAGAAGTTATCATAAAATTCATGGAGCATATTCTTACATTGAATACTTTCAGCTTCAATGGAGCACACTACCTTCAAGTAAGAGGTTGTGCCATGGGCACCATTGCAGTTCCATCATATGCTACAATATTCATGGGAAAATCTGAGGAGACCCATCTCTATCCTCTCATTGGTAGCGACTACTTATTCTATGCAAGATATATTGATGATATATTCTTTGTATACACGGGCAGTGACGACAAACTTATCCAATTCCTCATGACCCTAAACACAGTGCACGACTCAATTAAATTTGACTATGAAAAATCCACAACATCGACAACATTTTTCGACACCCGCATTTACAGGAAACTACAAATGTCACTACACATTAAAATCACCGACTAATATCTATACTTTAAGTGTTCCCCGCAAAAACACCTCAAAGAGAACCTTCCCTATTCCAAAGCACTTAGACTCAGAATGTTATGTTCCAACAATGAAGAATTAAATAAACACATTGAAAATCTGGAGCATCAACTCGCAACACCTGGCTATAAACAACACCTAATCAGGGAACAAATAAATAAAGCAATTTCCACACCTAGAGAAGACACCCTAATGTACAAGATTAAAAATAAATCTAGCCGCATTCCTCTAGTAACCACTTTCAACCCCACACCGCCCCCACTATCCCAAATAATCAAAAGTCGCTGGGAAATACTACATCTCAAACCAGACCTAAAAAAAATGTTTCAGGAACCCGGTCTTCTAGCCTATCGTAGACCTAGGAACCTAAAAGAAATCATAGGTAGTAATCACATTTCAGGGGACAAGGTAATCCGTAATAAACTAACAACAAAAACAACAGGATTTCCCAACCATGTGACAACAAAAGAAGTTTATGCTGCAACCACATTAGACACACGAATTCATTCACTAGCTCAGTCACTAAATCTACTTTCAAAATCTACCACGATTCTAACTGTAGAAGTCATAACATAATTTACCACCTAGAATGCACACTATGCCAGAAACAATATGTAAGAAAATCTGAATGGCCATTTCACTACAGAATTAATAATTATCGCAATGGAATTAAGTCGACACCCCATGAAAAATTATTACCTGTAGAACAACATTTCCCCCTAGAAAAACACGATTTCAAAACCCATGCCAAATTCACTATAATTGAGAGGATCGAAAAGTTCAGAGCAGATAACATTAGAAAGATTTTAGAGTTCCATGAAAATAATTAGGTACAACGTTTAAAAACACACTATCCAGCCGGGCTAAACCATAAATTTAACAATATAGATAGTAGTAAAACATAACCCTACAAATCAAAACCTACCCACATTTCTCCCCGATACAAGACAGACATGCTTACCGAGGTGTTGAGGCCTTACACTTATACACACCCACACCCACACGAATAGACACATTTACACACACTCACTCACTCCCTAATGAGCCAAATGATAACTTCCCCCCCACAGCAATATACACGCTTACACCTATCATAATCACTCATTCCCTAAGAACCAAATAACACACACACACACACTTAACAGAGACACATCCCCTCTCCAGGAACCAATAAATCTGTTAAACTAACCAAGGGACAAGAGCAGCATGGATCCATCCAGCTCTTATCTCAAATAACAACTTAAAAAGACTGTTTGACCAACAGATGGAATGATAAAAAATTCATGTTAAAAAGATAAAAAAATAAAATAACAAATGAAAACTACAGACAAAAGTTAATTTTTCCCATCAAGACATTCATTTCTGTAGTTCACTGCTACCAGTAAGCAGAAATAATTTTTCTCCTGATGATGGCCATGTTGGCCGAAACTAGTCGAGGAATCTAAATGAAATAATAATAATAAAAATGAAAGAGTATTTATCTACAACCCAGTGTGTCTGAAGATTTTAATTTTTTAATAATTTTTATTGTTCAATATATATATATATATATATATATATATATATATATATATATATATATATATATATATATATATATATATATATATATGTTAAAATTTCCCTTCCGCTCTGCCGTGCGATGACAGCTTGTGTGTAGAATATCTGGGTTTCGCTCCCGGCTTGAAGCAATCGGTTGTCTAGTCTCACTGATGAGCTGTGATACAGCGAAACAATCTGTTTTTGATGATATATATATATATATATATATATATATATATATATATATATATATATATATATATATATATAATATCTACTAAAAAGAATTGACGTCAATTAAATTGTGAATACGTAAGTAATTATATGTCCCAGGCAAACGAAATTAAATAGGTTTCATGCTGAACAATTAAAGATTTGTCTATATTTCTAAGATGAGGCATTGTAATCATTTACATTATTTACAGCTCTCGGACTATGGCAGTGGATAAAATTTTGGTTAAATTCAGTGACTTGACCCACAGAGTTGTGAGTTCAATACCTGGCTGCGGCTGCGGTGAACAAAAAATTGGAGAGTTGAATTAAAGGGAGATAGCTGATACTGAGACATCCGGAAGGGACATGGTACGTGGAACTGGAACAATCTAGTGGATGAAATAAGGGGTTCAGTTCGAAATTCCAATCACTTGAAGAATGCCGAAGCATACAACCGCCGAAACGTCGAGAATATGGCAATAAAAACGAGAACAACAGTCCGAATAATGTAATTAATGAAAATAGTTTTATCGTTAAAAATCTTTGTTATTATTAAAAGGAAGGATCAAAGTATTTTTCGATTATTTAATTGAATTTTTTAATCCTTTTTAGAGCATTCAAATTTTGATTAAAAGCTTGTTTTTCTTGCGTCAGCGGTAATTTTATCATAGCAAATTTTCGCCTCTTTTCTTTGCGGTGATATATATATAAAAGGTGACCCCAAAAAACGGGAACTTTTTAACAATCCAACAAAACCAAGAGTGATGGAAGAAAAATATTTAATTCATAGTAATTGAAACCTTAAAACGTGCCATTTAAGAAACAATGATGGAATGTTCATTTTTTTAAAATTATGTCCTGTAGATGGCGTCCTCCTGTACGAATGCATTCTTGAAATCTGCTGTTGAGACCCCTATTTACTGATGCAACATCTCAGCTGGGATATTGTGAATTTCATTCTTGTTACTAAAATGGCGAAATGTTTACTTGCTCAAGGTCACTATCTCGCAGTGTTGCCACTTGTTCATGTCTGGCAATACGCACTTCAAAAATTCCCGTTTTTTGGGGGGGGTCACCCTATATTTTAATTTGGAGATTCTTGCAAAAATTAAAAAAAATGTCGGATTTTAATGAAATTTTTCGGTCTTATTCACAAATGAATGAAACTATTTTTGAAATCTTTTTATTGGGGGGAAAAAAAGATTTATTTAGCAAAATTCGATTAAGATATTCAAACGGATGTCAATTTTATAACCGATTTCACAAAGTTTGACACATGCGCATCACCAGTGACATGCCACTCAGCAGTCCAGCTCCTGACAAACACACTGTAGCATGTCTTGCTTAACATTCTCCAGCGCCTCAAGAATTCTCTGCTTACGTTCCTCTACCTTTGTACGACGAGGGAGGTTATAGATCTATCCTTTCACATAACCGCATAAACAAAATCACAAGGTATCAAGCCAGGTGTACGTGGTGATCATTTGAACAGCAAATCGTGATTATCACTGGCACGCCTGATCCATCTCTCTCGTAGACTCTCATTGAGATAAGTCCGCAAAATCAACTTTTTACACATTTTATTAAAACCTGACGTCATTTGAGCAAGAATTGGCTATGTTATTATGATGTAAATTTTTAGGAGTACCCTGTATATGTATGTAAAATTTCAGACAAAGCATATCTGTAAAAGGGCAATGTGAATAAAGAATTCTTTATTCATATATATATATATATATATATATATATGTATATTATTTTTGTGCTTCTTAGCAGCCACCAATTCGTTCTTTTCAGATTTTTTTTCTTTTACTTATCGTCCTAACTCTCCTTTTTCTGAAGTACAGAATGTGCCAACGGTCTAAATATCCTGCCAATGGGTTACTTGGATAGTTGCGAGAGTGCCAATTTTATAACATTTAAATATGCGCTTCCCATAGCGTTGATAGAAGCTGCCAATAACTGCACTCACATCTGTCCAAGTTTCTCTTAAACGTTATTTCAAATAGACGGGAAGGAAATGAGTAAGATCTAGTGAGCGGAGTGGAGGGGGGAAGAGGAAGAGGAAAGAAATAAAGAAAGCAACAAAGGTTCATGGCTTTTCTATTCGTCTTCATTCTTTGCCTGGATTTGGACATGAACGTACTTTTTCCATTTCAAAATTCTTTCGAACGGACAGGAATTTCACTGGCCTATTGGAGGCCTTTTTCTGTCAGGTTACTCCCAGCTCTCAAATGCCTCAATTGCTCCCGCCTCTCTGATCATTATGACGGTCCTAATCATTTTTTTAATATGCTATATCCTTTCAGGAAGTAGGCGATCATGGTTCTCCACAGCGTTCACTATACCACGCCTCGTTGTCGTATCTCTGTCATCCATTATCAAAAAGCTCGTTAGGCACGTTGTTCGATGAGCCTCTTTCTTTCCGTATATCCTGTGAGTGTTAAATTCTCCAATCTCTCTTTCCTCATAATGTATCGCAGGTAGTTTAACTGTCTCTTTCTAAATGCAACATTGTAAATGCAGTATGTCCTATTTTTCTGAAAATTCAATTGTTGCTCAGAATTTCAGCCAATAGAATTCTCTTTCGTCCGTAGAACTATATATCTGTCGCTCCCAGTCTCCTCTTCATTTGCGAGGAAATTGTCCAGAATCTAGGAGGATGTATATGACAGCATTCCTTGCCTTGTTTTTAATGAACTTTTCCAGTCTTAATATTTTCTGGAAGGCACGTCTCGCTGTTCCAATGCACTTTCGAATTTCTGTTGGATTTTGCATTGATTAGTACACTACTCAGTATCCGTTCGCTTTTGGTGTTCCCAATATGTAATTCCGGTTTTCTACTGTTGAAGAGGAGGCATGGTGAAGTAATTGATAGCTGCTCGTACTGAGGAATCGGAGAACTGTGTTCGAATTCTAGTCGAATCCGTTAAATTCCTCTGGCTTTCCAATCATATATATGGAGGTAATTAGCCAGTTGCTCTACTGCACAGCGACCCTACGATCACAACCTGTCCTGGGACTGATTATGATATTGTTGATGAACTTTTATTATGTTGCTAACTTTTCATGGCTTTCCCTTTTTTGTGTCTCTTTTGCTAACGTCTGTATTTTTTTTCTTTCTGTATTTAAAAGTCTTTTTGATTTTTGCTTATTTTTACTACCTTATTTAATTATTACCCAAATAGATTGACTAAAATAATTACTCTTGGGTCTCGAATAAGAGTCATGGTTAGAATAAGAGGGAGGGTTTGAAACATCTCGGAATCTATTAAGCGTAGGTATAGAATAACCGGAAGTTAGGGTAGACTGGGCCTAGAAATTAGTTTCATTGAATGAAAGGACGGTATGTAAAAATGTAGCAATGTATTTAATGCAAATGTTGTGAGGGAGAATATTTCCCTGCAAGACTGGACTCGGACGTCAGACGAAAGACATAAAAATTATCCTACATAAAGAGGAGTAGCAAGAAGAGCAGTACCAGTAGTAGCTTTTGCTGAAAACAATCATTCACAGCTAACCATTCTCTCTCGTAGTTCCTATTCTACATTATGTTTCCCTGTATCAAAAGGTAATAAACTTGTTGTTAAACTAATTCCGGTTTTCTACTGTTGAGGAGGAGGCATGGTGAAGTAATGGATAGTGGCTCGGACTGAGGAATCGGAGAACCGAGTTCGAATTCTAGTCGAATCCGTTAAATTCACTTAAGGTATGAATCCTCTTCTTCTTTCGCCCCAACTACGGGTAAATAGCAGGACATACCAGGTTCTATAGACTTTGATGGCAACTGGTCTATCGCAGAAAGAAATGCAACCTATTCCGGGGGGAAAAATCTGCCTCGTCTGTTATGGCACATAACTGTTTTTGAGACAACAAAACCTCATATTTAATATCTATTTTCTTCGATATCATTTTTTTTTACCGTAAATTAAAGATGGTTTACCGCTTGGGAATACCAGGGTCTGCAAGCTTGGATACGCGGTTAATGTAATGCCTAACGGCTCGGAATTGGAATTCAGAGAGCCGTTCGTTATAATCACTAACGCGAAAATATCCTTGGGAATAGTATGAACACACCTCTTCTTCCCCCTACCCCAAAAGCTACAGGTTAATTAATAAGACTTGTATCAGTGATTCCTTATTATCTACAAAATATTTTTCAATCTAAAAATATTTTCTCGCTTTATAAAGGTTGATAACCCATAAATTATTTTTTTTTTTCAAATAACGAGGAAATACAGCACGTTATACGACTAAAGTCCCGGATCAGACCGAAAATGGAGTACTGCTGTCACATCTGGGCTGGAGTTAATCAATTTTAATTTCTATTTTTGACAGAGTCAAAAAGTGTCTACGCGGCCTTGTGGGTGATGAATTTTTCTTCTATCCAATCCATTTCTCACAGGTTATATATTACACGCCTCTCTTTACTTCTATGCTAAAAGTTCTGACAAGATATAATCCTTAGTTCTTCCAAATCTAACCACACAACCTCCGTCAGATAAACTGAGATAAACTACCTTCAATCCATTCATATCCTATTAGCAGGAATGGAGTTTATTCCCACGAACCACTACTTTGTGGAACATACTCTCTAGAGGATACGTTCCCGGCAACTACAATCTTAACCTTTTCAAGTCAAGGGTTAATCATTACCTTTTCGCTCTTACCGCTCAGACAACATAACTTCAGTAAGTTCTACCTTGAGTGACTTTGGAGCCTTTTATTAAATTTTCGAATTGATCAATTGTAATTTGAATTACATCTTAAACCTGTATCTAATCGATTTCGCAGATCACCATGGTCATTTTCTCTGGAAATGTTTTCGTAGGAACTTTTTCGAAAATAAATAAGGGCATCGGCTGTGGTTTGACCTTGACAGGTATGGGTTCCACAAGGACTTGCTCAAGCTACACTACATAGGCATGAAAGTTTTTTCTGGCTTTCCAATCAGATATATGGAGGTAATTAGTCAGTTGCTCTACTGCGCAGTGACCCTACGATCACAACCTGTCATGGAACTGATTATGATATTGTTGATGATGAACTTTTATGTTGATAACTTTTTCATGGCTTTCTCTCTTTTTCCTCCCACAGAAAAATCTATCTATCTACCTCTCTCTCTCTCTCGCTATATATATATATATATATATATATATATATATATATATACTACTACTACTACTAATACAATATGGTAATTCGTAGGAGGGTATACATTAAGGGAGAGCTTAATGCCAAAAGAGAGAGCAAAATTATTATTAATTAAAGAATATAAAACACTTAAAACACTTAAAATCTCATAGATAAAAAGGGGATCTCAATCTTCAACACCTACAAACAAATAAAAAGTTTATTTGTTTATAGGTCTTAAAGATTAAGAGCTGCTTTTTTTAAAGCTCCGATGAAATAAAAATTATTACGTATGGAATTTTCAGTGTTTCTTTGTATATAAAATACATGCTGCCTAATGTTTTATATATATATATATATATATATATATATATATATATATATATATATATATATATATATATATATATATATATATAAAATTCTGAGACATCTGTTAGTCCGTCCGTCCATTACACCTTCTAAAATAGCCATACATTGAAAAAAAAATTCAGTTGGTTTTACTAAGTTGCGTAGCTTAGTACAATAAATTTTCAGTAATTTTATTATTTAAAATACAAAATACTCCCACTATTTTAAAAAAAAATGAATGCATAAAATAATAAATTCTTATTTAATAAAAATGCAATATTGTTTTTGCATATCTTTTCCTTAATTGTATATATATATATATATATACAAGAATGAAGTTTCAAGACATGAACGTACATACGTTTCAAATTCCAAACCAAACGCTTCAAAAAGTTGGAATTGGGCCCCAGAAAGAAATATTTACGTAGTTCCAGTTGCATGTTGAAGAAATCCTAAGAAATCCAGTTTCATTAAGAAATCCTAAGAATTTATTCTTCGCTGTTAAAAAAGAAAAGAAGAATTTCTCTTGAAGAATATTGTTTGCCATGAAGTCCTATAAAATTAAATTAAAGAAATTATTAAACCACGAAGTAGAGTTTTTGCCAAAGTATTTTTCCAAACGAATCAGCTTCTTCAAATTTCATCGATTGGTTTGCGAAATTGAACGAAACGTAGAATTTGTAAATCTCGATAAAAAATGTTATCGATAATTTCAACAATACGAAATACTGCGTTGATTTCAGCAAGCCTCAGCGTGTTGTAAAAAATTCTAGCTAACAAAATTCTCTACAAAATATTTCCAAAGTCAGCACATAAAATAAATCCAGTTAATTTATTTATTATTTTAACGTATTTTATTTATTTATTTATTTATATTGGGGCTTCATTTAAAACAATATCTGAAGGAAACCTTGAGAAACACATCGGTGCTGATGAGACTCGAACAGGGTTCCTATAGCTATAGTTCAAATTAGTGGTTGAGGATCTGTTCGTCTGAAAGCTTTGTATAAAAGTCAATGAAAGGTTAACTTAATCAAAACTAAGAGTTGATGTACAAATTCAAAAAAGAAAAAAGAAAAAGAAATTGAAAAAAATATTTAATCATGTATACTTATAAATTTTATTCATCAATTATTTTCCAAGGTTTTCTTTCCTTTGAATGCAGATAAATTGCTTATTAAATGACAACACAATGAATCAAGGCTTAGAATCAAGAAATCTTTTTTCAAGAATCTGACCTTAAATATTTTGAAACCGCTGACTAAATAAGGAACTTGACATCATTTTTATACTAATATTCATCAAGGTCCAAGAGACAATCAAGGTACAGAATTACTGAATTAAATTTTTATAACGGCGTAAACAGAGAACGTAAGAAGTGCATATTTGGAACATACGCAGGGTAAATAACGCCTGACCCTATAATTGAAGTGGTTAAAATCGTAACGGTCGGGAAACTATCCTCTCGAGAGTCTGTTCCACAAAGTAACAGTTCTGAGAAAGAAGGTGTTTGAGTGGAACGTTCTCCTTACCAAGGGAATGCTAACGGGCTAAAGACGCATCTACCCAGTATACGTGGCAGGGTAGGTCCGACCTTTGAAGGTCTAAATTGGTAAACTAAGGAATGTAACCATGAATTTGAGAGAGGCGAGCAACATTTCGTCGGTGAAAAATAGGTTATATTTTTAAAAGCAAGGCGATAATGCCACTAAGACTTTTGAGATGTCAACGAATACACGTTGTCACTTTCTTAATGCCCATTGTAGTAGAGATTTTGTAATCGCATATACAACTTATAGTAACTCCGTTGAACAATACTGGTGTCAGATGCCTTCGAATAGCACTCGCACTAATAGTACTTGCTCAATAATACTCGCTCAAAACGTAACCACGGTATCGTTACGAATAGAGAAATAGTATAGTGAATAGAATAGAGAATAGCGATCCGAATCGTAATAGAGGATAGACTAGAAATGATGATCAGTTAAGCTAATTCCTATTTATGCAGTTTCAAGCTAATTCCTACTTATGCGTTTCCTCTATGGCCACGTGGTCTACTTAATTCAATAATGGGATCGCCTGTGTTTGCTCATTGGCGATTTATGTTCAAAACTCCACTGTCGACATCGACACTCTGTTCCTCTATAACAAAGACACAAGGGGCAACTGCAAGTGAAAGCGAAGGAAAATATTTTGAAAGAAACTGGGAAACCAATAATCGTATAAACTTCGGAGTTTAGGCAGAGACATTAGAAGTACAGAGTTGAGGTAGAATTTAGAAGAAACTGGAAACCCAGTCCTCAAAAGGAAACCTCTACTGCTGTTCAAAAGACGGAAAATAATGAATCGCCCTCAAGGCTGGATATGGATCAAAACTGGCCTCAATGTGACAAGTTTGAAGAATACAAGGTTTATTATATCGTATCTATAACATGTGGTGATATATTGCGACACAATTATTAGCCAAACAGATTATTTTTTCTCTGTAAAATTGAGTAAAGATGATTCAGAAATTCATAGGAAATATTGTTTTAAAATCTCACCAAACAAACCGAATCTTTGTCTTACAAAAAAGAAATCGGAAGGTCAGAAGAATGAGTTGTTTCTGAAGTAAAATACCTGGAAGCTTTATCTACGCTTATCAAGATAAACGTGTGTATCATATATTTCCATATATTACTACCTCACCGATTAGATATATATAGCTTTACAGCCATATCACATTGAAACACCAGTTCTTGCAAGATTACCGATCTTAAGCAACGTCAAGCTTAGTCTGTAACTATATGGCTCACCGCTTGGGAATACCGGGTGCTGTAAGCTTGGACGTGATGGGTCTAATGGATAGGAATTAGGAATGCCGATCCAGTCGGGTTCTTTATATTCACTGACGCACAAATAACACTGTAAGAAGTATCTCCCCACAACTATGGGTTAATTAGTAGAACCTTTATTAATAAATTATTATTATGTCCAAAAAATTATTACAGCCTAAAAATATTTATGGCCTTAAATAGCCTGCAACAGGTTGATAAGCCGTACAACAGAAATTGATTTGTCCGAGATAGACCGGCCATTTGCTTTCGTCTCTATCAAGCGTTGCGGTGAGGAAGTGACTAAATATTTTTGGTACGAAATTGTGAGAAATCGATTTCTACCTTTCTTAAGAACATCAGTACAGAGCAAAGCAACCAAAATTCGAACTCGTTTACCATTTCCCGATTTCTAATCTCCCGAAGTCACACTAACCTTGATGATGAAGCAAAAAAAAAAATAATAATAATGATTAAGTTTCCGACGTCTACACCTAATGAGCCACACCTTTCACTTAGTAAATGTTAAAATGCTTTTATCCATGTGTGGCCAGAGGAAAATATTTTGGCACTGGAATTATAATACAGAACTGTCTTAGTTTTATCAAACCTGGTTTCTTGCCGAAATCTATGACTCACAGTAGCTCAACCTAAAGCATTATACCCGGGGTGTTTTTTCAAGGCGTACTTGAAGATAAATAGTTTTCCTAAAATCATAACTTTTCCAAAAAATGACGCCATTCAATGTCGAGAGATTCTTGATAAAGTCCAAAGAAGAATCACCATTGTTATCGGTCCTGATCTGGCATCTCTACTTCCACCGCCGACTTCAGAATTTAAACGCATTATTAGATTGGCAACTAGGTCTCATTATTTTACAGTTGAAATTTCTAAATATAATTGCGTTCTATATTTACAGGTTCTTCTCTCGTCACTTTTGGAACTCTTTTCCAGTTTCTTGCTTCCAGTCAACTTTGACCTTCAAAAATTTAGACGCAATGTTAATCGTCAGTTTCTGTTTTCTTAACTCTAGTTCTTTTATTATTCTTTCTCCTCAATACTATTTTCTTTTTCTCATATTCTTTAACAATCCGGAACCTCCTGTATCGTAGTGATTTTATTACCTTGCTTAGAGTGAAATCATTAATATATACTGATATTGAGCGCTTTCCAATAAGTATCGTGCATATATAATATGTAAATAATATATATAGGAATTGCATATATATATATATATATATATATATTCATATATATATATATATATATATATATTCATATATATATATATATATATATATATATATATATATATATATGTGTGTGAAGAAATATACTCTTAAGTTGTGCTATATATATGGGATAAAGTGGTCAATATTAGAGATAGAGCGTGTGTAAATATAAAAGTGAACATTGAAGCCAACACTTAGAGGCGACAGACTGTTTCATGCTAGATGCAATCGTCAGGCCACCTTTTTTTCAAAAAAAGCCTAACGATTGCATCTAGAATGAAACGTGGCCTGACGATTGTATCTAGCATGAAACAGCCTGTGGCCTCTAAGTGTTGACTTCAATGTTCATTTATATATATATATATATATATATATATATATATATATATATATATATAATAAAGAAAAGACTCAGATATTCATCATATAATCGGTTATAAATTTATTTCAACAGATATACATATATATACCTACCTGATTAGATTGACTACATTTTAGCCAGACAATCTGATAATAAACCAGATATTTCAACAAATAAACAATTAAATTGAAAAAGGAATGAAGTAGAGAAATTAACTTGACATTAAAATTTTTTTGCAGGGATTACACGATTGAAGAAAGGGAAGTGATGAAGAAAAAGTTTGTACATTAGGGTAAGGGAAGGTAGGTGGAGAATTTATGAATAAACCTTTAACCACAAGAAGTATTCCCAGAAATGGAATCTATGCCGTTATTCATTTAAACATAATAATAATAATAATAATAATAATAATAATAATAATAATAATAATAATAATAATAATAATATATATCATACATAAAAATATATAAAAAATATATAATATAAAATCTAATATATAAAATTAGATGAATAAAGAATAATAATAATATATATATATATATATCATATATAAATATATATATATATATATATATATATATAATGAAATATATAAAAATATTAGAATAAACAAATAATAATAATTATAATAATAAAGATAAAAATACCTATTATTTAAGCATATCTATGACATCCACTTAAAAGATCAAATACATCTATAAACACATATATGTATGCTCAAAACAACATAGACACACATACAGACACACACACACACACACACACATATATATATATATATATATATACATACATACAGGGGGTCCTTGGCTTACGTCAGAGATCCGTTCCTACGGTGCGACGTAATCTGATTTTTGACGTAGTTTGGAACTCACCTACATAAGCAGCCACAAGTCTGTCTGACGCTTGGCAGCCATAATGAAGGGTAAAAAATTCACAAAAAAAATAATAACGACACAAAAGAGATAGTGAATATAGCACAATCCAATATGGCGTCCAGCCGGTGAAGAAACAAGGCAACCTCCCTCATACAGCGCCGCTTGATGACGTATTATATTATGGGAGATGGTTCCGTAACAATGAAACGCTGTACGTCGGGTTCGACGTAACCTAAGGACCTTCTGTATATATATATATATATATATATATATATATATATATATATATATATATATATATATATATATATATATATATGTATATATATATATATATGATAAATATACATTTTTTATTACTTCACCGTAGTTTCATGCTTAATGCAATCGTTAAGTGGCGATTGAAAACTGACGGTTAAATAATTTAACTACTGATATGTAATGATTCATGTTAAGCTTCTGAACTCTTGAGTTTTACTTGAACTCTATCGTCATAGAAATTAGATTTTAACTACTTTAACTCAGTTCTTTCTCCTTTTGTAGATAAGCTGAAATATGTCGGTTGTCTATAAATATCCGAGGCGCCATATATCACGTGACATTCAATTCATCTTCGTCTGAATAAATTAGACTCAAGGTTTCATCGTTTTGTTATTTGTGGGTCTTTTTTGCATTGAATGCATTGCTTACTTTTACGTATCAGTTATCTTCGGACTGTTGTCCTCGTCTTTGTTGTTATTATCATAACGTTTCGGGCATTGGGTCTTCGACATTGGACTATAGCCTACTAGATTAAAACGACTCTTCGTGTACTTGAGGATATATCTTTTCCGTGTTCAATCCTTGGGGTAAGTAGTAGAGACTGATTCAGTGGAAGCAAAGCGAGCGACAACTAAACAGTAATTCCACTAGAACGTGAAAAACCTATCCTTGAAGATTAAATAAAGTGTTCAGTTCTAAGCTTCTTGAAGTTTACCCGGTTTGACGGGCACCTGAAGAAGCCCGGAGTACACAATGGCCGGAACGTCTTGATAATAACAGCAAAAATATGAGGACAATAGACCAAATAAAAATAATTTAAATAATTATGTCTTCATCCGTTATATTCTGGTAATTTGCGATTTCATATACTGATATTTTTGACATAGGATAAAAGACAATTTAAAAATCTCTTCTTTTCACTGTACCGAATTGTTTGACAAACACTGTGCCTAAGTTGGACACCCACAATTTTAACCAAAAAAAAGTAATTTCTTGAAAATGTCTTTGCCAAAAGCGTAAAACAATGGCCAGTTCTTTAATTACTGAAGCTCCTCTGGTGCTAACTGATTTCTGTGACTTCTTGCATACACCTGGTCTTAGAATTCAATTAGAAGCCTATTGAGTCAAGAAAAGGTGACATCCTATTCGATTCTTTTGAAATTCTTTAACGCCTCTTTTGTCAGAAATCGGGAATCCTTGGCACAGGATCAGATGAATAGGCTTAATCTACGACCATCACACAGACTACATGGTGAGTGAGGTAAGTAAAAACACACCGTGGCATTTTTCTGGTCTTCCTTCTTAAACCTTCTGTTTCCACCTGTAGACGCTAATGTTATGTGTGCCGGGTTAGTTGTTATTCTAAATGCTAAGCTTCATGCTGATCATATCTAGTTGGTATGTCTCTGGGTAACTACTTATGATTTTTGCCCGGGGTTGCAGGCATTGAAAAATTCCTTTCTCCACATTGTATGAATGATACATCCAGTAAAGCTAACTGATCATCATCTTCCATTGTGAACGGAATCGAAGGTCTTATTGAGTTCACATGGTCCGGCAATATTTGTACAGCTTTCTGGTGCCGCCAGAATATGAAGGTGTCATCAAGGTATCTCAGAAGGCAGGTTAGATTTATGGCTCCAAGTTCATCACAGAAAATTGTCCTACTGGGAAATGGCCATGAATTTGGTTACATAGTGAGTTAGTTCCATCTCTGGGCCGGACAGTTTGTACTTGGACTCAGTGGAGACGGACGAACGATAATTGAGCCGTATTAAAAATTTAAAAAAAGACAAGATATCCCTAGACATTGGTAGTGGAACGAGAACAGTCTGCCCCGTAGATTAAATAAAGGGTTCAGTTCTGAATTCCATGTAAGTTAACAAGATCGATACACACCCGAGGAAGGCCGAAGACTACAACTGCAAAGATGAGGAGATTAGTCCGAATATAAATAGTGTAAATAAGGATAATTCCTCACATCCCAGAAATTCAGAAAAAAATAAAGAATTGTTTTTAATTTGATTGATACCAAAAGTTAGGATTAAAAACGGAATGAAAGAAATGGAGAGAAGTCACCACCATAAGTATCACATAACTTTGGCGTCATCACGCTTCGTATCAGGTCGGTGTCATCACCGCAATGATTTGACATCTTGGCAGCTTCAGTACTAAGTTTCTCGTCGGCGTCAACACTGTCAGGTTCATATGTCGTTGCTCTCTCGTCAACGTAAGTTTCAGATCACCATTTTAAGTTCCGCATCTCGTCAGCGGCACCACTGTAAATTCCAAATTTCGTCGACGCCACTATTATCGAGTTCACATCTCGCCGAGGTCTCCACTTTAAGGTTCATATCACGTTCACTTCAGCAATGCAATGTTCAAGTTGTTTTCGGTCTCACTATTTCCAAGTTTCACACCGCGTTGCCGTCCTCATTGGCAGGTTCAGATCATGTGAACCTCATTACGGTATGCGCTTCATATCCCCTCGATGTCAGTGCTATAAATTTCGTATCATAAACACATGACTATGTTGCATATCATATCACGGTATCTCGCTCGACAAGTCTTTGCTCGAGCCATTTCACTGAACTGTCACTTGAACAGGAATTCTGGAAGCGACAAGAGAAAATCAGGTTGTATATGTTTTATATCTTTTAGACATTCATCTTCAAATAATGACAAACGTTTAGCAGATGGTGCTAAAAAAACTAAGTTGCCCATGTTGCAAAGTATGTTATCACGCACAATTTATATGAAGAAAAAAAAGAAATCTTCATAAGAAAAGCTTCTTACATAAAGTCCCAGTGTTTTATCAGGGATAGCGATATGGTACCGGTATCCCTTGCTCTGAGAGATAAAGGAAGACGTCCGTCGAGTTCGACTACTGATATAGAATTGGTATGCTTGGCTTTATATCGATTTTGTTTGGGTTTGTCACTTAACACTTTTAATATAAGCGCAAATATCTGTTTTTGTCTGTGAGAATTTCCGAGAAAAATTGTAACGCCACGGAAATTCTGTCTTGGATCAGTACAAAGTGTCTATGCAAATAGTGAAAAATTACATAGGATATACATATATATATATATATATATATGAAAAAATATACTCTTAAGGTGTGTTATATTTATGGGATAAAGTGCTTAATATCAGAGGTAGAGCCTGTCTAAATATAGAAGTGAACATAAGTGTTAAACAACAGCCACCTGCACTAATGCAAAGCTCTTCAGTAAAATGAATGGAGCACTTTGGTTGATTGGCATTTGTTTACATTTGTAAAAACAATACGCTAGATTTAGTTGTGCAACTCTACCGAGTGAAGATAGCTCTGGCTGACACCAAATCAGTTGTGTTTCAATCCTGGCTTGAGACATTCGTAAGTCTAGTCGCACTGAGGAGCTGTGATACAGCGAAACATTACTGTCTGTGAATGACATAATTTAGCTCTTGAAAATACATTTCAATTGAGCACTGTTGAGTGATAAGCTAATTCTATAAACAACGGCCACCTGCACTAATGCAAAGCTCTTCAGTAAAATGAATGGAGCACTTTGGCTGATTGGCATTTGTTTACATTTGTAAAAACAATACGCTAGATTTAGTTGTGTAACTCTACCGAGTGAAGATAGCTCTGGCTGACACCAAATTAGTTGTGTTTCAATCCTGGCTTGAGACATTCGGAAGTCTAGTCGCACTGAGGAGCTGTGATACAGCGAAACAGTACTGTCTGTGAATGACATATATATATATATATATATATATATATATATATATATATATATATATATATGTATATATGTGTGTGTGTGTGTGTGTGTGTGTGTGTGTAAGGCTCAAAAACTAATATTCTAGGGTTATAATTTATTACATTGGAATCGTAATCACGATCCAATTCATCAGACCTACAAATTCAAAAAGAAATCGGAAAATAAAACTCCGGGTATATATTTTCCAATTTCTTTTTGAATTTGTAGGACTGATGAATTGTATTGTGATTACGATTCCAATGTAATAAATTATAAGCATGGAATATTAGTGTTTGGGACTTTTTATATTATATTCTTACTCTGTCCTGGACATTGAGTTCTACCTAGATTCTATTTTCTTGGAAATTCATATATATATATATATATATATATATATATATATATATATATATATATGCATTTTACACTTCATATGTGTTGATTACATGATTCATGCAGATATACAAGGAGCTATACAGCGGAAACTATGTATTAGAGTGATGCTCACGAAAGGTAGCGTAATCTGTACTACATTTGATTTGTGCGTGTTGCACAAATTCTCCCAAATTTTCGAGAATTCATATAATTATCAACTGACCTAATGATTTCCCATTTGGGCAAATGCTTTTCACAAAAATTATCTTTAATTTCACATGGGTTTTCACTTCGTTGTTTAAATGCTTTCACTTCCCAGGAAAACCAAGTTTCAACAGAGCGAAAATGACGTTAATTTTATCTGTCGCGTGTGGGAACCGTAGTGTTATACGCCGCGTAACAGAGAAAAACTACGAACAAATTTAATTTACGGGCGGAAGTAATTTCGATTGATTTATTTTCAGTTGTTTTCCTTTTCAAATTTGCTCGTATGATTTTAGTTTCGTGGTAAATATAAGGGTGAGTAATGGATAGCGGCTCGCATTAAGGAATCGGAGACCCAAGTTCGAATTTCAGTCGAATCCATTACATTCATTTACGTGCTAATACCCTTGGGAAAGGTATGAATCCTCCTCTTCGCCCACTCCCAGCTATTGATAAACAGACCGGGTTGGATTGGCAACTGGTCTAGCCTCGTCAGTCATTATCATGGCACATAACTGACTGACTGGTTAATATAAACAAAAAGTTAAATTTCTTAAATAAATAAATATACAGACGAGTTTAAGTGAACGCAACAACTACAGGCTGAAGTTGAACTCTGCCAATATAGCCTCGTTTCCGCACCAATAGCATTACACCAGCTTCGGCTCCATTATTTTTTTTTTAATTTGATCCAAAGAATTTGACTGTCAGAATAAACATTTCCGTAATAAAGACGTTTTCACTTTCAAGGGGTTGTGTTTTCAAGCATCACGATTTTAATTCATTCAAAAAACATCAATAAAAATCTAACATTTAAATACAATCCTATATCCTAACATTTTAACACAGGAGGAAAAGGAGAAATATCGCATGTCGAAAGGATCGTTTGTATATTATAGTTAAGAAATTACGTAATATATCAAACTTGTGTATTTTCTAATCTTATAATAAAACCAATTCTGTAGGTAACCGCTTTTCTTGTCAAAGGATTCAATCCATGACAAAATCTTACCTTTTTAAAAAGTAATAACGCGTAAAAATATCTTTATATTCTACATAGAAAATGAAAAAGTTAAAATACAGTCGTGGCCAAACGTTTAAGGTGAACCCAATATTTAACATAAAAGCATGAAAATAAAAGTTGGTCCTCATTTCAAACCGTCCTCGCTCTTCCCGTTTCTTAAACTCTCTTCCGACTACTTTGCTTTCCAGTAAAGTTTAATCTTCAAAAAATGAAATGTAATGTCATCCTCATCTTCTGTCTTCTTAATTTCTGTTCTTTCATCGTTCTCGTTCCTTAATAATGTTTTTCTTATATTCATTCACACTCAGCAACCCCCAGTGTTTGTGACTTTAATACCTTGCTTGGGGCTACAACGTTTATGAAATTTGCTCAGACCAGGACTGTTAGGTTTTCAGCGGATTTGTATGATTGGGGAATTGCGACTGTGGAATTCTTCAAAATGCGATAGAGTGTACAATATTTTCAGTTAGGATATTACAACAATATTGTAAACTTTCAGGTTGGTGAAGAGGCAAATGGTTGTGTATTGCAGAACTTTGAGCCGGTAACGTCCAAGTGCTTGGATTCTGGATATTGTTATATGAAATGTAGATGGTGGGTGACATAAGGCATCATATTTTTAAAAATTGCGCTATCAATGTCTCTTTGGTTTTTTTTTTTACGACTTATCAACCTTTTGCAGGCTGTTTGAAGTTAGAGAGTACTCTTTAGATTTTAATGAATTTTGGGGGATAATAATGATTTAACCCATAGAAGAGGTAGATTCATACCTTTCCCAAGGGTATCAGCGGGTAAGTTTAATATAACGAATCAGACTGGAATTCGAACTCGGTGCTCCGATTTCTAATTCTGAGCCGTTACACATTACGCCACCGAACATCATCCAAACTTACAAAACCTGGTATTCACAAGCGGTCTACCCATCTAGGTATATTTAGGCTCGATGTTGCTTAACTTCGGTGATCGTGCGAGAACCGGTGTATCCATATGATATGGCCTTAAATCTCAACGTCTGTGGGTATGAATGCAACTTCTAGGGCCGATTTTGAACACAACTGACATACTTCACCTTTTCGTATAACAACTGATGCGGAATTCTGGACTCAACCATGCGGATTACATAGCCGGTTCATTTGCTGCTGACACTTCAAATTCTTGGCTATAACGCTTAGGAAATTTACTCGGACCAGGACTGTCAGATTTTAAGCGGATTTTTATGATTGGGGAATTGCGACTGTGGAATTCTTCAAAATGCGATACAGTTTTCAGGATTTTCAGTTAGGAAATCACAACGATATTGTAAACTTTCAGGTTGGTGAAGAGGCGAATTTTTGTGTATTTGTTGTGACCAAATCATTGGTTAAGAAATAACAAAACAAGAGGTTGCAGATAAATAGTGTATTGAATAGTAGTCTGTTACATGAGTTGGGAATGTGTGTCGGTTGACCAGCGTATAGTATATGTCACTGTTATATTTAACAGCCCCCTACACGAGGGTTATAAACGGGTTCAGGTCTGTCTACCTCCCCGGACGAAACTTTGCCCTTCGGCACAGCCTCGTCCGAGTTCCTCTCTGCCCAAAGATAGAGAGTTCGACAGCAGCTGCGAATTGTCACAGGCCGGTAGAACAATCTATTCGAGTGTTAATATTTAACAGCCCCCCTCCACGAGGGATGTATGTGGCACAATGCCGAGTTTACCGTGAGTTCACCAGAGCCGGTAGGCTCGGCCATAAATATTCCCGTAGAACCGGCATAAACGGTCTGGGCCTGTCTACCTCCCCGGACGAAACTTTGTCCTTCGGCGAAGCCTCGTCTGGGTTCCTCTCTGTCCAAAGGCAGAGAATACGACAACAGCTAAGAGCTTAGTAACAGATCCCAGCTAGTAATAATGACCTACCTCCCCACGGGGTAGCATGTGGCAGAAGGCCAAATTTAATATGAGCAATTCGAGCTCGTAGTCTCGGCCAAAATTTACCCGTAAACGCCGCATAAACGGGTTCAGATCTGCCTACCTCCCCGGACAAGGCTCTGCCGAAGGACAGAGTCTCGTCCGGGTTCCTCTCTTCCCAAAGGCAGTGAGTTCAACAGCAGCTAAGAGCTGAGTAGGTATTTACTTGACCCCCCACTGAGTCAGGTTATGACACAAGGACGGTTTTTAACGTGTGGACCCAAATGTTTTCACTCAGTCATCGGTCTAAGCTGGTCTTAGCTGGTCATAGCTTGTCCAAGTTGGTCATAGCTGGTCTAAGCTAGTCATAGCTGGTCTTGGCTTGTCATAGCTGGTCCACGCCAGAGCCTGTCCAAGCTAATCGTAGCCGTGATATTACCAGCGCAGGGACGAATCCTTACACCAGGTAAGTATGCTAAGAGTTGAGTAACAGATCCCAGCTAGTCTCTGTATTCCGTTGACTTACAGATACTTACAGGTACTTATAGGTAATTACTACCTGTAGTATAGTCACTCATGGGGGGTGACAGGCTATTCCATAACACCACTAGACAAAGGAAACAGTTTGAAATACATAGTTGCAGATTTACTACCGACGTTAGAGGTTAATATTCGAGTTTAGTTTAATGCCACTTAGGACATTTGTATAACGCAAACATCACAGACTCTTATTTTGATGTTTGTTGTCTTTGACACAAAATATTAACTATCGTTGTCGCAGATCTTCTTGATTTTGGCGGCTGAACTCGAAAGTCTCGGTCCATCCTTGGATGGTTTTATGCCAGAAAGGCCGATTTACAGCAACGAATTTCCAGCTTTCAGTGTCGAAACTATTATCTTTTCTTACTCCTATCCGTAGTGCGGTAGTCGCTAACGGGGAAACGATCATCTCCAGCCTGTTGGTAATTCGGACATTTCTGGGTTAACAAAAAGTAGACATTTAGATTCAGACTCTGTTTGTTAACAAAACGCTTAACTTTTACATTGCCAGATTTTTATTCTTTTTTCCGAAAATTTCAAACCGCTGTGTATTTAGTTTTATATCGTTTTGATTATTTTTTTATATATATATATAGATACCTCACGTATGTATTTGGGTTTTATGTATGTCTATCAATATGCTTATTCTATTCCTTCACGGGTAGATAACATGGTATAAACTTTTTAATTTAGGAACATTTTAGATCAGTCACCGTTTTTCTTCTTCTTTTTTTTAGCCCTTAGTAATTACTGGAACCCGCACAATAAGCCACAGCGTGAAAACACGCGGGTGGTTCTGACTTTCTTATTCTCATAAATCTACCCCCAATGATAGCAACACCGCTACGTGACTTTTTAACCTTTTTCTCTCCGCATTAGTCTTTTTTAACTTCCTATCATTATTTGAACATTTATTTAAGGTTGCCACATTGAATAGCTTTGTTTTTGCTGCAGTACTTCATCATGTAGAACCCCCTTTCACCACGTATTTACTGCTATCAACCTGTAGCACGCAACTTTTTTCCTTTCTCTAGTCTTACGAGTGTGGGCTGATAAGTTCATAGTCTCACTATGAAGGAGTGATGCTAGGGATGTTAAACCTTGATATCATTAATCTCAACTTTTCTTATTAATAACTGTAGTGTTTCTTCCCATTATGTCTGTCTGTTCAAAGAAGACTTAAAAGAAATGACTGGCAGCGTTGTGTTGTCAGAAAAGGATATTCGTGCTGATAAATGTAGGCAACCGTGCAAAAGTGGGCAGTTGAATTTAGGAGGATAAGGAAGAGTCTTGCAGATGACCGAAGGTCTGGACATCCTACAACTGCCACCATCAATGAAAACATTGTGTTCACCGCGTCGTGATGAATAACATGCGATTGGCCGGAAATCAAATATGCGAGTAGCATATCCCGTGAGAGAGTAGAAATTATTCTGCACCATGAACTTGGAATGACAGGTTTCTGTTTGGCGTTTTCAACGTTTTCCGATACCTGATCTAAATCACACCACGCTGATTATATCACAGAAGAATGTGACACTGATTGAGGCAGATCTATCAGGTTTATTTTAACGTTTCTTAACCACAGATGCGTATAAGGTTCATAACTCTGAGCCGGAGACAAAGAGACAATCTATGAAGGGAAATACTCCAAAGAAGCCCAAGGTCGTTTCATCAACAAGATCTTGGCTTTAGATTTTTGCGATTCAAAAGCATTGTTCTTATTGACTCTCTTTTTAAAAAAGTGCCCCAGCATCAATGGAGAGTACTTTGTTTACTTGATGAGACAGTTTCGAAAGGCCATCAAGACAAAACGCCCAAGAAAACTGCCGAAAGGGGTTTTGTTTCATAAAGACAATGATCCGGCACACAAGTCCCTGGTTTCAATGGCTGCTGTACGTGACTGTGGCTTTGAACTGGTTGATCACACTCCTTGTGCTCAAGATTTGATCCCATCTATCATCTTTTCCCTAAAACGAAAAGAAAACCCGGCTGGGAACCAGTATGACAGTTATGCTGATGTCACGCTCACGAATGAGAACTAAACACTGCAAAACCGATGGGAGAATAGGAACGCAGGGAGAATATACTGAAAAATAAACCTCATTTGGTCACATTCCATGAGAGTATCTTGGTCAGCTTATGAAATTTTCTTCCGAAACTCGTATCTCTGCAAAAGTTCATAACGTATTCATGTAAGCAAACTACTGCTACCCCCCTCTAGCCATTTAGACACTTAGGCTCACTGTTATGTTCAGCTTCTGGCTCTCTTTGTTAGATTTTTAATTTCACTTCTTTTTTACCTTTTTTTTTTTTAGTTAATTTTATTATTAGGATTAAACTAGTTTCAAGTTTGTATTTATTTCTTTTTCGAGTTTCGACTTTCTGGCTTTCATTAAACCTGTAGATGAACAAGACTTCGTCTTCAGAGTTTTCATTGCCATAAGGCTTTTATCTCTGGCTGTCTGAGGTACGCACGCGAGCGAGACGGGCGAATATCGGGAGACAATACAATTATTTTAATTTGTTAGAATTAGAAAACAGTATAAGAAGTAGTCAAAATGTCTTCTGTTAAAGACAATCTCCTGGAAGATACACATCCAAGGCTTATCCGAAGCCACTTTAATCTAACACAACTGTGATGGTCGGGATGTAATACACCTATAAGTATATAATAAAAACATAAAATAATGCAGAGAAATGACTAAAAGAAAAGAATTTGCTTCTAACAATTGAATTAATTAAATATTTTCGTAAAGGAAATATTTTATCGCATAATTATAAAAGCGAAATAGCAATCGTGCGCGAATATATATATATATATATATATATATATATATATATATATATATATATATATATATATTGTCATCCACTGACGGACTGTTTCATTGTATCACAGCTCTTCAGTGTGGCTAGATGTCCGCTTGCTTCAAGCCGGGATCGAAACCCTACCGATTTGACATCAGTCTACCCCTAAGCTATAGTCGAATTTCAGAGAGGAATGGGCATTTTAACGTTTTTTTTATACGAAATACGCCAGTGGCTTGGAGGACTCAATTTGTGCTTGAAGAGTAATACATTAAGACCAGTAGGATCCGCTCTTTTTAAAAAACCCTTCCTCTCGATAATGTCTAAAATGTTTGTGAAATTTGTGAAACTTGTGTTACTATATATACAGGGTATCCAAAAAGTTCGTGTGCACTTTTAAAAAATTATAACTTTATTTGTATTTGCGATAGAAATAATTTGTAAAAAGTATTAGAAAGAAGTAAATCTATATTTTTTAAGGTTTTATTGAAATTTTATTTAAGTTTCCACATGTCCTCCATCATTAGCAATACAAAGGGTAATACGATTTTGCAGTTCACAGAAAACATTTGCCAACTGATTTACAGTAATGCCTGAAATCACATTAGTTATTTTAGCTATAGTTAAAACTAGGTAAATTAAACTTTATAACATTTTTTACAGATTATTTCTATCACAAATACAAATAAAGTTATAAATGTTTTAAAGTGCACACGAACTTTATGGACATTGTATATATGTATATATGTGCATATATGTGTATATATGTGTACATGTATATATGTAGTAACTGCACGCTCAAAAGTATTCTTACAGTTAACAATATCACATTTCTAAAAACACTTCTTTCGGATTACACGTTATCTTTCGATGTCCTGTTATTACCTGGATGTAAAAAACTTACCTATTTCCCTACCTGAAGATGATCGTATGAAACGATTGAAAGCTAGTAGTAAAAAAAGACCTGATAAAACCGGAATTCATAATCAAGGATCATACCATTCATTAACGGATTCGAGGTTAATGTATTTTATTATTAAAAATTGTTTGCGAGAGTGATTCTTGCCATATCATTAACTTCATTATCTGCTTTTCGTATGAATGATTCGCGTAATATATATATATATATATGTGTGTGTGTGTGTGTGTGTGTGTGTGTGTGTGTGTGTGTGTGTGTGTGTATTTAGGCAGCAATCCTTCTTTCATGCACATTTCATTAAAAACGACTGACAAGGTACTTTTATTTAGTTTGTTATACAATCCCTCATGCGATCTAATAATGTTTTTCTTTTCAGATGATAAATTATATAAAAACTGTCTGAATGTTCTTTTTATCCGAGCGCTTTCGGCTATACATTTAGCCATTTTCAAGGATTATATTTTAACTATTAGAATTAGAAATAGTTTGTTATATGTAAATGTTCCATTTTATAAAACATACATATAACAAACTATTTCTAATATATATATATACACACACATTTATATATATATATATATATATATATATATATATATATATATATATATAGAGAGAGAGAGAGAGAGAGAGAGAGAGAGATAGAGTAACACAAGTTTCACAAACATTATTATAGACACACCTTTTTCTTCCTGTCACTTTGCATAATCAAAAGTTTGATTTGTTTTTTTATGATTTATCCACCCTTTATGGTTTCGTATATATTAAATATTTAATAAAATATTTCATGATGTTTTAAATAGATAGCGCCGAAATATTGTAAGGGCGTAATAGAAGACATATCACGTGTCTTTTTAGGGTCAATTAGGAGGAAATAAATAATATAATTCAGAAGATGATGTTCTTACGAAAAAGTCTATAAAAATCACGAAAACTGGCCCCCAAACATGAGACACACAGATGTCACCAATATCCACGTTACTCTAGCTGCTTATCTCCAAGACCCCATTCAAGTCCACACGCAAAAAACAATAGTGCTGACAAGCCACAAAGAGACCACTTCATACTATGACACCACAGTTCACAGTAAGAACTAAATTCTAACCATCTCATGTATCCTCCGTTAATACTAAGCACCAACATACGTACTGATTCAAAACACACATGTAACCACATTTCACTGTTCTCGCATACGTACATAAATACGAGGGTCATTCAATAAATGAGGTGAATTTTTCGGTATAAGGACTTCTAATAGAGATAGAAGCTTACTTTTTATTTTTCAACGTAGTCTCCCAGGACTGACACACACACTTTTCCCATCTGTGCACAAGCTTCCGTATTCCCTCAGCGTAAAAATCTTTGGACTGATGTCTCAGCCAGTCACTCACAACACTTTTGACTTCATCATCACTTTTAAACTTCGTGCCTCTCGTGAACGCTTTCAAGGGACCAAACAGGTGAAAGTCTGAAGGGGCAAGGTCTGGGCTGTAAGGGGGATGAGGGAGCAGTTCCCAGCCCAGCTCTTTGATGGTCTGCACCGTTTGGGCTGCTGTGTGAGTCCTTGCATTGTCATGATGCAAGATGATTCCTTCTAACTGATGATCCCCGCGTTTGTCCCAGCAGATAAGCTCAAAGTCCTTGCAATGTCATTCACTGTCACCCTTCTGTCAGACTGAATGAGGTCATTGACTGATTCGATCACCTCAGGAGACCTCACTTCTGTAGGCCTCCCAGGCCTTTCTTCATCCTCAACACTGCTCCGTCCTTCTTTAAACAATTTAGCCCACTTGTAGACATTTTTTGGCTGAAACATGTGGCACCATACACAGTTGACATTCTCCTATGAATTTCAACTGGTTTGCACCCTTCAGCAACCAAAAACTTGATAACTGACTGCTGTCCAATCCTGGAACATGCTTCTTGGTCGGCCATCTAGGTTAATCGCCAAAACTCTCAAAGTTTTTTTTTAATCTGCAAAAGAAATTAAATCCATGTGAAAAAGAAGTAAAACAAAAAATAAAATAAAAAAGAGTAAGCTTCTATCTGTATTAGAAGTCCTTATACCGAAACATTCACCTTATTTATTGAATGACCTTCGTACAATTTATATTCTATTCCAGAACTTTATTAAGCAAAACAAAAGGACGTTACTCATTCAAATATATAAACAACTTCTTTTATTCTTGCCGTTATATTAAATGAATGTTTATTTGTTAATACTACGTTGTCTTTTTCGACTGAATTGTATTCTTTCAATTAAAATCGTGGGAAAATTCTAAACGGACGAATGACGAGTAACAATATTTTATGTTATTGTATAGAATCCAGACACTCCGAATTTTGAGGCTTAACAAAAACCCGAGTATAAGGATTCCTAAATATGGTTATTTAAAGCCGAAAAATATTAATAATTGTAAGAATAATTATTTTTTGCGAGTGAATAGTGAATATTGTATTAACAATTCTGTGAAAAATAATTTTTGATGATTTTCATGCATACAAGAACTACTAGTTAACCCATAGCTGCAGTAGTTAGATTGGTGTCTTTGCTAAAGTTATTTGTGCGTAAGTGTATGTAATGAATCCGACTGGAATTCTAATTCGGTTCTCCGATTACTTGAACCACCCACTTCGCATAAACCAGAAGGCATATCATCATACAAAATGTCGAACCACGAAACTATCACACAAAACTCCATAACAGAGTGAAAATATCAATTATGTATATGACTAAAAGGTATTTGTTTTGGAAATCCAAACCCAAACATTAAAAGAGAATGGGAATCTGTGATAGATGCTTATCAGGTAGAGACATGCTAGTGTGGATAGAATGGCATGCCTACCGTCCGGTGAGGATCCTTGAATAAAAGAACGTATCCGTATTTAACAAAAGAAATTATTTCTTTTGAAGATTTAATAATTTTTTTTTTTAAATCGATAGAGGATATTCGTAAATAGTTTGAGAAATTTTAGAATTGTAAACTCAGAACAACATTTATTGATCATTATTTTTAAAAAGACATATAGCACCCAAAACAATTATGCATAAAGCAGAAAAAGACAGATGAATCCGAACAGAACAGAGCTATAGAACACATGCAAAGTCGTTTATATATATATATATATATATATATATATATATATATATATATATATATATATATATATATATATATATATATATATATAGGTATCTATACTCGTCTCGGAAAACCTTCGGTTTCTTGATTTGCCAATGATTAAATCTATATCGAAGGAAAAAAAGGTTTTTAAAAAAAAAGAGCTATGAACATGAACATGAATGTTGGTAGGTTTGTCTGGCTCTCTAGGTTTGACTATATATATATACATATATATATATATATATATATATATATATATATATATATATATATATATATATATATAGATAGATAGATAGATAGATAGATAGATATAATAAAGAAAACGAACTGTTAAAATAACATGGTGATATTTATTTTGTTAAGATCGAAAAATTCCGATCTGAACTCTTCAGACCTCCGTATTTTGAAATTAATCCTAATTCAGATCTATTTATTTACTTAGCGAGATTATTGATAAAATTTCGTATATATATATATATATATATATATATATATATATATATTGTCAAGAACACGAGGCACGGGAGGTAGTAGTGCTACGCCATGCCGTCTAGTCCAGGCCAGACTTTCAGCTGCAACTAGTTTGACCATGTATGCCTGCAAGCGACATGTACAGACTCCCTCTTGATCTTCGATTTGCGAAGCCAAGCCATGATGATGATATATCGTGCGACGATTGATGCGAAATCGGTCGTGTTTCGATCTCGGCATATATACACAATTAACCAGGTATTGAACTCACGACTTTTTGGGCTGTGGATAACTTGGAGAGGGGAATTAACAGGAGATAACTTAAAACTTAAATCCATTAGACATGGCACGTGGAACTAGAACAGTCTACCCCAGCAAGCGAAATAAAGGGTTACTTCGGCATTCCATCTACCGGAAGAAGGCCGGAGCGTACATTGGCCGAAACGTTGTGATAAATATGGCAACAAAGATGAGGAAAATAGTCCGATCTCAGAAATATTGACAGATTCTTTTTTCCAGTTTTTCAGATGAGACGTTTAGCCATCTTGACAACATTTGTCGTAAGAAAACCCCTTTGAATTATTCAGCTAGAAAGAGGACAGGTTAAAATCATTTTGTGTCGCACCAACTGCTTACCCAAATGAGCAATCCTGAGAAGTAAAATATCATTCAGGCCTTTAGTAAGGACACCAAGTTTCCTACTCTGGCTTCCATCTTCAAAGTCCATTCAAAAAACATCAAAAGAACGATGAATAAGTTTTAAAAGAGGGACCAGTAGAGGAAAAGTGAATCTGGAGGTCACAACAGGAAGAGGGATCACCATTTCAGCTGAGAGCCAAAGAGACCAGCTAGACTGGACCCAACTCAATCCATAAGACGATTTGCACGTGAGAGAGGAAGTTCCGCTATTACTGTCTAAATATCAATGAAGAAGACTTGAAATTGAAATCGTACGTGAACCTTTGTGTCACCTTGTTATTTTAGAAGATAGGGCGAAGATCATCTTGAATGTTGAATAATGATCGAATAATATATATATATATATATATATATATATATATATATATATATATATATATATATATATATATATATCCTTATTTTCTTTTAAATAACGTTTTAATTTCAGTTCTGATTAAAATAGTGAATACTGAATAATGATCAAACGTGCAGACGACGAGACCCGGTATGCAAGGTTAGAGATAAGTGAGCCAAATTTTCCTAAAAAGATGTGAAAGGGAGATAGACACGCCATCTTAGAATTTAAATTTATAATTATATTATGTAAAGAAAAAAAAACTAGCCGGGGATCTTAATTAGGATGTGACTGATTTTCTATTCAAACTAATCGGATTTTTGTTGTTACTTTTGTTGCGTGTGATAGCGATAAAATGGATTTCTTTTGCACTACTCGAACTACATAGCATGATCCGGACTTTACTGTAAGCTAAACCAAAAACAAAAAAGATAAAAATAACATACCCGGGAAACGGATAGGTTACAAGTTCAGAAAACAAGACCCGAACGAAGGTTGAAACAAGGGTTTGACCCTTCTGAAAACGTCGCGATCAGAGACCTTGATGTTGGATGTAGTTGATCGGCATACCCAGGACGAACGAGATTTGAGACAGGGAATCCTTTTCTTATGGGATTTATTTAACCTGAACAAGACTATCCTAAGACCCAAACAAGGATGAATTCGTTTATTCGTTTGTGTTTTACGGCATATCAACCGCAATGGGTTTATTAATGACAGCAAGAATTTTAGGATAGGTTCGTAGGAATAGAATAAATATTTGTAAGAAATCAGTTTGGCGATCAGGTTTCATTGACGCATCTTTATGAAGAGGGTTTTTGTCGTAATCAAATGTATTGGTATTTATACTCTAAAAATCTATATTTATACTTTCATAGGGTTTTAACCCCAGTTTGGGAGTTAATTATTTGCTCATAGCTGGGACCCTAACAGATGCTACCACCCCGGGCCAGGGTAGATCTGGAAACTACAGCAATTAAGAGGTGGTTTGACGTCCCTGAAAACCTCGCGATCAGAGGCCTTGCTGTCGGATGTAGTTGATCGTCAGACCCAGGACGAACGAGGTTTGAGACAAGGATTCGTTTTCTTATGGGATTTATTTAACTTGAACAATAAGATTATTTTAAGAAAACTTTTTTCCAGGATATTGTGTGTCTAAAATAGTTAAGAATAAGTGTATTTTTAAAATATACCATAAATACGATATATTTATAACAGTGTGGCTGTTATTAGAAGATCTTTTGTTTTCTTTTTAATCCTCTCATGCTAATCTATTTTATAGACACAATGTGAAATTTTATGCCAATAATCAATTACAAAAAAAATAAATAAATAAATAAAAGAAAGGGTCAAAGGTACATGTAAAGCCAGTGGCCCCCCTAAAAAAAAATGCAAACTGCGGTACTCCAGGAAGCCGTGATTAGATTCTCGTTGCGCCGGGAGATATACGGAAATGTTAATAATTCCGGACATTCATACTTGTTTTACGAACGGCTGAGATACGTCGATGACACCTTCATTCTTTGGCCGCACCACGAAGCTGTACAAACACTGCTTGACCATGTGAACTCAATAAGACCTTCGATCAAGTTCACAATGGAAGAAGAAGAATCAGCTAACCTTCCTGGATGTACGGTTAATTTGCAGCGTAACACCTACACTCAGTTCCAATTAAAAAATTCCTGAATAGTTACATTTATGTGTAAATGTATATGCTCCATTCGAATCTGGCTGGATAAATTTGATAAAATCTACCGTTTTGGAGTTATCGACAGTGAAATTTCGGACTCATTCTTGTCGCCATTTCTGTCATTGTTCGCATACATTCGCTGCAGAATAGCTATCAGTGTAGGTATCATTGCGCAAACTGAGTGTGTCTACGTAAATAGTTCTCGTACACAGTAATTTAGAAAAATTTAAACAAGTGCAGTCTGTTGGAGGCTGTGATAGCGAAAATATGATTGGAAGAGAAGATATAGATTCTTTCCTTTTCCAAGTATATTAGTGCAATGTCCCGATTCGGTGTATCCACCTTATAAAGGCTTTCATCATTAGGCTATAGAGTTCTTGATGGAAATAAAAAATGTAATTTAATTATTTTTTCTAAATATCTATTTTATTGGCACATATTATATCAACATTTGACTTGTAATCGCATCGACCGTCTTCACACTATCTGACCATACAACCAAACAGATTTAAAAAAAACAAAAACACTTCATGGACAGGTCGATAAGTTTTAGCTCTTCCTCGTAATTTCGATAATCCTGGTTAAGACGATGGACTACATCCTGTACCAAACCCTCTGATCGGGAGGTTTTGAGGAGCATCGAATCGTCTCTTAATTGCTGCTGTTCCCAGGTCCAACTTGACCCGAGGTGGTAACACCTGTCAGGGTCCCAGCTATGGTCAAATAGTGAATCCCCGTACAAAACATTATGAAAATATAAAAAATATATTTTTATAGTAAAAATACAAACAATATATTTTTATGAAAAAGAAAAAAATAGCCACTATAATTATTTATAGCAAAATTAGCAACAGTATATTTTTAAAGCAACATGACCAGAAATACATTTTATCTGTAGTTAAAGGCATAAAATTGCGTTCAAAATATATTTATTTGAATCCATCAAATTGTTCAAATCATTTACATTTCAGCAACGAATGACCCATGGAGTCTGATATGCCGCTACAGTAAACTCACCAACCAAACAATCAACATGAAAGAACTCTTTCATGACATTAATCCATATAATATCATACAATTTATTAAAGAAATCAAACTGTATTTTAAAATATGACTTCAACAAAACTACCACATTAAACAGACATATCACCACCTCTTGTAATTATGCCCACACAAACATGTACATGCGGAAAATCTGAATATTATCTACCATGTACTCAATTGTGAAAGCAGAATAACATATTTTTATTACTTCACAAAGCTCCCCAGAAAATTAAATTTAAATGAGCCATGAATAAGCTGACATGCCGTTAAATATATAAATCAATGGTAGATTTCAAAATCGTTCTGATCAATTTTAAAGGAAAAAAAATAATTTATAATTTTTGCTTACCGCACCTATGGACTTTAATTGGTATGCCCAATCCTCATAAATACATTGGTCACTATTGCAAGTGACGGGTAATATGCTGTCTAAGTAGTCCAGCAATAGCAGTGGTTTACCACCTACAAACATGTATATGAAGAAAATCTGAGTATTATCTACCATGTAATCAATTGTGAAAGCAGAATAACATATATTTTTATTAATTCAAAGCTCCTTAGAAAATTAAATTTTCACATTAAATGACCCATAAAGGAGCTGATATGCTGTTAAATATATAATTTAATAAATCAATGGTATATTTCGAAATCGTTCTGATCAAATTTAAAGGAAAAACATTTATAGTTGTTTGTATACCGTACGTCCCAATCCACACAAATACACTATTGTAAGTGAGGCTAATCTGCTGTCTAAGTATCCAACTATCAGCAGTGGTTTACCTACATCACGCCGCTGGCGAGTATTGTATTTTGTTGATGTTATAAAGATTACCATTTTATTTCCAACCTTCGTTTTGGTTATTCCTCATTCAGTAACCTTTTTAAATAAGTGCAGAGCATAGTCTAGGAAGAGATTAAACAGATTGAGGCTCTCCTTATGGTAGTATTGATGAGGTTTGAATTGATTCATTGTTGCAGTATCCATCAGACATACGGAACTTCGGGGGTCGATATATTTCCTCTATCTGATCAAGACATTCAATGGAGTCAGAGCTTAGAAGATGATTTCTAATGGATAAGAGGGATTCTTTACTGGTATTATTATATGCTTCTATAAGATCACGATAACAGGCATACAGGTTTGTTTTTTCATTCAATAGGTATAAAATACGATACTTAACCTTTAATATTACAGTATTATATCGTCCGGAGTATGAAGATAAAATACATCTGGCAGCAAGGACACTGATTATGAGGTTTGAAGAGCGTGGAACCACCTCAATTGCTGTTGTTCCTAGGGCCACTTTGACCAAAGGTGGTAACACAATTTGGGGTCACAACTATTGTCAAACTGAGGTCAAAACAATATGAAAGTATAAAAATAGATTTTTATAGTAAAAATACCAGCAATACATTTTCGGGAAAAAAAAAACTCTCGACAAAAAAAAAAATCTTTACAAAAATACGTCTATGAAACTTGGTCTACAAATTGTTTTTTTGCAAAGAATAAATATTCTGTTCATACGAACCTATCTTAAATATCTTGTCGCCATTAAATAATCCATTTAGGTGTTGATGTTGTATTACACTCTCTCTTCTGGGGAGGTTTTGGACACTGCTCCAAATAAGCACAATGTTGTATAACCCTTCTTCTGGGTGTCTTAGTCGACGGGGTCGGTTCCACCGAAAAGCTGCATTCTTCTCTTTCGGTCGTCTTCCCCGGTCGGGTGTCGAAATGTTTTTTGGAGTCTGGAGATGAAAGAGACATCAATAAAAGGAATTTGAAACTAATCTATTTTATTAAACACGTTGACGTGTACATTTTTATGTAGCCAGTTGGGTAGCTCTATCATGTCCACTGGGGAGAAAGTTCCAGGAGACACGAAATAACCACGTCTGCTGCGTATGACGTGTAAAACAGTAACTCACTGAAATCCATTTTCTATCTCTCTAATATTTCCACGTTCGGCTCAGCCAATCAAAATGGACATCCCTATTTTGTCTACCATCTGACCTTAAAGGTCAGACTCAGAATGTCTGAACCAAAATACACTGCTACTAAACTAATAGTCTGGAACTATTAATTAACATTGGTATGCCGTAAAAATAAATAAAAGTAACCAAACAGTATTATTAAGTTAGGTTCGAAAATTAAGAATAAATATTTTAAATGACAGGAAACAACAGAATAGGAAAAAATTGCTTTTAATACTAAAACGACTGTATTAACGCTACGTTAACTAAATAATAGTTTTTTCTTTCATTTGTTTTTTCTATTCTCTTGTTTTTTCTTTTGTTTTTAACTATATATCGTTAACTGACATTAAAATATCGTATCTGCAATATACGCTTTTTTTTGTTTGTTTGTTTTCAGATACTGCCTGAGGTATTTTCTTCCTGCTATGCTCGATATGACGACTTAGGTTTTGTAAAAAAAATCTTCTTTTTACCCCGAGAGTATGTAAAGACATGTCACTTTCAATTTATGAACAAAGTTATGGCTACCCCAACTTTGAAGACAAATAATTCAAAACTACAAAAACTGCAGATAGAATCTTTTTAATTTCTGTTCACGATGTATCTGTCTATTATATATATATATATTTCTTGAAAGTGTTGGTAAATATATTGAAAAAGAAAATAATCAAGAAATCAAAGATTTCAGATGATTTTTTAAAGCAAGCCATTACGGTTCTTCCGTTTAGATGCGTGCTTAAGTTTTAATGACTAAAAATTCTGGGAAGTCTTTCATACCAGAAAGCAAGAAAAAAGTATAGACTTCTGTTTATAGTGCAAATCTAAAGAGGTAGTTTTCCTTGTATTAATACACGTTTAAATGCCGCCTAGGGCGGCCGTTAAACTCACTGTTCAGTATTTATCTATTTATAGGACGTAAATGTATTTATAAAGTATAGAATATATTTATTTATAAATACATATAAGAGAAGATATTTTTATAAATAAATATAAGAATGAAACATATTTGTTTCTAAATAAATATAAGAATAAATTATATATGTATGAATAAATATAGAAATGAAACGTATTTATGTATAAATAAATATAACAATGAAATATATTTACTTATAAATTAAGATAAGAATGAAACAAATTTATAAATAAATATAAGAATGAAACATATTTCTTTATAAATAAATATAAGAATGAAACTTGGACCGATTTTAAATGTGAATTAAGTTTAAGCGTCTAATGATTTTTTTCTTTTTCTTTCAAATTTAACAACTTAAGTTTCTGGCAATTTCAACCATGGAAAGATTAACAATCAAACAACGTGTTAAAGTTATCGAAGCCTATTACGAAAATGGACGTTCAAACAGAAATGCATTTCACGCACTTCGCTATTTTTTTGGTCAAAATAATCGACCAATCGAGAGTGCAATTGGAAACGATGTAACGTAGTTGTGGAGTGGTTCAATTCCTGCGCGCGATGACGAATAAATGGGTCTGGATTTTCGGCCACATTCTCATGCACTGCAGCAATGTTTTCAGCCCAACGGCGTAAACGAGCACGCAATGGTATTTTCATATCTGCCACCGACCCAATTTGTTTGAATTTACGAACAATTTTTCCAATTGCACTCTTGAAACTTTAACACGGATGAGTTCCACCACGGAATATGTGATCGAGCGGCGCTATATCGAGTCTAATTCGCTAATTCATTGTTACCGAGGCACGTTGGTACGACGTTTGCCTGATAAAGTAACTGCTTGGGTTTCAATTCTCGCTTGTGGATGCGCACAGCTGATGAGTCAAGTGCTTTCTGCGTTCTGTTGAGGTTTCTTTTAGTCGCGAGGAATTATATATATATATATATATATATATATATATATATAGAAGGGTGTTCCTAATTTTTACATCGATCAATAATCCTATTAAAATTGTTCTTGTCTCGGCCAATTCGCTACTTCGCACAACCGTTACGACTTGCAAATACCTCAGAAATAATGGACTATTCCGTTTTAATCCCGAGAAAAATGATGAAAAGACACTACTTGGTTTCAGAGAGAAAATAAAAGAGAGAAAGAAAGAAAGTTTTAACGTCTCCTGTCAAATCCTCATAATGAATGGACTATTCCATTTTGATCGCATGAAAAAATACTATTTGATTTCAGTGAGAAAATGAATGAATGAAATAAAGAAATAGTTAAAGAAAGAAAGAAAGAAAGAAAGAAAGAAGGGAAGGTAGAAGTGTTTATTGGCTGTTTCAGGGAAATGGAAAATTTGTCATCTTCAAATATTTTCATTTGTACACACTTCTTAAAATAACGACCAACATACATTTTTATGATCGTTATTGCAATATTTTTTTAAATTTGTTAAGCTCAAACATTTAATAATCCGATAGTGGAAATTCTACAGATATTTTGTTGTCGTAGAACTCGCCATGAACTTACTCAATCATTAACTTAAGAATTAACATTCATCAATTATATTAAAATAGGAAATCCATGAATTTTTCATGGGCTTAAACTAATAATAATAATTATCTGTTCCTTTGCCAATAATCCCTGTTACAGACCTTTGCCTAGTCACCTTTTGCGTTTTCCAGTACCCATATAATAAAACTATGCCTAACAGACCATAATTGCAATTTTATAACCCAGCGTGATCAATAGTACACTGTAACTATCGATCACAAAGATTTGTTTTCAACGACCAAGTTTTGGGGCAGTTCACAATATAGTTTCCAGGCATTTCCTAACGGTGTTGCACACTGGAATTGCCTGTCCAAGTCGATATTATCAAGAAGTCAGCTCTACTAAGATGAGATTCGAACCCGCAACTTATAGTTGGAAGGTTAAAGTTCTGACGTGCCTATCCATTAGTGTACTCCCTCATCAAATACAACCTCTGTCTCATGATAGTTGTTTACAGTTTTCTTACGTTTCCATACACTAATTGAACAAATATTATGTAGTAATTAGAATAATATTATGGGATATATGTGTTCAAATTACTTCCTCTGTAATAATTTGTTACATTGGAATTATGCGTCCTAGGTATGACGATAAAATGCATCCGCGTCCTGGGTAAGACGATAAACTACGTCAAACAGCAAAGCCTCTTATCTGGAGGTTTTGGGGAGCGTGAAATCACCTCTTATTTGCTGGTGTTCCCAGGTCCACCCTGACCCGGAATGGTAGCATCTGTTAGGGTCTCAGCTATGACCCCACAATCTGACGCAAAACACTATGAAAGTGTAAAAATAGATTTTAATACTAAAAATACTTTTTTAAAAATTAATATCAGCAATAAATATTTGAAAAAGAAAATATTACCAGAAATAAAAATCTTGTCAGCATTAAATAACCCATTGAGGTTAATATGGCACAAAACAAAATAAACTAAACTATATATTTAAAAAAAAAAATATTACCAGCTATACATTTTTGAAAAAAAGGAAATTTTATCGGTATTAAATAACCCATTGTGGTTGATATGCCGTAAAACAAACCAAACCAAACCAAACCATTGGCTTACTTATTTCATATACAGCAGAAATAACTCCCCTATTTTAAAAGTCGGCAAAAAACAACGAAGCTAACTGAGAGGAAAAATGTATTTCACTGTTGTTTAAAAAACAGGCTACAGTTTTTATTCGTTGTTTTTATTTAATGGCATCATGAAAATGGTGGACTCTATTCGCCATACATTGTTGTAGACTATTTCTAAAGTTTTCCATCACACGGAAGTTCGAGCAATTCGGGATTTTCCAGGTGACTTTCTTTTAAGCGCTGAGCCTATGACCCATAGCAGTATCGACTTTATATCCAGAAAAGCATCATTCCGACGTAATAAGAAATAAGCATGAAAATGTATTTGTGTTGCAATTACAGATTCACCAGACGTAAACAAAAAAACGTTTCAATAGCAAACACACGGTGTGCACCGGTCCAAGCTATGATTGCAACTGATGCTATCTAAACAAAAACTAGTAAGGCATTATGTAGATGAAGACACCATTGTCACTTGCCTAACTTTATTAGCACCACAAAGCTGACAGTTTAAAATATCGGATGTATTTCTGCCGTACATTGTACAAAATGAAACAAGTATTTGAACATTTCTTGTGATTAGTATCATCCATATTTTATTAGAATTTACAAATTTAAACTTAAAACACTCGTTAATACTATTTAATTTTTTTTTAAACTAATTTAAATACATTCCTCTTAATATTAATATTTTTATAAACGTCATCTATTAAAATTAAATTTTACGCTTGATTTGTTGCTAATAAGGGGAAAGAAGTTATTTCTCCTATTTTAATTAAAATTGATTTAGATTTGAGGAAAAAAACGTAATGCAGAAATATTTAAGCGAATATTATGTAACTTCATATGCTTAAACCGTACTACAGAAAGACGGAAGAGGAAAGTTTGAAAAATGTTGTTTACAATGCCATGAAGTTTTATAACACAGCTGGAAGCTATTTGGCGCAAATAGAAAAAAATGGAGAGAAAAAATGTGATGGGAAAAAAACATAATGTTCACAAAGTTAAACAAGGCACAAGAAATAATGAAGTCTGCTTCTGGCGAGAAAAGCAGTTAAAGAGAAAATAATTAATATTTTCATCTATTAAATTTGAGGTAATAAAATCATATTTACTTTAGAAGAATAAAATATTTTAATTATTTAATTTATAGAAATAAAACTCATCTTTATATTAATAAGCTAATATTTTCATTGTTTAATTCACACTTATAAAATCGTATATTTAGTGTAATAAAATAATATTTATCTGTCTATATTTCTAAGATGAGTTTGTTATAGACCATCACCTGGCGTTAATATTGGGGGGGCACAATCAATGCCTGGCTAAGATCTACATGTTCTGCACGATGATTCATTATATCTTTTATTCCCATATAACCTTCCGTTATAGGATTACTGAATAATTAATAGGGTTATCTCCCCTATATCATTAAATCCTCAACAGATAATATGAAAAGAAAAGAAAATAGGCGAAGTCCAACTCAATTATGACTTAATTGAATTAGGAATTCCCGGGTTTCAGGAATAATACATTCGGCCGACCGTTAACCATAAATGAACGAAACGACATTGTAAACAATAAAATATTTAATTAACAAGGACATGTGTGCATGGGAACGACAACAAAGATATTATATCATATAAGCTACACAATATATTCAGCTGTGATACAACTAGCAACGAATGCAAAGCTTCACACAAATATAAGAATATAGCATCAAATATCTAATTTTACATTTATGGAAAGGTGTCTGCAAGAACATAATGTTATTGGATGTTTGTGACTCAGAATAACATTGTTTTTTTTGGGGGGGGGGGGTGAATTTATCTGAAATATGCGTTTATCGAATGAAGGCGATCATAGTCTCTTTTCTTATATTCTTGTTTCAGCGTCTGGAGCTTTAGGGTTTCAACTGAGAACGTATTCTCTGCCTTGGGTTCATATTCAGGATTTCTTCTTAAGGCGATGGTCTCTCTCCCATTCGTTCTTTCAAAGTTTGGAGTTTGTAACCGCGACTGAGATCCTATTTCCTGCCTAGGGTTTATATTCAGCATTTCTTCTTAAGGCGATGATCTCCGAGGGGTTCAGGCCGATTGCATCTGGACTATCTTCACATTCTTGGCACTTGAATGGTTGGTCTGCTTTTCTGCCTCTGGGAATGTGTCGTCTCAGCATATTATCTGAGGCATGGATTTGGGAGTGACCTTCCGCCAACCGGTCTTGCCTGTAAACTGCTTCTCTTCTCTTCTCTCCACGTGCGCGTCTCCTTTTTGGCGCTTAGTTTTCTCGACTTCTGATTGACTGCCTTTGACCAATTGCGTAGTTTATTTCATGTGGTATTTTACTGGGTCTGAGTCTATTTTTAGAATTCGCCTATGCGTGTTTCTATGCGTGTCTGCTTTATGTTCTGTTGTGGGAGTGGGGGGGAATAGCTTGTATGTGTCGGCTTGCATTCGTCACAAGTTATTGTAATTATTTACATTGTTCGGTCTATTGTCCTCATTTTTATTGCTATATCCACGACATTTCAGCCATTGTACTCTGCGGCCTTCTTCAGATGATTGGAATTTCGTCCGCCGGGGCAGATTGTTTTATTTCATAAGCGCCATGCTTCTAGCGTATGTCTCAGTTATCTCCCTTTAATTCAACTCACCAAGCTTTCGTTCATCACTACAGTAGTTGGGTATTGAACTCACAACTTTTGGGTCAAGTCACTGGATCCAACTTCCGCTTTTATCCACTGGACCATCTGTCCTAGAGGACAATGATGTTTGCGTTAAATTTTTACTATGAAAGTCATTTAATTTAATGTCGGGAGACCAAAGTTGTTTTCCCTTGGGTTGAGCTCATGGGAGTTCAGCCCCTTTAGAGAGGAGAACTCTTCTGTCCCTTTTTTCTTTTTTGCTTCAATTTTTTTTTTTAGGATCGGTCTTTATCTTCCTGACCAGGAGGGCGTCCATACACGATAAAACTAGTCAACATGTGCACAGCCTAACGGGGAGAAAAACAGATTAATTTCGATTCATTTAGTTACGGACGGTCAAAAGCTATAAAGTTGGTATGTTATTTCTTTGTTATCGTTCTGTAAACCTTCTCGTCTCTAAGACAGTATGAACAGTCATTTTTTTGGGGACATATGTAAATCCTTTTAATATGTATATGTAAGCTGTTTGCTTTATTAAATGCTTTGTTTGTTACAAGCGCGTATCTCGTCTTTCTATATTAGCATTCAGTGCTAGTGTATCAATGGCTGATAAATAATACTAATAATAGAAACAAAATAAATATTATAATTTATAATAAAACTTATAAAAATGGAAAATTATGGCAATCTTAAACCTTCGCATCCCGAAAAAAATGATGTGTCCAAAGAATGATTTTTGTTTTGATAGCGCCATTATTTTAACTACCTTAATTCCCCGACAATGTTTATTATTTTAAAAGGCGATGATTAGAATTGGAATAAAACCTAAAAATATGATGAAATCTGCATTTATAGATTGTTTTTGAGAATTTACAACAAAACAGCAAACTTTTTATTTATTAGATTGTTTATTTACAAGAATAACTCATCTTTGTCGCCATATTTATTACAACGTTTCGGCCGTTGTACGCCCCGGCCTTCTTCAGGTGGTTGCATTGTCGAATTGAACCCTTTATTTCGCTCACTGGGGTAGACTGTTCTAGTTCCACGTGCCATGTTTAATGGATGTCAGTTATCAGTTATCTCCTGTTAATTCCGCTCTCGAAGTTCACCACTGTCTTAACTGGGTATTGAACTCACAGTCTTTGAATCACGTCACTGGATCTAACTAATCCCTTTATCCACTGTGCTATGTATCCTTGAGGACATCTCTGTATACATTTCTGGGTATTATAAACCTAATAAGGAGTGTCAGAGAAAAAATGATTGCTGAAAACATTAGTGTGAGTTCAATAACCGGTTAAGGCAGTGGAGAACTTGGAGAGGGGATAACTGACATAAGTGGAACTAGAACAGTGAGCGAAATAAAGGGTTCAGTTCGACATTCCAACCACCTGAAGAAGGCCGAAACGTTGTAATAAATATGGCGACAGATATGATAACAAATTGTCCAAATAATGTAAATAGTGTACATAATACCTCATCTCAGAAATATAGACAGTTACAAGAATAAGTTTATATTTACAACATTCTAAAATCTAATACAGTTGTATTAAAACTAATACAATTCAATATTTATCATTTACCAATTTACAAATATGAAAACAATATTTTAAGCATGAACGATTGATAAACTTATAGATGATAGTATATTATATATATATATATATATATATATATATATATATATATATATATATATATATATATATATAGTATGATAGGTTCAGGAGAGAAAAATTTTCTAGCAATTTCTTAGGAGCTGACATAGCAATGGATTCAATGTGGTCTTCTCACTTCATGTCAGCGTAAAACATTAGCCCGAGAAGGCTCAGCGTGTCATTTTTCGTGGAGGTTAGCATCAGCCATGCTGATAAAAGGCAGAGAAGGGTCTCTCAGATGATAAATAGAGAACTGTTTAGTTTTCGAGGTGTTAAAAATTAACTCTTCATGGTGGCGTAATGGATAGCAGCTTGCATTGAGGAATCGGAGAGCCGTATTGGAATTCCAGTCGAATCCATTACATTCATTTACGAATTGGGAAAGGTATGAATCCTCTTCTTCTCCCACCAGCCATGGGTAAATAGAAGGACAGGCCGGGTTCTATAGCCTTTGATGGCAACTGGTCTACGGCAGAAAGAAATGGCAACCTACTGCGGGAAAAAATCTGCCTCGTCAGTCCTATATCGAAATATACATGATCGCCTAAGCGTGTATCACGCACGTCACAAAACTGACTAAAAAAAAATGAGGGTAGACTGTTCTCTTTCTACTGTCCATGCCTAGAGATGTACCGTATAGTTCTTATTGAGAGTACTTCTCAGCTATTGCCCCGGGGTTAAAGCAAGTTTTCGTGAATTTAGTGACCTAACAATTGTGAGTTCAATCCTTGGCCAACACATTTGTTTATCTTAACCGGAAATTACTTATGAGTTACTTAAATAAATGTGAATGTTTTTTTTTCTTTCTTTTACTCTTTTTTGTTTATTTTTAATTATTATTTCGTAACAATGGCATCTAACAGAAGTAACTGACACCTATTTAGCTATTACTGAAAAATTAGTATACTTTACCTTCAGTTATGTAAGTTGGCGGGCGTGGCTCTCCACAATGCCCCCCCTATTTTTCTTCTAAATATATTTGATTCTTTAACATATCTCTTTGTCCGTGTTCTACAATCCATTCATTTACGCCATCCTCTCTATACATGACCTCCCACCCCCATGTGTCTCTTGTGCGTGCCAATGTCTAAGTCCCGGTACATTATTTTCCAGTCCATTCACTGACGTTGTTGCCAGCCCATTTTCTCCTCTCTTTGTTTCTTCTTCTCTTGCCTGAAGTGGAACCTTGCAGAATGGAAGTGGAAGGATTGTCGGCTTTCTTATGTGGCCCAGACCATTTCCACTCTCTCTTCTTGACGGTGGATATAACATCTTCCAACAGTCTTGTTTCTTGTCGCTCTTTCGTATTGCGTCATTTGTGATGCGGTCCAGGTAGAGGATGCCAAGGATGATTCTGTAGCATTTCCAATGCATGTATTCATCGCCGGAATTTTGCTGTTTATATTCAAGATACGAAGATGTAAAGTTGATATTGTTCAGTTTCCCTTACTTTATTTGATCCTTGTGAATGTTACATTCTCCAAACGCTCTTTCCTCATAATGCGTCCCTGATATTTCAACTGTCTCGTTCTGATTGTAAGTATAAGTTTCTTTGTTGTTCCGATTTTCTTTAAAATTTATTCATTGCTCGCGTGTTCTTTCCATGGTTTTTTTAGTATTCTTTGGTAGAATGACATCTCTGTCACTTCAAGTCTCTTCTTCATCTCTGAAGAGCAGCACTTACTGTCATATTAGCGATTAGATATTACATTGCTATCCAGCATTCTTTTAATTTTTGGTTTCTAACGATAATTTACTATGTCTTAATACTTAGCTTAGTTTCTGAAAGGCATCTTTCATTATTTCTATGCACACTCAGATTTCCGTGTCCCAGTTTTCCTTGTCCGCTGCTACAATAATGCTTGATTTTGACATCGATCATGTATTCTTTGCTCTTGCAATTAGTATTTACTCCATTCTGTTTACTTTCCAAAACTTTCTAAGATTTTTTTCTGAGACTGTCATGAAAGTTAATATTATATTACAGGTTTTCTGAATTTTCGACTGATATTTACTTTCATCGTAAATCTTAATTCTTAAGTTACTTTGTTAGTTGAAAATTAGTGAGACCGTCGATCTACGGCAGTAAGGAGATGGCACAGAGAAACCTTTTGTCGCTCTAGACAATACTGACTTGTTTAAAAACCCGCTTTATCTTTCTGGAAGCTGTTCCACCATGCATTCGTTCAAACTTGTCAAGAAGCATATTTTGTCTCTGTCCCTCTTGCCTTCGATGCACCCTGTTAGTTTTATAATCTCCAAGCTTTCTTTTCTCATTATGTATCCGAAATATTTCATTTGTCTCTTTCTTTCCTTTTAGTTTTCGTGGTTCTACTTTCTGATATGATCTCAGACTTGATCAAGTAGTTTAATCTATGTCTTGCTATCAATGAGCATTCTGAATGTTAAATTTTTCAAGCTTTCTTTTATCATTACGTGTTAAAATACTTTTAGCTGGTTCCCTGATTGCAACAGTTTCTATGTAAATTTATGTTGATATAATTTGAGCCTAAGATATGCCTAATTACGGTGATCCAATACTTTTACTAAAGTCATTAATTCAGTTGAACGATGATAGACGAAATGTCAGGAATTTGCGTTATAGAATTAGATTCGTTCATATAAAGAGAATCATATTTTGATGATAGATTTTTTTTCTGCTGTCTTAACTGCTTTCAAGCAAATGACAATTCCTTGTCATTTGCATTTTGTTTATGTTGCTTTAGATTTTTATTTCTCAAAATCTACCAGGTTAAATCATTCGGAAAAAACATATTTCTTCCTTTGTCCTTATCTCTTTCTCTTGTTTTCTTTTTTAAATTCTTTTAAATATTCATATTTATAAATACTTTTTCAGATTTCAATATTTTATTTTTTTCCACATTCTTTTTTTCCCGTTGTTTTCCTTTTGTTTTTTGTTAAAGTTTCCTCTTTGCTGAAAATATAAGACAAAATCGGTAAGATTTTAGATTTATTTTCATGCAGCACCTGGCTATATTACAAGAAGAGAGATTTTTCAGATAGCATTTGTCTAGCCAAAAGAATGAAGAAAAATCAAGGTTGCATTTGCAGGTCTATCTCAATCGTTATAAATAAAATATCGAAAAATACCAGATATATATTTTGTGCTGATTTAGAATAACGCATAGATGATGTTTACGCTATTACACAAAAATTACATTGATAATTTTATGAAATGGACATAAGTCCGACAATTATTTTAAGACATTTTTTTATGTTTTTATAAACATAAAAAATGTCTTAAAATAATTGCCGGACTTTGTCCATTTCATAATGTGTGACGTCAGCTGTTTACATTTGAATACGCACCGAGAAGATATGTATGTACGAGAGAAAATCGTGGAGAATTGTAGTTTAAAAACAATCGGCCTTGCTAATCGAAACGCTCATCTGTGGCTCAGTCAGTAAAAGCACATCAGGGTATATAGCGGTTCCGTATAGGATACAGGTTCGATTCCTGTCGGCGGACGCATATTTTCTATAAAAATTTCTCGGACATTCCAGTAAGTGTCGTTGATATTGTTTATTATAAACAGAGCATTTTCTTAAATATTTGTATCTATAAAAAGAACGTATAAACATAAAAAAATATCTTAAAAAACTGGTAATTTTATTAATGCGTTTTTATTAATACCACACACACACACACACACACTCACACATATATATATATATATATATATATATATATATATATATATAAATTCACTCCAAGGTTTTTAAAACACTTCCCCCGCTAAACTATGAGCTCTGATATATGGACGAGTTTAATACAGCAATAATTCTGAATTATCTCTTGATTGTTTTCGTTAATTTCTGTGAATTCCCGTTGAATCAAACTTTGGCCGTGTAACCATTAGGATGTAGGTGAGCTCATCGGTTTTCCGTTCCCTCCCCTTACCCAGTCTCTCCTACCTCCAGGTTAAAATTACTGTAACGGTGCCTTCTTCTGCCATATCCCCCACCAGGCCACATTATTGTCCTCACTCTCTTTTACCCTAACTAACCAGTATCACATTACAAACTGATACCGTAAACAGTTTGAAAAATCCTGCAAATTTTAAAATTAAAATGATCATTAACTAAAGGTATCTTAATTCCAATTGTAAAGAAATTTTTGCTCTGTTTAATGAAGATAAGCATTGAGCGCTCTTTTGTGAGTCAGTTTTAACATATTTCAAATTCATGGTTGTGTTAATAGAACTCCCCTGGATTATACCAACGGATTACTAACAACATATATATATATATATATATATATATATATATATATATATATATATATATATATATATATATAGTTATATTATATACACCCTTGTGCTAATTAATTGAAACAACCGTTTTAGTTTCATTTCTTTGATCATACGGTCAGTTTTAGACCCACTGAAGTGACAGGGTATAATTGATTTCAATTTTTTCATCAGATTAGGTCATTGCAATGGTGTGCAGTAATATGAATCTATGTTCGGGGTGTATGGTGAAATTTGCTTGGCCTAGAAAAATATTGCGTCATCTCTGATCGCATCAGATTTTTATCACGCCAGAACACTATTGTCTCGACCTTCGATTAGTTGTCCTACGGCCATTGTCTGCGATGGACGTTAGACCAAGAAAGTGTACGAAAATTGCAACGCTGCACGAACACACTGGCAAGCTTTACCAATGAGCATATAAAAGTACGATAAATTGGCCTAGAAACTCTCTTGATTTAAATCCAATCCAGAATCTATGGTCAATCTGCAAGAAACGACTTCGTGGAATGGACATACGAAGTACTTTCATGTGCACTGGGTCATGTTTCATTGAAAAAATACGAAAAAGGTAAATAATAACGGAATCATTCGCTTTGATTCAATTAATTTGCCCAAGAGTGTATATATATATATATATATATATATATATATATATATATATATATATATATATATATATATATATATATATATTTAGAATTGGATATAGTCCGACAATTCATTTAAAGACATTTATATATATTATGTTTAACGTTCTTTTTATAGATACAAGTATTTAAGCAAATGCTCTGTTTTATAATAAACAGTATTAAATAACATTTACCGGCCTGAATGTCCGAGAAATTTTCATAGAGAGAGAAAATTTTCTATGAAAATTTCTCGGACATTCAGGCCGGTAAATGTTATTTAATACTGTTTCTTATAAAACAGAGCATAAATGTCTTTAAATAAATTGTCGGACTATGTCCAATTCTAAAAAATATATGACGTCATTTGTTTACATTTGATACGCTAGAGCAGATATGAATAGAAGAGATTCATGGAAGATTTAAGTTTAAAGATAGTAAAATCGACCTTGCTAACCAGAAGCTGCTCTGTGGGCGAAAGGTTAAGGCACATCACTCGAAATGATGGTTCCATATAGGATACAGGTTCGATTCCTGTCGGAGAGCGAAAATTTTCTATGAAAATTTCTCGGACATTCAGGCCGGTAAATGTTATTTAATACTGTTTATTATAAAACAGAGCATTTGCTTAAATACTTGTATCTATAAAAAGAACGTTAAACATAATATATATAAATGTCTTTATATATATATAATTAGACATTCTTTTCCTCACAGGTAGCACGAATTGGAGTTTTATGCACAACAAATCGTCTACCAGTATAAATGCATATTTATTAATATATAATTCATAGTTCTGATCGCGGCTCGGATAGAGGAATCGGCGAGCCGAGTTAGAACTCCAGTCGATTCCATTACATTCACTTACGTGCTAATAACCTTGAGAAAGTCATGAATCATCCCCCCCACTATGTGTTAATAGCAGGACAGACCGGTTTCTAAAGCCTGTGATCGCAACTGGTCTACCGCAGAAAGAAATGGCGACCTACTACAGGAAAAAAATCTGCCTCGTCCGTCATGTATCGAAAGATACATGATCGCCTAAGCGTGTATCAAGTGTGGCACATAACTGACTGACTGAGTTCTGTTATATTGCATCGAACACTATTTTATTAACATCAGCACTCAATATACAACTAACGACGAAATTATTCGTCCACCCATAAATTTTGAATATCTTTATCCATTTCTCAGAATCTAATGTCCGTATGATGCCAGTTTTTTTTATGTGCACAGCAAAAGATTATAAAACTCAATTTGCAGAACAACTGGTTAAATACCACAAATTTGACAGGTGAATTATGCAAAATTGGAAAAGACAAAATTTTTCGTGCAGTATGAAAAAAACGTTTGTAGCATTATATATATTTAATATGTATTTGTATCATATATAATAGCTGGCCACTCGTATTCGTGAATACCCGTATATTAGGGCGGCTAGCCAATTCCTATTGCAGACCCTCGCTCAGGTTTGTTCAATACCCACCATGCCAATCTGTGGTTTATACTGCAACTATGCTGAGCAGACCTTAGTTACAGTTTCTGGGAGAGGGCGTGTTATCTAGTGTGATCAATAATCTGAACAAGGCCAGCATACTGAAAGCTTCGGTGACAATGACTTGTGACTTTGTGCTAGCAGAACTATCTAACCAATTTTAATCACTAGGCTTGGGTAACCCATGATATTGTTTGCGTTATATATATATATATATATATATATATATATATATATATATGTGAGAACATAACTTATAAGGTGAATACATATATATATATATATATATATATATATATATATATATATATATATATATATATATATATATATATATGTATATATATTCGCCTTATTAGGCATGTTCTTTTTGATCGGGTTTAATACCCTACAGAACAGCCTCAGTTATTCATAGAATTGGTTCGTCGATGTTCTGGAATCATTTTTTTCGAAATCGGGCTCCAAATTTCGCATTAGAAATCGATGTTTTTCCCAATTTACTGTTGCTCAGTTTGTATTATTCTTAGGGAACTGAAATCTCATTCTCTTCTACTCATCTCATAGGACTGGCATCCACTGTGGTTTTCTGCTGTTGTAACCCATTCTGCTTGAATTTTCTGTTGATCCGTATTTATTATTCTTAGGGAACTGCAATCTCATTCTCTTCTACTCATCTCATAGGACTGGCATCCACTGTGGTTTTCTGCTGTTGTCATCCATCCTGCTTGAATTTTCTACGACTTTTGCTTTCATGAATTCTTTTTGTATAACTGCTTTTTGTAAGTTTTAATTTCAGTGACCGTTGTATATATATCAGAATGTAATGAAAACAAAAATAATATATAAATTCTAACGTTCACAGGATTAATTCAAAAGAGGGCTTGATTCCGATAGTAGAGCAAGTCGACAAACAGAATTGTTCATAACCAATTTGGTTCTCACTAGTCGACGTGCAACTAAATGCACCGAAACGAAGTTGCATCTTTGTAGTGAGCAAATTGTTTTTCTCTATATGAAAAATCAATATATATATATATATATATATATATATATATATATATATATATATATATATATATATATATATCCAGGGTAGGATAAATAAATAGGACATTTTTCATGGCTTGTAATTTTAAGTTTACTAAATTGTGCAATCGTCGCGTTTATGCTCTATTTCATAATGATCAAAGGATAGCTGTTATTACAAAATATGTTTCTAATAAATTTTAGTTATTGTTCAAATCATTAGAAATCGATTGACAAAGATTTTGACTAATTTTGATCTCACATCTTAGAAGAAATATGTCTCAACGCATGTATAAACCTGAAAACGTTTAATTAGCAGTATTAATATGTCAAAGGCACGCAGACAAGATAGAGAAAATTCACTCTATCGTTCAATCGAAAACGGAAGAGAAGGGTCAAAACAATTCACTATTCTATGAATTACTCTTGCTTCCAACTCACCACTGAACCCAGAATGTGTCATCTACATACGATACATAGCAGTTGGGTTAGCAAGCAGTAGAAACTAATGCTGGTTTATAAAATCCCACAAAATATCGGTGGAGTTCAACTTCAGCGATATAATGTATATATAGACAAATTGATGGGATAGCAATGGGTATACCTTTAGGGCCTAACATGGCATATATTTTTGTGGGATAACGCACTCTTTATATCTTTTTGTGAGAAGGTGGAATTAGGTGTGCATCACGTGACGAAATGTTTTTTTTTATTTTTGAACAATGGCACGGTGGATGCATCTTAGATACTTTGGAACACCTTCAATCGGAAATTCTGGGGCAGACTGTGTTAAACCGACCTGAAGGTATTTCAAAAATGTTTCCCACCTGCAACTTTATGCACTGTTTTTTTCCCAAAACGTCATCATATCCAGCACATTTGGCTGTCATGCATATGCTTGGTATACCTTTATCAGATTCTGTATCATAATAGGTATATTTGTATCCCATAATCACTTTGCAGGCATACTGCTTTTTCAATCAGTAGTAATAACAATAATAGTAAAGGGTGTTTCATTAAGACGGATTATATATAAGGGTGTTTCATTAAGACGGATCAAAGTCATCAGTAATTAAATCAGTGTTATTGGTGAAAAATTATTTATTTCTCTATTGGATCATGTTATTTAATTCATAGCAATTATGTGTGAAAAATAATATCGCCAAATCTGAAAGAAAAATTCATATTTTAAATCAGTCCAAGTTATTGGAACACCCTTTAAAACTAGAAAGACCCGTGAAAATTTCACTGTTTTTCTGATTTTAATTTTCATGATGAATCTTAATTCTTCAGTTAATGATTGAATAAGCTAATGGCAAGTTCTATGACAATAAAATATCCGTAGAAATGCCCCTATCACGTCGTTATATATAATAATTCAGCAGACATTGTTATTTTATTTATAGTAACTGGATTTGTTGACGATTCCCTTATTTTTCTTTCCTTCTTTTTCTCACTGAAACCAAGTAGTAATTTTTCCTCTCTTTCCACACGATCAAAACGGAATAGTCCGTTAATTTATGAAGGTTTGGCAAGGTGTAACGTTCGTGCAAACTAACAAAGGGCGGAACAAGCACAGTCAGAATAGGATTTATATAAACAGAATGTCATTTGTGATGGAGCTGAAGGACGCTTTCAGCGGCTTCTGTGCGAATGACTATAGGCGGTGAAAATATTTATTCAGTTCTCCCCAGATATCAATTAACCACGTTAAAAAAGTAAAATATATATATTTCCAGTGTTGTCGGACAGAGAAATCGATTAGGTCTTACCAATTAACAGATATTTTTAACGGTATCTACAAACATCAAGTTGAAACACCGGTTCATCACCTAAGTTAAGAACGCTAAACATGGTCAGTAACTGGATGGGTGTGCGGCTAGTGTAATGGATAATGGCTCAGAAATGCTAATCGGAGAGTCGAACTTTCAATTCTCGTTGGGTTCGTTATATTCACTTACGCACAAATACCATTAAGAAATGTATTAATCCACATCTTCTACCCCAGCTACGGTTAAATTAGTACTTATATCACGAAAACTGTTGTAGTGTAAATAAAACACCACCTGTAACACAAATGACCTAGGCAAGACGCCTTAAATAAAGAACTTAAAGAATAAAGTGAGTCCGTCGGATTAGGCAATCCGCTATCTGGCACATGAGTGTCAAGTTCTCTGTCTTCGGGTAAAGAACAACTCAGACAGGGCTCTGTCTACAGACGGAGATTCAGCTGGGAAAATATAGACATTATAGAGTGTCAGATGCTGCAGTTGTGGAGGCTGTTAAAGTTTGAAATGTGGCCCGAGTGTACGCGCTGGAGTTCCCCACACTAAACTCGACCTTGTGGTCACATCTGGTCTCAATGTGGAGATTGGGTAAATACCAGTCCGTTGGAGTCAGTCGAGGAGAAAGATTTGATGACGTCACGGCGAGTAGCCTAAGCAAGGCAGAATATTATAACCGCTAGGTGTGAGTTATATCATTAACCATTATTACCCGCTCCCACGAAAAAAAAACAAAAAAAAAACGAAATTCTTACAGTCTAAAAATATCGTCTGGCTTTAAATAACCTACAAAGCGTTGACAAGCCGTAGAAAAAGAAGCAATCAATCAATTACCAGTTCTTGTGTTGTAAACAGCCCTCGAATGCTACACAGAATTATTGCTTTTTCGATCAGTGGTAACCATTTATTCTTCTGGTACTTGGCATATCTTCCGATTTCCTAAAGAAAGTAAATTCTAGCCAAAATATTCAATGTCTACGACCCTATTTAGTTTCCCGCAGATCGACTATGGTGTTACTCTTCGCCGTCGACATATGACACCCGCATTAATTCGTATTTCTTTTTATTTACTCGTTTCTGCTTAGATATCTGTACGCGAATATTTTTTCAAAGACAGAGATTCTGAAATTAGATTTCTTAGAATATCGAGTTATCCTTTCATGTTAGAAATGCTATAACGAAAAAAGAAAAACAAGAAAATCAATCTCCTTGGAGGCGAAGATAATGATTTCTGTTTCTTTTAGCGTCTGGGTTCTAGGTTCGAATTCAGGTTAAAAAAACAACAACAAACAAACAAGAAAAAGCTAACTGCTGAATTTTAATGCAAGTAGATTTTGTCAACGTAGGCATAATGTAATTTCTCACCGATCACTCAATATATATGTGCATGGTAAAATTAGTCTTACTAAGCCGATATATATATATATATATATCTGTCATCCACAGACAGACTGTTTCGCAGCTCATCAGTGTGGCTAGACGTCCAGTTGCCTCTAGCTAGGATCGAAACCCGACTGAATTTGCGTCAGTCGGAACTTCTACCACTAAGCCGTCGGCTCACGGCAGGGATGAAGGTGAATTATAGCGTGTTTATTTTTAGCTTTAGATAAACACACAGTGACTGACAGTGACTCAATTCTGCCGAAGAGTCGTGCAATATTAGCTTAAATAGTCATAGGACCGGTAAAAATTATTAGTAAATGTATTTGCGTTGATAAGTCCAAGGAAAAACTTCTTTAGCATGGACGAAATTGTCATCTGTATGAAGTAAATTGTTTGGATCTCATTAATTGTAATTCACACACAAACACACACACGCCACATACAAACACACACACACACACACACACACACACACACACACACACATACACACACACATACATATATATATATATATATATCTTGAGCCATTAAAAAATTCAGTTTTGTTAATAGGATTCTTAATAGGATCCTCTCATATTTACAGACAAGTATATTATTAAAGGAAGAAAGAAAATTACTGTGTTGATGTATATCCATTTCATTCGCGAGTACTTTCGACATTAGCACAATGTTATTTTTAGGGTCTTATTTTTGCTAAGACAAAATTGCTGTGTTCATCTGAAAACCATTTATTTTTACTTGGGATGTGAAAAATTCTAAACTTATGTACTGTACAAATTTTTAAATTAATGATGTCAGTATACAAGAGCAGAAACGTCAAGGGAGGTAACTAAGTATAATTATTTTTTTACTAGCATCTGTTGTGGATATATTAGTATTTAAAAGGTTTTTCTTTAGGATAGTTTCGCCCTGCTTATAATTAGAATGTATTTGCGATATAAATGATTAACATGTTTACGATTATTTGAGTAATTATTAAATTCTATTTGCTTTATATTAAAATTTCTAAAAGAACATCTTCTTTGTTCGTTGATAATATAATTAGGGAAGCTATTATTAATAAGAATTTGTTTTATATTTTATTTATTACACTGTAGAAAATCTGTTTTGTGAATAAGTTAATTTTTCACGGTTTATTAGGTTTTTCCATATTTGCCATTATTTACTAATTTGGACATTCCCTCATATAGTTTAGAGTGCACGAATTTATGCTAATAGGTTTTTTAATATGGGAAGATAGTGAATTTATTATTTTTATTAGTGTTTATCAATGTATCTAGAAAAGAAATTTTATTACTATTATTAAGTTCGTATTTAAAATTAAGGACACACTTATTTTGGAATTGTTTTGGGAGTTGATATATTTCATCCATATTCTTGACTACTACATTTTTCTGAATTGTGATTTTCTGAATTCCTCCTTCACAATTCAGAATAAATACTAGTTGATAACACGAATATACTCCACCATGAAAACAAAAACTTCAAATTCTCGAGGCCCTTGATATAAGGAGCAACCAACCAACACTAAATAGGTATTTACAAAAAAATCACAATTATCATTTGCTTAATTTTTTTTCTTAGCAATTCACCCCCGAAGATGGTCTCGGATGATATTGAAAGGACTTGCGAAAAGGAAAATAAAAGAAAAGGAAACTACGGTGCCCTCCTTAATGAATTTAATATCGACATTAAGAAGTCGATGAGAGAATTCGAGAGGATTAAAATAAAATATATACATACATAGATACATATATATATATATATATATATATATATATATATATTATAAATGAATTGATTTAAAATATGTTTTCTTTCGCTACACAGTGATAACCATGTTTCAAAAAAGGAAGCTAAAAGCTTCGAATTTAATTTTGTTATTAAATTAAATTAAAGACATTAGTTCCATTTCCTCGACAAGCGAGTTTTGGAGTAACTTATTTTTTTTAAATTTACAGTTTTAAAGGCACGGCAAAGATTCATAATTGAGTGTTTCCAAGGATACATATATATATATATATATATATATATATATATATATATATATATATATATATATCCTATTGTCTTCTCATGTATATATATATATATATATATATATATTGTCTTCTCATGTATATATATATATATATATATATATATATATATATATATATAGAAAGAGAGAGAGAGAGCGTATGTAAATATAAAAGTGAACATTGAAGTCAACACACAGAGGCGACAGGCTATTTCATGTTCAGGCGGCTTCACGATTGCTTCTAATATGAAACAGCTTGTCGCCTCTGAGTGTTGACTTCAATGTTCACTTATATATATATATATATATATATATATATATATATATATATATATATATATATATATTTGTCATCCACAGACAGACTGTTTCGCTGTTTCACAGCTCATCAGTGTGGCTAGACGTCCGCTTGTCTCTAGCTAGGATCGAAACCCGACTGAATTTGCGTCAGTCGGGACTTCTCCCACTAAGCCGTCGGCGCAAGATGAAGGTGAATTTTAGCGTGTTTATTTTTAGATTTAGATAAACACATTGTGACTATATATATATATATATATATATTATATATATATATATATATATATATATATATAAGTGGACATTGAGGTCAACAACCAGTGGCGACAGTCTGTTTTAGGCTTAAACGCAATCGTCATGCCATGGTTAACACGGGCTGTCGCCGCTAGGTGTTGACTTCAATCTCCAGTTTTATATTTACATAGTTAAAAACGCAGGTACAAGTAGCGTTTTCGCGAGAGTAAATTTTAGAAAGATGACAGATGTGCACGATAATCAAAAAGTATCGATAGTCACGGTTTCTCCGGGAATCAACAAAGCAAGCGCAGGTTCGATATACACGGAATACAACGAGGTAGACATAGGTCTGGATTGCACTAAAGTAAAAAAGATATGTTTAGGTCTTCTTTGCATTAGAGTCAAAAAGCTGCTACAGGTTTGGATAGCACTGCTGTAGGTTCGGTGTGTACTCGCATCAAAACATTAGGCAGAATTACTTTTGCACTAGAATCAAAATGGTTGGCAGCGGGTCAATTTGCTCTAGACTCATAGACACTAGTACAGTCGGCATGAGACTGAAACGGCACGGGTTCGGTTTTCATTAGAGTCCAAAAATTTGGCACAGGACCTATTAGCACCAGTCACAAAGTAGATACAAGTCTGGTGTATATTACAATCAAACAGGTAAACATAGGTCTGGTTTGCGCTAGGGTAAAAAATTGTAGACATAACTCCTATTTAAACTAAATGTAAAAATGGCACATAATGGTCTATTTTTTTTACCTGTTTCTACAAGTATCCATCAGATGAATGATCTCTGCTCCCCCACATCCCCGTTTCACCATGCATTCACCCAAGATCGTCAGGTAGGTACCCCGCTACTTTTTCCTATCTCCCTTGTCTTCAATATATGCCACGTGAGGTTCAATTTCTCCGAGCCTTCCTTTCTCATTATGTGTCCAAGTACTTCAGCTGTCTCTGATTCTGGGTATAAATGATCTTCAAGACTTTTTCGTTGCTTACCCGCTCCATCCATGGAATTCCCAGCATAATCACATTTCTGTTGCTTCCAGTTTTCTCCTCAACTGTCGGGACATTGTCCAGTATTCACTGCCGTACAAGGGGATTCATATCACATAGCAATTCTGTATTCTTTATTTCTAACGAAATTTTCCTGTTTCTTAGTTCTTTGTTTAGCTTTTAGAATGCATATTTCGTTAATCAGTGCGCGTTCGGATTGCGGTGTCACATTTCTGTTCTGTATTCTTTCCAGATATTTAAACGTGCGTGCTTGTTGAGTATTGGTACCCCCCAATTCGTAGGTCAAATCATGGGCTTTGAAAAGCTAAACAAAGAATTAAGGAAGAGAAAAAAGTCGTTAGAAATAGAAAAGAAAGTACTGAAATGTTACGTAATGCCGGTAGTCCCATATGGCAATGAATGCAAGTCAATCTCCTCACAGATGAAACCTGATGTAACAGACTCGTGGTTCTACAGAAGGATGCTGAGAATAACATGAATTGAACATGTGAGCAACAACGAAGTTTTAGAGAAAATGGAAATCATCATCATAATCCTTCATTCTTTCTATGGTTGGTCTGACCTTTCCATACTTTTCGGTCCTGTACTGTTGTTCCCAGATCCCCAATGTCCAACCCTGAGTCCCGAGTGATGGTATCTGGGAAAGTCAATTTTCGTGAGAAGACACTTACAGAAGGATGACATAGGAGTAAAGATGAGACGATGTCCCTCTCCGCTCGATGGCAGTGGCTGGCAAACTGTGATCGTTTTTCTTTGAGCTTAAGAGAGATTGGTCTCAGTTCTCCATAAGTTGTGTTAAGCGTTGCATGGGATCTTCAACTGATGTTCTGAATTTTTCTAAGTAGATTTGTATATACTCCATCCAGTCGTTTTCGAGACGAACAGATAATGTCAAAGTTTCTGATCCATAGAATAGGACGGGTTCAATCAATGTTCGAAAGGTTTGGACTTTTAAGGAGAATGAAAGGTTCGAGCGCCAAATCTTGTGAAGTTTTTACACGTAACCCATGCAAGAGTTTTGCAGATGCTTTTTCGGAATCTATTATGTGAGATCAAAGATATTTGAAGTCCTCAACTCGTTTGATGGATGTATTATTGAGTGACTTCAACTCGTATGGTTCATGGGAGGTTGTGATGTATTCTGTCTTACTCTTTTCGCAATAAAGACCTACCTGATTCGCTGCTTGCCCGAGCAAGGATTCCGCATCCTTGGGAAAATTAATCCACGGTCATCGACAAAGTCAAGGTCAGTCAGATATTGCGGAGGGTCCGACTACTCTCGTGAGTTTTCAAAAGGAGTCCTTTCTCCTTCATGTTGTCGAGAGAAATACGCATAACATAGAATAAAATGGAAAATAAAGTCACTCATCAGAAAAAGACAGTTGAAATTTCTCGGGCACATAATGAGGAACGTAGTCTTTGAAATTTTAATATTCACAGGTCGTATGGAAGGCAAGAGGGACGGAGCAAACAGCGTATAACCTAGCTACGGAATTGGATGGCAGAACATTGTTTAGGGAAGATAAGAAAAAGAAAAAAATATAGTGACATTTGTCCATTATTTAAAAGTGGGTTCAAAACACGTAGCAATTCGTAGCAATTCCTATGGTTCTAACGAGATTTTCATGTTTTGTTTTGTTCTTTGTTTAACTTTTGGAATGCATAATTTGCTCATCCAAAGAGCGTTCGGATTTCCATCCAATGTTAAAACACCTCCCAGATAATTAAACTTCTGTATTTGTTGGGTATTAGTATCTCCAATTCGTATGATACATAGTGAGTTTTTGCTCTTACTGAAAATCATAGCTTCTGCTTTTTTACAGTTGATGACTCGTTTTTTCTTTGCTTTTCTTTCCTGCTTTGGCTAAAAGGATCTCTAGTTTTCTTTCTGCGTCTGTTTTGAGATAGTGTCATCTGCGTATCTGATATTGTAAAGATTATTTCCACCGACAATAAATCTTGCTAGGTTCCCCAGCTTCCTTAGGACAGCCTCGCTGTAAAGATCGAAGAAGTCTGGAGAAGCGACACCCCCTTGTCTCATGGCCCGTATCTATTCTTGTGTGCCGACTCAATTCATTTTCCATCCGTATGCAGGCGGTTTCCACCCATTATAGGTTTTGGATTATTCTAACAGCCTTTCAAAATAGATCAAGTTCAGCCTCTACTCTGAGGCTATTCTAAGGTAATGTAATTGTCAGTGGACGCAATCCTCATAATATAAAACACGAAAAGAGCACAGGAAGAAAACTACACGACGTTCTAGCTAATGCAAGGAAAAAATGGAAAATGAGAAAAAAGTACTTGTCATCAACTGTAAGCAGAAACTGAGATTACGGCATTTATACCTCCGGACTACTGAAACTCAAAATAAAACTAGGATCCTACATCTCAAAAGACCGTCTTTCATGGACGTCGCGTTACTCATTTCGGTCGTAGAAGCAGAGTAGGAATCTATAGTCATTAGAGTACACCTTCATCTCTCATTTCATCTGTCGCTTTTATTTTATTCCGGAAAAATCGTCATTGAAAATAAAGTTAAATAAATACTTAAATTGACTTGTCCAATTCGTAGAATAATAGGTAAATCCTTTCGGGAAAATAATTTTTGTAGATGAGTACTCCTTAAACTTTCCTCAAAATTCGACATCTGTCAGAATCGAAAAATATTGATTTTTCATTATTTTAGAAGTTCGTGTGTATGTGTGTGTTGTTCTGTTAATAATATAAATACAGTGTCAAATCAATCCCTGACTTCTGAAACAGCTATCTGTTATTTTAATTTATATATAAATATCAATTTTGAAATTGTTCCACGTCATTCATTAAAGCATACCTTTACAAACTGGGAAAAAATCCAACATCAGTAGAACGTAGTTTTCACTAACATAAACACAATGCAGAAATCTGATATTTGTAAATAAACACAAAGTACAGCTAACTCTTTAAAAGTCATGGTAACTCTGTTTATATTATAAAAAGGACCCCCAATTTCTAAAATCAATAAAAAAAAATTAATATTTACGATTCTGAGAAATGCGGTTGTCTTGGCTTGTCTTGAAAAGGTTTTATAAACGCCAAACTACAAAAATAATTTAAAAAGTGTATTCTATATTGTTGACGAGCGTACGAGTCAATTTCAGTAATGCCTATGCTTCTTTGAATGATACCCTAGACTTTCCCTCCAGGACGTTCACCGCGTCTTCAAATTCTGCATCAGAAATTAGTTTTTTTCAACAGCAGCTTCAGTAAATACACTCTTTTGTAGAAAAAACAAGAAAACTTTGGCACAAATATATAAAACAAATTCCATTCCTTCATATAGAACTTTAGCACACTGCTACATTAAACCAATTGTAAATTGTTGGTGGAGGATTTCAGAATTCACTAAGATATGTTTTTGGCACGAGACTTGAGATAGTTTTACTATTTGGCCATTCCTTCTTAAACCACTGTAAATCATTGCCTCTCCTCTCCCAATCACAGAGAACATATGGAAATATTGTCGATCCTCACTATTGACAAAGTAAGATACACAGAACTTTTACGTTGCCATATCTGAACGAACAGTCTTCATTGTAGTTAATTTTCTTAAGAACATTTGCCAACTTCTCTTCTTTTCTCGTAAAACTACAGAATGGCCGACAGGTATTGGTGCGTAGTTTTTTGCATTATGAAGAATTAACCCTTTCCGGCCTCTGCTTTATAATTTATGCTAAGTTTCTACAAACAACTGCAATGCATGCTGCTTCTTATAGCACTCATCAGATTATTATACAACCACATTAATAATAAAATAATCGTTGCTTTAAACATGCATTTTAATTAATCTATCTTTATATAAAATTCTTTTACTTCCGTCTGTTGGCCACACCCTCTAATATAGCCATACGTTGACTGATTTAAACCAAATGTTGGGAAGAAGTGCAAACATTTGAGCGGGTACAAAGTACGGTTAGTTTTGAGGGAAAATTAAAAGTTTTATTATTTAGCATACAAAATACTCCTACTATTTTAAAAACAATTTCATGATTAAAATAACAAATACTTATTTAATAAAAATCCAATATTGTTTTTGGCACATTTTATTTTTAATTTTTAAGTTTTTATTCATACATGAATTCAATATCCAGTTCGCCCTGCGTTTGCGAGAACTATGAATACAGCACAAGGCCAACCGCTTCAAAAAGTTGGAATTTGACGCCAGGAAGAAATATTTACGCAGTTGTATGTTGCATGCTCAAGAGTAAGAAATTGTAAGAATTTTTTCTTCGCTTTTAAAAAAAGGAAAAAGAAAAGAAATTTTCTTAAAATATATTGTTTACCATGAAGTCATATAATATTAAATTAAATTTAAGAAATTATTAAATCGTGGTGTAGGGTCTTTGTCAAAGTATTTTTACAAGCAAAACAGCTTCTTCAAATTTCATGGGTTGGTTTGAACGAAACGTAGAGTTTGTTAACCTTGACAAAAAAATCAGCGACAAATTCAACAATACTAAATACTGTGAGGATTTTCAACACGCGTCAGTTTTAGAAACTACGACATTTAATCACAATGTCATTGAAAATAATTCCATAAACAGAGAGAGTTAAATTATACTAAGACAAATAATTAAATACGTTACATGACAGAAAAACTATAATTAATATTATAAATAACCTTGAAAATTTTAATTATTCCTGTTTCGATTTTCATACCAGTGTTAGCGAGTTCTACGACAATATGATATCCTTAGAAATTTCCCTATTACATCGCTAAATATTTAATAAATAAATCTAACAAAATATTGCAATGATAATAATAAATATGAATGCTAGTCGTTATTTTAAGAAGAGGGCGCAAATAAAAATATTTTAAATTGATAGCTTTTAACCATTTCACTAAAACAGACGTTACATACTTCTTTTTATTTTTATTTTTTTTTTGCTTACTTTCTTTTTCTCACTGAAACTAGTGTCTCTGATGTGTCTTTTCCGTCTTTCCACACAATCAAAACGGAATGGTCCATTATTTATGCGGTATTGGCATTTGCACAAATTTATTGTTACCACGATCATTAGTACTGAGAATGATACAGTCAGCATTTCATTTAGTTCGCAAAAACTCATAACATTCGGTTGGTGTATAATTATCAGGCGTTTTCGTAGGCGAGTTATTTGTTAATAAAAATTGCTGGTTTGTTTATTTTTTTTTAAATTTAAATATTATTTTATTTTCAGGATATCAAAAGGCGTGTCGATAATCATACGCCCCGGAATAAACATTTAAAAATGTTATTTTTGAATTGTTATGTTCCTTTTATTCATAATAAATATTGTTTTTAAAAAAAACGCCTGATAATTATGCACCAACCCAATACTTACGGCTCAAAGTGATATTTATTCTTTAGCATATTGACGGAAATAAATTGCAACACCTAGAAAAACGATGCCGATTTTGAGTACACTAAATGCATATTCATGGGTAACATGTATTCTTTTAAATTTTATCAAGTTTTCACTCGACTTCGTATTTCGATGGCAAACGTTCAAACAAGCTCCACCCATTAATAATCCCTATTCAGGCTTTTGTAGCTAAGACTCTCCATGCTCTTTCCATCCAGTCGAATCACCAAAAGTATCATCGTATTCCACTTGTAAAGAAGAAGTTAGGCAGAAACAACTTTTACCCAACGATGGTTGCTTTGTGGAACAGACTCATACGTGTACGCTTCCCTGACCACAAAATATTCAACTCAGGGGCCATTCGTTAACTATACTATTTATCCTCATAATCTTCACTTCATTCTAACTCCTATTGCAGTCATATCCCACCTATTTCACTTAATCTCTACCTTAAGTAGTTCTCGAGCCTTGTATTCGGTGAAACTTAGTAAAAAGTAACCCTCGTACCAGTGTATGTCTGTCGGTGATCTTTAGATAATGACACAAATACGATCAAGTTCACTATAGCAAGTGACGAGACATAGATATTCGTATGCTTCAATTAGAGGTTCATGAGATGAGTCGGTCTTTCGTCTTCAAGGCACTGGGAAGACATTTCAGCGAATGACTGTATAGTAAGGACAGAAAAGAAAAATTGCACCGCATCTTCTGCAGAAATCTGAGAAAATGTGAGCGAAGAAAAAAAGAAGGCAATACGGACACTTAAGGATACTTTATTTGCAACAGATTACGGCCACATCATGTTGAAACATCGGTTCCCGTAAATCACCGCATTTAAGCAGCGTCAAACCTGGTTATTACCAAGATTGGTGACCGCTTGTGATTACAAGGTTCTGTAAACTTAGATATTCGTGTGGTGTAATGGGTAATGGCTCTGAATTCTTAATCTGAGTTCCGGGTTCCAATTCCAGTTGGTTTCGTTATACAGTGGTACCCCGGTTCACGAATTTGATTCGTTCCTGATAGCTGTTCGTAACCCGAAATGTTCGTAAACAGAAACTATTTTTTCCAGTAGGAATCAATGTAGAGAAAAAACTCCCAAAACAATAAAACTGGAAAAGAAAAAACGACACAATATACGAATGTATACAACACGGCGGTCGACTCTGAAATCATTCCGTTCGGGTTCATTCGGTTCGGCAATGTTGTTCGAGAAACGAAATTTTGTTCGATAATCGAAGCATTTTTATCTTGAATTTTCTGTTCGAAAACCGATTTGTTCGACATGTGAGACGTTCGAGAACCGAAGTTGTACTGTATTCACTTTTTTAAAATCATTTTAACCCCAAGCAGGAGGGAATATAAGTGATACTCAGGGGTGTTATAGAGAGTGATGGTGGAAGAAAAGACTGCGTAAAGAGGAACCGAGGAAAGGGTAAAAGCTGAAAGGGGTTCAAGAAGATAGTAGATGGCGACTGACGTTGCGTATAAATTTTTGAAGATTGTAGTTATCAGGGAAGTAAGGAAACGAAAGAGAGTTCCACAGGCGGGAAGTGCGGGAAAATAAAGTGTTGGAGTAGAAGTGGCGGTTACATTTAACTAGTAAAAAAAGTGGGACCTACACGCCAGTCCCGTAGCACACTTATACTCACATATAGCCGCCACAAGGGAAAAAAGCTTGTCAGATTAGTTGCCATGAAAATATTTGCAGAAACGACAGAGAACCCACGTTACGTCGGTGAGAAAGAGACTGAAGCAGAGATGCCAATCCTTCTTTGGATTTTGTCAAGAATATCAAGATGGGTAGCAGGAGCACCAGACTTGATATTGAAACGGTATTCAATGCACGGTCATGGTGGACTCTGACGAGAAAAAATTTTCTGGCACGACATCTGCATCTACTGCAAGGAAACTTGCGGTAGATGCAGTTATTGATTCAAGGTATTCGTTCCACTTCAACGTGTTGCCTAGAAGTAGAAGTGTGTTGCTTTCTATGAGTCTAGCTTTAGATATGCTGATGGCGAGCAGGAAAGATGCTCGATGGTGGTTGAATGAGAGCAGTTTTGTATTGGGGGCATTAAATTTTACGAACCGTTTCCTGCCCCAGTTGACCACAGATTATATTTCCTTTTCCAGACCAGCAGCCAGGTTATATTTGTCGGCTCTGGTGGATTTGTTATTGAAACAGGAGTACATAGCAGTGTCATCTGCATAAATGCCTTCTTGGGAATTGATGACACCAGGAAGAACATTGAGGAAGATCAGAAACTGCGTAGAACCCAAGATAGAGCATTGGGTGGCACCTGCGTTCGTGTGAAAGGATCTGGAAGCGAGCCCGTTCAAAACGATCTTTATTTCACTATTTGATAGGAACGATTAGATTAAATCAAACAGTTGTCCAGTAATCTTGAAGATTACGTAGAAGACCAGAGTGCCAAAATCTGTCAAGATATCAAGAGCCAAAACTCGGTGTTCACCGTTGTTTCCAAGAGATTGCTATACACATTTAGAGATGGCCGTTAGCAAATCAGCGGTAGATCTGGCAAATCTGACACTAACAAGACATATTGAAGGCAAGAGGGACAGAGGAAAACAGCGCATAACCAGCAAATGATTGGCAGAACAGAGATTAGGAGATATAGCAGAAAAATTATAAAAAAATTAAATGTGTTTCGACCTCATCATTATCATCGGTATTTAAATGAAATATATATCGTACTAGCAGCATGGTCCGGTGTTGCCCGTACGACTCATACAGCAATCGCTATCACTTGACTTTAAATATTTTTGCCCTTCCTTGCCTTTAAAGGAGTGCCCTTTGCCGTGCTGATGTTGCTATATGCCTTACTTCTTGCCTATCTCACACTGGGAATTTTTTCTAAGCTCTATACTAAACATTAAATCTGTTACGAAAAAAGAACTAAACAAAATGAACACAAAACGATCAGCTTTAAAAAAGGACTCGTAACTGGAAAAACCGAATGAAAAAAGAATGTTAACAACAAATACTTTTTAACACCCAACCCAGTTATGCGGAATCAGAATCAACGTTGAGTTTAAGCAAGCGAATGAGCCAATTGGAGTAAAGTGCCATACAGATTTAAATTTTTCCCTCTTGTGACGAATGCAGCTATCGATTTTTTTGGCCGCTAGCATGCTAGTTCCTACCTATTCGTGGCAGCCAGCTATAGGCTCTCACTCTGGCCAGTAGAAAATGCCCGCAAACTACATGAAAACTGCCGTAGAAGCATGAAAAAATCGATTATTTCTACTATCGATGGGAGTTGGGAAATGCAAAATTGGTCTTAGCGATGTTGCTAACTTGGAGCATGTGCGTGTCAATTTTGGTGCATATCCGTGGAAAATTGCGGCCGTGCATTTGTTACACATCACACACACACACACATTCTGCCTTTTATAGATAGAGATAGCCATGATATTTTCTTTTCATATCTATTTTGCGATTGCACTAAGTAAAAGAAAATATTGCATGTATACAATGTTTTATGCCGTCTTTTTTCAAAAAAAAAATCGGGGCAAGTTTGCGTTTCAGAAGATAATAATTCTTTAAGGCTAGAACAGCCAAAACAACTTTTTAGGATGTGCCATTCCTTTCGGTCTCTTGTGAGCTGGAGAAGTGTTTTAGAAAAGAATAAGTAGAAAGAAAATAATTACCGTTCAAGGTGCGTCACAGAAAAATACTATTTGGGAAAAAAAAGTTTAAAAACAAAAAAATGTGGACAAATAACAAACGTTTCTCTTATATCTCCAACCCGCGGCTGAAAGTTTTGCCATAAATATGTCGAAACTTTTGCAAAACAATTCCGTATAATAGCGATGCAACAAACGTGGGGAATTCAATTTTCCTCATTTTTTTTTCATTTTTATTAAAAGACTCTTTTCATATTTTGTAACTTTTGTGACGTCTACGAACACTCGTTGCAACTTTTGTGATGCCAACGAATACTCGTTGTCACTTTTGTAATGCTCGTTGTAGTAGAGACTTTGTAATCGCAGATACAAATAATAAAACGCCGTGTCAGACGCCTTCGAATAATCTTGCACTGATAGTACTTGCTTGACAATACTCGCTCGACAAGTAACCTGTATAGTTATCTGAATAGAGAAATAGTATAGTGAATAGAGGTCCATATAGTAATAGAGGATAGAGTAGAAATAGCGATCCGTATAGTATAGAGGACAGACTAGAAATGGAGATCAATCTAGACGTCACACGACTTTCTATATATGCGTTTCCTCTGTGGTATAGTGATCCAATTATTTCAATAATTTGCTCACTGACGATCTATGTTCAAACTCAAGTGTCGGCAGCGACGCTTTATTCCTAATATTACTGAAAATAACCATTAGTTGCAAATATCAAATATCGATAATGTTCAAATTTTTAGAATGTATGCAAATATATTTTTTATTTAATGTCAATCTACAAGTGCCGCTGGCACCATGTAACCAGTGCCTACCGGTCGCTTGGTCGGCTTATCAGCGATTAAACAGTATCCTCCTCCTGATTTTTTTCTGGTGAGATGGATGTCTAGACACTGGCCTGTCGTAGATCGACTGGACTTCATAGCCATGAATGCAGCCAGTGCAATTATGACATGGCGTCGCTAAGTAAATGGTTTCGTAAACTGGTTCCTTCTAAAGCCCTTTCTTTCTATTTCACTTTAAGTGCCCGCTTGCGTCTTGGTGGAATTATCTCCTTACTTTGGGTCATGCTACTTACTCGTTAACTCTCTACGTCGAGGAGCTTTTGGAACTCGTACAGGGAGTATCATTGCGTAAGTTCTTTTGTTTTCTCTCTATGCTGTGAATAATTCAGAGAGACATTAAAGCGACCGATATAATAAAACAAATGTATGTCATTTTATTCGTCATATTTAACAGAAATCTTGAGAAGTGAATTTAGAATTAATATTTACTGTTAACTTCAGATTTAAATTCTCATTTGAAAACTTATTTTCAATGTTGTTTCTTCTCATGTAGCTTACGTTCCAATTTTTTTTTCTAATTTTACCTCAATTTTCTCTAGTATTTTTTTTTAAAAAGAACCGCCGAAGATTTCTTTGTGATAATTACTCAACTCCAACATTTAAAAAAAATTAATTGGTTTAAAACTCTAAATAATATTTATTTTTGACGAAACAAAATAAGCTTTTTCTATCGAATAAAACAAAGTTAACGCTTAAAGACATTTAAAATATTCCCAATTCTTAGAATTGAATCATTTTCTAACACCTTGTAAGACCGCCATTCATTTTTGACTGATATCTCATTCATACTGATAGTATTAGAGGAAATGCTATAATCTTGAAATTTAATTAAATTAAGCATTATCAGCAATTACTAGTTCTTGTCTATTTCAGAATTCATCTTAATTTCATGTGCTTTATTTACACAGATAGTATTAGTAGCATTAATATGATCTGGAATTTGTTGATGCATTGTCAACTTTTATTAATGTCGACTTATTTCTTATTTTTAGTTGTTTTCCATCACCTGATATGACTTATGTGCCACGTAGACACTTCAAGCTTCGAGAGGATAAATTTAGCAAAAGAATTGACAATAACATGTTTAAATCAATACGAACAATGAAAAAACCATTCGATCACATTTTTCTCATGTACTAAAACAGCTATACGAGAACACTAATAAAAATGTAATAGTCGAATCAAAAACCAATGCCCACTGCTAGGGAATTGCTGGTAGAAAAATGTTTTATATAAGGCGATAGAGACAACAAAGACAACTACAGGCAAGGAGAGCATTTACAACCGGGAATGCTTTAAAAAAAACATATGTTAATCATTTTCTATCATTAGAATATGAATGATACAGAAATAACAGCAGGTTATAAAATACATGGCTAAAGTAAAGATGAAAAAAATGAAAGGGAAACACCAATAATAGATTTGAATATAATACAAAAGAAATCTAGATGGAGAAATTGTAATCTATGTATAAAAGTGATGCAAAAAAATCACAGAATCCAAGACCGTGCATGGTAATAGGCAAAATGGAATTATTATTATTATTATTATTATTATTATTATTATTATTATTATTATTATTATTATTTCCTTTGATTTCTGATGTGTAGTCATTTCTTTCCGGGTCTCGCCCGGGGACCTAAGGTTAGAAATGGCATCTTGACATTTTCCACTGGAAAAAAAAATTACATAGACAAAGACCTTCGTAATGTGTGGGCTGTACTCGTGAGGACAATTTTCTGTATTTCTTTAAGGCATGGGCTTCCAGGAATCCCTTCAATTAGTCTACTGGAATCTTTTCCAACCAATATAACGGCTCCAACAACAACGGGGATTTTTGATGTTCCCATGTGCCACATTTTTGAGATTTCGATTTCGATTTCAAGGTCCTTGTATTTTGATAGCTTTTTGAAGATCTTTAAAGATACATTGCATTCTGCAGGGACTGTCATATCAATAAGGAGGCACTTTCTTTTGTGTGCGATCTCTAATAACAATGTCTGAGCGGTTAGCTTTGATTGTTCTCTCTGTGTGTATTGTGTTAAGTATTGAAGTGGAAATCTCAAAGATGTTGCACATGAGGACATCAATAATTCCAGTTGAAATTGGAACCCTCAGATTGATTGGGAAAAGGTTTCAATAGAATTAGAATATTATTGTTATTATTAGAATATTATTATTATTATTATTATTATTAGAAAGGTTCCGATAGAATTAGAATTAGATTATTATTATTATTTTTATTTCCTTTGATATATGGCGTTTACACATTTCTTTCCGGGTCCCGCCCAGGGACCTAAGGTTAGAAATGGCATCATGACACTTTCCACTGCAAAATAATAATAATAATAATAATAATAATAATAATAATAATAATAATAATAATAATAATTACATAGATAAAGCCCTTCGTAAAGTGTGGACTGTACTTGTCAGAACATTTTTTTGTATCTCTTTGAGGCATGGACTACCAGGGATCCCTTCAATCAGCCTACTGGAATCTTTTCCAACCAGTCCAAGGGCTCCAACTACAACAGGAATTGTTGATGTTCCCATGTGCCACATTTTTGAGATTTCTATTTCAAGGTCCTTCAATTTTGACAGTTTTTCGAATATCTTTATAGATACATTGCAGTCTGCGGGGTTATTATTATTATTATTATTATTATTATTATTATTATTATTATTATTATTTTCTTGGATTTTTGTTGTATACACATTTTCTTCCGAAAAAGTTTCATGTAATTTTCCACTAATCATTTGTACCTCTCCACCCCCGAAAAAACACCTAAGATAGAACGCATTAAAGCTCTTCGTAATGTGTGAGCTGTACTTCTGAGTAAATTATTTTGTATTTCTTTAAGGCAAGCGCTACCAGGAATCCCTTCAATGAGTCTATCGAAGGCTTTTTCCAATCGATCTGAGGGCTCCAATTACAACTGGAATTATTAATGTCCTCATGTGCCACATCTTTGAGATATCCACTTCAAGATCCTTATGTCAATATGAAATTACATTCTGTTCTTGTGGTCTCTGATCACAATGTCTTGGGGATTAGATTTGATTGTTCTATCTGTGTGTATTGTAAAGTCCCATAAACTTATTGCAGGTCCTTTCTCTGTAACCGGGTCTGGATAATGTTCATAACACTTTCCTGCGGTTTCTTCCCTGTAAAACATTATTATTTCCATTGATTTCTATTGTATAATTATATCTATTGTATCTGTCTATATTTCTGAGCTGAGGTATTATGTACACTATTTACATTATTCGGACTATCGTTCTTATCTTTGTCGCCATATTGAACTCACACTCTTTGGGTCCTGTCACTGGATCTAACTAACGCCTTTATCCACTGTACCTGGTTAAGGCGGTGGAGAACTTGGAGAGGAAATTAAGCAGGAGATAAATGACATCCATTAGACATGGCACGTGGAACTAGAACAGTCTACACCAGAGATCAAAATAAAGGGTTCAGTTCGACATTCCAACAACCTGAAGAAGGTACGGAGCGTAAAACGACCGAAACGTTGTAATAAATATGGCGATCCAGATGAAAACAATAGTCCGAATAATGTAAATAGTGTATTTCTATTGTATATTCATTTCCTTTCAGAGACTTCAGGTCAGAAATGGCAAGATGAAATTTTTCAATGAGCATTTTCTTTAGAAAATAAAAATAGACAACCTAAGATCATATACATTTAACATAGATAAAGCCCATCATAATGTGTGAGCTGTACTTGTGAGTACAATTTTTAAGGCATGGGCTACCAGGGATGCCTTCAATTAGTCTATGAGAACCTATTCCAATCAAACCGAGGGCTCCAACTACAACTGGAATTATTTACGTCTTCACGTACCAAATTTTTGACATGTCCATTACAAGATCCTTAGATTTTGATAGATTTTTGGAGATCTTCAAAGATACATTACAATCCGCAGGTAATTTGCTTTCTTATTGACATGACATCAATAAGAAATCGTATTCTGTTTTTGTGGTCATTGATTTCGATGTCAGGGCCATCCGCTTTGATTGTTCTGTCTGTGTGTATTGTAAAGTCCCATAAATTGGTTGCAGGTCCTATGTGCGTAACCAGGTCTGCATGGTGTTCATACGAGTCTCTTGCAGTTTCCTTCCCGTATAAGTTGCATATATTCCAGTGCAGATATTGGCCCACTCTCTCATGCCAAATTCCATATCCAGTGGGTGTTAGCACCGTGCCACCTGATTCAAGATGGTTATTTGTTTCTGATTATTTATCCCGAAATCTGCATTTCGGGTTAACACCAATTCTTAGGATATATGTTTGGTAAGTTCTAGTTAGCAAGAATTGGTCATGTGCAGCAAGTATAAAACCTTCGGCTTGATTGACAGGCGTAGAATATTGACCATGGAGAGGCTTATCTTGCCATCGTTTCTGCATTTGATGCATTGCAATTGTTTTTTCTTTCTTTTTTACGTTCTTCACCGTTTCAGTGGGAGTATTATCGGTTACTTGCATTTATTCACCCATTTGAAATTCCATTTTGAATTTGTTGGAGTCCATTATTACTGAATACAATTTCTTATTTCTTCCATGTTCTTTGACAGATACCATCATACAGTCTTCTGTAATTTACAGGTATCTTTGAAGATCGATTGTTGTGGTTTTGCAAGACAGTTCTAGTTGAACTAACCCTCTTCCTCCTTCGGGTCTGGACACATACAGACGATCAACATTAGCCTTAAGATGATGCATTTGGTGGCAAGTGAAAAGCTTTCATGTTTTATATACATTCGCTTAATGTCAGCTATAGTCCATTTAAGGAACTTAAAACTTTATTAGACCACAGAGACATCCAAAGTGTTTATGGCAGATATTCTGCTTTGTGAATTGGACTGTGAATTGGTGCATTTGACACCAGACCCACACGCCTGTACTTTCTCCTTCCTTTGTGGATTCTGTGTTCCATCCTCTTTGCTGACTCCAAATTATCGATAGGCTTCTTCTTTCTCCAGGTTCGATTCTTGTCGGAGAGCACATATTTTCTACAAAGTTTCTCGAACATTCAAGCCTGTAAATGTAATTAATACTGTTTAATTAAAAACAGACCATTTACTTCAATAAATTATATCTATAAAAATAACATATAAACAGAAAATATATTAAATAATTGTCGGACTTAATCCATTTCATTATGGGTTGTCATTGTTTACGTTAAGATACGTTTCGTGAGAAGATATGATCGATTGAGAGAAATAGTCGAAAATTATTTATAAACATATATATATATATATATATATATATATATATATATATATATATATATATATATATATATATATATATATATATAAAGACTCTCGCTCCGATTTCGACTTATATGGATCAGACAAACTCATTCAGTTTTATATTTGCTCCGTACATAGCAACAGGAATATTTGATGACGCTTTTCGACATTATCTTTTGTCTCTTAGCCGGTCAATACGACTGATTTAAATTTCTGATACCACCCTGGCACAAACATCTTCAGGTATTTCTATCCAGGGCTACTCGCATGAAATTAGTATGAGGCACATTGACACCGAAGAGGTTACTCTTTAGCTTGTCTATATACCTGACCGACGGACGTCCAACATTCCTTTGTCCGCTGTCAAGCTGGTTATACACGAGGAGCTTAGGCATTCTGTCTTCACTCATCCTTGCACCAAGACCAAACCAGCGATGTTGCGACTTCATCAGGAAAGTCTCAGTTCCACCAATGTTGCATTTTGCGAAATCAGCATTGGATACCCCATCGTCCAATATATATATATATATATATATATATATATATATATATATCTACGACTGACGCAAATTCAGTCGGGTTTCGATCCTAGCTAGAGGCAACCGGACGTCTAGCAACACTGATGAGCTGTGAAACAGCGAAACAGTCTGTCTGTGGATGACAAAAATATTGGCTCCTGAAAAATTAATTTCGGTTGAGCTCTGTGGTTTGAGGTGTGAGTTTGTAAAAACAGTGACTATTTAAGCTAATATTGCACGACTCTTCGGCAGAATTGAGTCACTGTCAGTCACTGTGTGTTTATCCAAATCTAAAAATAAACACGCTAAATTTCGCCTTCATCCCTGCCGTGCGCCGACGGCTTAGTGGGAGAAGTTCCGACTGACGCAAATTCAGTCGGGTTTCGATCTTAGCTAGAGCCAACCGGACGTCTAGCCACACTGACGAGCTGTGAAACAGCGAAACAGTCTGTCTGTGAATGACAAAAATATATATATATATATTGTACGATAGGGTATCCAATGTGTGTGTATGTGTGTGTGTGTATGTGTGTGTGTGTTATGTGTATGTGTGTGTGTGTGATTATTTTCTGCTATATTGAACGTTATTTTGTGGATACCCATATTTCAGTGGATAACCTCTTTTTGTTTTGTTTTAAGCAGTAAATTACGTCTACCAACAAAGAGGGGTGCAAGTCAGAATAGAACCCTGCCGGAAAGTATCTTGTCTTAATCGACTTAACTGCCTCAGTTACGCAGGCCTGTAGACGTAATTCACGCTGTTTGAACACGTTGGCTCCCACAAGACCTATCGGAGGCTCATAGTGCTATGTCTGCAAGACCCACACGACCATCCGTTGGGTGATTTTCCAATTTCTTTTTCATGAGGATTATCTGAAATAGAATGTTATGATATACTGCTCACGAGATCATGGTAAACCAGAACCATATTATTTTTCCAAAAGATTTGAAACATTTTTTGATTTCTTTGTCTTTTATTTCGTTTTCCTTTTGGAATTTCTACTGTTGTTTTTTTTTTTTTTGGTCCATTTTTTATTTTTACATACACGGAGCTGTACCACGCATTTATGTGGGTTTTGTGGGAATCTGGGTTTTAAAATAGAATCAGATACCGAACGACACAACGAGAGGTCGTGGGTAATAAATACTACCTATGTTATCTTTGCCTCATATATGAAACAATGTTAAAACCTATGGTTGCTTGTACCAAAATTAATTAAGATATTGTGTTGGGACCTGGGACAATTAAGGAAAGGAGGCTCGCTAAAATAATAGGGCATCTACCCAAACGCATATATATTGTTCACGATTGTGCGCTTATAGAATATGTTTTTCTCGATAACATCAAACGTTCTGTTCAACGACAGTCAAACGTTGATACTGATCTGAATGTTGACGTCTTCAAAACGAACCTCGTATAAAATCGTAACATATCCTACCTATGAACTATAATGGGTATGTCCCAATCCTCATAAATATAATGGACACTGTTGTAAGCGTGTGTGTATGGGGGTAGTAATTTACTGTCTAAGTAGTGCACCACTAGTAGTGGTTTACCTACTTCACGCCGCTGGCGAGTAATGTATTTTATTGATGTTATAAAGATTACCATTTCATTTGTAACTTCCGTTTTGGTTATTCCTCATTCAGTAACCTTTTCTATGTTACAACATTTTAGCGACAAGATTAAGCTATTGACTCTGTGCTGGGTAAATCTAAAAAGTGGGTTGTTATATACCGTACGTATGAAAAATAATGGGTATGTTCCACTCCTCATGAACACGTTGGACACTATTGTAAGAGGGGCTAATATGCTGTCAAAGTAGTCCACCACTAGTAGTGGTTTACGTACTTCACGCCGCTGCTGAGTATTGTATTTTGTTGATGTTATAAAGATTACCATTTCATTTCCAACTTCCGTTCTGGTTATTCCTCATTCATTAACCTAAGTACATTACAACTAAAATAATTCGCGTTGTTAATCCTCTGCGTTTTGAAATAAAAGTTACTTTCGAAATAAGACATGGATAAATTGAATTTTGATTAATTTAAATGCAATTTTAATTAATTATAATAAATTAATTTTGTGCAATTATAATCAAAGAATAATTACTTCATAATTAAAGAAGCAAAAAGTTAAAAAATCTATTAATATATCCCAAGGATGATTTAATTTAAACAAAGTAAATTAAAGGCTCTTGTTAATTAAGGCACGGCTATTTTTTCTCTCTGCAGATTTCTTAAGATGTTTAATAATTGAGTATCCCCCAAAAAAAAAATTAAAAGGGATTACTAATTTAAGTTAATTGTATACAATGCTATGATCAAGAAGCACTCTCCTCATAAATTATTTCTATATATCTTTAGTAATTACGCTGTAAATCATTTAGAATATCATTTTATTTCCAGCTTCCTAGCCTCCTGCTGACTTTCTTCTGCAAAGATGGATTTCATAATGTGTTAATATTTTTCTATATTTTTTCCATAATATATGTATATATTCAAACGATATATTCCACATTCTTAAATATATATATATATATTATTTACATACATAATCACCGTGATTTGCAACTGGGGCAAGAAAGGGCTTGTTAATTTTAACGGCACCAAAAAGAAGCTGGTCTCTTTTAATCGTCCGAGAGAAGCCTTTCCGCATTCCATCAGCATGGTTAACCTTTGGGGGGGATCATTGCACCTTCTCGGACTAACGTCTTCCACTGACATGATGTGTAAGGATTATATTGAATCAATTTCTACGTATGTTGGTAGCACAGTTGGCTCACTCTGTCGTGCTATACAGTTTTTCTCGTCAGAAGTCTACCATTTGTCTTTGCTTTAAAGATCCTTGATGAAATCTATTGTGTCATAAATAGAAATGGTTAACACACATATGGAAAATATAAAGTAGTTTATTCCGGAGAATTATATGGTGAATGGTTGAGAGCACAGACTAATGAGATCAGTAAGAGAAAGTATTGTTTAAATAGTCTTTGACCAGTCCATCTTGTGGGGGTATTCAGCTACTCCACAACACAATCCAAAAATTCTGCAATGTTATTATTTTTGACCTGGCATTTCGACATCATTATTTTTCCCAGCGCCGTAATAGCATTTATGTGTTTTTTTTTTTCTATAAATATTTTCATTGTAATTGTTCTGATGAACTTTTTGCTATAGTACCTAGACTTTATGAATTTAAGTGCAGTACTTAGATTGGTAGAAAGGTCTCATCATTTTACAGTCGAAATGGCTAGATTTAACCGTAAGTTCTATGCTAAAAGTTTCTTTACTCGCTTATGGAAATCTCTTCCGGTTTATTGCTTTCCAGTCAAGTTTGATCTTCAAAAATTTAAATGTAATGCCAATGGTTATCTTCTGCCCTCTTAACCTTTAACACTCTGCATTATTCAGTATTTTTCTTTCCACTGCATTTTTTAAAGCTCTTCTGCTGCACGACTTAATTTCACTTATGGTCATTTCCTGTTGTCATAGCATGATATGACTACACAACTGCAAAATTCAAACACGCTATTATTTATTCATCTAAGTCACTTGCAGTGGCAGGAAGCAAAATCATCTCCAGAATGTCAAAGGTTAAATTCTGTTCTTGTATTGTTCTTGGTCCTTAATAATGTTTTACTCATATTATTTTCATACTCAGTAACTCACTTCAAGTTAGTATGCTCTGTTGCCATGTTTGGGTTGAAGTTATCTTTTTAAAAAATGCATATTTGTTCTTAACGACCATGTGTTAAGACTAATCATTCGTCATTATAATTAATTACCCGAAAAAGGAAAATACTTATAACTCAGCATAATAGATACCATTTATCTATTGATTCAATAACCGAGAAAAAAAAATCAAACATCCTGAAGCAAGGTGGCTATTTTGACCTAGGTGCATTAAATGCATACGACTTTTCGACGAACTCTTAAATCTGATTTCAAAATGTGTTTCTTGCTGTAATGCGATTTTGAGTTGTCGTGAAAGAGAATGTTTTTTCTATTGTCGAGCGCAGAAAGTTTTTTTAGCGTTTCATTGCACTTTAAGAATTCTAAATGAATAATTACTCTGACGATCAATCCACGCGCAAAAGATTACCTTTCTCTCACGCAGCTAAGCTTTTAGGGTTAGTTGTGTAGATTTATCTTTCTTAATTCTGCGTGGAACATTACAGTACGCAATCAGTTAGAGATTGTCTGTTATAATATATTTAAAGTAGGTTGAAACGGAAATTACTTATGACTCAACCCAATATTGGCATTTATATATCATTTTCTAGTGATATTCGGATTATAATATCGAAGTATTTACTAAAATAGTGATAACATATTTAGGGAATATCAGGTTTCATTTTACAGAGCGCAACATCAAAGTTTATTCATATGATATATTTATCAAAAACTATTTTTAGAAGTACTTTCAAGGTAATTGTTGTGATAAACTCTCGTCTATGGTACCTAGACTTTACGAATTTATACGCAGTACTAGATTGGCAAGAGTTTTTCATCGATTTACATTTGAATTGGCTAGATGCAACCGTTAGTTCTATGCTAACAGTTACTTCTCTCACACTTCTCGCTTGTGGAACTCTCTCCCGGCTTCTTGCTGACCCGTCAGCGTTGATCTTCAAAAATTTAAATATGTTCCTTTATGGACCTTTTTCTTTAATTATGTTTTTTTTTTCAAGATTATTTTAGATTTAGTAAACCCTTGTATCTCAGTGGCTTTATCTCTTTGGGTGATGTAAAATAATGAAGAACAGAAATTAATCATCAACTATTTTACTATAAAAATACATTGCAAAATTATCCAGGAAATAATCTTTGCATATTAGCCTACATTAGACATTCTTCGAGGTGAAACATTTGAGAAATATTGATCTTTATCATTTTAGAAGGGAGTGTCCTGTTCATAATATCGATACAGTGTAAAATAAAGGAGGTCAGAGAAGTTTATACGGTCAGTTCCTGGAAACAGAATACTGTGGTATGTTTGGGTCAGTAATTGTGGCTCGCTCGCTAAGTTTAAGATAAGACAGATTGAACACCAGCCCTCCCCTAACCCCTCCATTTGGCCATGTGCCAAAATTTTGTATTTTCAAAATAAATATTACTTTGCTGTATGGTACGTAGACTTTATGAATTGAAGTCAACATCCAGACAACAGTCTGTTTTATGCTTAAACGCAATATTGCCTTCAGCATGAAACATACTGTCAACTCTGGGTGTTAGCTTCAATGAACACTTTTATCTATCTATCTATCTATCTATCTATCTATCTATCTTTATATATATATATATATATATATATATATATATATATATATATATATATATGTGTGTGTGTGTGTGTGTGTGTGTGTGTACAAATGTGTTTATTAATTCCTCGTAGTGAGACAGTGTGTATGTATGGAGAGGGAATATACGCATATACACACGCATGCTGACAAAAACACACGAAAATGGAAATAGATCAAAGAACACGCAGGGGTCATTAAAAGATAAGAATGCCGATAACTACTTCATCATTTCTCGGACCAATCTTAATTGTTTTATAACCCTTTACGCAGAACTTTTCACTGCCAGTTAAAGAAAGACATTTGGGTCACTAACACAAAAAAATAGAGAATGTCTCATATGGAGAATATTTAACATCAAAAAACATAAAGGAAAAAAATTAATTATTTAAATAATATGTGCAAATCTCTACCCTTTGCCCTGATGACGAACGCGAGATCGGAAATACGCGCGTTATGGAAAATAAAGCATAATTTGCTTTTTTTTTAAATCCACATTACAACCAAAAACGTTTACGTTTTCTCTCTTCTTTTTAATATACACACTTTTGTCTCGTTGGAACTACTGTAACCTCTTCCTATTATATATATATATATATATATATATATATATATATATATATATATATATATATATATATATATATATATATATATACATATATATATATATATATATATATGTGTGTGTATAGTGGATGCGCACTGCTGATGAGTCCCAGATCGGACGAAACGGCCGTCCAGTGCTTTCTGCATTCTGTTGAGGATTCTAAGCTCGACGAATTACTATAATATATATATATATATATATATATATATATATATATATATATATATATATATATATATATATAATATGATAGAGTTGAGGAATAAAATGTCACACCCCCAAATAAATTATTGCATTTGTTTTCTGTTGAAATTATTATTATGATTTTCTTTATATTATTCTTTTTTTTAAATTATTTTTAGAACGGTGAAAATCTGTGCTTACATCAAGAAAGAAAGTTTAACATACCTTACGAACCCGTGTAAATAGAGTGCAGAACACGAACCGGGAGAGATAACGAAAAGGCAAATATTACTAACAGCGACAAATGATAGAAAGTTGTGGAGAGTACTGTCATCCCACGCCCTGAATGGACAGGGTATATAAAAAAGATTAGGACTAATGTCATCAGCTTTGGTATTTTTATTTCCACGTTTCGGCCGTCGTATCTTACAGACTTCTCCAGGTGGCCGTTGTATCGGGTAAACATAAGGGAATCACAAGCTGAAAAGCTTTATTTAATCTATTGGCGGTAGATAGTTCTCGTTCTTCTATCAAGTATTAGAACTGCTCAGTTTTTGCTATTCCTATGGAATGACAATTACTGTGCTAGCAAATTGACGAACTAATACTTTCATCATCATCATCATCATCATAATCATCATCATCATCATCATCATCATCATCATCATCATTCGACCTCCCTATGGTTGGTCGGAACACCATTGACAATCCCTTTCCGCACTGTTCGGTCTAGTGTTGCTGTCCTTTGATCCCCAGTGTCCAACACTGAGTCCCGAGCTATGGTGTCTGTGAAAGTCAATTTTCGCGAGAAGACACTTCCAAAAGGATGCCATAGGAGTAAACATGAGAAGATTTCCCTGCCCGCTCGGTGGCAGTGGCCAGCAGACTGTTTCGTTTTTGTTTGACAGGTATATAAGACAGGTCTTACAGCATCATACGATGGTCATACTCGACAACCACCCAACACCATGTATGCATTTCCTGGTTTGCTGAATAATATACAGTGTATCATTTGTTTTATGTAATTCTAACTTTCTCTGTAAAGAGTAACCAGTATTGTTTTTTAATCTCTTTATCTTCTTCTTCTTCTTCTTCTCGTGTCTGTGTTTCTTCTTCTTCTTATGTTTGTGTTTCTCCTTGTGTCTGTATTTCTTCTTCTTCTTCTTCTTCTTCTTCTTCTTCTTCTTCTTCTTCTTCTTCTTCTTCTTCTTCTTCTTCTTGTGACTTATCTTTCTGGCTGGGCAGTGTGGTTCCACTTTGCAATAATACTCTGCGGAAAGGCATGTAATTGTTTCTCTCTAGTACTACATCTTGGACACACCGACCGTCTAAAACGTATTTGTTACTGAATCCGTATTATTTTATCTGTTTGTGGCCCCCTCTATACTTCTACAAAGAAAAGCAAAAATTCAGGAATATTCCCGGTGCTCCAGTGCTTATACGCATCACTGTGACTTTCATGTGTAACAAAATTATTAATGCCAAATATGTGTTCGACATACGACATACATCCTATTTACGGAGAATTAATACCAATCTCTCTTAAGCGAGAGATTGGTTTTAGTTAATTGTGTTAATCGCTGCATGGTATCTCCAGCTGATGTTCTGGTACATTTTTATATGTTCCACCCACTCGTCTTTCAAGACGAGGATATAATGTCCAAGTTTCTGATCCATACAGTAGAATGTTCTTGATGTTTGGACTTTTAAGGAGGATGGAAAGTTCGAGCGCCAAATCTTGTGAAGTTTGTTAAACGCATCCCATGCTTTGTAGATGTTGAAGTCTTTTTTTTTTTTTTACCAAGGCCTTAATCAAAAATGCTTCCTCAGTAAAGAAAGAAAGAGATATAACGTCAAAGATATTCAATATTCACAGTTAAGCTTCATCGGCTGTAGTAAGAAAAAGAAGCGACGGAATGGGAGTTCAAGCTTAAAAGCAACAGCAGCAGTTGTCAGGCAAGAAGATTGATTTGCTTGCTTAACGGCATATTAACAACTTATGGGTCATTTAATGCCTAAATTTAATTTTCTTGGGAGCTTGGAAGTAATAAAAAATATGATATATGTTATTCTGCTTTCACAATTGAATACATGGTAGATGATACTCAGCTTTAGTGCATATAAACGTTTGTGTGGATATGATTACTAGAGGTAATGAGTTTTATCTTGTAATTTTGTTGAAGTTATATTTTGGAATAAATTTTGATGTCTTTAAGAAATTGTTGGATATTAATGCCAGGAAAAGAGGGTTTTTTGGGGTTTGTTTTTTTTCATTTTGCTTGCTTGTTCAGTTGATTTTGTTTAACGGCATATCAACTACTATGGGTTTTTTGATGCCTAAACCTAAATAATTTAAACACAATTTTATGGTGTCTGTCTATATTTCTGAGATAAGGAATTATGTACACTATTTACATTATTCAGGCTATTGTCCTCATCTTTGTCGCCATGTTTATCACAACGTTTCGGTTCAAGGACACATGGCGCAGTGGATAAAGGCGTTAGTTAGATCCAGTGACAGGACCCAAAGAGTGTGAGTTCTATACCTGGTTAAGGCGGTGGAGAACTTTGAGATGGGAATTAACAGGAGATAACTGACATCCATTAGACATGGCATATGGAACTAGAACAGTCTACCCCAGCGAGCGAAATAAAGGCTTCAGTTCGACATTCCAACCACCTGAAGAAGGCCGGGGCGTACAACGGCCGAAACGTTGTGATAAACATGGCGACAAAGATGAGGACAATAGCCCGAATAATGTAAATAGTGTACAATTTTATGGCTTCTACTAAATACATTTTGAACGCAATTTTGAATTTCTTTCAACTACAAGTAAAATGTATTGTTTATCATTTTGCTATAAAATGTATTGTGGGCAATTCTACTATAATTATGTACTGTTGCTAATTTCTTTTATAGAAAAATGTATTACTGGTATTCTTTACTATAAAAATGTATTTATAATAATGTTTTGTTATTGACTGGGGGTTCACTATTGGGCTATAGTTGGGACCCATTGTTCTTTCGAATAAGAAATAAATGGCGCTTTGCCTTCCTTGAAAGTTCGACATACACGGGCCATCTCGATAGCAGCAACTAAGCAGCTCTCTCATCCACCAAGTAGTTAAAAAGTTTGTTTTGTCTGTTCTTTAAAGGAAAAGACGGGGATGAAGGACAACTCAATACCGCCGACTCAACACCGCCGACTTGAACAACGGGACAGCTCTGGATTGAAGCAACTCAGGACCGAGATAACTCACCACCAGAAAAACGTTTGTTTTTTTTATAACTAAATAAACGTAATTTACTATGGATTAAAACCTAATTAGAGAATAGTTTTCTTCAAATAAGGCATTTGAAAAGGCATTATGTAAAATATGAAACCAGTTTTTTGTTTTTAAATATTTTTAATAAAGTAAGGAGGTTCGGTGAAGCGACTGGGTTTGAAGAATCAGAGAGCCGAGTTCGAATTCCAGTCAAATCCATTACATTCACTTACGTATTAATAATACCTTTGGGAAAGGTATGAATCCTCTTCTTCCTAAAGCTATGGGTAAATAGCAGGCCATACCGGGTTCTATAGCCTTGGATGGCAACTGGTCCCCCGCAGAAAGAAATGGCAACTTACTGCAGGAAAAAAATCTGCCTCGTCAGTTATGTATCGAAAAGATACATGATCGCCTAAGTGTCTATCACGCAGGACACATAACTGACTGAAAGTGACATATAAAAAGTAATTCAACAAAACACACTTATTGTAATTATTTTTTTTTATCAACGTAAATCGAAAATTCAAAACAAAATGAAGCAGTTTTTTTGTTTCAGTTGGCGGTGTTGAGTTGGCGGTGTTGATTTGTCCCTTCCCGAAAGATGATGCTTGTTTCACATCTCGATATTTAGACTGGATTCGAATACAGTCTTCTGATACTGGATGGAAATACACACGTCTTTTCATCATGTGGTGGGACAAAATTTCGTAACCTGAAAAACTGAGACGATGGAACTGTCTGTATATTCTTAATGACATCTTTAATAATATCAAAATATTAGGAAACATTTGAACTCCTAATTATTGAATTATTTGAAATCAATATCATTTTTCTTCGAGTTGTATTCCCAGATCGATTTCTTTTTCAGACATTGAATAATGTATCCAGTTATAGAATAAAAAAGAAATTTCCAGTACGACACTGTTTATTTAACAACTCATCGATCATTTTCATTTGTAAATTCTTTAGTAAAGGCTTTCTCTCCCCTTTAAATTGCATTAGCGTGCAAATGAGGTCTCGTACTTTCTTATTGGTGATCAACACTTTCGAATGACGGAACAAAAAAGCGTCTTGTTTAAAGATAATTCTATTTTGCGAATGGCAGTGATTTTCGAAGTAAAAAAAAACTAATTACATGATTCCATATAATGTCTAAAATTCTTTTAATGCATTCTTTTAAGTCTGTTAACATGCGATGATTCTCTGACAAAGATTTCTTAACGAAAATAATCTTAATTTATTTCTTGCAAGAGCAAATCGTTTGAACATTGAAGCCTTCTGTTTATTTTTGCTTTTAACGTCTTTGAAAAATAAAGGCCAATTTTTGCCTTTTTATTTCAAATTTTAAAAACTGTTTTCTTTATTTGCTCAGCTTGTTTTGTCTCGTTTACTTATCTCGAATACATATTTGGCATTAATAATTTTGTTACACATGGAAATCACAGTGGTGCTTATAAGCACCGGGAATATTCCTTAATTTTTGCTTTTTTCTGTAGGAGTATAGAGAGGGCCACAAACAGAACAAATAATACGGATTCAGTAACAAATACATTTTAGACGGTCGGTGTGCCCAAGATGTAGTACTAGAGAGAAACAATTACATGCCTTTCCGCAGAGTATTATTGCAAAGTGGAACCACACTGCCCAGCCAGAAAGATAAGTCACAAGAAGAAGAAGAAGAAGAAGAAGAAGAAACACAGGCACAAGTAGAAACACAGACACAAGAAGAAGAAGAAGAAGAAGAAGAAGAAGAAGAAACACAGGCACAAGTAGAAACACAGACACAAGAAGAAGAAGAAGAAGAAGAAGAAGAAGAAGAAGAAGAAGAAGAAGAAGAAGAAGAAGAAGAAGAAGAAGAAGAAGAAGAAGAAATACAGACACAAGGAGAAACACAAACATAAGAAGAAGAAGAAGAAGAAACACAGACACGAGAAGAAGAAGAATAAGAAGAAGAAGAAGAAGATAAAGAGATTAAAAAACAATACTGGTTACTCTTTACAGAGAAAGTTAGAAATGCATAAAACAAATGATACACTGTATATTATTCAGCAAACCAGGAAATGCATACATGGTGTTGGGTGGTTGTCGAGTATGACCATCATATGATGCTGTAAGACCTTGCTGTGCTTTGAACGCGCGCGACTCTTTAAACCGGGCTTAATGACACATTGGCAGACAGGCTAAACATAAATATTGCTGTCAGGAAAAAATAAATCGGAAGCTGACGCCAGTCATCTCGAACGTTTACGGGAAGATAATGCTAGAAGCAACAAAAAATGGTGGCAACTTGGTGGTGTATTATCGTGAAATTTCTTCAGTTCGGGAACAAGAGGCAACAAGTCCGGTATGAAGGTTAATAATGTAAACAAGATAGCGAAGAAACCAAACGACAAATGCTAAATGTTTATAGAAATAAGAAAGATAAACTCTATTTACAATATAAACAACAGTTATATGCAGACAAAAAAGAATAATACATGAATTGCGCTAATAATGGGATTTAGTGCTATGCTATGGGATTTTCCCCAGCCATTTAACATCGAACATATTATTGTGAATATGGATTATCTCCCCTTTGATAATCCAAGCTATAAAAGCTGTACATTTTCGCTTGTCAAGTAGACGAGTAGTAAGATTCTTAATTGAATAAAAGATTACTAGACAGAATCTCTTGTCCTGTTTTCATTACAATTTATTCAATTAAGAATGGAACAATTTATGCGACCGGAGCGATTTACCACAGATCCAGAAAGCGATTCAGCCGACAAGTGCTGGAAACATTGGCGGGAGACATTTACAAATTTCATCGAGATTCTACATTCAGAAAAACCGGGACGTCCCATCAATAAGCGTGCGCTCCTAACCAACTACCTGTCTCACACAGTCAACGAAATTATGTCGGATTGTGTTACCTACGAAGAAGCAATCGATGTACTGAACGCTACATACATAAAGCCCAAAAATGAGATATTTTCTAGACACCTACTTGCGACTCGCCGACAAGAATCAGGCGAAACATTGGACCATTTCCTTAAGAGCCTTCGGACATTGGGCAAAGATTGCCACTTATGCCCAATGACGGCATTAGAGGCCCAAGAGCAACACATTTTGGGCGCCTTCATTAACGGCTTACGTAATACTCAGATAAGACAACGTCTTCTTGAGAATAAGATTACTAGACAGAATCTCTTGTCCTGTTTTCATTACACATATAATAAAGTGATTTTTGTACTTGCAAGAAGAACGAATGGGATAATTGATCTATTTTCACCATAGCTGTTGTATTTTTTATAAAAAAAAAGTTTCGTACGACCATCAAATGTCTTAATACTGGTTTTTAAATTTAATTTTACCCTTTATAATCTCGGGTTATTCTGTCGGATATTTAAAAAGAGGAAAATTTGGGTTCACAAAACCGAATTCTTCGTGAAGAGATCTTTCGCTCTGTTCTGTGTTTTTTGTTGCCATAGAAACGATCATCCTGCTGCTGTTTGAAACTTCTTGAGTCGAGGAAGGAAGGAAACATGACGTCATTCTCCCTTCTGCTTAAAGGCACTGATCAAATTCCGTTGGCCGATACCAAAAAAAACTTGCCCGAAAGGCGCGTTACCCGCTCTTTTATGAATATCTCCAAGGTATGGTTAAACTCAGACGACTCAATTTGTGAAAGATAATTCTATTTTGCGAATGGCAGTAGTTTTCGAAGAAAAAACAATAATTACGTGATTCCATATAATGTCTTAAATTATTTTAATGCTTTCTTTTCTCTATTACCATGCGATGATTCTCTGACGAAGAATTCTTAACGAAAATAACTAGAAGGCCCTATATGGGCAAAATAAAAAGAACAGTTACTTTTCTTTTCTTTTTTCGCTAGTATACAAAAATCGGAGGCAAGGCGGAGTAATGGATAGCGGTTCGGATTGAGGAATCGGAGAGCCGAGTTCGAATTCCAGTCAAATCACTTACATTCACTTACGTGTTAATACCCTTTTCCTTTCCCCTGCTATGGGTAAATATGAGTTCCTCAGATGATCTGCAACGGCCGGGACACCTGGTTGCAGGACATCATCTGTGGTCTAACTTAAATAGGGATTATCTCCGCCAGCTTAAAGCGTCCAAGACACACCGCATGATGAGCACACCAAGAAACCATTCGCGGAGACCCAGCCTCTGGAACACGACCGCGATAAATGGAAAAAAATGGTGGGAATGACTCCTTCCGGCGTTGAAGAAGAAGAAGAAGAAGAAGAAGAAGAAGAAGAAGAAGAAGAAGAAGAAGAAGAAGAAATACAAAAAGAAGGACAAGAAACACAGTCACAAGAGGGAGAAACACAAACATAAGAAGAAGAAGAAACACAGACACAAGTAGAAACACAAACACCAGAAGAAGCAGAGTCACAAGAAGAAGAAGAAATACAGACATAAGGAGAAACACAAACAGAAGAAGAAGATGAAACACAGGCACAAGAAGAAGAAACACAGTCACAAAAAGAAGAAGAAGAATATAACATAGGCACAAGTAGAAGAAACACAGTCACAAGAAGAAGAAGAAGAAGAAGAAGAAGAAGAAGAAGAAGAAGAAGAAACAAAGGCACAAGAAGAAGAAACGCAGTCACAAAAAGAAGAAGAAGAAAGACAGGCCCAAGTAGAAACACAGACACAAGAAGAAGAAAAAGAAGAATAAGCAGAGTCACAAGAAGGAGAAGAAATACAGACACAAGGAGAAACACAAACATAAGAAGAAGAAACACAGACACAAGAAGAAGAAACACAGTTACAAAAAAGAAGAAGAAGGAGAAGAAGAAACACAGGCACAAGAAGAAGAAAAAGCAGAAGCAGAGTCACAAGAAGAAGAAGAATCACAGACACACGAAGAAGAAGATTTATTTATATGTCTATGTTTGTCGGTTCATTCTTTTTGATTTGTAACTTATTTTGAATTTTGAAATCATTAATTATTTTTATTCATTATTAATTCGTAATTTTCTTTGCGCCATGAGCATGAACGTGTACATTTGATTCAAAACGACACGATATCTGGTTGTCTACTATCGTTCTGTCGCCATGCTTATTATTTCTACTATATTTGAAACATTTCTTTAGTTGTTTCCTTAAATCAATGTCTGCATAGAATTCCAACGTTCTTTTTTTTTCTGTTTTGTTTCATTATGTCAACAACTATCGTCTCTCCAGTGCCAGATGCATCACACAGCTGACGCGCAGACATCTGTCGGTCGAAGGTTTTCAACGCATCAGACATGTCTTGAACAGATAGTAGGTTTTGTTTAATCTTCATATCACCGATAACACGTGAAACTCTCTTCAAGGCCATAACGCTACTCAAAGGTCAACAGAATAAGCTAGGGTTCCGTGAAATTAACCAGAAAATATCCGCTATGAAAATTGGAAAAGCCAGTTCGTTATGCACATCTGTTGGCACTCAAGATGTAATTTAGTAGTAGCGGGAATCTCAAGTATCGCACGAGTTTACTTGTAATCTGGGTCAAATTTTGGTAGAATTAAAAGAATATTAATTTCCTGAGAAGTCGGTCTACAGTAGATGGTAATTTATATATAAAGTTCTGTGACTGCCGTTATTCCGTCTGTCCATTCAGATCCTCTAAAATAGTCATATATTGACCTATCGAAACCAAAGTGCAAACATGTAATGTGGTACAAAATACAATTAGGTGTAGCTTAGAACAATTAGGCGTAGCTTAGTACAATAAATTTTCATTCATGTTTTTGAAAAAATTAAGTTTTATTATTTAGCATAAAAAAGAAAAGTTTTATTATTTAACATAAAAATACTCCTACTATTTTAAAAAGAATTTAACGGTTAAAATAACAAATACTTATTTAATAAAATTGCATTTTATTAAATAAGTATTTGTTATTTTAACCATTAAATTCTTTGATTTCTATACTCTTCTGAAGAATTGAGTCACTGTCAGTCACTGTGTGTTTATCTAAATCTAAAAATAATCACGCTAAAATTCACCTTCATCCCTGCCGACGGCTTAGTGGTAGAAGTTCCGACTGACGCCAATTCAGTCGGGTTTCGATCCTAGCTAGAGGCAACCGGGCGTCTAGCCACACTGATGAGCTGTGAAACAGCGAAACAGTCTGTCTGTGGATGACAATATATATATATATATATATATATATATATATATATATGTATATATAGGATGTTTCATTGGTAAAAATTATTTATTTCTCTATTGGATCATGTTATGTAAGTCATGGCAATTATTTGTGAAAAATAATATCACCCAAATGTCCCCCAAGGCTTCGGCGGCACACCTCCACTCGATGGTCAAAATCTTTAATGACGTCTCTGCATAGTTGCTCTTCGATCTCACCAATATGCCTTATTATCTCATCCTTCAGCTGTTGAATTCTTGTTGGCTTGTTGGCATAGACCTTACTTTTGAGATGACCCCAGAGGAAGAAATCTTAAGGCGTCAAGTCGCACGATCGTGGTGGCCAATTGACTTCGCTGTTTCGAGAGATGATGCAACTTCTCATTCAAATTCTGTTTGAACGTTTATTTTCCTAATAGGCTTCAATAACTTTAACACGTTGTTTGATTGTTTATCTTTCCATGGTTAAAATTGCCAAAGACTCAAGTTGTTAAATGTGTAAGAAAACGAAAAGATCTTTAGACACTTAAACTTAATTCACATCTAAAATCGGTCCAAGTTATTGGAACACCCTTTACAAGAATCCAGTTTCCATTTCACCCTCCGTTTGCGAGAACTATAAACAAATCACAAAGCCAAACGCTTCAAACAGTCGGAATGTGACTCAAGAAGGAAAGATTTACGCACGGTCAGTTGTATGTTGCATGCTCAAGAGTAAGAAATCCTAAGAATATATAAAAGGAAAAAAATAAATTTTATTAAATATCGTTTACCATGAAATCATATAAATTGAAATTAAATTCAACAAATTATTAAACCGTGAAGTAGGGCTTTTGTCAAAGTATTTTTTCCAAACAAATCAGCTTATTCAAATTTCATCAATTGGTTTGCGAAATTGAACGAAACGTAAGGTGTGTAAATCTCGACGAAACATATTAGCGATAACTTCAACATTACTAAATAGTGTGAGGTTTTCAACAGGCGTCAGCGTGTTGCAAAAATTTTAGTGTGTTAAACTATCTGATAATAATCATTTCGCTTGCCCAGCAAAAACAGTAGAACATCATGCATTTGTTCGGTATACCCTTATCAAGTGTTAATATGGACACACAGTGATTTATGTATTTGTACTTCCCACAGCATCATATTGTTGGAGTGCTGCTGTCTAATCCAGTACTCAGTCAGTTGTGCCATACGTGATACACGCTTGGGAGATCATGTCTCTTTCGATTAATAACTGATTCAGCAGATGATTTCCACACAGAAGTTTTCCGTTTCTTTCTGCCGTAGACTGGTTTGCCAGTCTGTCCTGTTATCCAATCCATAGCTGGAAGATTTGCGTGTAAATTAATTTAATGAACCCGACCAGAATTCGAACTCTGCTCTCCGAATCTGCAACATGCATACTCACACGGATTTTAAACTTAACTTATTTGCGGTATTTAACATGTACATGTTTTCCTTTGGTAAAATAAGATGATAATGCTAATATTAGCTGTTTCATTATAAGGAAACATTCGGTATTCGTATCGAATTTGTTGATGGCAACGCATTAAATGCGGGTGATGCAACAATTTCTGTAAAATCCAAACTGCGTAGGGAATGATGCAGTCTACTCTCTCAACGCTAGCGTTCGTTCCTTCCTAGGTTCAATCGTCTATCAACAAGAAAATAAGAATGACTTCACTAAGACTAGCTATTCAGTCTTTAAGAAATTAGTCGAACCGCGTGATCCTTCTAACGACCCATCTACTAGCCTTCTACCATATAATGGCGAAGAGGCCCTGATCAACTCTGAATTGTCACTTCGCAGGGTTTACTTTCAGGTAAGCAATATGGCTTTTATTTCTCTAGGTCAACGGCTAATATATCAACGGTTATTGCAGAAAGTGTCACTGAAGCTTTAGATAAGAATGAAGAAACTCGGGCTGATGCTTTGTATATCAGGGAGGTATTTGACAGGGTTTGACATGCTAGTCTTGTTCACAAGTGGTTATGGCATTTCTGGATGATTTTTTTTAAATGACTCAGTCTTTCTTATCTAATCGCGGAATGAATGTTGTCTTGAACGGCCACTCTTCTAAATCTTTTCGTACTAATGCAGGTATCCACCAGGGCATTATCCTTGAGACTAATGTGTTCCTAATTTTTATCAACGACTTTCCTAATGCCATCAGTTCTCAACTCGGTATCTATGCTGATGACACAACTATTTACTCCTTCCTGAGGCCATCAGTTCTCAACTCGGTATCTATGCTGATGACACAGCTATTTACTCCTTCTTGAGGCCATCAGTTCTCAACTCGGTATCTATGCTGATGACACAACTATTTAAACCTGTCTTAATATTAAGTCTGATCGGTTCGATCAGGTCAAATTGACTAATCTCAAAGATTTCCTACAATCTGTTGTTAACTGGGGCAAGGAATGGCGTCTTAATTTGAACGCCTCCAAAACTGCTCTCTTATAATCGTCTGAGCCAATCCTTTTTTCCTCCCATCTGCATGGCTGATGCTAACTCCCACGAGAATGGCTGATTGTGCCTTCTCGAGATAAGCTTTTCCGCTGACATGAAATTCAAAGATTATATTGAATCAATTGCTAGGTCTGCTGCTAGTAATTTTGGTTCACTGTGTTGTGCCAGAAGTTATCTTATTCTTAGAGATTATAGATAAAATGCATATAGGAATCTGCCATGATATTGGTGCTGTTCTGGCATCTCGGTTTTACTCAGTTGCTCACCGCCGTAACGTAGTTTCCCTGTTCTTTTCTATAAATACTTTCATCGTCATTGTTCTGATGAACCTTCCTCTGTAGCACCCAGATTTTATGAATGTAAGCGCAGTTCTAGATACCATTTTACAGTTGAAATAGACAAATGTAACCGTAACTTCTACGCTAAATTTCTTTTCTCGCACTTCTCGTTTGTGGAACATTGTTCCGGTTCTATCCTCTCCAGGCAACTTTGATCTTCAAAAATTTAAATGCATTGTCAATCGTTATCTTCTGCTTTTATTAATTTCTTGTTCTCCCGTCTTAATAGTGTTTTTTTCTTCGTGTTGTCTCATACTGAACAACCCCCATGCATCTTAGTGATTTTATATCCTTTTTAGCGGTGAAATAATTTTTTAAAAGATATAAAGAGAATTATCCTCAGAGAATAACAATACTGTACAGATAAATCTAGTTTCGTTTGTAGGCGGTACACATATGAAAATATTGGCTCCTTTAATCCGCTTTACATAAGCCGGTGTTGTAGATATTCCTTTTTCCCGGATGTATGTCTTTGATTAAGTATTTTATTTTTATGCCTAAAAAAGGCAGTTCTTGCTTCTTATTCAACAGTTTAATACCTAATTTTAGAATTAATAATTTTTCAGCCAGTCAGAAATTGCAACTCTTGCCAATTCTGTTATACGCTCCAGATTTAGTTAATACCTTCCATTTGATTGTTGATGATTCCTTGTCGCTATCGATAACGGCAGAAGGTAGAAATAATAGTACTCCCTAAATATTTTCAACTTGTCAGATTCATTTTATGAATATAGAAGCGTTGCTTCCATTCATCTCATTGAACTCCTATACAGGGCGGGTCAAAAGTAGGCTTACAGTTGTTACACTATTTGTTTCGCGTTTTAGATCACAGCTCAGAACCAGTGCTATCGTATTTACTCCCGTATCATGTGACTTTTGAAGACCTAATTTTGAACCCATCCTGAGTACCACGATAAACTGCATCCGTGTCCTGGGTATAACGATAAACTACATCCAACAGCGAGGCCTCTGATCAGGAGGTTTTGAGGAACGTGGAACCACCTCTTAATTGCCGGCGTTCCCAGGTTCACCCTCACCCGGGGTGGTAACACCTGTTATGGTCCCAGCTATTAGTAAATGGTTAACCCCCAAATTGGGGTCAAAACACTATGAAAATGTAAAAATAGGTTTTAATAACAGAAATACTTTGTAAAAATTATTACCAGCAATACATTATTATGAACAATACAATTTTGAAAAAATAAAATTGCCAGCAATAACAATTTTGTCGGCATTAAATAACCCGTTGAGGTTGATATGCCGTAAAACAAACCAAAAACTAATTTTGTAGCTAATTTTAATGGGGTCGTTTCATATACGAGATATAAAATTAGCATATGTATTGCTGGCTCCGGCTACACCGTTGACCGAAATATAGATCCAATTACTGTAATCAAAGCGTACACTGTATTTAAAATAAACAAAATAAAATTACCAGCAATAACAATTTTGTCGGCATTAAATAACCCATTGAGGTTGATATGCCGTAAAACAAACCAAAACAAACCAAAAACTAATTTTGAAGCTAAGTTTAATGGGGTCGTTTCATATACGAGATATAAAATTAGCATATGTATTGCTGGCTCCGGCTACACCGTTGACCGAAATATAGATCCAATTACTGTAATCAAAGCGTACACTGTATTTAAAATAAACATCGCGCGTTACGCGAGTATATACGGCAACTTTGCCGAACCGTTCTTTCAGCAAGATTGAGCACCTCCCCCTTATGCTTTGTTAGTAACGGACTACCTTAACCAAACCTTTCCACAGCGTTTGTTTGGAAGAAAATGCAGCATCGAATGGCCATCACGTTTACCTGCCCTAACACCAATGCATTTCCTTTTTTAGGGTGGTAAGGGCGGGAGTAAAAAATAAGGTTTATGAGAGAAATCCCCACACGGTGGACGAGTTAAAAGATTATATCTCAGAAGTATTTATTGATATCGATGTAGATCGGGATTTGTGTCGTGGTTTGTGCCATAGTGTTCTGAAGCGTTTCGAGGTATGTTGCAATGAAAGAAGACATTTTGAGCACTTAAGAGATTAAACCGTGCGAAAACAAAATATAAGTAAAGTGTTAAACAAATATAGATTATCAAGTTTGAACAATCCAATGGATTGTAAACAAATATAAATTTAATAAAATTATTTTTAAAAAAATATAAAGTTTTTACCTACTAAGAGTGAGTCTACTTTTGACCGACCCTGTATAATATTTAACTTCGTCACCTCTTATGGCACCGCTGATGGCCCCTAAACTGAATCCATAATAAAAATTAAGTATTAAATACAAAACATTTCAAATACCTCGGTATATGGATCCGTTATAACAAATTTAGTATAGGAGAAAAGGAAACTAAACATAGAATAGGCTGCACTAGGAATAGATTTCCCCAACACCGCAAATTACTATAAAACGAAAATATCAATTGGAAAACTCGAGTCATGTTCTTAAATGGCCTCAACAGATCGAGACTTTCATATGGATGCCATACACAGCGCGAAAACCGTTCAGGAATATCTAAACTCTTAGCTGTATACAACTGTTTCCTAAGATCACGGATTAAAATTTCTTTGAGCGAGTGAAGACGATGGATCCTTGAGAAAATCAGATTTCTTCTAACCATGTTGACTGGTGTTACATATATATATATATATATATATATATATATATATATATATTTAAGTAATTCATCGAGTCTGAAACCTCAACAGAATGCAGAAAGCACTGGACGGCCGTTTCGTACTATTTTTGGGACTCATCGGTGCGCATCCACTACCGAGAATTGAAACCCTGACAGTTAGGTTGTCAAGCAAACATCGGTGACGAACGAAGAGATAGCAAATCAGACTCAATATAGCCCCGCTCGCTCACATATTCCATGGTGGAACTCTACTGAGATTCTCTCTAACCATAAGACTGTGCCCCCTGGAGCCACGACTACTATCACCAAGCCGTTCACTCTAGAGCATTAGAAGCCGGTTCAAGTAATGATATACACATGATAGAAATTATTAGTATATATATATATATATATATATATATATATATATATATATATATATATACAGAGATAGAGATGGGGCGCATAAACACAGAGATAATTATTAATATAATAAAATAATTTGCTTAACTTTTATGTCTCTGAAAAAATTCATTAATTCATATATTCAGCGAGTGCATTTTTCGCCGCTGTGGTTAGCATTGTAATTGTGGATAAGAGTGACATTCAAGACAAAACAGTGCAGTGACTTGCCGGTTACTTTTGCACCGGGAATGTTGATGTTAACCCGTTCCTCTTCAAAGAAGTTCTTCCGACCACTGGTAAAGCCGTTGACCTCTCAGACGTAGCAACTACGCCTAGGCTGGCGACTAGCCGATGGCCGCTTGGCACGGGTGGGTTGAGGAGATGCGTTCCCCATTCACCAGTCGGGGCGGGAAACACTTCCGACTACCCTCGCACAGTTTAGCCGGCAGGTCGATCTCTATTTTTTGTATTTACTCAATCACCACCTCCACCCCATCCCACCCCACGAGATCAGGTGGTGAGACAAGGTCGGTTTAATGTTCTTAGCGTACATCCGGTCTAGGAACAAACCCCCCCCCCCCCCAACAAACGTCGGTTGCGCTTGCCTCGGTGCTAGCACCGATCACTCGCCCTGGTGCAATGAGAGGGCACGGCAGCTGTTCCCCAGGGCTTGGCACCTCTCAGCATAATTTTCCTTCAGTTGTGACTCTGTCCTTTGACAGAGCCGCCCCCCCCCCTGAGCGCACTCTGCTTAAAGACAGAGACACAACTGAGAGATGATAAATAATGTTACAAACTATTCGAGAGAGTTATTTACACAGGACAGGTCGATATCTTTTGTCGGAGTGTGGCCGTCGCAGTACACATGTGTGAGACTTAGATGTAAGCCGTGGATCAGTACATATCCGTATTGTAATTCATCTGGTTAAAGCAGGAACGACCGCTTCGCTGCAAATATACTACCACTGACGATACACCCCATAGACCCCATGATAAAATTATAGATATATAAGGCGTGTTACTAGAATATAGGATACAAACCAAATGGCACAATGTGCTATGCGACCTGGCGAAGAGAGTAACGGGGATCAGCTCGGAGTAGGGTATTTTTGAGTTAAAGGAGAGACTGTTTACTTTAATAATAATAATAATAATAATAATAATAATAATAATAATAATAAAACATGCAGTTTCGTTCCTTCATTCCGACAGGAACACGCCAACTGGGTAAACAGTTTGAATATAAGAGACCAGAGATTTGTCTTTCATTCTGCCATGAAAACGTCTTCCTAACTAACGAAAGCGAAATGCGTTGTCGATAAAAAGTATTTCCTCTTTGTCTCAATATAATTGTTATGGCCTTGTTAGGTCCAGAAATAAAGATACAAGAAAGGTATTGAGTTAAACAAATATATTAACAGAAACAGTAATACAAACATATACAAATGAGTGTGTTACAACAAGAATGTTCGGTCCGACTGTCAGAGCTGACTCCTGGAAACTTCCCTCGCCAGAAGGCAGTACCTGCTCCTATTTAAAGCTGGGAGAGTCCATGCGTGCGACAAATTGCTATAACAATAATATACATATAATTATATAAATTAGATAGTTTGATAGATAGCCATAGTGTGGATATAGAAATTAACACTGGATAGTTACTGGGAGTTTCACGACTTAAGCGATCATCAGGCCAATTGTGTAACCGCCAGTCACCATGAAGAGTTGATTCCTGTGTCCATCGTGTATTATCTAGAAACGTACTATCCCTGATATCGAGCACTATGCCACATAAATATAGAACTTTTTATACAATTGTATATATGTATGTATATATGTCTGTGCTGCGCGCTCGTGTGTGTGTGGTGTATATATATATATATATATATATATATATATATATATGTGTGTGTGTGTGTGTGTGTGTGTGTGTGTGTGTGTGTGTGTGTGTGTTGTCTCCACGGAAATTTCTTTGCAAGAGTCAGAATCATTCTTTGTTTACTTCCAGACGAATATTGCATTACGTCTTTGTAAGGAAGTAAATTTTAATCAATTATTCCCCAGCGAATATGTATTGTGAATTTCATGGTCCATACGCAAAGACGAAGGCCTTAACTTCTAGTCCGGATGAAGCAGTCGATTACCACAGAAAAAAAAAGAAAAGCTTATTACCAAATTTGTCTTCAGAATCGGTTTGTTGCTTTCATTTTATTGAGTTCAATGGAATCTGTTCGTTTTGCAACCATATGTACTTTTCTGGAAGACACGGCATGAAGCAAGTTGATCAGTCTGCCTCGAGGGAGAGACTGACACTGGAATATCAAACATTTTTGTTTCTTTCTTTTTATTTGTTAGTTGAAACGGCGTTACTAAAAATCTTTTCAAGCTAACTTCCTGTCCTGCCCTTGAAGGTCTAAAAAGGTACCGGTATTAGATTCTGAATTCTATAAATTCTTATTTTTATTTTTGTTGTTTTTTAACACTAGTTTTAGACTAATATGTTCTTAGGCCTGCGTATTGTCTGACGTTTTAAGATGAATCGGTACGGTTCGCATCTCTTGAAACCAGTGTTGGATGTACCAAGTATATGAAAGAGACCTTAGTAATACCTGTCGTGGATACAGATATTTATCCAGACATTAAAAATAAAAGATAAGGACAGCTAGAGAGAAAACAGAAGAATGTAAATGAAGTTTCAATTTTATACAAAGTGAACATGCTGACAAAGTGTAAAATTGTCTTACACTTGCCTTCTCTTCTACACTGAAAAGGAAAGCTAGTGGATGTTAAAAATGTCTATCTTTATTTACAAATCCAGTACTTCATTGTGCTGGTCTAAAGAGTAACATGACCTACCAAGCGTAATGCATAATAATTAGGGTAGAAGAAAGAAAGTTAAGCGCATACGAGCATTCCTATCTTTATCGCTTTCATCGTCAGGTTCAGGCTTATATATTCTTCCGTCTTCGCATTGTCTGAAGTTTAAGATAAACTACTCTCTTGTGTTGGTACTTACTTTGACGATTCGATTGAGAGGTGAAGGTTACACCCAATATGCAGTGTTTCTATATTTGCACTGAATTCAAGCCTAACCTGGAGTGTGGCAAGTGTGGTTTATCTGTTTATTCTCTCCCTAGACCATGGTATGTGTATATACAAGCACAGGCGCAGATAGATAGACACCGATCATTTAATGTTTCCATATCATATTTCAAATGAATCTATTAATTGAATCCTACTTCCCATTCCCAGGATAGTGTACTGATAATGAGTGGAATGACTATGGTGGTGACATAGGTAATCATAGTTGGGATAAGAATGATCTTGACTGAAAAATAAACATTCTTCAACAAATGTTTCAAGACATTATATTCTATATAAACCTTCCCAAAAACCGAAACTATGATTTGTAATTGGAATGAAAGCAGTGATGGCAAGTAACTTGAATCCATCATAAACATTCAGAATGTGGAACTAGTAAATAAAAAAACCCTACCAATACAAAAAACCATTGATAACAAATATGGTACAGAACAGGCCACATCCTGCTCGTGAAGGATTTTTGTCCGGCCCGCCAGCTTAACACGTGGACAGTATTTATGGTTTACATTGGTTTGGTTTACGGCATATCAACCTCAATAGGTTATTTAATGCCGAAAATTTTTTTTACAAAGTATTTCTGGTATTAAAACCTATTTTTACACTTTCATAGTGTTTTTACAAGATTTTCAGGGTTAACTATTTGCCCATAGCTGGGAACCTAGCAGGTACTACCACCCGGGTCAGAGTGGACCTGGGAACACCAGCAATTAAGAGGTGGTTCCACGCTCCTCAAAACCTCCTGATCAGAGGCCTTGCTGCTGGACGTAGTTTATCGTCTTACCCAGGACGCGGATGTAGTTTATCGTGGTACCCAGGACGGGAGAGTATTTATCTAATTTGCGGTGCAAGTGTCATAAAAAATATCAGTTGGAGTTGATTAACTTACAATGCGACGAAATTTTTAAATTACAATTTCATTCCGAATCCACTGCTGACATCTACGATAAATATTCTTGTCAAGCGCACAACATGAAAGCCCATTGAATACAAAAACGATGGGATCATTATTTGGAAGTACATATGCTTGGGAACAACTTATTTTCGAAAATGAAATATACTAAAGGACGTTTGAGAGCAAGGTTAGGAATGAAGATTTTTTATTGACTCATCCAGTAGAACTCTCAAAGCAGTTCTTCTACATAATGAGAATTGTTTTTCTTCTATCCTTATTGGGCATTCAGTACAAATGAAATAAACTCACAACAGCATGGATCATTTACTGTCTGCTGTTAACTACGAGAAGCACAAATGATTGATCTATGGAGTTCTTAAGGTGGTTGGACTGGTCCTAGGGATCCAAAGTGGGTACAAAAATCTGAATGATGTTTTTCCTCTGTCATCGACAAATATTTCACATGATGTGGAGAAGTTACCGAATAAGCAGAAACAAGTGTCTCCTTAAATAATTTGCCATTTCTAACTGTATTTCGTTTGTAGTAATGAATTTTCACGTTTTGTTGATTGCAATACTTGTTATCCTGGTATTCCTGCAGTAAAATATGAAACCATGTTTAAATAATGTGACATTAATTTAATTAATTAATGTGACGTTGTTTTATTCTTTAAACCTCCAGACCAAGGCATCCTTCTAGACGGAGTGGTCTGAGATGTAATCAGTTTATTATAAATAATAATGCCCAATACTGATGACGGGTTGATGTGCAGCTCACTCAATAGAGCCTCAGTTGTAAGGGGTAAATCGGGTGTGAAGAGTCGAGCGTTGAATTGAATGAGAATTTCCGAGCAAAGCATTCATCCTTGTCGGCAGAAGAGGTCAGAACATCGAACTGGTTGAACAAAGGAGCTATAGAGGGTTTGCTATTGTTAAGTACGCTCTTGCAGTGAGGCCAATAATCCTTGGAGCCGAATTTGCGAGATGCAATACGTTCTTTCATTCGAGCAGCAAAAAGTGAGTTTGCTCCCTTGAGGACACGCTTACACTCGTTACGGGCAGAGACAAAGAGACGTCTATTGCAGTCAGACATGTCGCTACGACATAGGTGGAAGAAGTGGTTCCTATGGGCAATGGCAGCTGAGCAAGCAGCGAAGAACCAAGGGGCGATTTGACCCTATATTTCCTTGAGGGGATGAAAGCGTCGATTCCAGCTTTAAACCAGGAGGAGACCTCGGAAGTACATTCTTGAACGGGGGGCGTAAAGACAACATCCCAGGGGACATCGCGAATGAAATCCCGGAACGAGTCCCAGTTTGCTCGTTGAGAGCAAAACGAGGTTCTAGTAGTAGTAGTAGGCTCTTTGCAGAGGGTGGAGTTGAAGGAGATGTTGATAGACACTACAGAATGGTCAGAATTGCCCAGAGAGCAGAGCTGCGTGTCGCTACAAGACTCGGAGATGGAGGTAAAACATAGATCGAGAAGAGAAGCCTTAACGTCCCGGTTGTAGGGAAAACGTGTGGGGAAGTCCACTATCTGCGTGAGGGATTGAGAAATTGAAAAATTAAGTGTTTGAATGCCTGAAAAGTCAGTAGTAGCCTTTTTAATACACACACACATATATATATATATATATATATATATATATATATGATAAAATATATATATATATATATATATATATATATATATATATATATATATATATATATATATATATGATTAAAATATATATTTTATCAATGATATATTTATAGTTCTCAATAGCAAGGATAGTGTGTGTGTAAATATAACGGTGGACGACGGGTGGCGATTTTTTCTTTTTGGGTTTTAAGATTTTAAAACACGATCTTAAAACCCATGCCAAATTCACTATAATTGAGAAAATAGAAAAGTTCACAGCGGATACACTGGAAACGTTTTAGACGGCCATGAAGATAAGTTGATTCCGTGCCTAAAAAACGCTCCATCCAGACGGGCTTAATCGCAAATTTAACAACATAGATAAAATTAATATATATACCCCCGCCCAAATCAGGCCCTACCCACATTTCTCACTCACACAAGACAGACATGCTTCCGGATATGTTGAGGCCTCACACTTATACACACACCAATACTAATCCATATCATACTCGCTCACTCCCTAAGAACCAAATAACACAATCATTTAAGAGAGACACGTCCCCTTTCCAGGAACCAATAAAATTGTCAAAATGACCAAGGAAATTCAGAGCAGCATGAATTCATCCAGCTCTTATCTTCAATATCAAATTAAAAGAGACTGTTTGACCAACACAAGGATTGACCAAAATTCATGTTAATTTTTTTTTTAATTAAAAAAAAACAATTGAAAACTACAGATAAAAGTTCATTTTCTGCATGAAGTCATTCATTTCTGTAGTTCACTGATACTAACAAACAGAATTTTTTTTCTCCTGATGATGGCCAAAATGGCCGAAACTATTCGAGGAATCAAACTGAAATAATAAAAACGAAAGAATATTAATATACAAGCTAGTGTGTCCGAAGATTTTAAATTTTTATATTTTTATTGTTCAAAACATAAACATGGTTTATAGACACGGGACTGAACCAAAAGCCGGGGACATAACACCAATAGAACCGAATTATTGGATAACCGTATGACTAGAACAACCAACAAATTAGCCAGGTATGAATCATACCAGGAATATATAAAGATATACCTGAGGGATGAACTAATACCAACCAATTTCAGGACTGATTTGGAACCATCAATGGGTAACCATAACGATGCGTTTCTAGCATCATGGTACCCTATAAATACAAGACTTCTCCAAGGAACTCATGCAGGTTAACATACAGTTCTGCCAGGAAAGCATAACGACAACAACAGCGACAATAAACCTGCTCGATGAGCAAATTAAGAAACAAACAGGCACGGAGGAATATGCTAACATAAAGAATGTCATAAAAGCTCACACAGACCAAACAGTGAGAGAACTACGAAAAGCAAAAACTGAAAAACAAAGAAAACTAAAATAGAATATTTCCTCCAGACAGAAGAACAAAAGAGAAATCAAGCTAAACTCAGCAAAAAAGTGAACGACCATATCACAAAAGAAAACAACAAAACACCGCAACTACACTGACCACCACACAACCAATGCAAACAAAAAGCAGACCAAATAAATATACCAACAGACAAACACCAGCACCACAGCCAACAATAACAAGACCGCCACCATCAACGATAGCTAGAACCTCAAAACAAACACACACACAAAACAAACTACAAACTTACGAGGACATCCTTAAGGTGTCGTACAAACATACACAAAAAAGGGTTTATTATTTCTCCTAGAAACATAACAGGACCTCGGATGATATTTTTTACCTTCTTTATATAGGGCTCTGACTATAACATGTCTTCCTCGGAATCTGTAAACCAACCGTTGTCCTTTAGAGGTTGAGATTATTTGACCGTCATGATGTTAGTAAATTCGTCCTGTAAAAAGGAAGATAAGCGTCTGATGTGTCTCTACAGCGCCTTTAACTTAATATATACAATGTATATAGTTTAATCGAATATCAATTTTATTTAAAGTCATCTATTTGAAATTATCACTAGATATTACATAATTTGCATTATAGTAACATTAACCATTAAAATTCTTAAACAATCAGGAAAATGATTTCACTGAAATAACATGAAAAACATACCGTAAAGCATAAAAAATAAGTCCATAAATACAGATATTTGAATCAAATGACACGCTCTAAAATCACTGCACATTGTCACAATGAAAAACACTAGGTAAAAAGAAAGAACCCAGTCTACAGATTTACGCAAGTTTTACATTAGATATCAAAGAAAGGGGTAAGGTTCACAAAGTAAGTTCAGGCTCACTTAGGTCAATAGATTTGATGTCTTCTGCTTTATAGCTTGTTCATTCAGATATTGAATAAATGTATCTCTTCAATGTGAAAATGGCCTCACTTAAAAGACACACTCGCGATAAAGGAACTTGTTTTATATATTTTATATCGAACATTAATACTTTTTTATCAACAAAAAGAAAATGGAACAAACAAATAAATAAATTAATATTCTGAAAAGTTCAAAAGTTACATACATATATTGACATGTATCTCTTCAGTTTGGTACTTTTTATGGAGTCAATGAACTACAGACACCGTTTCGTGTCTACATCTATAGAGGCATGATGCAATTTTGATGTAAAGTTTCCCATATATAAATTGTCAGGTGTTGTCTGCATAAAATATAATGAGATCTGAAACCTGTCTGTTATATCTACAGTTGGTTATATAGCATATAACCGTCCATGGTGCCAATAGCACTTTGAATAATCATTCTATAGTGGAATTATCCGGAGTTTTTTGCTTTTGTTTTTGTTTTTGGTTTGGTTTGTTTTGGTTTATTTTGTTTTACGGCATATCAACCTCAATGGATTATTTAATGCCGACAAAATTTTTTATTGCTGGTAATATTTTGTTTTGTCAAAAATCTGTTTCTGGTAATATTTTTCCTTCAAAATTATATTTCTGGTAATAATTTTTTCAAAAAAGGATTGCTGGTCATAGTTAACTATTTGCCCGTAGCTGGGACCCTAACAGGTGCTACCACCCCTGGTCAGGGTGGATCTGGGAAAACCAGCAATTAAGAGGTGGTTCCACGCTCCTCAAAACCTCCTGATCAGAAGCCTTGCTGGTGAACGTAGTTTAACGTCTTACCCAGGACGTGTTTTTGATTTTGTTTTTACAACCCTGTTATATTCATCCCAAGTCCTACTGATTTTTAACTTTTGAATTCAGAGTTGTTCTTCTCCTAGTCTAGCAGCCAACCATAGCTTAGACGACTCTGTTATTTAAGCTATAGATGGGGCGAAAGGTATTGAAGTTATTTCTTTCTCAGGCGTATTTGTGAAAAAAGTGAACGTGAGAATTCGACTAGAAATCGAAATCTGTTCGCCGATGGTTTTGTTCCGAGCCGCTAACGATCCAGTAGAACTGGAAATGTAATTCGTCTAACCAGGCTTCACTGTGCTAATCTTACACAATCCGATGGCTGATATCTGTACGGAATTCTGATACTCCTTGTATACCCTTGTAAGTGTAGCCCTTAAGGTAAAAAAAAACCTCGTGTGCTTGGCACTCCGGGGTGAGAGTGTGTCATTATTGAATTATACATCATCTGGCTGTGTCCATTCCCATCGATCGGGGAGAACGAAAACATTTAATTTCATAGTACTTCAGCTTTATTTCTGTGAGTTCAACAATACAAACACGTTGTATTAGCACAAAGTATGTAGTCCAAGAAAATAAAAAATCATAAAATATTCTGGAATTTGGGGAGTTTTGTTGCTGTTTTTGTTAAACCTGACCTACCGATCCAAGCAAAAAAAATCAGTAGAATGGTTTTAAATATGGAAAAGAAGGTCTGGCAGCTCATAGAAATGACTGTGTCAACAGATGACTTGGCAAAGATGAAAAACATCGAAATAATCAAGAAACAACGCATCTGAGGGAGCCACGTATGGTTAATATTGAAATAGTGACCATAATCGCTAATGCAACCTTATCGAATGTAATCAAATTGATAGTATAATAATTATTATTTTATGAATTTCCATGTTCCAAAACGTGTTAGTTACGCTGGAGATTATGTGAAAGTATGTCTCTCAAATATCCAGCACCTTCCTCAGTATCCTTCAACACCTCAGCAATATATTGAAGAATTTCGAAATATCGAATTTCCGATTCTTCCAACCCTAATATTTGAATCAAAATTGGATGAATTGGAAATTCGAATATATATATATATATATATATATATATATATATATATATATATATATATATATATATATATATATATATATATATATATATATATTACTGGACAATATATACAGAATGCGCCAACTATTTGAGAATATAGAAGTAGCTAATATAATGTCATGTGATAATCACATTGTAACATTATAATTTCAATTTCAGATTTATCGAGAGCAGTTTTCAATTTGACACATAAAATGACAACTTATTTTGTGCTTGTGATTTTGCCTCGGATATTGCTAACTTATTGAATGTTTTCAAGGCTTTTAAGGTTATTTTTCTTTTATTTGATTTTTTCTTTACGACCTTTCAACCCCTGTTGTCTATTTAAAGCTAAAAATATTTGAGATTTTTAAGAAAAAAACATTTTCTTTTATGAGTATATATTGCATTGAACAATTTGTTTTCTTTAGAATAAAAATGATTTTTTCGGATACATGTCCTACTATTTATCCCATAGGTGGGGGAGGAGGAAATAGATTCATACTTTTCTCATGGGGAATTTGCGCGTAAATTAATGTAACGAAGTGGATTGGAATTCGAACTCGGTTCTTTTTATTGTCAAGATGAAGAATGAGCTGGAGTCTTCGGACATATACATATCATCTAAGAACACCAGGGACCGGATTTTCAAGTCCAGAGTCAACACTTATCTACCCTATATATCCTCAGACTATGCACTTCTTAGCTCATCCTCTTATGTTTATGAAACTATTTAATTTGGCAACCTACAGTCCTAAGTGGGGCCATGGCTTTGGATAGCGCAAATTTCTCCCCAATCAAGGTGGGAGTGTCACTAGAACGCAGTGGTTTACAGAGAGTGAAAATGAGATAAAAGATTGGGTATAGTGAGGGATTGGGGAAAAGATAAAAGATGAGCCAGGATCAAGGCAACAGAAGTTTGCGATTGACGTTGTACTTAAGATTTTGAAGATTGTAGCCATCTGGGAAACATGTAAGTGCAAGGGAGTTCGACAGGCGGGAAGTGTGAGAAAAGAAACTGTTGGAGTAGAAGTATCGGTTATATTTAACTATTTCAACAGTAAAAGGGTGGGACCTAAATTCCAATCTAGTTAGAAGCTTAAATTCATGTAGTCGGGGCACCAGGGAAAAAAACTCATTAAAGAAGTTGCCTTGAAAATATTTGTAAAAAAAACAAAAAAAAAACACAGAAGGAAGCCACATCACGTGTGTGAGAAAGTGTCTGAAGACGTGATGCCAAGTCAGGACCGAATACAATGTATATTCTTCATTGACTGAAAAGATTTCATGTGCAGCTGACCTTGCTTTGTTTGAATTCAGCCCTAAAGGAAAAAACATGCCGCGCCAGCTTGGCCCCAAGCATTGAAAATGCAAATTTATTTACAGTTCTCGTTTTTCCTGTTTCATGTTCAGACGAGTTTTTTTTTTTAAGCAAGCTACTACACCACGCTACGCCACCTAATTTCGCCGTTTGTTTTCTAATGTCAGTTCAGCCATCTTTAAGTCCTCGTTTTTGTCTGTAAAGCATCATTTTTATTTCTTTTACTACAAGATTTGTGTCAGTGTTCTCCGGGTTATTGTCGCCCTGATGAGAAAATGTCAGAAAGCGGGCGTTGGAAAAAGACTTTGGTCTCCTGACAGATGGCGACAAGGAAATGACAAAGAGATCAACAACAAGTTGAATCTTAGAAGAAAGAGAGGAAGAGAGAGGGTATGTTGCAGATAAAGAAAAATGGGGAGAGAAAGACAGAAAAATGGAGATAGAGAAAGACTGAGGTAAAAGCAGACTTATTTTAAATGCTGTTCATGAACTGGTATCAGTAGGACAATGGAAAGGAAGAATATAGATGCGCAAGCCCAGGAAGCTTCTGATGATGATTTTTCACGTTACAAAAAACAGTTATATTCAAAAGGTGTCAGATTTTAATATGCAAATCATTTTTTTTACAAAATAAAATTAATATTAACAACCAATCTTGCTAAAAGATTTCAGGCGATACCTCTATCTATATGATAAATTTATCTTAGGAATTTAATTCTGTAATCTATGTGAAATGTCATATATATAAACAAAGGAGGTATTTACACAAGCAACATTCATTCTGTAGCGCTTTGTTGAAAATATATTTCAACAAAGCGCTACAGAATGAATGCTAATATAGAAAAGAAAAGATTGGTATGTTTTTGACGGTTCATCAACACTTGGTGAGTTACTTAAATCCGAAACATATTAAATTGTAAGAATAATAATTTTATTTTTACGTGTGAATATTGCGTTAACAATTTTATTTTGAGAATAACAATAGTTTTTTATATGCAAGTCCGACTATTTAACCCATAGCTGGGGGAGCGGTATATGGAAAATGAAGGCTTTCATTAAAAACAGTATCTGAGTTCAAAAGTTTAAGTCCTGCTTACTCTACGAGCAAAAATACTTCCTTTATGTTTGTTTATGTCTTTGTGAAATTTTATAAGGACAAAATGGAATTATCCCTAATTCCATGGAAACAATCATTCAATTCGCAGACAATTAACATTTCTGAAAAACTTAGCAACTGCTCGATGCTGAAAATATTTTACTTACATTTATGCGCCGGTGTGTAGGTCGCGTTCAGGTTATCGGCGCGGAAAAATGGAATTGGTGATGCGAGTTGAAATTCTCACCTATTCCTTGGAAATGGCAAGTACGCATTTCTTTTCGCCCCACCCATAGCTATAGGTTAATTAGCGGTGTAGCCTGGGGTATCAAGAGTTGTCTAGCAGATAACCTAGCAGAAAGATAAGCCTGAATCCTAAACTTTGGGGAAATCAATGGGAAACCACGTCACTGTTGTTCCCATGAGTAATGACAATAAAGAAAAGGAATCTGTGGAAAGACGTGATACTTACGACCTTAACCCTTTGGGCCCTAACCACCGCTTTACCTGTCGGTGGTAGAGAAAAAATGACCTTATGACCAGCCACTGCTTGAACAGTTGTATAGAAAAATGACTTAATGCCCAGCCACCGGTTGGACGGTGGGTAAACACGTGTAAATATTTTTATGTTGTTGTAACCTAGGGAAGGTTATTGAATAGAATAATCAAACGAAGGTTGGTAATGAACGATATTCCATTCGTTAGTTGTATAGCAATGATTTTTAATACGAGTGAGCAATTGAACAATGTAAGCATAATAAATATAAAAATAAAATGAAAATATCAAAAATCCGAGTCTCCCATGGCGTGGAATGTGATGACTATTTGCTTCCTGGAAACTCTCCACGTACCGGGAGACGATAGCTCAGTGCTACTCAAACTGTGGTACCGGTGCCGGTACGCGTACCGCAGTTTGATTAGCACTGATCTAATCTATCTCGGCCTATTCCATCTCGGATCTATTTTTGGTCTTTTTCTCTCTCTAATTCTCCGAAGTTAATCTGAACTATCGTTTATTCCTGAACTTGATCCATGTTATCTTAGCTTAATCTTGATCGTGATCTGACCTAAATCGGTACATTCTAAATTGGTCTGTTCTCGGGTTTTTTAGTCAAAATCGGCTCTTCTCCGATCTGAATGTGAACTATCTTGGTCTGTTCTATTTTGATTTTATTCCTGATTTTCATCTTTTCTACCTTGGCCTTCTCTAATTTAGATCTAAACTATTTAATTTATTTAACTAGGTCTCTTCTTTCATCTGTGTTGAGCTTTTCCTATATTATTTTCTAATCTTGATCCCATTTCTCTAGGTCTCGTCTCGCGTCTGTGTTGAGCTTTTCCTATATAATTCTCTAA
>OZ038498.1:73218885-73221718 GCA_964036315.1 Acanthosepion esculentum
ACAAATGTTGTAACCCTAACAAACTGATGACCGTCCATTATTAAGTATATTGGGTTCTAAGAAAGGGATTCCCACTCATACTGCAAACAGTCTACAGCGTTGGGTTAGGATTTTATTGAACTATAATTTCAAGGTGGAATTTCTATCATCAAAGATATTGAGGCACACAGATGACTTGTCTAGATTTATATCGAAAGGTAAAGAAGATTTTGAAGATACCGTGATTGCTTTGCTGGAATCCAAAAGCGAAATTAAAAACCTGGCATGTAACATTATTAAAGAATTGCCGGTCACGATAGACGATATCAAAATTTATTCTAAAAAGGATACGTTTATTAAAAAAAACTATGAATGACGTTAAGTCGAAACAGAGTAAAACTAAACCTGGTAACAATAATACAGCATGATCTACTTATAATGGAGTACTTTTGTACACGGAAAGAGTTGTAATTCCGTTATCATTAAAAAGGATTTTGAAACAATTTCACGTAGGACATCCGGAAATACTGAGGATAAAGTATCTGGTGAGAAGCTATATTTAGTGGCCCATGTTGGATAAAGATATTGAAAAAACTGTTAAAAATTTAATGGTTGTAATTCAGCAGCCAAATCACCACCAATACATTTTTAGGCATGACCGAGCACTGATAAACCATGGGCAAGACTACATATGGACTTTGCTGCACCGCTAAATGATTCATACTATTTAAATGTGATCGACAGTTTCACAAAATGGCCGGAGATATTAAAGTGTAAACGACCTAATACTGCAATAACGATTAAATTCTAACGCGAAATTTTTGCAAGGTTTGGTGTACCAGAGAGCGTAGTATCCGATAATGGAATTCAATTTACTTCTAGTGAGTTTTAAAATTACTGCAAAACCTACGTGGTTGAACACTTGACAACACCGATTTATCATCTGAGGTTGAATGATCAAGTTGAGCAGATTGTTGACACATTCAAAAGGGTATTAAGAAAAGCTAAAAGCTTAGAAGCTGGAGAAACGACACTACAGGAATTTTTGTGCGTATATCGAATGGCGTCAAATGCAAACGTCACAGTGAAAATGTCACCTGCAAAGCTCATGTTTACTAGGAATAATTACATCCATTTTTGACTAATTACTGCCAGGGAATAAAAACACATGTCGACAATTTGACATTACCAAATCAGTTAAGATCGGCGTAAAATCTTCTTTAAAAGGTTTAATGACAGAACAGAAAATTGAGAGGAAGGAAAATTTTTTTGACACTGGTAGTTTCGTTTCGTTTAGTTTGTTTTACGGCATATCAACTTCAATGGGTTATTTAATGCCGACAAAATTTTTATTGCTAGTAATATTTTTTCTTCAAAATGTACCGCTGGTAATATTTTTTTCTTCAAAATATATCGCTGGTAATATTTTTTGCTTCAATAAATCTATTTTTGGTAATATTTTTTCTTCAAAATATATCGCTGGTAATATTTTTTGCTTCAATAAATCTATTTTTGGTAATATTTTTCCTCAAAATGTATTGCTGGTAATATTTATTCCTTCAACAAATCTATTTTTGGTAATATTTTTTCTTCAAAATGTATCGCTGGTAATATTTATTCCTTCAAAAAAATCTATTTTTGTTAATATTTTTCCTCAAATTGTATCGCTGGTAATATTTATTACATCAAAAAATCTATTTTTGGTAATATTTTTTCTTCAAAATATATCGCTGGTAATATTTATTCCTTCAAAAAATCTATTTTTGGTAATATTTTTTCTTCAAAATATATCGCTGGTAATATTTATTCCTTCAAAAAATCTATTTTTGGTAATATTTTTTCTTCAAAATATATCGCTGGTAATATTTATTCCTTCAAAAAATCTATTTTTGGTAATATTTTTTCTTCAAAATATATCGCTGGTAATATTTTTTGCTTCAATAAATCTATTTTTGGTAATATTTTTTTCTCAAATTGTATCGCTGGTAATATTTATTACATCAAAAAATCTATTTCTGGTAATATTTTTTCTTCAAAATGTATCGCTGGTAATATTTTTTCCTTCAAAAAATCTATTTTTGGCAATATTTTTTCTTCAAAATGTATCGCTGGTAATATTTTTTCCTTCAATAAATCTATTTTTGGTAATATTTTTTCTTCAAAATATATCGCTGGTAATATTTTTTGCTTCAATAAATCTATTTTTGGTAATATTTTTTTCTCAAATTGTATCGCTGGTAATATTTATTACATCAAAAAATCTATTTCTGGTAATATTTTTTCTTCAAAATGTATCGCTGGTAATATTTTTTCCTTCAAAAAATCTATTTTTGGCAATATTTTTTCTTCAAAATGTATCGCTGGTAATATTTTTTCTGTGTGTATGTGTTAAATAGTAAGACTTGTATCTGGAAAAATCATTGTTATTCTAAAAAAGAAATTGTTAATGTAATATACGCTCGGAAAAGAAAATAATTATTCTTAATAAATCTTATTTTTTAAGTATGCATTGTTACGATGCTTGAATTTGAGGACACTTATTGGATCAGCATTTCTTGTTTTGTGAATTAATTTTATATTAATTATTTAATATGCATGTTGCATGTTAAATCTGTGGAGTATTAAGTCACAGACACCTCAAGTATATTTTAAGGTTAATATATATATATTTAAGGTTAATGGTCAGAATTGAATCAGACCAGGAAACAGTAGTATTAAAAAGTGCTCTCGGCTATACATTTAACCATTTTCAAGGGTTAATTTTTTTAACTGTTAAACAAGAAATAGTTTGCTGCACGTATGTTTTATAAAATGTTTTCATTTTTCAAAACACGGTCAAGATATTGTGTCCCTG
>OZ038498.1:73221918-73284418 GCA_964036315.1 Acanthosepion esculentum
TTACCATACTGGTATGGCATAGCATATGTCAAATAGAATTACTTCGTATTATTCATTTCATTCCAAGCAGAGTGTAAGTCAAGTTGCTGTAAAGTATTGCTAACCGGAATTGGTTCACTTCCCCTGACAACCACCTTGATCAATCCCAAGTTAAAGACATTAACGTGCACACGTTTCTTCTCTGGGAATAATGGCAGTATATTCAGGCGATATATGGGTAAGCAAACTGAAACGGTGTCAAAGTTATCATTCTATATTGCAGGCGATGATATCGGATCATGCACGCGTGCCTGCTTAATGATTAACTTAAGGGTTGTTTATATTGATCGGTCATATAAATTTGCACAGAGGGTCCTATCTGGCAATAATAGATATATACAGGCGAGGATCATTAAATGGATGCTTGTCAGATTACAAGTGCGCCCTTGTCTCTGCACTCTTCTGGAAACCGAATACAGAATATGGATCTCATCACGATTATCCAGGAATTTTACGGGCCGTGATTTCGACGTATGATTCATTTGTCGAATAGGAGAAAAAGAGCTTTTATATATCAAGCGGTGTATTGACCTCTATTGGGATCAATCATTTAAAACTGTCTCGTTTTAATCCACGAATTATTATTGTTAATGCATTCGTTTTTGGTTTTCATTTTCTTAATCTGGGTTTCGGCCAATTAGTTCTACAACTTTCCTCGATGGAATTCATTTGGAACTGGAGAGCATTCTACAGTAGGCAAACGCAACTAACACACATACCTACAAACACACAGAGACAGACACACACACTCATACAGATAGATAGATAGATAGATAGATAGATAGATAGGGTATGATAGCATGCCATAATTGCACCAGCATGGTGGTGGGAAACATGAAAATGATGTAGTGGGATCGATTATTGATATATTAAAATAAACATTCTTCTATATAAATAAAACACACACACACACACACATATATATATATATATATATATATATATATATATATATATATATATATATATATATATATATGTGTGTGTGTGTGTCTGTGTGTGTGTGTGTGTGTGTTATAGTAATTTCACCACGCACGCATGCACTCTCCCAGCTACAAATAGGAGCAGGTACTGCCTTTTGGAGGGTGAAGTTTCTAGCAGTCAGCTCTGACAGTCGGACCAAACATTCTTGCTGTAACACTCTCGTTTGTATATGTTTGTATTACTGTTTCTGTTAATATATTTGTTTAACTCAATTCCTCTCTTTGTGTCTTTATTTCTGGCTCTAACAAGGCCCCAACACTATCTATCTATCTATCTGTTATGGTAATTTACCCACGCACGTATGGACTCTCCCAGCTATAAATAGGAGAAGGGACTGCGTTTTGGAGAGGGAAGTTTCGAGCAATCAGCTCTGACAGTCAACCGAAGATTCTTGCTGTAACACTCTCGTTTGTATATGTTTGTATTACTGTGTTAATATATTTGTTTAACTCATTTCCACCCATGTGTCTTTATTTCTGGCCCTAACAATGCCACAAGATAGATAGATAGATAGATAGAGTGAGAGAGAGAGAGAGAGAGGGAGAGGGAGATAGATAGATAGATATATATGTACTGAGACATGGTGTTAACTGTTAACTCAAAGGTACAATAAATTTGATAAAAGACGCCCTGTCTTTGTGTTTATACTTCTTCACCACCCCACCCCTTTTTTCTTTTTGATTTATTACCGATCTGGACTGAGTCCTGTTTCAGCAAAGAAAGGCCAGAAAAGGAATTTGGAATCACTTAACAACAAACAGAATGATCTCCTAAGAAATAGTAGTAAGAGAATTTGTTGTTGTTTGACAGGAAACAGAATGACCTTCTAAGAAAAGGTGTAGGAATGGGTCAGCTACGCTCACCTGATATACATCACTAAGAAAAGGGACTAAAGCCGATATACCAGTCCAGGACTAATAACATTTCAGATTATTCTTTGTATTTTATCAAGAATCTCTAAATTTATAACAGGATCACAGACCATATTTGGCAGGTGAAAATCTAGCTACTGATTTTCTTTCCTCTTAATGTCAGTGGGAAAAGTCAGCTCGAGAATGCGCAAAGAGTCCCTCTCCTGGAGGTTATCATCTGCTATGCTGATGGAAGGGCTAAAACAGTTCTTCCAGAGAGTAGTTTTATTTTGGAGGCGTTAAAATTAAGAAACCATGCCTTTCGCCAGTTTAATAATAGACTGTAGGTCATTTTTTGATTCGCTGTTAATTTAACCTCATCGAACCGATCAGACTTATTATTAAGACAGAAGTAAATACCTGTTCAATCAGCAGAGATACTGATTTGAGAATTGTGACATCACGAATATCGTTGAGGAAAATTAGGAACATCATAGGTCCATGGCTATAGCTTTAAGGGTCATTTGTATTAATGCAAAATGATCTAGAAGAGTGGCCGTTGGAGACAACTTTCACATCGCGATTTTATAAGCAAAACCGAATAAGTTAGAAAATTCGTTCAAAAATACCATAACCTTTCAGGATAACTTAATCAAGTTAAAATTAATAAAAAATTTAAATTTTAAATATATGTACTCGCACACACACACACACACACACACACACACACACACACACACACAAATATATATATTTTTCACTGTACATTGGAATAACGATTTCTTTGTAAAATGGGTCACTGAAGGCAGTAAAGTCGCCAAGAGGCAAAGGGCTTGATGGGTGTGAAAGAATTAGAAAATAGAAATTATTATGAAGGCACAAGAAGAATATAAGAGATATTAAGAAGACAGCAGAAACGTTTGACAATGGTTTTAAAATTTGAAGATCAATATTAGCTTAACTTTGATTTTCCTTTTTATAATATCGATCTATATATATATATTAAATCCTTTCTACGCATTGCGTAATTTTATTGTCACTGTTTGTGATATGTTGGTTTATATGTGGTCAAATTGTACTACATTTATACCGGAGAACTCAATTTGTCTTAACGAAGTGTCATGCATCAGTAGCAGCAATAGTCACAGTTTACAAATTCCCTTTTCCTTCTCGAAGAGCTTAACCGAAATATGGCTGGAATGCAAAAAGCTGGAAGAAACATCGACAACCGAGAAGTGCGTGAATAGAAATTATTCGCTTACTTACTTTACATCTAGCCAATTCAGCTATAATCCGATGAGACCTTGTTGCTAATTTAGTACTACGCGTAAATCTATAAAGTCTAGCTATCATAGCAAAAAGCGATATTTATTCTGCTGTGTACAGAAATGTGGCACAAGGTCAAAAATGGGGAGTGGGTAAAAGGAAGCTCTTCTTCTGTCTAAACTTTAAACTTAGCTAGCCACAAACTCTGACCCAAATATACAAACAATATTCCTAACAGCAAAACAACACATTTTTACTTACCTCTCTTACTACATTCACCATAATACCTCAGGTCTCTAAAAAAATTCTAACTAGTCCACATATGTACAATTCATTGTCTGTAGTGGGGAGAATAAAACAACAATTAAAATCTAGCCCCAATGTGTATCATATCAAAGAACTCATCCGAACAATTGCCATGAAATTATTTATAGAAAAGGCAGAGAAATGCAACTGTACGGCAATGAGAAAGTCGCTGAAGACGTGATACCAGATCAGGACGAATAATATTGCTGATTCTTCTTCGGATTTTATTCAAGCATCTCTAAGCATATAACAGGAGACTCGGACCATATGTGGCAGCAATATTCTAAGCATGGACGAATCGTAGACTTATAGATATGTAAGATAGATTCAGAAGTGAAAATTGTCTAGCACGACACAGTGAAGGAACATTCTTTGCAGCAGACCCATCAATAGATTTAATATATTATTTCCACTTTGTATCAGCCGAGAATTTTAGACCGAGAAGCTGCATTGAGTCACTCTTGTAGAGGTTAGCATTAGCCATACTAATGGAAGATTTCTCAGATGATTAATAGAGATCAGTTTTGTTTTGAAGGGGTTAAAATTAACAAGTCATCCTTTGCCTCAGTTATGAACACACTGTAGGTCATTTCTTTTGGATCAGTCGCCAGTTTGAGCTTGTTAATCTGTTCAGACTTACTATTGAGACAGAAGTAAATGTTTGTGTCATCAGAGTAGATACAAGCCTATTGTCACTTATATATGAAACCATTATGATTGTTGTTGTTGTTGTTGTTAAGACAGTTTAAATGGTAAACGATAGGGAGAAAATCGTTTGTGCAAAAACCATTTATCAAAAACAAACAAAAGGAAATAAACGTTTTGAAACGGAACCCAATTCTTATAAATTCTAACAAATACAAATTTTTAAAAATTACTGAGATTGCATGAGTTATTGTCATGAAGTTTATTCACTCCAGTACGACACCCATTTCTGGTACAAATACACCGTGACTGAAAACAGGTGAAAGGCTCCGAGTGTTTCTTCTGTCGAGCGATGGAGGCTCAGAATCAACCAAGGTTACTTTTAGTCAGGCTTTTGCTCTGAGAATAAATACAGACCACATCATATATATATATATATATATATATATATATATATATATATATATATATATATATATATATATATATATATTGTCATCCACAGACAGACTGTTTCGGTGTTTCACAGCTCATCAGTGTGGCTAGACGTCCGGTTGCCTCTAGCTAGGATCGAAACCCGACTGAATTAGCGTCAGTCAGAACTTCTACCACTAAGCCGTTCAGGGATGAAGGTGAATTTTAGCGTGTTTATTTTTAGATTTAGATATACACACAGTGACTGACAGTGACTCAATTCTGCCGAAGATATATATACATATATACATACATATATATAACACACAGTGACTGACAGTGACTCAATTCTGCCGAATATATATATATATATATATATATACATATATATATATATATATATATACATATATATATATATACATATATATATATACACACACAGATATATATATATATATATATATATATATATATATATGTATATATATATATATATATATATTATAAATCCTCATAAGCCAGTTACTACCTACCTAGGTTTCACTACATAGAATCATCAAAGTGAACTGATCCCAGTTCACCATGATGATACAAAATAGTGAAACCTAGGGAGAGAGTACCTGGCTCATTAGCATTTATTTTTCTTTTGCTCGACTTAGCGAATTGAGCACTCTTCGTTTTAACTTATTACTCTCTGTTTTTTTTCTTTATACCAGGAATTTAAGGTACTGGATGATTTTTTCGCCCTGCTCAAAGGTTTCTGATGTTTTCTTTTTTTTCCAATTTATCCCCGGATGCCAATTTGTTTCAAAGTTGGGCTATTCAGGGTTTTTCACCCACTGAATTTAAATGAATTTATATATATATATATATAAATATATATATATATATATATATATTAGGCTAATAATTATACTCGGTTAGTGAAAAATGGCACAATTACAAGTATATCAAAACAAACTAGTATCCGAGGAAAAAAATTTAGAACTAGAAACATCCGAACAGAGCGAAATAAATCGTCCAGTGTCTTAAATTTTCAGTTCAAAGAAAAAAAAACAAGCGAGTAACTAAGGTAAAACGTAGAGAGCTTAATACGCTATGTAGGCCAAAGGTAAATAAAATAAATCCAAAAGGGCCAGGAACTACCTGCCTGGAGATCCATTTAGATGAAACCTAGGTAGGTAGTGCCTGACATTTTTGGATTTATTTTGTACATACATACATACATACATTATATATATATATATATATATATATATATATATATACATGTATATGTATATATATACATATATATATATATATATATATATATATATATATATATATATATATAGATAGATAGATAGATAGATAGATAGATAGATAATAGATATATATATGTATATATATAAATAATATTAGGAGTGAATATACACATACATATGCAATCATATATAAATATGTATACATACATACATACACATACATATATGAATAAAAAATAATTCCAAGAGGATAGAATCCAGGTAGAACTGTATGTCCAGGACAGAGTTAGTATATAATAATAAAAAGACTTAAACACTAATATTCCATGGTTATAATTTATTCCATTGGAATCATAAATACGATACAATTCATCAGACCTACAAATTCCAAAAGAAAACAGAAAAAACATCTCCAGGAATAATAAATAAAATATATATATATATTAATACATGTTTCATTAAATAATATAGATAAGTGTTGTCTATATATTTTATGTAAGTTTTTTTCATATAGTCTGATAATCTTAATAACATTATCATTAAACAATGAAAGAAAATCATAATATTGATACATGTATTAATGAAAAAATGCTGCCTAAATACACACAATATATATATATATATATATATATATATATATATATATATATATATATATGCTCCTGAAAACTATATTTCGGTTAAGCTCTTCGGGGAGAAAAGGGAATTTGTAAACTGTGACTATTGCTGCTACTGATGCATGACTCTTCGTTAAGACGAATTGAGTTCTCCGGTATAAATGTAGTACAATTTGACCACATATAAACCAACATATCACATGACAATAAAATTACGAAATGCGAAGAAAGGATTTAATATATATATAGATCGACATTATAAAAAGGAAAATCAAAATTAAGCTAATATTTACATGCCTGGCTACTAATATATATATATATATAGAGAGAGAGAGAGAGAGATGGGGGATGGACTCTCCCGTGTAAATTTCGACGTATAGGGATCTATATAAACTAATTCAATTCTTATGTTTGTGTAGTATGTGATACGTCAGTCTCGCTAAGACCCGCATACAAATCATCATATTGTACAATTGCAAGGATCTCGAGCCATAGCCAGAGAAATATTTGCTAACGATTTTAGCCGTTGTCTTTCGTTTCTTAGCCGGTCAATGCGACTGATTTCAAAATATCTGATACCATCCTGCAACAAATATCTCCAGTTATTTCTATCCAGGGCAACTTGAAGATAGTATGAGACCCATTGACAGCTTACTCTTTAACTTTATATATATATATATATATATATATATACAAGTGATAGAATTTTGAGGGGATTAGAATAATCATTATAGTAATTCATTGAATCTAGAAGAATCTTCAACAGAATGCATTTTGGACTCATCAGCAGTGCGCATCCACTACCGAGAATCGAACCCGGACCATTACGATACAACGCAAGCGTCATACCACTGGACCAAGGGTGACGAGGAAGAAACCAAACTAGATATAGCACCGCTATTCACAAATTCCGTAGTGAGACTCATCCAAGTGTTCAAACGCAACGGGTTTTGCCCCAAGCACAACGTCTTCCTTCCCCTTAGCCACTCCATCGCAGCGCGAACGGTCCGGGTTCGATTCTCCGTAGTGGATGCGCACTGATGATGAGTACCAAATAGGACAAAACAGCTGCCCAGTGCTTTCTGCATTCTGTTGAGGTTTCCTCTCGACTCGACGAATTACTAAAATTATATATATATATATATATATATATATATATATATATATATATATATATATATAATGAAAATATAGTTTGAAAGCATTCTATATCTATGAGTAAAAATTCATAATAACCAGGAATAGAGCGTATGTAAAAGTGGAAACAGAAGAATACCAAGAAACGACACTGTGTCAGGCCTGATGATTGTGTTCACTCGTTGTTGACTTCAATGTACACTGTTATATATATATATATATATATATATATATATATATATATATATATAGTAACGAGGCATATAAGTATTAGCTTAATTTTGATCTGACATTCCCTTTGTATAATGTCGATCTGTGTGAATAATATTTAGGAAGTAATTAAGTGCATTGATACAGAAGGGGATATTGCTGATAAGGAAATGTTTCTTATGTTAAATAAATGATTGGTACCAAATATTTACTTTGTTACTTATTAAGGTCTGAGTGCCGGGCCTGAATGGAAATTATTAATTTCATTTCGTCATTTTGAAACAGTATACAACGACTGCGAAGGCATTTTTATATAGAAACCACTTCGGCTTTGCCACGCTCTGTTTGCAATGATTCGCGTGTGGACGTTCGGATTTAGTGGAAATTGATTGAACGCCAGTTCGCCTGCGCATTTTATCCCATTAAGCCCGAGAAGGAATGCCAAAATAGCGGTCTATTTGCCGCAAGCCACTTGCTTTATATTAAACAGTCACGAGAAGAATTTACAGAATTAAGTTTCATATTAGATTAATCATCTTTAAAAATGGAAGCTGATTTTATCTTTCGAAATATTTTTGTGAAGTGTAAAATTGACGGCAATTAAATTTCTTACATTATAAGTTTCTTTGCCTTGCAGATAACGCGTAATTGCGGCTTAGATTAAGTAACTCGCTGTTTAGTCACCGCAATCTGGAGCAGTATTTGACAAGCTATTGTAGTGAGTTCGATTCCCACCGATGCTCCATAATTGTAGCCTTCTACAAGACTAAATATCTATTGGATCGCCGCGCTGTAGATTGTTTTGTTTCTTTAGCGACATATCAACAGCTTATGGGTCATTTCATGCCGAAATTTAATTTTCTGGGGAGCATTGGTAATTTCTTTGACAAATGTATTGCTGGTATTTTTACTATGATTTTTTTTATTTTTTATAGTGTTTTGACCCCAGTTTGGGGTTAACTATTTGCCCATAAATAGGTACCTCACAGGTACTACCACCCGACGTCAGGGTGGACATGGAAACAAAAGCAATTAAGAGTGTTTTCCACGCTCCTCAAACCTTCCCGATTAGAGGCCTTGCTGCCGGATGTAGTTTATCGTCATACCCAGGATATATATATATATATACACTATAATTTATGATTAGTTTGCCAAACACCAAGTAATCTGGATTGAGTGCCATCATTACAGAGTGCCAATGTTACTTCGATACTAACAACAGAACTAAATTAGTCGTAAATATGATTGTTTTTTGCGCATGAGAATTTACGTGCATAACAGAGTGTATAAGTATGACTTTGTCCTGGTTGGTAAAAGCGTTGGTTTATTAATTGGTCGACATAATAGTTGTGAGTTCAATCCCTGTATCAGCCAGCGTTTACTTGCACTCGGTGTTAACAGAGCTTGCAATAACTGAGCAGTATTGGGTGTGCGTATGTATGTGTGCGTATGTATGTGTGCGTATGGGTGGGTTTTTTGTCTACGTATATGTATGAATATCTGGGTTTGTCTTTGTGAATCTTTCTGCATGTCTGGGTATTTGAGCATATGCATATCTGAGTGTGCTTGTGTGCGTGTTTATATCCGTGAATGTTTGTGTTTGCGTGTGTATATGTGCGCGTGTTCGTGAGTGAGTGTGTGTCTATAATTTAGTGTGGGCGTGAATTGTGTACGCGTGATTATGTGTTAATTTTTATGTACGTTTGTGTGTGTGGATTTGTGCGTACACGTGTGTGTGCTTGATTGAATATATGTGTTTGAGGGTGTGAATTCTGTGTCCGTGTGGACGTGAGGTTGTGCGTGTAAATTTTTGTGTATGTGTGTGAATCTGTGTGTACTTTTGCGCGATGTGTCTTTGTGTACGTGGATTTATATGTGTGTCTTTTTGTGTGAGTGAGTGTTAATGTGTTTTTGTGTGTAAATGTGTGTATATGAGTGTGTATTTGTGTGTGCGTATGAATTTTTGTGTTCGTTTGTGGGTGTATGTGTATTCATTTTCGTGAGTGTGTCTGTGTGAATATATCTGTGTATAATTGCGTGAAGGAGTTGAGGCAGGAACATTGGGACCATCTCATCAGCAACAACAATTATTTTTGTGGGTGTAGATTCTGAATATTTGATAATGTATTTCGGGCCCTTATCATACTGGAAAAAAAAGAAAGAATTTTGCAATCGGTTTCGAATCCTGGCAAAACCAATGTTGGAATAACTATTATAGTAGTTATCATACAAATTCTTTCCTTCATTCGGATTCCCCACAACTCCCATGTATAGCAATTAATTTTCCGTCTGGCTGATTATCAAATGTTCATTCGACGCGGTTTATCTTAGTTTGATATTCGAACCGCCTCAGCTATTTGCCTGTATTACCTACTCACGGCCCTAAATTGCCGGCTTCAATGATTTTGAAATTACAAAGCAACTTCAAAATTAAGATTTATGATGAAAGTAAATATCAGTCAAAATTTCACGACAGTCTCAGAAAGGATATTGTAACTCTTAGGCAAGGTCATTTTCAGTCAAGTTCAGATCTGGTTGAAGAACAATATTTTAGCTTATTTGAGTAAATGCTGTTTTTTTTTATTATTATTAAACAGTATTAACAGCATTTGCCGACCTTAATGTTCGAGAAATTTCGTAGAAAATATGTGTTAAACATTCAGTCCAGTAAATGTAATTAAAAAAAAAAGAATTTACTCAAATAAGTTGAATCCATAAAAATAACGTATAAACAGAAAATATATTGAAAATTATAGTCAGATTTGATCCATTTTATCTATGTTGTCATCGTTTACGTTACATTACGTTTCAGAGCAGAAATTATATATCGAGAAAGATCGTCGAAGATGTATGTTTATAAGTAGTAATTTGAACTTTGCTAACCGGAAAGTTCTCTGTGGCTGAATGTTTAACAGCACGTCATGCCAAATGACGGTTTCCGAATAAGAAACAGGTTCGATTCCTGTTGGAGAACGCATATTTTCTACGGAATTTCTCGAATATTAAGGCCGGTAAATGTAATTAATATTGTTCAATTAAAAGAATAAGCATTTACTCAAATAAGATGTACCCATAAAAATAACGTATAAACAGAATATATATATATATATATATATATATATATATATATATATATATATATATATATATATATATAATGCAGCTAAATAATCATAATATAATCATGAAATAATGTCATTCTCTTGAATTACTTATAAGGTTTGAATTTTTAGATTTCAGCATTAAATAACACATACAGTTGAGTCCCGGACATTTGCGTCCCTAGACAAATATTTGCCTGGACAATTACGTACCTCTGATAATTTTTTGAAGCTTTTAAAGGCAATTACCATACATTTGTTAAAAAAGTATAGATAGTAATCATAATTTTTTGAAAAAGGTATAAATTTTAAAAAAATTATAAGTTTGTTTTTGGTTAAAATACAATGGTAGATTAACAGTGTTGCAAGATCACTCTACGCATCGCCAGTATATTTTTGTTTCATCGGAATTTTTCTTATGATAGTGGTAGCTGTAATTTTCGTCGACCACAAATATTTTCCCACCAATGCTTGGTTTTCGGAACATAGCCATGGATTTGAAATAAAAATATAATCTATAAAATCCAGATTCTTTTAGATGTTTGTTGTACGCACTGTTGGAGTGAATTGAAACTTATGACGCAAATGTTCAGTGACGCAATTGTCTAGGGACACAAATGTCCAGTGTCGCATTTTTCCAGGGACGCAATTGTCAAGGGACTCAAATGTCCAGGAACACCATTGTCTAGAGACGCAAATGTCCAGTGACGCATTTGTCCAGGGACGCAAATGTCCAGGGACGCAATTGTCTAGGGACGCAATTGTCTAGGGACGCAAATGTCCAAGGGACGCAAATGTCCAGGAACGCTATTGTCTAGGGACGCAAATGTCCAGTGACGCATTTGCCCAAAGACGCAAATGTCCAGGGACGCAATTGTCTAGGGACGCAAATGTCCAGGGACGCTATTGTCTAGGGACGCAAATGTCCAGGGACGCAAATGTCCAGGGACGCAAATGTCCAGGAACGCCATTGTCTAGGGACGCAAATGTCCAGGGACGCATTTTTCTAGGGACGCAAAAGTCCCGGGACGTAAATGTCCAGAGACACAAATGTCCAGGGACGCAATTGTCTAGGAACGCAAATGTCCAGGGACGCAATTGTCTAGGGACGCAAATGTCCAGGGACGCAATTGTCTAGGGACGCAAATGTCCAGTGACGCATTTGCCCAGGGACGCAAATGTCCAGGGACGCAATTGTCTAGGGACGCAAAAGTCCAGGGACGGAATTGTCCAGGGACGCAAATGCCCAGGGACGCAAATGTCCAGGAACGCAATTGTCTTGGGACGCAAATGTCCAGGGACGCAATTGTCTAGGGACGCAAATATCCAGTGACGCTATTGTCTAGGGACGCAAATGTCCAGGGACGCATTTGTCTAGGGACGCAAAAGTCCCGGGACGCAAATGTCCAGGGACACAAATGTCCAGGAACGCAATTGTCTAGGGACGCAAATGTCCAGGGACGCATTTTTCTAGGGACGCAAAAGTCCCGGGACGCAAATGTCCAGATACACAAATGTCCAAGGACGCAATTGTCTAGGGACGCAAATGTCCAGGGACGCAAATATTTCAGGGACGCAAATGTCCAGGAACGCTATTGTCTAGGGACGCAAATGTCCAGTGACGCATTTGCCCAGGGACGCAAATGTCCAGGGACGCAATTGTCTAGGGACGCAAATGTCCAGGGACGCAAATATTTCAGGGACGCAAATGTCCAGGAACGCTATTGTCTAGGGACGCAAATGTCCAGTGACGCATTTGCCCAGGGACGCAAATGTCCAGGGACGCAATTGTCTAGGGACGCAAATGTCCAGGAACGCAATTGTCTTGTGACGCAAATGTCCAGGGACGCAATTGTCTAGGGACGCAAATATCCAGTGACGCTATTGTCTAGGGACGCAAATGTCCAGGGACGCATTTGTCTAGGGACGCAAAAGTCCCGGGACGCAAATGTCCAGGGACACAAATGTCCAGGAACGCAATTGTCTAGGGACGCAAATGTCCAGGGACGCAAATATTTCAGGGACGCAAATGTCTGGTACGAAACTGTTCGAGACCCAAATGTCTGGTATGTAACTGTCCGTCTACCGGATGATATGCCCCTAAAAAAAAGCAAACCAAACCCAGTTATCGTGATCAGTCTTTCGATCCACGTCGTCCGCTTATTAAATCTGTTTTTTAATTTCTAGTATTATGCTTTCTAATGCTTTTATGAGTTTCTAAATCTTTTTATCAGGAGATTGTGTTAGTTTTCAAGTTCCACCCTTGAACGTCATATCTGGCATAAGACACTCATCGTTTAGGCTTTAAGCATGACAGCAAGGTAGGTGCTTTTCTTCATACCATTAAGCCATTTCTTGCCCAATTTAGCAACAGATTGAAATTCATTTTCGAAATCAGGAACCAATTTGTCATTATCGAGCCTATTAGACTTATTATTAAGACAGGAGTAAATGGTTGTGTCATCAGCATAGGCGCCAAGTCGAGAACCAATGGCATCGAAAAGGTTGTTGATAAAAATTATGAACAAAGTTCAAGGATATAAAACTTGTGGAGATCCGTATTAATGTAGAAAGATCGAGAAGAGTTGCCATTCAAGAGGAGCGTCATTTTGCAATCTAATAAGAAAGATTAAATAAAATAAAATATTCGGATAGAAACACTATAACGCTTTAACGGTCCTTATCTAAAGCTTGACGGACTTTTTCAACAATAACCCTCAGCGCATCGATGGTTGGCCAAGAGAAAAAAATGTCAAATTGTTTGTCTGAAAGGAAACACTGTTAGGTAAGATTCTTAATCAATTCGGAGTTGATTCAATCAGTTATGTGCCATGCGTGATACACGCTTAGGCGATCATGACTGACGAGGCAAATTTTTCCTGCAGTAGGTTGCCATTTCTTTTTGCGGTAGACCAGTTGCCTTGGATGGCTATAGAACTCGGTCTGTTCTGCTAGTTACTCATAGCTGGGGGGGGAGAAGAGGATTCATACCTTTTCCAAAGTAAGTTAATGTAATGGATTCGACTGGAATTCGAACTCGGCTCTCTGATTCCTCAATCCGAGCCACTAATCTGACTCCACCGTGTCTATCGGAGTTGATTAGAGCCTCTAAATCAGTTTTTCATATTAATCACGACAAATGTAAGTCCGCCATTTTAATAGTGGGTTTCATATGAATTATGCCCTTCGATGTCTTGATTAAAATTGGTTTAAAATTTGAAGATTAATCAGATAAACAATTATCTCACTGAATAAATGGAAGGAAGCTAAAACAGTGCAATATACCATCTTCTGTATTATCAAATCCTAATTCTGTCTATATTTCTGAGATGAGGTATTATGTACACTGTTTACATTATTCGGACTATTGTCCTCATCTTTGTCGCTATATTTATTACAACGTTTCGGTCGTTGTAAGCTCCGGCCGTTCTTCAGGTCAAGGGAATGTCGAACTGAACCCTTTATTTCGCTCACTGTGGTAAACTGTTCTAGTTCCACGTGCCATGTTTTAATGGATGTCAGTTATCAGTTATCTCCTGTTAATTCCTCTCTCCAAGTTCTCCACTGTCTTAACCGGGTATTGAACACACACTCTTTGGGCCCTGTCACTGGATCTAACCAATGCCTTTATCCACTGTGTCATGTGTCCTTGAGGTACGTGGAACTAGAACAGTCTACCCCAGTGAGCGAAACAAAGGGTTCAGTTCGACATTCCAACCACCTGAAGAAGACCGGAGCGTACAACGGCCGAAACGTTGTAATAAATATGGCGACAAAGATGAGGACAATAGTCCGAATAATGTAAATAGTGCAAATCCTAATTGCAGATTGATTTCAGAGGCTACTTTCTTTTGGCTGATTTTCTCTGTTACAAAAATACTAAACTGAATCTGGTAACAGATTTTAACACAGTCTGACACACCCGCTACTTTGCAACGAGAATTTCACACAGTTCATTGTCTCAATACACGAATATTCTTTTTTACTAACCCAGGATTGAATGAGACGCATTTTATTCATTAAAGTGTTAAATGTACAATATTCATGGTAATGGTTCTGATGAACTTTACTCTATGGCAACTAGACAGTACTAGATTGGAGGCAGGGTCTCATAATTTGACAGTTAAAATGGCTAGATGTAACCATAAGTTTCTTTGCTAACAATTTTTTTATCGCATTCGTCGCTTCTGGTCCCTTCCTTCCCAGTCAACTTTTATCTTGAAAATTTAAATGCAATGTCAATCGTTATCTTCTGTCTTCTTAATTCCTGTTCTTTTATTGTTCTCTCACATTAATAGGGGTTTTTTCATGTTGTCTAAGATTCAGTAACCCCCACCTTGCGTCTAAGTAGCTTTATGACCTTACTTGCGCTGAAATGATTAACAAAATAAAACAATGCGTTTGTTATTTGAAAGTTGAAGTGTTAATTTTGGTTCTGTTTGACGTTGATCTGTTCCACTGGGTCCATAATAATCTTTCTTTTGAAACCTTGCACTTCCTGTATTCACAAGTAATTGGGAACTAATTGAGAGACAATTTTCTTTGCGTGTTTTTGTAATAGGTTTTGGAAATTATTATATATTTATTACATATCAAATTTAAATTTAGCAGCCGAGAAAAGATGTCCGTCTAAATTTCTGGAATAAGTCGTTATCATAATTGACATTATTTACATTAGGATTAATATCCCCATCTTTGTTTATCAAAACATTTTGATCGTTGTGTCCTCCGGCCTTCTTCAGGTGCCTGTCGCTATTTTTCCATTGAGTCTAAGTCTGTTTGGTTTGATTTGGTTTGGTTTGTTTTACGGCATATCATCTTCAATGGATTATTTAATGCCGACATTTTTTTTTCCTAGTAATATTTTGTTTTGTCAAAAATCTATTTCCGGCAATATTTTTCCTTCAACAATGTATTGCTGGTAATATTTTTTTCTCAAAAATGTACATTCGGGGTTAACTATATGCCGATAGCTGGGACACTAACTGGTTCTACCACCCCGGGTCAGGGTGGTCCTGAGAACACCAGCAATTAAGAGCTGGTTCAACGCTCCTCAAAACCTCCTGATCAGAGGCCTTGCTGTTGGACGTAATCGTCTTACTCTGGACGCAGATGTAGTTTATCGTCATACCCAGGACGTCTAAGTCTGTACTGCCCAGACCAAGGACTGAACACACAATTACTGTCATTAAATTTAAGGAACTAACGCGTTAATCCACTAGTGTTAATCTATTATTTAGCGTAAGACGCTATCCTAAATCTCATTATACGCCTCAACTTACTTCGTATTAAATTAAATAAATAACGTGAAAATACATGTTTATTTCTTTGCATAATACTGAATTTCCAGTAGGTAAGTCAGTTAATATGATGTGCCCAAGCCTAGGCAATATCTTTTCGGTGGAGAATGGCAAAGTCATTAGCTGGCATTTTTTTTTATCTCAGAATGCTTGGACTTCCATCCATTGTGGCATATTCTGCTTGAATGGGCGTGCGGATAAATTCTCGAAATATAATAAATCTGTATTTTATGCAGTTTGTTCAATGTTTTTAGCATTTCTTTATAGCATTTCGGTTGTGTACCCTACGGCATTCCATAAGTGTCCGTTGAATCCAGAACACAACAGGCGCCCGAAGAAAGCGGACATCAAAACAAACGCTAAGGGAAACAGTCCAAAGAAAACCATATACAATAATTAATACCTTTTGTCTAAAATAATACAGTAATTCAATCTCCACTGATTCGTGCTTCCAAAGCATAACTTGTTCAATAAATTTGAGTTCTGTTCAATAAACCAATGCTAATCCAATTTTGAACCCAGGGTTTTAGAAGTGAACAAAGCGATCATTAAATAAATGGCTATATATTTAGGTATTTTGGCAGATGTGCAGGTGAGGTAATGGATTGCAACCCCGGATGAGAAATCAGAAAGCCGATTTGGAATTCCAGTCGCATTCATTTATCTTGAAAAATGATGTTTATTCTAAAAAAAAGAAAAAAATTATCAATGCAATATTCTCTCGAACAAAATAAGAATGATTCTGATAATCGGAAATATGTCTCGACTTTAAATTGAGTTTTTTTTTTAACAGCATATCAACACCCTCATGGGTCATTTAATTCCTAAATTTTATTTTCTTGTAAGCTTTGGTAATTTTTTTTTTCAATAATGTATTGCTGGTAATGTTTATCGATTTACTATGAAAATATATTGCTGGTAATTTTTTATCGTTTTTCTATGAAAATGTATTGCTGGTAATTTTTTATCGTTTTTCTATGAAAATGTATTGCTGGTAATTTTTATCGTATTACTATGAAAATATATAGCTGGGAATTTTTTATCGTTTTAATATGAAAATGTATAGCTGGGAATTTTTTATCGTTTTTCTATGAAAATGTATTGCTGGTAATTTTTATCGTTTTACTATGAAAATGTATAGCTGGGAATTTTTTATCGTTTTTCTATGAAAATGTATTGCTGGTAATGTTTTTCGTTTTACTATGAAAATGTATTGCTGGGAATTTTTTATCGTTTTACTATGAAAATGTATTTGTGGTTATGATAATCGTTTTATTATGAAAATATATTGCTGGTAATTTTTTATCGTTTTACAATGATAATTTATTGCTCGTAATTTTTCTACGAAAATATATTGCTAATGATGTTTTCTAATGCGTCTTTATATTTTCATGTTTTGATCTCAGTTTAGGAGTTCACAATTTGCCCATAGTTAGGACCCTAATAGGAGCTACCTCTCTGGATCAGAGTCAGCCTAGGAACAACAGCAATTACGAGGTGGTTCCACGCACATTAAAACCTTTTGCTACCGCATTTAATTTATCATACTCTGGATGTTCGATTTTAAATGAACCATAAAGTGTTGATAAACCGTAAAATCAAGGCTTCTGAGTGAAAGTAGCGAGTCAGTCGGACAAAAAAATATGTCAATGTTAAAACCGATTTTTTTTCCATCAGGAAATCAATATTTACTTCAACAGAAAACTAATATGGCACCTAAAAGTCGTTATTAGGAAGCTGTGTTCACGTAGCATTGTAAGCAATCAGAGTTCAGACCTTACTAGGGGATTTTCACGACAGTGACACTAGATTTTTAAATATCTACCAAAGGCACTTGCCACAGAGCGTATAGTCTTCCAGAAAATAAGGAAGGGTGTGGGTTCTATCTCTTCTGGGGAGACAACTATTCAGGTTTTCTGATAAATTAAGTTAACCTTGCTAAAAGAAAATACGTAGGGTGCTTTTAGGCATCTCAGCGGGGAGTATGGTTTAGCGAAGTATATTAGTGAACAGGGAGTTAGATCCTCAATGGGTACCCGATACTAACGTCCTGTGGCCAAAACTTATGAAAAAGTTATATTTAGGAAATAACGACTTCTAAGGGCCCTTGCTTTAGAGATGTTATTAGCAAGTCTATTAAAATTCAGATGATGAAAAATAAATGTTGTTTTTAAAAAACAGTTGTAAATCAGTGGAATGAGCGAACCGTGTTCGAATTCCGGGCTAGCCTATGTCCACTTTTACATAAATGTCCTGTAGAAGGCATGACATTTTAACCCTCAGCTATAGATAAAATAGCAGAGTAGGCTGGTATCTCTAGTCTTAGGTGGCAACTAGTCTAGGAGAAAGAAAAATTTGAATTCGAAACACTGGAAGCCTTTCCTCTATCATCCCGAAGAAGTAATGAAATTTCGCAAATAACAAAGGAATCCGAGGGACATATCATTACAAAAGCCTTTTTAGCCTCATCAGAAAAATCTTCGATTCTATAATTAATAAGAAGGATTTTGACCACCTCTACAGGAACAACCTTCTCAGCAGTAACGAGTATGGATTTCTCCGTCAGATCCACTGCTGAATAATGCCATTACTCCAAGTATTTGCGACGCAATAAGCAGTAAATTCATCACGAGGGCCATCGCTCTGGACATATCAAAGAACTTTGGCAAGGTCTGACATCGAGGGCTGCTACATAAACTCTCCAGATATGGAATCTCTGGCAGGAATCCCCCCATTATCAAGTCCTTCCTGAAAATCGTTGTCAATAGCCAGTCATTGGAAAACCCATAACATTACTGCCGCCGTAACACAGAGATCTCTCCTCGGTACTACCCTCTTTCTACTGTAAATTAAAGATCTGCCTAAGAGCATACACCGACACTCAGTGAATATCTATGCAGATGGTGTAACAGTTTATCGATGCATCTTCAAAAGTATCTAAAACCAGAACCAAGCATCTCATTCCTCCACTGACCTAGCCCAGGTTGCTCAATGGAGGAAAGACTGGCTGGCAAAATTCCATACGACCAAAGCTCTACCACCACCGAACTGACCCAGAACTTTCAGCTATCAGGATGGATGAAATCTCTGTCAGTTGCGTCGATTGAGACTCAAACTCTCCCCAGAATCAAGTGGAATTGATTATATATATATATATATATATATATATATATATATATATATATATATATATATATATATATAGCTGTTATTATTCGGCTAATGTTCTGGTAATGATTGTTACCCGTCCTATTTTCGCTTCCATTCGTAAGGATGTCCTCCCCCACCCCACCATCATGTTAATTCAGTGATTTATAAATATAAGTGGAGTTGTGGACTCGACTACATAGGGAGGACGTCTCAACGTTTGGATCTGGGAATAAAGCAACACTTACCCCCCAGGATTTTGAATCCGGATGCCAGGAAAAGTCAACTAATTAATACTTCTGGCTCTCCAATTGCAGAGCATGTTATAAATAGTAGGAATTGTGTCTTTGATTTTAGAGTGGACCGTTTTTCGATTTTATGGACGTCCCACTCCTATCATCTCAAGGTTCTAGAGTCCTTGTATATCAGATCCTGTGGGCCTTCCCTCTGAGGGTATTCTAACTGGGTCTGAATGTTATTGGACTCTAGCTTTCTTGAAATTCATTTTTCCCCTCTATTGGTTGTCATTAATATCAATTAAATTTAACACGTTTATTTTTTACATCCCAGAAATAAACTTGATAAGGCTGGGACGAAACCGGTTGTTTTTTTCGTTTTTGTTTTTTGTTTTATTTCCCTTTTAAAATATACATTAAAATGCCTTATAAATCATGCTTATTCCTAGCTATCCTGAAAATTTGTACTACAACACACTTATTTAAATATATATATATATATATATATATATATATATATATATATATATATATATATATATATACGATCTATTGGTAAAGATTTTGGAATATGGTCAGATTTTTGTTTTTTTTAGCTTTTAAAATATACATTAAAATACCTTATAAATCATGCTTATTCCTAGCTATACTTAAAGTTTGTACTACAAAAAACTAATTCATATATATAATATATATATATAATATATATATATAATATATAATATTATAAATTAATAGATTTAAAATATGGTTTTACCGCTACACAGTGATGACCATGTTTCAGAAATGGAAGCTAAAGCCCCTGAATTTAATTTTGTTATTAAACCAAAGACATTAGTTCCATTTCCTCATCAAGCGAATTTTGGAGTAGTATTTATTGTACGAATAGTACAAATGTGGCACAAGGCCGAAAAGGGGGTTGGGAAAGGACGGTCATCTTCTGTCTTAACTTTTAACTTAGCTAGGCGCAAACACTGACCCGAACATACAAACAATATTCCTTTCACCAAAACAACACATCCATTACATACCATTCTTACTACATCCACCATAATACCTCAGAGACTCTATGAAGTCCTAACTAGTCCCCATATTTACAATACATTGTCTGTGGGGGGAGGGGTAAAAATAACAATCTAAAATCCCCAATGAATATTTATAATGAGTAAAAATATATACAAGAAACTAAACAAAAGATTTTGTTAGTAGAAAACCCCCCACAGCTCTAAATATGGCAGAAATGTCAGTTAACTGGACGAAATCAATGCGGGGCTGAAAAGAAATTTTAAAACATTCGTGCAATCCAAACATTCACTACAAACACGCCCTCATTCAAACACAACAACAAATACGAAAGACACTCTCGAAACGAAAGGCGCCCCGCACCCACCAGAGAACTGACATCACTAACCACCTAATGATGGGAGGGATGGGGAATTAAACAAAAGAAAATAAAAATAGGGCCAGAAATAAAAGGGGCCAATGAACATACACACCCTAGCTAAGTTAATCTGAAAAAAGATAAAAAAAATAAACGAAGCAAAAACTGACCTAAGCTAACCTATACAGTGGAAGGGTTGCCAATGTTCAACCCAGCAATCCCAAAATCCTTAATGCCTAACCGGCATCAAAATGCCACTCCAAGTCAGCACCTTTCACTCTGCAGAGACGCGCAAGAATCACCCACCTTTCGCCAAATTCCAATGGATGGAGTCGCCTCCTTTCCGTCCTGATCTTGACTTTAAGCAGATGCTTAAAGTACAAGATCAGTTGGGAAGAGGAAAACTTCTCGTCTCCATGAAATTCCTTCTGTCGCGTCGTCCATATCACGACTCGCATAAGCCCCAGTAAGCAAAAGAACACATAGTGCTCATCCTTAGTCATCGGCGGTACTATATTGCTACAAACGGAACTGGCCTCGAGGACAAAAAACTTTCCGCGCAGCATGCGAACCATGATGCCTTCAACCAACTTGCACAGCGGAACTACGACACTACAATGAAAGAAGGCGTGACCTAGGGTCTCCACCTCCCCACTGCAGCGAACGCAGTTTGGCGACTTAGCCAATCCCGCTGCGCGAAGTCTTTTGGCGACCCAGAGGGCCCTTCGAATCACCAGCCAGGTGAGTGATGCCTCAGGGCTAGTGAGACATTTCAACCCGGGCGCCCAAGGCCATATGCAGCGAGCCTCGCGCTTCGTCAGACCGAGCTCGCCTATCAAACTATCTTGAACGTTCCCCCTAACTAACACCTGATATAATGCCTTACGGGACAACGGCTGGACGTCAGAGAGGCCATCCTTCGCCCGTAAGAGTCGTTTGAGGGCAATCCGACATTCACGATAGAAAGAGCCCTCGCCACGAGGAGTACGAGCGGCCTCCTCCTCACACGAGCGCACATTTCTCAAGGATGGAAAATGTTTATGGACGTCTTCCTTCCAGAATTCGCCGTTCTCATCCAGTTGCATACACATCCGGTCTAGGTATGAAATGCGAAGCGTATGTTGACGAGTCTCAACGCAAGGCATCCCCAGACCGCCATCAGACGGATGGAGGTAACAGATCTCGCGACTAACCATGGCAGCCTTGCCTCTCCACAAGAAAGAGAACAAGAGCCTTACAAACGCCAGTAAAGTGCTAGACGGGAGTGGAAGCACGGAGAGTCGGTAAAGGAGAATCGGGTAGATGTGCGAAGCACATACTTCCGCCCTCCCCTTCAAGGAAAGATTCCTACGAGTCCACAGACGTACTGCGAGCTCGGCCTTCTCTTGCACCTCCGACCAATTCATTTCCAGCAGGAGGTCGGGACCGAACCAGACGCCGAGTATCTTGACCGGCCCGTCCGTCCAGTGGAAAGGCCCGGGAAGAGAAACTCCCCTCCACGAACCCAACCGCAAGCCAACAGACTTATCGCGGTTGATCTTGGCCCCTGTCACCATCTCATAGCCGTTGATTTCTCGGCTGACTTCGTTAATTTCGGCCCTACTCGACACCAGAACCGAAACGTCGTCAGCGTAGGCGGAGTACCTGGCCGAGGTGGTAGCACCAGGTAGGGAAATTCCGCGAAGGACCGGATTCGTCTTCAACTTACGCAGGAAAGGTTCCAGCGCAAGAACGTACAGCAATGGAGACAGCGGACAACCTTGACGAATGGAGCGAGACAAAATGAAAGGCTTCGATCTTACCCCATTCACTTCTACCAGCGCACCGGGAGTCGCATACAGCAGTCGGATCCAAGTGCGAAAGTGCGGCCCGAAACCGGCGGCCGAAAGAACAGCCTCCAGAAACCGATGGTCAACCCTATCGAAAGCCTTGGACTGATCCAAATTGATCAGCGCGGCATCACTGTCGACTTTCTCGATGATCAAGCGAACCAAATGCAGGTTGTCCTGAATAGTCCTGCCCTTCACAGCACAAGACTGCTCGGGACCAATCAGACTAGACAGGACAAGCTGCAAACGGTCAGCTAAGACCTTGGCTAAAATCTTCAACTCTGTATTTAACATCGTCAAAGGCCGATAATTATCTACCCCATCCCCACCGTCTTTCTTCTTGCGAAGCAACTTGATTACACCCCTGGTGAAGCGTTGAGGAATAGACCCCTGCTTCAACCAGTTGTTGAAAATCAGTGCCAGCAAGGGGACAAAGACGGGCGACTGCCTCAAGTACATTTCGTAGGGAAGACCATCCAATCCCGGAGTCTTGTCCAGGCCAACCTGCTTCAGCACATCCCAGATCTCAGACTCTGTTATGGGACCCTCGCACCCAGCCGCTTCAGCCGCCTCGAGGCGGGGAAAGTCGGCTAAATAGGCGTCGAACTGAGCAGTGCTCAGACCGGGCTCCCTGGTAAAAAGATCCTGAAAGTAGTCCCGAAAAGCCCCGCAAATACCCGCGTCTGTAGTCACAGTCCGCTTATCCGGCAATGTGATGCTCGCAATATGCCGACTAGATGCCCTACGAACTTCCTCTGAACGCAATGAGGCGGCCATATTCGTCGCCTCGCAAGACATTCTTTTTATCCTAGCCCTAACTACTAGAGCTTGATCCTTCTTGATAAGCAAGGAGGCCAGCTCCGCCTGAGCTACGGCTATGTCCCCACTAACACGGGATTTCACTGCCCGATCAACTTTGTCCTCTAGAGACTTTTGCGCTGCTAACCCTGCTCTATTGAGTCGTCGACTATAATCAGCAGCAAAAGACCTAAGTTTCGATTTTAAAGTGTCCCACCACCTATTCCCAACCACAGCTCCCGACAATTCCCGCTGTAGCATTAGTAAAAGCTGATCACGGAAATCTTGCTCACCAAATAATGATGAGTTCAATTTCCAATAACCAGCCATCTTAACCCTAGGCTTATCTAAGTTTACCCGAACCCGGACAAGCCTATGATCCGAGTAAACTATAAAATGGAAACTTGGACATTCTAACAGCCCTACTTCGACTCTCTTAACTAGAACTCGGTCGATGTAGCTTGCGCTACCCACCGAGCTGCCGGCCCTAGTCCAAGTCCATGCTACCTCCCGGGGGTGTTCATTTCGATACTTATCGACGAGATCGAACCCGTCGATGAAGTCCCGAAATGGTTTCACATCCGGATTGTTAGTACCCGCTTTTTGCCCTACACGATCTATCGAGGGATCAAGGACGGCGTTCCAATCACCCGCTAGAACTACCGAACGAGAAGTCGTCAAAAACGGCTCGATCTGCCGAAACAAACCAGGCCGCTGCGCATTGTCATTGGGCGCATAAACCCCAATGAGACGAAGAGCCTTATCCTTTATGGTAATATCCAGCACGCAAAGCCTGCCCGCCGGATCCGCGAAGACAAGAGCACAAACCGCGTCTAGAGACTTGCTAACCAGCCAGGAAACACCCCTCGAGCGTCCATCAAAACATGCTGAAAAGAGGACGAACCTCTTAGACAGAATGTCCTCATAATCGCGAGCTAAGAAACGGGTTTCCTGCACGCAACATACATCCACCCCGAGGCGCTGAAGATCGCGATCGAGCCTCACCCTTCGAGACTCCGACCTCAGGCCCCGGACATTTAAGCTTGCTAACCAGAGAGCCATTATCAGACCTAGTTAGGGTTGGGACACTGGTTTAAACATGGTCGGAGTCAGGATACCGACAGCCTCTCCCATAGAGCCATGGCCCATCTCATTATTGATGGTGCCGTCCTGCGAGAGACCGCCAATATCCCAAGGAAATGTTAACTTTAAAGCTCTATAAAGGGATGGGTGAACTAAAACAGGGACCCTCCCCGTACAAAACTGCTTTAAATTGTCCAGCTCCTTGCTTTGAGCTATGGCGATCGGTGGAGTCATGTCATACGAAAAACCAGCCTCATCAAACATGGCCCATGCCTGCCGAGCCCCAGCACCAGTCCTAATTACGGTTAGTACCCTCTGGGCATTGGGAAAGTTTTGGGGCTCTTCGACATCTTTGTCGGCATACTGTCTAATTGATAATAAATAACGCAACTCTTTTATACGGTTGCCATAATCTCTGGCCCTTTCAGCCTGGGCCGGGGAAATTTTACAAAGGTCTTCCCCAGAATTGTAGATGAATTTTTTCTTTTTTTTTTCTTTGGAATCATGGGTGGGGCTTCTTTGCCTTTTAGGAGCGGGAGGGGGCATATCACGGTTTTGAGTGGGAGAAGGGCTGGGAAGAGGGGTAGAAGAGGCCTTTTCTTTGTAAGGGCTGGGACGAGGGGTGGAAGAGGCTTTTTCTTTGTAAGGGCTGGGAAGAGGGGTGGCAGAGGATTTTTCTTTGTAAGGGCTGGGCTCTCTACTGAGGGGAACAGGTGTTGAGGGAGGGGTCGCTTTTTTTTTGGGAGACTTGTTTTTGGGCGTCGCTGGTGGGGACAAGGAAGATGAAGTAGAGGGAGTGGCTTTTGGAGTTTTCCTCTCCTTGTCCAATTTATCCTTTAGGAGTTTAATTTTTTCCGTCTTCGCAAACCCTGGATCATATTTGAGACACTGCTCTTTCAGCTTTGCTTCAGAGACCGGGTCGTCGCCCTTAGCGTTGATATTGGGAGTGGGCCTGTCTGTATCTTTTGCCCTTGCGGCTTCATTGGGACGAGGCCCCGCTGTCTGGCGCTTCCCTCTGGCCTTGCCAGCAACCAGCCATTCCCCCTCCCCCTTCTCCACGACTGCACTAGCAGCGGGCGAAGGCTCTTTGGGGAATGTGGCTTCGGATGTTTCGCCAACCGGGGGATTTTCCGCACCCGTCCCAGATGCTGACATGCCCATTACAGGCGTGGCGGTAGTTAAAGACTCGGTCAGAGGGGGATTTTGGTCGACGACGGGCGCCTGACTTCCAGAGGCCTTCTTCTCTGGGCAGGAAGAGGAAAGGTGACCAGGCTTTCCGCACTTCCAGCATACGGGCTTGCGACCGGTCACAATGACCGGTAACTTCAGGCGCCCTACTTCCAGACAGTTGGGGATGGAGCGGAAGGCATCAACGCTCAACATTATTTGGAAGCTCCACCCCCCTTTCAGGCTATCGCAGGTCGCACTCAAGATTTCCCCGTACTGCGAAAGAAACGCAGCAAGGTGCTCCCCGATAACCTGAGGAGGAACCTCATATATTGCTACCGTGGTCCTTCTTCGGCCTTCGTACTCTGTGCGCAGGATAAGATCTTTTGTAATCAAGTCCCGACTTGATGCTGCGACACAGTCTTCCGGCGTGGGTAGCAATACGTCCCACATGAAAAAGCCGGCACCTTTAACAACTCGGAGGGGCTTAAACCCCAAGGACTCCAGTGATTTTATCACTGTGTCTTTCGTCGAGCGACAAATTTTGCGCGTACGCTTGTCCACGACGAAGACCGATACGATTCTTTTGTCAATCTTTCTTAATTCTTGGACGTCTTCCAAGAGTCCACCTTCTACGACAAGGTGAGCGTAACTCTTGGCTCGCTCCAAAAATTCCGCAACATTGATCACGCAACTCGGTGGGGACGTCCAACAAGAGGGCGATTCCCCGGCCTCTGCATTCTTTGCTGCCTCGACTTTGTTATGCTCATCTTTTTCTGGTTCTGCAGTTTGGCTTTTTCTCGCCTCAGCTGCTTTCTTCAATGTGTCAACTATTTCCTCATTTGTTGGGATTAAAAATGGGAATTCATTTTCATCGTCTTTGTCCGGCGGTTTTTTTTTAATTGGAAACAAATGTTTCCTTACTGACCTTTTAAAGCCAGGATAAGCCGGTTTTTTCTTTTTTATAAGAAAAGATGGGGCTTTCACTTTTTTTTCCATTTTTTAAATGGGAAACGGGAGGGTTTGTAGGAGGACGTTAAAAGGCATAAGAGAGAGAGAAGGGGAGGGAGGGAGGAAGGAAAAAAAAAAAAAAAAAAAAAAAAAAAAGAGGAGGGGGGGTGAAAATATGGGGGGGGGTCAGCAAGGTCGGGAGGGTGGTAATAAATCAGGGGGTAATAAAAAATGGGGAGAAATGTGGGTGGTACAACAATTCAAAAGAAACGAACAAAGCAAAACAAATAGCAAAACAAATGCACGTAAACAAGTAAACAAGTAAACAAGTTTCGCCAAAAGGCGAAACTACAAATTAAAACAATCACAAAAACAAAAAATTAAAGGTACAATAGACAAGAAAACAATAAATTAAAAAACGAAAAGAAAAGAAAGAAAAACGCGATACAAAAACGAAACACTAAATATGACAAGTTACAAGATGGCCGCCGTTAAAAAAAACGGTCAACCGAAAACAAAAAGGTAAACAAGGAACGAAAAAGATGGACAGAAATTACAAAATAAACAGAAAATTTACAAACACTAAATTTACAAACAAATATTTAACACACAAAATTAACAGATAAAACGCAGAACTTTACACAGAACTAAAATAACACGTAATAAACAAAGGAAAATAAAAAGGTCGAACGTATGAAAAAATAAACGGAAGAACTTTTTTTTTTTTTTTTTTTTTTGTTAAGTGGGCACGGGAAGAAGGAAACTTTACAAAAATAAAACGTAAGAGAAAATCAAAAGGATTAATAAAGAAGTCAAAATAAAAATGGGGAGGATTTGGAATTAAAAAGGAAAAAATCAACAATCTAAGAAATATTCAAACGCTAAAAAATTCAAAAAATAGTCAAACAAAGGTAGGTTAGAAAAACGGTCAAATAAAACTTAGCTAAATACAGCAGTCAAACAAGATCAAGGTAAAGTACTCCAAAGGTCAGAAAAAAGTCCAACACACACAAAAAAAGTGAATTTTGGAGTAGTATTTATTGTACCAAAGTACAAATGTGGCACAAGGCCGAAAAGGGGGTTGGGAAAGGACGGTCATCTTCTGTCTTAACTTTTAACTTAGCTAGGCGCAAACACTGACCCGAACATACAAACAATATTCCTTTCACCAAAACAACACATCCATTACATACCATTCTTACTACATCCACCATAATACCTCAGAGACTCTATGAAGTCCTAACTAGTCCCCATATTTACAATACATTGTCTGTGGGGGGAGGGGTAAAAATAACAATCTAAAATCCCCAATGAATATTTACAATGAGTATAACTATATACAAGAAACTAAACAAAAGATTTTGTTAGTAGAAAACCCCCCCCACAGCTCTAAATATGGCAGAAATGTCAGTTAACTGAACGAAATCAATGCGGGGCTGAAAAAAAAATATAAAACATTCGTACAATCCAAACATTCACTACAAACACGCACACATTCAAACACAACAACAAATACGAAAGACACTCTCGAAACGAAAGGCGCCCCGCACCCACCAGAGAACTGACATCACTAACCACCTAACGATGGGAGGGATGGGGAATTAACCAAAAAGAAAATAAAAATAGGGCCAGAAATAAAAGGGGCCAATGAACATACACACCCTAGCTAAGTTAATCTGAAAAAAAGATAAAAAAAACCAATTAACTGAAGCAAAACTGACCTAAGCTAACCTATACAGTGGAAGGGTTGCCAATGTTCAAACCAGCAATCCCAAAATCCTTAATGCCTAACCGGCATCAAAATGCCACTCCAAGTCAGCACCTTTCACTCTGCAGAGACGCGCAAGAATCACCCACCTTTCGCCAAATTCCAATGGATGGAGTCGCCTCCTTTCCGTCCTGATCTTGACTTTAAGCAGATGCTTAAAGTACAAGATCAGTTGGGAAGAGGAAAACTTCTCGTCCCCATGAAATTCCTTCTGTCGCGTCGTCCATATCACGACTCGCATAAGCCCCAGTAAGCAAAAGAACACATAGTGCTCATCCTTAGTCATCGGCGGTACTATATTGCTACAAACGGAACTGGCCTCGAGGACAAAAAACTTTCCGCGCAGCATGCGAACCATGATGCCTTCAACCAACTTGCACAGCGGTACTACGACACTACAATGAAAGAAGGCGTGACCTAGGGTCTCCACCTCCCCACTGCAGCGAACGCAGTTTGGCGACTTAGCCAATCCCGCTGCGCGAAGTCTTTTGGCGACCCAGAGGGCCCTTCGAATCACCAGCCAGGTGAGTGATGCCTCAGGGTTAGTGAGACATTTCAACCCGGGCGCCCAAGGCCATATGCAGCGAGCCTCGCGCTTCGTCAGACCGAGCTCGCCTATCAAACTATCTTGAACGTTCCCCCTAACTAACACCTGATATAATGCCTTACGGGACAACGGCTGGACGTCAGAGAGGCCATCCTTCGCCCGTAAGAGTCGTTTGAGGGCAATCCGACATTCACGATAGAAAGAGCCCTCGCCACGAGGAGTACGAGCGGCCTCCTCCTCACACGAGCGCACATTTCTCAAGGATGGAAAATGTTTATGGACGTCTTCCTTCCAGAATTCGCCGTTCTCATCCAGTTGCATACACATCCGGTCTAGGTATGAAATGCGAAGCGTATGTTGACGAGTCTCAACGCAAGGCATCCCCAGACCGCCATCAGACGGATGGAGGTAACAGATCTCGCGACTAACCATGGCAGCCTTGCCTCTCCACAAGAAAGAGAACAAGAGCCTTACAAACGCCAGTAAAGTGCTAGACGGGAGTGGAAGCACGGAGAGTCGGTAAAGGAGAATCGGGTAGATGTGCGAAGCACATACTTCCGCCCTCCCCTTCAAGGAAAGATTCCTCCGAGTCCACAGACGTACTGGGAGCTCGGCCTTCTCTTGCACCTCCGACCAATTCATTTCCAGCAGGAGGTCGGGACCGAACCAGACGCCGAGTATCTTGACCGGCCCGTCCGTCCAGTGGAAAGGCCCGGGAAGAGAAACTCCCCTCCACGAACCCAACCGCAAGCCAACAGACTTATCGCGGTTGATCTTGGCCCCTGTCACCATCTCATAGCCGTTGATTTCTCGGCTGACTTCGTTAATTTCGGCCCTACTCGACACCAGAACCGAAACGTCGTCAGCGTAGGCGGAGTACCTGGCCGAGGTGGTAGCACCAGGTAGGGAAATTCCGCGAAGGACCGGATTCGTCTTCAACTTACGCAGGAAAGGTTCCAGCGCAAGAACGTACAGCAATGGAGACAGCGGACAACCTTGACGAATGGAGCGAGACAAAATGAAAGGCTTCGATCTTACCCCATTCACTTCTACCAGCGCACCGGGAGTCGCATACAGCAGTCGGATCCAAGTGCGAAAGTGCGGCCCGAAACCGGCGGCCGAAAGAACAGCCTCCAGAAACCGATGGTCAACCCTATCGAAAGCCTTGGACTGATCCAAATTGATCAGCGCGGCATCACTGTCGACTTTCTCGATGATCAAGCGAACCAAATGCAGGTTGTCCTGAATAGTCCTGCCCTTCACAGCACAAGACTGCTCGGGACCAATCAGACTAGACAGGACAAGCTGCAAACGGTCAGCTAAGACCTTGGCTAAAATCTTCAACTCTGTATTTAACATCGTCAAAGGCCGATAATTATCTACCCCATCCCCACCGTCTTTCTTCTTGCGAAGCAACTTGATTACACCCCTGGTGAAGCGTTGAGGAATAGACCCCTGCTTCAACCAGTTGTTGAAAATCAGTGCCAGCAAGGGGACAAAGACGGGCGACTGCCTCAAGTACATTTCGTAGGGAAGACCATCCAATCCCGGAGTCTTGTCCAGGCCAACCTGCTTCAGCACATCCCAGATCTCAGACTCTGTTATGGGACCCTCGCACCCAGCCGCTTCAGCCGCCTCGAGGCGGGGAAAGTCGGCTAAATAGGCGTCGAACTGAGCAGTGCTCAGACCGGGCTCCCTGGTAAAAAGATCCTGAAAGTAGTCCCGAAAAGCCTCGCAAATACCCGCGTCTGTAGTCACAGTCCGCTTATCCGGCAATGTGATGCTCGCAATATGCCGACTAGATGCCCTACGAACTTCCTCTGAACGCAATGAGGCGGCCATATTCGTCGCCTCGCAAGACATTCTTTTTATCCTAGCCCTAACTACTAGAGCTTGATCCTTCTTGATAAGCAAGGAGGCCAGCTCCGCCTGAGCTACGGCTATGTCCCCACTAACACGGGATTTCACTGCCCGATCAACTTTGTCCTCTAGAGACTTTTGCGCTGCTAACCCTGCTCTATTGAGTCGTCGACTATAATCAGCAGCAAAAGACCTAAGTTTGGATTTTAAAGTGTCCCACCACCTATTCCCAACCACAGCTCCCGACAATTCCCGCTGTAGCATTAGTAAAAGCTGATCACGGAAATCTTGCTCACCAAATAATGATGAGTTCAATTTCCAATAACCAGCCATCTTAACCCTAGGCTTATCTAAGTTTACCCGAACCCGGACAAGCCTATGATCCGAGTAAACTATAAAATGGAAACTTGGACATTCTAAGAGCCCTACTTCGACTCTCTTAACTAGAACTCGGTCGATGTAGCTTGCGCTACCCACCGAGCTGCCGGCCCTAGTCCAAGTCCATGCTACCTCCCGGGGGTGTTCATTTCGATACTTATCGACGAGATCGAACCCGTCGATGAAGTCCCGAAATGGTTTCACATCCGGATTGTTAGTACCCGCTTTTTGCCCTACACGATCTATCGAGGGATCAAGGACGGCGTTCCAATCACCCGCTAGAACTACCGAACGAGAAGTCGTCAAAAACGGCTCGATCTGCCGAAACAAACCAGGCCGCTGCGCATTGTCATTGGGCGCATAAACCCCAATGAGACGAAGAGCCTTATCCTTTATGGTAATATCCAGCACGCAAAGCCTGCCCGCCGGATCCGCGAAGACAAGAGCACAAACCGCGTCTAGAGACTTGCTAACCAGCCAGGAAACACCCCTCGAGCGTCCATCAAAACATGCTGAAAAGAGGACGAACCTCTTAGACAGAATGTCCTCATAATCGCGAGATAAGAAACGGGTTTCCTGCACGCAACATACATCCACCCCGAGGCGCTGAAGATCGCGATCGAGCCTCACCCTTCGAGACTCCGACCTCACGCCCCGGACATTTAAACTTGCTAACCAGAGCGCCATTATCAGACCTAATTAGGGTTGGGACACTGGTTTAAACATGGTCGGAGTCAGGATACCGACAGCCTCTCCCATAGACCCATGGCCCATCTCATTATTGATGGTGCCGTCCTGCGAGAGACCGCCAATATCCCAAGGAAATGTTAATTTTAAAGCCCTATACAGGGAGGGGTGAACTAAAACAGGGACCCTCCCCGTACAAAATTGCTTTAAATGTTCCAGCTCCTTGCTTTGAGCTATGGCGATCGGTGGAGTCATGTCATACGAAAAACCGGCCTCATCAAACATGGCCCATGCCTGCCGAGCCCCAGCACCAGTCCTAATTACGGTTAGTACCCTCTGGGCATTGGGAAAGTTTTGGGGCTCTTCGACATCTTTGTCGGCATACTGTCTAATTGATAATAAATAACGCAACTCTTTTATACGGTTGCCATAATCTCTGGCCCTTTCAGCCTGGGCCGGGGAAATTTTACAAAGATCTTCCCCTGAATTGTAGATGAATTTTTTCTTTTTTTTTTCTTTAGAATCATGGGTGGGGCTTCTTTGCCTTTTAGGAGCGGGAGGGGGCATTTCACGGTTTCGAGTGGGAGAAGGGCTGGGAAGAGGGGTAGAAGAGGCCTTTTCTTTGTAAGGGCTGGGACGAGGGGTGGAAGAGGCTTTTTCTTTGTAAGGGCTGGGAAGAGGGGTGGCAGAGGATTTTACTTTGTAAGGGCTGGGCTCTCTACTGAGGGGAACAGGTGTTGAGGGAGGGGTCGCTTTTTTTTTGGGAGACTTGTTTTTGGGCGTCGCTGGTGGGGACAAGGAAGATGAAGTAGAGGGAGTGGCTTTTGGAGTTTTCCTCTCCTTGTCCAATTTTTCTTTCAGCAGTTTAATTTTTTCCGTCTTCGCAAACCCTGGATCATATTTGAGACACTGCTCTTTCAGCTTTGCTTCAGAGACCGGGTCGTCGCCCTTAGCGTTGATATTGGGAGTGGGCCTGTCTGTATCTTTTGCCCTTGCGGCTTCCTTGGGACGAGGCTCCGCTGTCTGGCGCTTCCCTCTGGCCTTGCCAGCAACCAGCCATTCCCCCTCCCCCTTCTCCACGACTGCACTAGCAGCGGGCGAAGGCTCTTTGGGGAATGTGGCTTCGGATGTTTCGCCAACCGGGGGATTTTCCGCACCGGTCCCAGATGCTGACATGCCCATTACAGGCGTGGCGGTAGTTAAAGACTCGGTCAGAGGGGGATTTTGGTCGACGACGGGCGCCTGACTTCCAGAGGCCTTCTTCTCTGGGCAGGAAGAGGAAAGGTGACCAGGCTTTCCGCACTTCCAGCATACGGGCTTGCGACCGGTCACAATGACCGGTAACTTCAGGCGCCCTACTTCCAGACAGTTGGGGATGGAGCGGAAGGCATCAACGCTCAACATTATTTGGAAGCTCCACCCCCCTTTCAGGCTATCGCAGGTCGCACTCAAGATTTCCCCGTACTGCGAAAGAAACGCAGCAAGGTGCTCCCCGATAACCTGAGGAGGAACCTCATATATTGCTACCGTGGTCCTTCTTCGGCCTTCGTACTCTGTGCGCAGGATAAGATCTTTTGTAATCAAGTCCCGACTTGATGCTGCGACACAGTCTTCCGGCGTGGGTAGCAATACGTCCCACATGAAAAAGCCGGCACCTTTAACAACTCGGAGGGGCTTAAACCCCAAGGACTCCAGTGATTTTATCACTGTGTCTTTCGTCGAGCGACAAATTTTGCGCGTACGCTTGTCCACGACGAAGACCGATACGATTCTTTTGTCAATCTTTCTTAATTCTTGGACGTCTTCCAAGAGTCCACCTTCTACGACAAGGTGAGCGTAACTCTTGGCTCGCTCCAAAAATTCCGCAACATTGATCACGCAACTCGGTGGGGACGTCCAACAAGAGGGCGATTCCCCGGCCTCTGCATTCTTTGCTGCCTCGACTTTGTTATGCTCATCTTTTTCTGGTTCTGCAGTTTGGCTTTTTCTCGCCTCAGCTGCTTTCTTCAATGTGTCAACTATTTCCTCATTTGTTGGGATTAAAAATGGGAATTCATTTTCATCGTCTTTGTCCGGCGGTTTTTTTTTAATTGGAAACAAATGTTTCCTTACTGACCTTTTAAAGCCAGGATAAGCCGGTTTTTTCTTTTTTATAAGAAAAGATGGGGCTTTCACTTTTTTTTCCATTTTTTAAATGGGAAACGGGAGGGTTTGTAGGAGGACGTTAAAAGGCATAAGAGAGAGAGAAGGGGAGGGAGGGAGGAAGGAAAAAAAAAAAAAAAAAAAAAAAAAAAGAGGAGGGGGGGTGAAAATATGGGGGGGGGTCAGCAAGGTCGGGAGGGTGGTAATAAATCAGGGGGTAATAAAAAATGGGGAGAAATGTGGGTGGTACAACAATTCAAAAGAAACGAACAAAGCAAAACAAATAGCAAAACAAATGCACGTAAACAAGTAAACAAGTAAACAAGTTTCGCCAAAAGGCGAAACTACAAATTAAAACAATCACAAAAACAAAAAATTAAAGGTACAATAGACAAGAAAACAATAAATTAAAAAACGAAAAGAAAAGAAAGAAAAACGCGATACAAAAACGAAACACTAAATATGACAAGTTACAAGATGGCCGCCGTTAAAAAAAACGGTCAACCGAAAACAAAAAGGTAAACAAGGAACGAAAAAGATGGACAGAAATTACAAAATAAACAGAAAATTTACAAACACTAAATTTACAAACAAATATTTAACACACAAAATTAACAGATAAAACGCAGAACTTTACACAGAACTAAAATAACACGTAATAAACAAAGGAAAATAAAAAGGTCGAACGTATGAAAAAATAAACGGAAGAACTTTTTTTTTTTTTTTTTTTTTTGTTAAGTGGGCACGGGAAGAAGGAAACTTTACAAAAATAAAACGTAAGAGAAAATCAAAAGGATTAATAAAGAAGTCAAAATAAAAATGGGGAGGATTTGGAATTAAAAAGGAAAAAATCAACAATCTAAGAAATATTCAAACGCTAAAAAATTCAAAAAATAGTCAAACAAAGGTAGGTTAGAAAAACGGTCAAATAAAACTTAGCTAAATACAGCAGTCAAACAAGATCAAGGTAAAGTACTCCAAAGGTCAGAAAAAAGTCCAACACACACAAAAAAAGTGAATTTTGGAGTGGTATTTATTGTACCAAAGTACAAATGTGGCACAAGGCCGAAAAGGGGGTTGGGAAAGGACGGTCATCTTCTGTCTTAACTTTTAACTTAGCTAGGCGCAAACACTGACCCGAACATACAAACAATATTCCTTTCACCAAAACAACACATCCATTACATACCATTCTTACTACATCCACCATAATACCTCAGAGACTCTATGAAGTCCTAACTAGTCCCCATATTTACAATACATTGTCTGTGGGGGGAGGGGTAAAAATAACAATCTAAAATCCCCAATGAATATTTACAATGAGTATAACTATATACAAGAAACTAAACAAAAGATTTTGTTAGTAGAAAAAACCCCCACAGCTCTAAATATGGCAGAAATGCGAGTTAACTGGCCGAAATCAATGCGGGGCTGAAAAAAATATAAAACATTCATGCAATCCAACCATTCACTACAAACACGCACACATTCAAACACAACAACAAATACGAAAGACACTCTCGAAACGAAAGGCGCCCCGCACCCACCAGAGAACTGACATCACTAACCACCTAACGATGGGAGGGATGGGGAATTAAACAAAATAAAATAAAAATAGGGCCAGAAATAAAAGGGGCCAATGAACATACACACCCTAGCTAAGTTAATCTGAAAAAAGATAAAAAAAAAAAAAAAAAAAAAAAAACAATTAACTGAAGCAAAACTGACCTAAGCTAACCTATACAGTGGAAGGGTTGCCAATGTTCAACCCAGCAATCCCAAAATCCTTAATGCCTAACCGGCATCAAAATGCCACTCCAAGTCAGCACCTTTCACTCTGCAGAGACGCGCAAGAATCACCCACCTTTCGCCAAATTCCAATGGATGGAGTCGCCTCCTTTCCGTCCTGATCTTGACTTTAAGCAGATGCTTAAAGTACAAGATCAGTTGGGAAGAGGAAAACTTCTCGTCCCCATGAAATTCCTTCTGTCGCGTCGTCCATATCACGACTCGCATAAGCCCCAGTAAGCAAAAGAACACATAGTGCTCATCCTTAGTCATCGGCGGTACTATATTGCTACAAACGGAACTGGCCTCGAGGACAAAAAACTTTCCGCGCAGCATGCGAACCATGATGCCTTCAACCAACTTGCACAGCGGAACTACGACACTACAATGAAAGAAGGCGTGACCTAGGGTCTCCACCTCCCCACTGCAGCGAACGCAGTTTGGCGACTTAGCCAATCCCGCTGCGCGAAGTCTTTTGGCGACCCAGACGGCCCTTCGAATCACCAGCCAGGTGAGTGATGCCTCAGGGTTAGTGAGACATTTCAACCCGGGCGCCCAAGGCCATATGCAGCGAGCCTCGCGCTTCGTCAGACCGAGCTCGCCTATCAAACTATCTTGAACGTTCCCCCTAACTAACACCTGATATAATGCCTTACGGGACAACGGCTGGACGTCAGAGAGGCCATCCTTCGCCCGTAAGAGTCGTTTGAGGGCAATCCGACATTCACGATAGAAAGAGCCCTCGCCACGAGGAGTACGAGCGGCCTCCTCCTCACACGAGCGCACATTTCTCAAGGATGGAAAATGTTTATGGACGTCTTCCTTCCAGAATTCGCCGTTCTCATCCAGTTGCATACACATCCGGTCTAGGTATGAAATGCGAAGCGTATGTTGACGAGTCTCAACGCAAGGCATCCCCAGACCGCCATCAGACGGATGGAGGTAACAGATCTCGCGACTAACCATGGCAGCCTTGCCTCTCCACAAGAAAGAGAACAAGAGCCTTACAAACGCCAGTAAAGTGCTAGACGGGAGTGGAAGCACGGAGAGTCGGTAAAGGAGAATCGGGTAGATGTGCGAAGCACATACTTCCGCCCTCCCCTTCAAGGAAAGATTCCTCCGAGTCCACAGACGTACTGCGAGCTCGGCCTTCTCTTGCACCTCCGACCAATTCATTTCCAGCAGGAGGTCGGGACCGAACCAGACGCCGAGTATCTTGACCGGCCCGTCCGTCCAGTGGAAAGGCCCGGGAAGAGAAACTCCCCTCCACGAACCCAACCGCAAGCCAACAGACTTATCGCGGTTGATCTTGGCCCCTGTCACCATCTCATAACCGTTGATTTCTCGGCTGACTTCGTTAATTTCGGCCCTACTCGACACCAGAACCGAAACGTCGTCAGCGTAGGCGGAGTACCTGGCCGAGGTGGTAGCACCAGGTAGGGAAATTCCGCGAAGGACCGGATTCGTCTTCAACTTACGCAGGAAAGGTTCCAGCGCAAGAACGTACAGCAATGGAGACAGCGGACAACCTTGACGAATGGAGCGAGACAAAATGAAAGGCTTCGATCGTACCCCATTCACTTCTACCAGCGCACCGGGAGTCGCATACAGCAGTCGGATCCAAGTGCGAAAGTGCGGCCCGAAACCGGCGGCCGAAAGAACAGCCTCCAGAAACCGATGGTCAACCCTATCGAAAGCCTTGGACTGATCCAAATTGATCAGCGCGGCATCACTGTCGACTTTCTCGATGATCAAGCGAACCAAATGCAGGTTGTCCTGAATAGTCCTGCCCTTCACAGCACAAGACTGCTCGGGACCAATCAGACTAGACAGGACAAGCTGCAAACGGTCAGCTAAGACCTTGGCTAAAATCTTCAACTCTGTATTTAACATCGTCAAAGGCCGATAATTATCTACCCCATCCCCACCGTCTTTCTTCTTGCGAAGCAACTTGATTACACCCCTGGTGAAGCGTTGAGGAATAGACCCCTGCTTCAACCAGTTGTTGAAAATCAGTGCCAGCAAGGGGACAAAGACGGGCGACTGCCTCAAGTACATTTCGTAGGGAAGACCATCCAATCCCGGAGTCTTGTCCAGGCCAACCTGCTTCAGCACATCCCAGATCTCAGACTCTGTTATGGGACCCTCGCACCCAGCCGCTTCAGCCGCCTCGAGGCGGGGAAAGTCGGCTAAATAGGCGTCGAACTGAGCAGTGCTCAGACCGGGCTCCCTGGTAAAAAGATCCTGAAAGTAGTCCCGAAAAGCCTCGCAAATACCCGCGTCTGTAGTCACAGTCCGCTTATCCGGCAATGTGATGCTCGCAATATGCCGACTAGATGCCCTACGAACTTCCTCTGAACGCAATGAGGCGGCCATATTCGTCGCCTCGCAAGACATTCTTTTTATCCTAGCCCTAACTACTAGAGCTTGATCCTTCTTGATAAGCAAGGAGGCCAGCTCCGCCTGAGCTACGGCTATGTCCCCACTAACACGGGATTTCACTGCCCGATCAACTTTGTCCTCTAGAGACTTTTGCGCTGCTAACCCTGCTCTATTGAGTCGTCGACTATAATCAGCAGCAAAAGACCTAAGTTTCGATTTTAAAGTGTCCCACCACCTATTCCCAACCACAGCTCCCGACAATTCCCGCTGTAGCATTAGTAAAAGCTGATCACGGAAATCTTGCTCACCAAATAATGATGAGTTCAATTTCCAATAACCAGCCATCTTAACCCTAGGCTTATCTAAGTTTACCCGAACCCGGACAAGCCTATGATCCGAGTAAACTATAAAATGGAAACTTGGACATTCTAAGAGCCCTACTTCGACTCTCTTAACTAGAACTCGGTCGATGTAGCTTGCGCTACCCACCGAGCTGCCGGCCCTAGTCCAAGTCCATGCTACCTCCCGGGGGTGTTCATTTCGATACTTATCGACGAGATCGAACCCGTCGATGAAGTCCCGAAATGGTTTCACATCCGGATTGTTAGTACCCGCTTTTTGCCCTACACGATCTATCGAGGGATCAAGGACGGCATTCCAATCACCCGCTAGAACTACCGAACGAGAAGTCGTCAAAAACGGCTCGATCTGCCGAAACAAACCAGGCCGCTGCGCATTGTCATTGGGCGCATAAACCCCAATGAGACGAAGAGCCTTATCCTTTATGGTAATATCCAGCACGCAAAGCCTGCCCGCCGGATCCGCGAAGACAAGAGCACAAACCGCGTCTAGAGACTTGCTAACCAGCCAGGAAACACCCCTCGAGCGTCCATCAAAACATGCTGAAAAGAGGACGAACCTCTTAGACAGAATGTCCTCATAATCGCGAGATAAGAAACGGGTTTCCTGCACGCAACATACATCCACCCCGAGGCGCTGAAGATCGCGATCGAGCCTCACCCTTCGAGACTCCGACCTCAGGCCCCGGACATTTAAGCTTGCTAACCAGAGAGCCATTATCAGACCTAATTAGGGTTGGGACACTGGTTTAAACATGGTCGGAGTCAGGATACCGACAGCCTCTCCCATAGACCCATGGCCCATCTCATTATTGATGGTGCCGTCCTGCGAGAGACCGCCAATATCCCAAGGAAAAGTTAACTTCAAAGCTCTATACAGGGATGGGTGAACTAAAACAGGGACCCTCCCTGCACAAAATTGCTTTAAATGTTTGAGCTCCTTGCTCTGTGCAATGGCGATTGGTGGTGACATGTCATATGAAAAAATGGCCTCGTCGAACATGGCCCATGCCTGCCGAGCCCCAGCACCAGTTCTAATCACTGTGAGTACCCTCTGGGCATTAGGGAAATTTTCGGGCTCTTCAACATCCTTATTTGCGTACTGTCTAATAGACAATAAGTACCTTAGCTCCTTTATCCTATTCCCATAATCTCTGGCCCTTTCAGCCTGGGCCGGGGAAATTTTGCAAAGGTCCTCCCCTGAGTTGTAAATAAATTTTTTCTTTTTTTTCTCTTTCGAATCATGGGTTGGGCTTCTTTGCCTTTTAGGAGCGGGAGGGGGCATTTCAGGGTTTCGAGTGGGAGAAGGGCTGGGAAGAGGGGTAGCAGAAGATTTTTCTTTGTTAGGGCTGGGAAGAGGGGTGGAAGAGGCTTTTTCTTTGTAAGGTCTGGAAAGAGGGGTGATGGAGGATTTTTCTTTGTAAGGGCTGGGAAGAGGGGAGGCTGAGGATTTTTCTTTGTAAGGGCTGGGAAGAGGGGTGGCAGTGGATTTTTCTTTGTAAGGGCTGGGATCTCTACTGAGGGGAACAGGTGTTGAGGGAGGGGTCGCATTCTTTTTTTTGGGAGATTTATTTTTCGGTGTCGGTGGTGGGGACAAGGAAGATAATGTAGAGGGAGTGGCTTTTTGTGTTTTCCTCTCCTTGTCCAATTTTTGTTTTAGTAGCTTGATTTTTTCCGATTTCTCAAATCCGGGATCATATTTTAGTCTTTGCTCATTAAGTTTTGTTTCTGAGGCCGGGTCGTCGCCCTTAGCGTTGCTATTGGGAGTGGGACTGTCTGTATCTGTTGCCCTTAGGGCTTCATTGGGACGAGGCCCCGCTGTCTGGCGCTTCCCTCTGACCTTGCCAGCAACCAGCCATTCCCCCTCCCCCTTCTCCACGACTGCACTAGCAGCGGGCGAAGGCTCTTTGGGGAATGTGGCTTCGGATGTTTTGCCAACCGGGGGATTTTCCGCACCGGTCCCAGATGCTGACATGCCCATTACAGGCGTGGCGATAGTTAAAGACTCGGTCAGAGGGGGATTTTGGTCGACGACGGGCGCCTGATTTCCAGAGGCCTTCTTCTCTGGGCAGGAAGAGGAAAGGTGACCAGGCTTTCCGCACTTCCAGCATACGGGCTTTCGACCGGTCACAATGACCGGCAACTTCAGGCGCCCTACTTCCAGACAGTTGGGGATGGAGCGGAAGGCATCAACACTTAACATTATTTGGAAACTCCACCCCCCTTTCAGGCTATCGCAGGTCGCACTCAATATCTCGCCGTACTGCGATAGGAACGCAGCAAGGTGTTCCCCGATAACCTGAGGAGGAACCTCATATATTGCTACCGTGGTCCTTCTACGCCCTTCGTACTCTGTGCGCAGGATGATGTCTTTCGTAATCAAGTCGCGACTTGATGCTGCAACACAGTCTTCCGGCGTGGGTAGCAATACGTCCCACATGAAAAAGCCGGCACCCTTAACAACTCGTAGGGGCTTGAACCCCAAGGACTCCAGTGATTTTATCACTGTGTCTTTCGTCGAGCGACAAATTTTGCGCGTACGCTTGTCCACGACGAAGACCGATACAATTCGTTTTTCAATTTTTCTTAATTCTTGGGTGTCTTCCAAGAGTCCACCTTCTACGACAAGGTGAGCGTAACTCTTGGCTCGCTCCAAAAATTCCGCTACATTGATTACGCAACTCGGAGGGGACGTCCAACAAGAGGGCGATTCCCCGGCCTCTTCATTCTTAGAAGTCTCGGCTTTGTTTTGGTCGTCTTTTTCAGACTCTACAGTTTGGCTTCTTCTCGCCTCTGCTGCTTTTTTTAAAGTGTCTAACATTTCCTCATTCGTGGGAATTAGAAATGGAAATTCATTTGTATCCTCTTTGTCGGGTGGTTTTTTCTTAATAGGAAAGAGATGTTTTCTCACCGTCCTTTTAAATTCGGGTAAAATAGGTTTTTTCCTTTTTATAAGGAAAGACGGGGCTTTAACTTTTTTCTCCATTTTTTAAATGCGAAACGGGAGGGTTGGTGGGAAGACGTTATAAGGCATAAGAGAGAGAGAGAAGGGGAGGGAGGGAGAGAGAAAAAAAAAAAAAAAAAAAAGAGGGGGGTGAAAATATGGAGGGGTAAGCAAGGTCGGGAGGGTGGTAATAAATCCGGGGGTAATAAAAAATGGGGAGAAATGTGGGTGGTACAACAATTCAAAAGGAACGAACAAAGCAAAACAAATAGCAAAACAAATGCACGTACAAAGACAAGTAAACAAGTTTCGCCAAAAGGCGAAACTACAAATTAAAACAATCACAAAAACAAAAAATTAAAGGTACAATAGACAAGAAAACAATAAATTAAAAAACGAACGGAAAAGAAAGAAAAACGCGATACAAAAACGAAACACTAAATATGACAAGTTACAAGATGGCCGCCGTTAAAAACGGTCAACCGAAAACAAAAAGGTAAACAAGGAACGAAAAAGATGGACAGAAATTACAAAATAAACAGAAAATTTACAAACACTAAATTTACAAACAAATATTTAACACACGAAATTAACAGATAAAACGCAGAACTTTACACAGAACTAAAATAACACGTAATAAACAAAGGAAAATAAAAAGGTCGAACGTATGAAAAAATAAACGGAAGAACTTTTTTTTTTTTTTTTTTTTTTGTTAAGTGGGCACGGGAAGAAGGTAAATTTACAAAAATAAAACGTAAAAGAAAATCAAAAGGTTAATAAAGAAGTCAAAATAAAAATGGGGAGGATTTGGAATTAAAAAGGAAAAAATCAAAAATTTAAGAAATATTCAAACGTTAAGAAATTCAAAAAATAGTCAAACAAAGGTAGGTTAGAAAAACGGTCAATTAAATAACTTAGCTAAATACAGCAGTCAAAACAGAACAAGGTAAAGTACTCCAAAGGTCAGAAAAAAGTCTAACACACACAAAAAAAAGTGAATTTTGGAGTAACTTACTTTTTAAAATTTACGGTTGTTAACGGCACAGGAAAGATTCATAGTTTGAGGGTTTCCAGGGTTACCGATAAATCCATTCATCTAGACAAGGGGTGGTAGAGGGTTCAATTTTTAATTTTCGTTGTCTCAGTTAATAGTTACATTTGAAAGCGGGGTTATGTTTAGGGATGGGTAGGGATGTATCTTTTAACAAATTCTGACATCCGCTAAATTCATGTCATCTGGGTTTATTTCTAACGGCAAAAATTCTTATGGTATTATTTCTATTTGTATATTTAAAGATTTTGAGGGACTGTTTAGGTTAGAATATGTTTTATCCACCTTTCTAAAAAGTTATTTTTAATATTTGATATACTATACTCCTAGTTAAAAACCAAGTAAATGTATTAGGATTACTTACAGTATTTAAAATTATTTATTCTTATCGAGTATAAGTAAATATTATTTTATTTTATTTTATTTTATGTAAACTTTATGACAATGACGGCAAAGGTGGTTAAATTATTTCACTAATTCAATAAACTTAGTATTATAAATGTATATATGTATGTATAAAGGACATTTAATGTTCAATATTATATTCTAACTTATTAATTTCACATGACTTTCGGTGTTCACTTGGATTCTTTCCAGTGTTTGAATTGCTTTGAGAGAGGTGTTATGGTTAGAGTACGTTTTATTTAATTACAATTTTAAAAGATATTTAGGTTAGAATCTGTTTTATTTAATTTCAATTTTAAAACATTTTTAAAAATTCTACTTTCAAATTTAACTTTTTAATTTTAATCGGCTATATTTCTTTATAAACCAAGTAAATGTAATATAATTATCTACATTATTTAAAATTATTTATACCCATCAAATATGAGTATGTATAATAATCAGGTAATTTTTTTTTTTTTTATAAAACAGATGTGAAATTAATAAGTTAGAATATAATATTGAACATTAAATGTCCTTTATACATACATATATACATTTATAATACTAAGTTTATTGAATTAGTGAAATAATTTAACCACCTTTGCCGTCATTGTCATAAAGTTTACATAAAATAAAATAAAATAAAATAATATTTACTTATACTCGATAAGAATAAATAATTTTAAATACTGTAAGTAATCCTAATACATTTACTTGGTTTTTAACTAGGAGTATAGTATATCAAATATTAAAAATAACTTTTTAGAAAGGTGGATAAAACATATTCTAACCTAAACAGTCCCTCAAAATCTTTAAATATACAAATAGAAATAATACCATAAGAATTTTTGCCGTTAGAAATAAACCCAGATGACATGAATTTAGCGGATGTCAGAATTTGTTAAAAGATACATCCCTACCCATCCCTAAACATAACCCCGCTTTCAAATGTAACTATTAACTGAGACAACGAAAATTAAAAATTGAACCCTCTACCACCCCTTGTCTAGATGAATGGATTTATCGGTAACCCTGGAAACCCTCAAACTATGAATCTTTCCTGTGCCGTTAACAACCGTAAATTTTAAAAAGTAAGTTACTCCAAAATTCGCTTGATGAGGAAATGGAACTAATGTCTTTGGTTTAATAACAAAATTAAATTCAGGGGCTTTAGCTTCCATTTCTGAAACATGGTCATCACTGTGTAGCGGTAAAACCATATTTTAAATCTATTAATTTATAATATTAATGCTCTGTAAATTTAAATTTACATAGAGCACTATTGTGTAAAAATAAAAATATCTATAAGAACACCGGATTTTATATCTTACTGTTCTTTCCTTTTTATTTATATATACATATAATATATAATATATATTTATATATATATATAATATATATATATATAATATATATCAACACATTGTTACCAAAGATAAACAAGTATAGTTTGGAATTTTGTGCCGTGGATTAAATGAATTCTTTGGTCTGCTGATTGAATTTTTGAAGACTATCTCTGGCAAAATAAACGGGCAAGATGCTTGAAAAAGCGGCAACAAGAGAGATACCTGTTGTGTGAGCTGAGTAAGCGAGTGTGATAATTTAGTTTGCACAATATTGCAGTCATTTAAAAGACATATTGATGGATATTGACGGGACCAATGTTTCTTTTAGAGTTCACCCAATACAAGGTAAAAAGATACCGAATGAGGTTTTGCATGTTCAGTAAGAGTAAGATATAAGGAGTGCAATTTATGAGGATATGTGGGTAAGATAACGTTTACCCCTAAATTTAAGGAAGCTCAGTGGGACGTATCGTATATATATATATATATATATATATATATATATATATATATATATATATACATATATATGTATAAGCCGGTTTCATGTTTAGTGCAAACCCTGATATTTTTTTTTTATATATTTTAACGCTACCAGAAGAATTTACCTGTGTATAGAGCAACCGGTCACCAAAAATTCATGATTTTTAACCTCTTTAAAAATTACCTGTGCGACCCACTATATTTTGCGTAAAACAAACTGATCATAAGAAAGTCGTAGTATACACGAGTCTGTACGGTAAATGTTGACAATCTTCTTGAATTTTGTCGATTCTTCTGGCAATACTTTTCTGTTGTAATAGTTTCACCAGAATACACGAAATAATGTTGGATAATTCAAACTGCCAACCACAAAACGTTGACGATATCTTTATTTTGATGAAGTTTTGATTCAAATTGTAGGAATACAAAAGGCGATTATCTCCCTTTGGTGGATGTAAGTCACTTGGGTCACGTGACGGTCGTTTAGGGACGTCACTTCATACAGTGACAAGAGTGGCCAGTCTTTCACTTTGTTTACAGCAGCCAAACCGATCGGTTGCTTTTTATTTTTAGAATGGTCAAAATAGCTGAGGCTAAATCTGCCTCCTTCAGCAGACGCCACAGTTCGCAGGTAAATGTGGCTGTTTCCTTTTGGGAATATATCTTTCCAGGACATAGAAAGAAACGCCGGCTCGCAATTCTCAATTTGTGAAAACTCAAGACTCGCCGTTTCCCCCTCGTGGAATATGTCGTCGCCTGGGACATAGTAAATTAATCCGGCTCGTTTGAATCTAGAGTCCTACACATGCCTTCTCCAGACACAATATTATCTCCATATTTGGTGTAATACCCCTCCTTTTTGTTTCTCCTTACACTCTGCTCGCTGTGTAGATATATTTGATATATTATTCTCCGCGTGGGATACGTGTATATATGTACATATAGATTTGTGTATGCCTTAGTGGTATGAATTCACTGAGAACAAAGCATGTTTGTCATTCCTTTTCCTTTCAGCCATTCAGTTCTGTCCGTGAATTACGGTGTTATTATAAGATGGATATAATAGTGCCCATAATAGGGGAAATATAATGGGAGAATAAACCGTTCTTCCAAATAAAAGATAATATGGACACATAAGAGATATTAAACACACGCATGCGCATTGGTAACGAGATTGACCACAATTTTGACATAAAAATGTTACTCTAATTATAAAAGAAAATAATACACTAAAAGGAAAATGTTTAGAAAGTGCTTTAATCACTAGTTGATCCACAGTAAATTTGTGTCCAATTTTCTAGACCATTTTATCATTCTTGACAGATCTTCTATTATCACAATGTGGGATATTTAATAAAGAAAAAAGATAGAAAACAAGAAGAAAAAGAATCTAGATTTAACTTCAATATCTGTTTTTTGTATGAATGATTCATGTAATGTAAATTTAACTGCACCACATACTTCATATTAAAACAACTGATGCGACGTGCAACTTTTGTATAATAACTGTGATATTCCTCTATTTATTGAACAATTTAGTTCATGCCACGTTGACTGAAAAACCTACCAGTACAAAAGAATTCTACCATTACCATATTAGTACAAAAACGCACAATCTTAAAATTTAAAAATTCAACCTCAGCGTTGCGACCGCATGCTCCAATTTTTTTTCAAATCAACAATAACACAATTTTAAAAACATATTTCAGATTACATCTATTCTTTCGTTGTCTTGTTATTACCTGGATGTAAAAAACAAATATATTTTCATACCTGATGATGTCTGTATGCACAGATGAAAGCTTGTAAAAAAAAAAAAAAGACCTTATGCAACTGGAATGTTTAAACATGGATCATAGCATTCATCTATATGTTCGGGGTTAATGTCATTTATTAAATTTGTTTGCGAAGATGTATTCTCGCCATTTATATTATTAACTTCAATATCTGTTTTTTGTATGAACGATTCATGTAATATATATATATATATTGATAATATTAGTGGTCAATATATATATATATATATATATATATATATATATATATATATATATATATATATATATATATATAAATTCTCAAAAGGGTAGAATCCAGGTAGAACTCAATTATTAGTTATATTTTCCGATATCTTTTTGTATTTTTAGGTCTGATGAATTGGATCGTCATTACGATTCCAATGTAATAAATTATAACCATGGAATATTAGGGCTTGAGCCTTTTATATTATATTATATTATATATATATATACATATATATATATATATATATATATATATATATATATATATATATATATATATATATATATATTTATTTCTTTACAAAGAAAATGTTTAAGCTTCTTCGTATTTGCATTTTAAAAAGATTAATCAGTGATTATTATAAGAAAAGCAGTGAGAGAAGGAGAGAGAAAAAAGCGGAGCAAATTTCGTTTCGCTGTTACTAATCTATCGATTCGATGTTTAAGTGAAACCAACCGACAATGCGACTGGCAGACGACAGTAAGTCGTGCGCAGAAACACCCAAACGTTGTCGTTCGACTCGATCGAAGCTCCTCAGTTCAGACCGACAAAACAGTGATCAGCAATATCGATGAATAATTTGCCATGTGCAAAGTTATCTTCTGCCCTCGTTACCAAGGAGATGAAGTGAAAGAGCGAAAAAGTAAAAGAATTGGACTAGGAGATTGGATTGGGTCATGTGACTGCCGCCTTCATCGAACCGCGTATCTGTCGCCGTTGCTTTTATTCTATGGCTTGGGTCAGCATCAATTCAATCAGTTTAATGTGTGTACATATCGATTTAACGCATGAACGGACGACGTCAAGGTATTATTCCAAAAACCTAGCGCGCTAAAACTTTGAAGGTGTCGATTTCGACCCCGAGGTAATTTGTATTTTAGTTGTATAGGCTAGCTTGCTGATATATTCTTCATGATCATCTCACCACAAGCAAGGTAAGAAAACCACTAAGACGCAAGGGATTACTGAGTGTAAGAGATTATGAGAAAAAAAACATTATTAAGGAGAGAGAACAATAACAGAACAGGAATTAAGAAAATAGAAGATAACGATTGACATTGCATTTATATATTTGAAATTCCACGTAGACTGGAAAACAAGAAATTGGAAGAGAGTCCCACAAGCGAGAAATGCGACAGAAGAAACTGTTAGCATAGAACTTACGGTTACATCTAGCCATTTCAAGTGTAAAAGGATGAAAAAGTCTATGTACCATTATTTACATTACCTACACAATTCGGACTGTTATCTTCATCTTCATTGCCATATTAACAACGTTTCTGTCGTTGTACGCTCCGGCCTTCTTCGGGTGATTGGAATTTCGTCCACCGGGTAGATTGTTCTAATTCCACGTACCATGCCTCTTATGGATGTCTCATTTATTTTACTTTAACTCAATTCTCCAGTTTTTGGTTCAGCACCGCTGTGGCCTGGTATTGAACTCACAATTCTTTGGGCCGAGTCACAAGATCTCACCAACGTCTTTATCCACTGGGCCATGTGTCCTTAAGGATACATGTGAAACGTTGTTAATATGGCAATGAAGATAAGGATAATGAGGATAACAGTCCGAATAATGTAATGTAAGTAATGTAAATAATCATAATACCTCATCTCAGAGATGTAGACGTCTATGTGCCATAGCGTAAAGTTCATCAGAACAATTATCATTACAATTACCATCAAAACAAATACTATTAATTTTCTAGTTACGGAAGGGGAAAGCTCATTAGAACAATTATTATTACAATTACCATCAAAACAAATAATATTCCTTTTCTAGTTACGGAAGGGGAAAGCTCATCAGAACAATTACCATTACAATTACCATCAAAACAAATACTATTCATTTTCTAGTTACGGAAGGGGAAAGCTCATCAGAACAATTACCATTGCAATTACCATCAAAACAAATACTATTCATTTTCTAGTTACGGAAGGGGAAAGTTTATCAGAACAATTACCATTACAATTACCCTCAAAACAAATACTATTCATTTTCTAGTTACGGAAGGGGAAAGTTCATCAGAACAATTACCATTACAATTACAATCAAAACAAATACTATTCATTTTCTAGTTACGGAAGGGGAAAGTTCATCAGAACAATTACCATTGCAATTACCATCAAAACAAATACTATTCATTTTCTAGTTACGGAAGGGGAAAGCTCATCAGAACAATTACCATTGCAATTACCATCAAAACAAATACTATTCATTTTCTAGTTACGGAAGGGGAAAGTCCATCAGAACAATTACCATTACCATTACCATTCAAAACAAATACTATTCCTTTTCTAGTTACGGAAGGGGAAAGCTCATCAGAAAAATTACCATTACAATTACCATCAAAACAAATACTATTCATTTTCTAGTTACGGAAGGGGAAAGTTCATCAGAACAATTACCATTAAAATTACCATCAAAACAAATACTATTCCTTTTCTAGTTACGGAAGGGAAAGCTCATCAGAACAATTACCATTACAATTACAATCAAAACAAATACTATCCCTTTTCTAGTTACAGAAGGGGAAAGCTCATCAGAAAAATTACCATTACAATTACCATCAAAACAAATACTATTCATTTTCTAGTTACGGAAGGGGAAAGTTCATCAGAACAATTACCATTACAATTACCATCAAAACAAATACTATTCCTTTTCTAGTTACGGAAGGGGAAAGCTCATCAGAACAATTACCATTACAATTACCATCAAAACAAATACTATTCCTTTTCTAGTTACGGAAGGGGAAAGCTCATCAGAACAATTACCATTACAATTACCATCAAAACAAATACTATTCCTTTTCTAGTTACGGAAGGGGAAAGTTCATCAGAACAATTACCATTGCAATTACCATCAAAACAAATACTATTCATTTTCTAGTTACTGAAGGGAAAGCTCATCAGAACAATTACCATTACAATTACCATCAAAACAAATACTATTCATTTTCTAGTTACGGAAGGGGAAAACTCATCAGAACAATTACCATTGAAACTACAATCAAAACAAATACTATTCATTTTCTAGTTACGGAAGGGGAAAGCTCATCAGAACAATTACCATTACAATTACCATCAAAACAAATACTATTCCTTTTCTAGTTACGGAAGGGGAAAGTTCATCAGAACAATTACCATTGCAATTACCATCAAAACAAATACTATTCATTTTCTAGTTACTGAAGGGAAAGCTCATCAGAACAATTACCATTACAATTACCATCAAAACAAATACTATTCATTTTCTAGTTACGGAAGGGGAAAGCTCATCAGAACAATTACCATTGCAACTACAATCAAAACAAATACTATTCATTTTCTAGTTACGGAAGGGGAAAGCTCATCAGAACAATTACCATGAAAATATCTTTAGAAAACGCACAGGGAATCTACGTTACGGCAGTGGGAAAATGACTGAAGCCGAGATGCCAGGTTAGGACCAATAACATTACAGATTTTTGTATTTTATTAATAATCTATAAATACATAGCAGAAGCACCAGATCAGTTGTGACACTAATATTCTATGAATGAAAAAATATAAAATACTACATGACTAACGTCCTTTATATAGCAAATTATTTTATGTGGTTACTTTGAAAATATGGAGTCAGAAATGTGAATGCATCCACTTCGTAACCTCAAGATGTTTTTTTTTTTAGCTAATCCTCACCCAACAGAGGGTCCAAGAGCCACTCAATGTAGAAGATTAATGAAGGAAGTAATGTGAACATAAACGGAGGTAGCAGGAAGTGAGTATTACATAGTCATGGCGGATAGTTAACGATTGCTCCTCAACTTGAAGTTGTAGCGCCGAGTAACGTTTTTCATTTGCCACACCTTCCATCATCAATTCCCACAAGTTCGTCAGCTAGGTGACCCGCTGTTTTTCCCCTTGGCCTTTTGCCTTCTATATGTCCTGTGAGCGTCAAATTCTTCAAGCTGCTCCTCCTGATTATGCCTAAGACATATGTCTCTTTCTGATTCTGTGCATAAGTATCATTTTCGATTTGTTCTTTCCTTAAGACATTTGTCGTTTACGTGAGCCTTTCATGGTATTCTCAACATATATTCTTACCTCGCCTTTTCCGATTAACGGAAAAGGCGGGAAATCATAAAATAATTTAATTAATGCAGTAAAAATTTTAAAAATAAATAAATAAATAAAAATGTAGGGAGAAGAAAAGAAACCAACAACCACGTAACATGACATCCATCAAGCGAAAAAGAAAAATTACACACTCACAACAAAATATATAAATACAAAAATATCGAGAAATATCAACAGAACAGTCAAACTTCGCTCTGACGAGTAGTCACATCTACGTGACCACGAAATTTCGAAGTAAACATGACGGAAACACTGCCAATTAAGGGAACATTCACAATATGAAAAATTACTGATCGACAACACAACTATGCTACAACAAGAAAATAATAAATTCAAGCTACAGCTCTTAGAAGCAATTTATATTTAAAAATTGAAGCCGGCACTGAACAGAATTAACAATGAATACTGCAGTAATGTTCTGAAATGCCTGTAAAGGAACAGTTTTTTCACGCTTTAATGCGCGCATGACCATGGCATTACAACATAGAGGGAAAAATTCCATAATGAATATTTTTTCACATTCTAATGAACGCTCAGCACATTGTCAATAGTTTGCATTTAAAAAGCATAATGAAAAAATTACGGTAATGCATAGCAACGGACAGCTTTGTATAAATACTTGTACCCTGAGCAACATATAGTTTTGTACGGCTTACACCCCTGAAGATGATCTTGGAAGAAGATCGAAAGTACTTGGGAAAAAAAAATTAAACAGCTATAGCACATTTCCCTCATCCTTTAATATCAATACACGGAAGGTTATTCGTGAGTCTGAACGGATTTTTTAAAAAGTTAGCAGACATAATGGCTGTAATTTATTTAATCAGACAAGCCTAATATATATATATATATATATATATATGTGTGTGTGTGTGTGTGTGTGTGTGTGTGTGTGTGTGTGTGTGTGTGTGTGTGTGTGTGTGTGTGTGTAAAAGTCGACATTTAAGGCAACACCCAGCGGCAACAGTTTTAATGTTTAAACGCAATCATGGGGCCATCGATTGCGTTTAAGCATGAAACAGCCTGAAGTCGCTGGGTGTTTAATTCAGTCCACTTTTATATTTATATACGCCCTGGTATTGAGCACTTTAACTCGTAATTATAGCATGCCTTTACATATATATATATATATATATATATATATATATATATATATATATATATATATATATATATATATATGTATGTATATATATATATGTGTGTGTATATATATATATATATATATATATATATATATATATATATAGATATAGATATAGATATATATATAAACATACATATAATTATTTGGTTAACTATTTACCGACGCACATTAATCCACGTCTTCTACTAGTTTCATACATTTGCACGTAATTATCAAGTATTTGGCAACTGCTTGTTTCTGAGAAATGAAGATTTTTTTTACAACCACTCGGTTAGCTGGAGATGTTACAACGTGAGTAGCTGATGTGTACATAATATGCTTACACAAACTAAACTTAACGAGGCGGGGGGCATCCGTAAAAAAGCCGAAGAATATGTGAAGTAGTAATCCAAATTCAAGTACAAGAAAATTTGGATTACTACGACACACAAAAGACAATGGTATAAACTTTTAAAAAATCGAAATTATAACCAAAAACGTTTGCGGTTTCTGTCTACACTTTGAAATATATATATATATGTGTATGAGTGGGTTTGAAAAAAATATATCGTTTTATGATATGCCATATCCATGGGTAAAAGTTCCCAATCTCAGGGATAAAGAATTTGTAAATATAAAAATGGATACTGAGGACGACATGGAGTTCCAACTGTCTGTTTCGTGCTTGAACCCAATAACTGGTCTCCTGAAGAAAAACTGTTGCCATTCGGTGTTGACCTCAGTGTTCACTTATTTATATATATGTATATATATGTGTGTGTGTGTGTGTGTGTGTGCAAATATATAGAAAAATAAGAAGAACACGTTAGGTAAATATATATATATATACGTTAGGTATATATATATATAGCATAATGAGAAGCCACGCATACTTTCTTGATATGTATATAATATGGATAAAACAACTGAAAAGTTGCAAATTAAAAGAAAAAAATTGGGTGTCTTTTTTGTGAAAGTATTTATTTATATGTTTTTATATATTTGATATTTCAGACAACCTTGGTCCTTCCTCAGAAATTAATTGAATAACTGTATTTGGGAGTTTGTTTACACGTAGCGTTCGGACGTCACGTGATGTGGAATGCAACTGTGTTTGAATTTTGTAACGTAAATCTAACGATAGTATTTTAGATGTTGTTTGAAAAGGTTTTTTAACTATATCTAAAAAAAAATTTTAACTATTGAAATATTTATACAGATTTAAAATACCCAAGTCTTTGTTTAACCCTAGTTTATATGTGTCTAATTTTAAAATCCAGTATTTCTCTTTCTTTCTTCGTGTGTATGTTGAGCAAAAACCCGAGTCTATCAATAAATATTTACAGTTGTCTAATGAGTGTCCTGATTGATTAAAGTGTTCAGCTATGGGGGGAATACGGATTGTTTTGACGTATGGATAGTTTGTGGTTGTTGAAACGAAATCTAAAATTAGTTCCAGATTCGCCAATATATCCACTATTAGGACATATTGTGCAGAATAGGTAGTAAATTATATTATGGCTATCACAGTTGAGGAGAGGTGGATGTATTTTGATTTTGGAGTTGTGTACAGAAAATACCCAATAAATATAATAAAAGAAGCACTAAATAAAACTATCCATATAAATCGTAACACACTTCTCACATACAAGAAAAGTAAAAACAACAATAGGATTCTCATGGTCTTTAACCACAATCAATATTCCCACACACGTATTACAAGAACCTCCAATCAAACAAAAAAATCAAAGACATTTTCGCTAAACCACCCATCAACGCAAAAAAATAAACACCTAACTTATCAGCTATCCTCACCTCTACCAAATATCTAAATAATACAAACCAAACAGGAAATTATAAATGCAATAAAACTCGTTGTCTAGTTTGCAAACACCTAATAACCGATAGTGTATTTTCTGTACCCAACTCCAAAATCAAAATACATCCACCTCGCCTCAACTGTGATAGCCATAATATAGCCAATTTTTTCTTCTTTTAATTTGCAACTTTTCAATTGTTTTATCCATATTATATATATATATATATATATATATATATATATATATATATATATATATATATATATACGTTAGGTAAATATATATATACATATACACACATACACGTTAGGTAAATATATATATATATATATATATATATATATATATATATATATATATATATATATAATGCAGAAACAAGGGTCACGTACCAAGAAAAAAAAGAATACCCGTACAAATCTTGTAGAAAAATAACAATATGCCTACATTGTCAAAAATACAACCAGGCTTAAAGTTTATAGTATAAAGAAACCCCAAATGGAAACCAAAGCAATACAGCCGTAATAATAACACCAGTCTTAATTGTCAGATGATCGCGGAGGGTGTAGAATTCAGAGTAACGATTATAAAACGGTCTCTCTCTCTCTTTTTTTTTATCTCTCTCTCTCTTTCTCTCTTCCCTCTCTCTCTCTCTCTCTCTACCACTCTCTCTCTATCTATCTATATTTCTGTCTCTTTCTCTATATGTCAATAATGGATTTTTTAATCCAACAATCATTCTTATTACTATAAATGTCATATTTAGTGGATACACGTGTTTGACATCCTTGTTATTTGAAACAGTGAAATTAATGTCAAGTGGGCTAGACGTCCTTCTTTCTAAACGCATTGTGCCTCCCGACAGGATTCGAACTTTTATTTCCTTTCTACAACAGGGAAACCACTTTTAATCCAAGTTGGCCTTACTAATTAGGCCACGGGAATTTATTTAATTAGCTCTGATTTGATTGCCCATTACGATATATATATATATATATATATATATATATATATATATATATATATATATATATATTGTGTATTTAGGCAGAAATCCTTCATTTATGCATGTTTCATTAAAAACGAGAGGCAAGGTACTACGATTAAGCTTTTTATTTAAGTTTTTCTTGCGTTCGCACAAGAGCTTTCTTTTGGGGACACAGAGTGTGAAGAAACTGTCCAAATGTTCTATAATTCCGATCGTTTCGGCTATAGTTTTAGCCATTATCAAGGATGATTTTATTTTTCAGTTTAATTGTGTGCGTTATATGTATTTTTTAATGCGTTATATAGGTGTTTTTATTTTCCGAATACAGTTAACACATTGTGGCCTAGTTTGTAGTTAATATTGTTAAGTGTTGGCTTTTTTCTTTTTATTATTAGGGCTTCCATTATTTTTAATCTTTTCTTTACAAGTGGATGAGGTTATTATGTTTTAAAACACATGATAAGGGTTTAAAGTACAGCCGAAACGATCGGAATTATAGAACATTTGGACAGTTTCTTCACACTCTGTATCCAAAAAAGAAACCTCTTGCGCGAACACAAGAAAAATTAAATAAAAAGCTTAACCGTAGTACCTTGTCTGTCGTATTTAATGAAACACGCCTATATATATATATATATATATATATATATATATATATATATATATATATATATATATATATATATATATTCTTTTTCCAAAATACCCAATATGCTTCCAGTTTCCTCGTTTATTTCACACTGCCCTCTTATTTAACCTGTCCGTTCATCCCAATTTCTTCTCCATCTACTGTTGGTTTAAAAAAAAAATTAATTTTATCATTTTTCTAAATTCAACCTATAATTTTATTCCAACCTACCCTTCTAATCCGCACTTAAGTGGAACTTTTTTCTATGATGGCTACACACAACTTATTCATCAACTCGTTCCTCAATAAAAAAAAAGAAAAGTTCGTTAAAAGGACACCTGAAAAATAAAAAAAATAGAAGCAAAATGTTGGAATCAAAGTTTTACCGTGATATATCGGAATTCGTGTTGGGTTGACTTGTGTTACATCGGAGTGGGGGGAAGTAAACGGACTATCAGACTAACTTCGAATTTTAAGAGTGGTTGCTTCCGTTCTCTTCCGCCTAATGCCCTTGGGAAATGCATAAAACGAAGTCCCCACGCTCTCGAATCATTCCCAGATATCTTGACAAAATGTCATGGCATGATACCATTGTTAAAAGACCTAAATCAAATATATATATATATATATATATATATATATATATATATATATATATATATATATATATATATATATATATTAATCATTTCACCCCAAGCAAGGTAATAAAGCCACTAAAGCGCCAGTAGATAACGATTGGCATTGCATTTAAATTTGGGGAACCGAGAAGTCGAATGAGATTTCCACAGGCGAAAAGTGCGATAGAAGAAAATGTTATTATAGAACTTTTAAAAACGATTTGAATTGTAAAACGAAGAGACCTAGCTGCCAATCCTGTACTGCACTTAAATTCATAAAGTCCAGGTAACATAGAGAAAAGTACATCAGAACTATTACCATGATTGTATTATTTATAGAAAAGGCACAGAGCAGTTACATGACGGCAATGGGAAAGTGACTGAAGGCGAGATGCCAGGTTAGCACTAATAACATTGCAGAGTTTTTTTTGGGTGGGGGGCCGTATCGAGAATCTCTAAATATATAGCAGGAGAACCTGACCAGATCTGGTAGCAGTATTCAAAGCAAGAACGAATGGTAGAATTATAAATATGGAAGATAGATTCTGACGTGAAAAAACATTCTTGCACGGCACAAAAGGATCCAGCTTTTCTTGTAGCAGACCTAATAATTGATTCAGTATAATCTTTCGACTTCATGTCTTCCGTAAACATTAGTCCGAGAAGGCGCAATGACAAGGGAGGTTAACATCAGCCATGTTGATGGAATTTAAAATGGGTTCTCTTGGACGATTAAAAGAGAACAATTTCGTTTTGAATCGTTAAAATTATCAAGTCATTCCTTGCCCCAGTTAACAACAGAAAGTATAGATGAACTCCCACCTTGACCTTATCAAACCGCCCAGAATTACTATTAAGTTAGGAATAAAGGGTTGTCTCATCAGCGTAGATACCGAGTTGAAAACTGATCTCATAAGGAATGTCTTTGATGAAAATTTGGAACAATGTTGTTTCAGTACAGACCTGTTGCACGACTACATTAATGCAAAAAAATGTGGCCGTTAAGAATGACTGAGTCAATTGAAAACTTCGTCCAGAAATACCATAATCTTTCAACTTACGAAGAGGACCAATATGCCAAACCCTGTCAAATGCTTTCGAGATGTCTAAAGCAACAACCCGATTCTCATCCAAAGCTTGATAGTCTCTTTCAACAATAACCGGTAACACTTCAGTAGCTAACCTAGAGAAACGGAAGACATGTTGCTTATCTGAAAGAAGACTATGCTTAATGAATACAGAGTTGATTAAAGCATTTAAAACTTTACCAAAAAAGATAGAATGGTAAAAGACCAATAGTTAGAAGGATCAGATGTTTCGTCCAAGTTCTTAAAGACAGGAAAGAAAAAAGAGAATTTCCAGCAAGCAGGAAAGCAAGAGAGAACAGGGCTCTTTTGTGGAATATTATTTACGTTCTATTGCAGGGATACAATCAAATTCACATGTTTTGTGAATATCTAAAAGTATCTACGATTTTGGAGGAAATACCAATACGTTATGAATACCAAAATCGTAAAGCGACTTACGTAATAACAGGCAATCCGTTATCAGAAAGTACCAATTCAAATTAAGTAGCCCTAAAAAGGGCTTTTGTACGTTCACAGACAATGTAGCCGTTAGGAGGGCTAGTCTTAAAATAAATTTTCAATACATGGTCAAATAGACTAACGTATAGTTTCACAATAGACATGCAAATAGATTTATATATAGATTTACAAACAGAATAACATATAGATTAAGAAAATATTTACAACACTGACAAATAGTACAGTTAAATCATAAACACCTGATGATTGTATGTTTCTTATTAAGTTTGCAGAGCATCTTGAAAAACAATATTTTTGGTCTTTCCGCGAAGGAAATAAACAAATGATTGGGATTGCCGACTCTTGAACATCCCACATAAAGTTGGCTATAGTAGAAAACCGGTTCTGAAAGACCTACCACATCCAAGTACTGCCCCTGGGCTTTGTTAATGCTGTTTGAAAAACTCAGATTCACCGGGAATCGCTTGAACAGGAAAGGTATATTCGAGTGGAATTTTAGGAATAAATACAGCCTCAACGCTTGTTTTGCTAGTCAGCATTTCACGTCAAAAACTGTTGGCATCATCTTCTTGAATGTAAGTCGTGCGCCATTGCAAACTTTCGGCGGATCCAGTTTTCTTAGCCAGCCTCACTGATGCTCCAATCTTGAGGCGCAAATTGTGAGATGGAAGGCCTGCTGATGTTAGGCTATTTAAAAATTCAACTGGATAATTCACGGCTTCATTGATGATTAATAAAGCACAATGGAATTGTAGCTGCGACGCTCTCCTGGCAACTGTTCCAGAAGGTCGATGTTCAAATCATCAGCAGCCACATTATTTGGGGCTAAGATGACACGGTTTGTCAGCCAGTTGTGCTCTGTAAACGGATTCCTCATATTAGGAAAGCCCCTAGTCTTTAGTTCCTTTAAATCAGATACCATATGACCAAAAGGAAAACTGATGCGGCCATCTTGTTCGCCAATTAAAGTGCCATTACCAACATCCAATAGTTACTTAGAAATAGTACCAGTTTCCTCATCACTACTGAGCTGAACTCTTATGTTGGTTGTAAGCCTCAGCTTTTTCACACTGGTAGGAAGACTTTATACTGGCGTTTACCTCGTCTTCTCTTGTCCCTTTACGAATCACTGGAAGGGTTTGGCTGAAATTCCCTGCAAGCAAGACTGTTGCACCTCTCATGAGCCGTGTGTTGTGTCTAAGATCCTGAAGTGTCGTGTCAAGAGCCTCGAAGGAACTCTTATGGCTCATTGTCGCCTCATCCCAGATGATCAATCACTGAGGAGTTTGTCTTTTATAGAACCACGACTTATCTTGCAGGTTGCCTTCTCTTTCTTGGACAGGTACAAAGGAAGTTTGAAGGACGAATGAGGGTTTCAGATATTCCACTTGACGCCACTGCTAGTGCAATATGTTTCTTTGGGTGCAGTTTAGTCAGAAGAAGGTTGATGGTAAATGTCTTGACAGTTCCATATTGGGCATCGAAGAAAAGATTTCCACTTTCACTTTCAGTGCTCGAAATAATCACCCAGTTGCTCCTCCATCAGCTTACGTGCATTATCAGCTATACACAGCGTCATTTCCTCGGCGTCATAGCTGATCTCCTGCATGTACTCATTTGCGAGATTTTTTGATGTCTGTTCAGATGGAGGTAGGCCAAATGTTGCAATTGCTTGGCCTCCCATAGCTCTCACTTGGGTGTCAAGGTCAACGGATGCCTCATTGTAAATAGCATCATTGAACGTGAAACTTTCCGCTGAGATTTGCCTTTGAATCCTTCGTGGGATGTCCTTTGCCAAGCTGGTTTTGTGGGTCGCCCAAAGCTTGAAAGCCTCACCCTAGCCACATATCATCAACATGATGGAAAATAGCTGGCGCAGTTGACATGGTACTCTGCTGACTGGTGCCTCCTCCAGGGTCTGGTCCCAGTGGGCATCGTCCTCCAGTAGTCTAGGTTTGTCGCAGGCTTCTATGTGCGTCGGCTAGGGCCACTATAAGATAGATAGATAGATAGATAGATAGATAGATAGATAGATAGATAGATAGATATGAACAAAATGTGAAAGATATGAACAGAGATAGATAGATAGACTATAAAGCTTTCTCCTTGCCATCGTCCAAAGACCTATAATATAATAATAATATAATAATCTTTGGAGGTCTGTGAATGATGTAAGACATCTGACATTGTGCACCAGCAGAGGCAGAAAGAAGTATTCCTGCTGATTGGAGTGAACAGTGTACATTCACCCGATGATCCGCGCTTCTGAAGACAGCATTTTCTTCCCTGACGTCAACTTTTGCTCCTTTCTTACGCCTGCTTCATCTATTGCGTCCCTTGGTGTAACAAACGGCAACCTCAACATAAATCAGTATTCGGGTAAACAGGTCACTTTGACACAATTTTTAAGAAAGATGACAAAGTGGTTTCTGGTTTATTCTCAACTGCGTTTCGAGCAGTATCTACTGCGAAATATACACGTTGGCCATTTTCAAGATGAACAGCTAGATTCACCACTGTTGGATACCGACCGTAGAATTTCGAAGCCCAGGATGTGTTACATTGCCGGAGAAGGGAACGTGGCTCATGCCGATTCAGGACGTTCGGATTTTTAAGAAGGACGTCTATTTCCATAGATTATTTTTAAACAGATGGTATATAACAAGAAAGTGCCCTCCAAACATGTTATTCCACAGACAACGACAACCACAACCACGTTACGCCTTTTTAAGGGTAGGTTGAAATATGAGCTTAGATAAAGTTTGTACCCACAAATAAGCTCAATTTAAATGTTATTTTACATTTAATTGACCGAATGGACTGAGCCAGGTTCGAATTGTATTTAATAAATTCGAACCTGTCAAGTTTGATGGTGCACACAGCTAAATTTGAAACGAATTTTTTTTTTAAAGATTATGATGAATTAATGTGTTAAAGATTTGATTAAGAAAATAACCTGCGATTGATTCAGATGTTATCCACTAAATTTCGAAAATCGAACAAATATCTATTTTGAAATTTTAAGCTTTATAAGAGTTATTATATCATAAGACGTGTATCTTAATTTCTAAGTTTGCGAAACCAATTAAACACATGTAAACAGCGTTTCGTGTAGACCTGGCAGTGAGCGGCGAACTTGGGGCCTTAGCCGTCCCATTATGAATTTTTATTAAAAAGAATACAATTAGCCTAGTAACAAACTGGATGTTAGTTTAACATGTATGCAAAATTTCATCAATACTGGTTCACGGATTTAGGCGGCAACTTCATTCAACCATACAGAGAGAAATTGTCATTTACATATATATATATATATATTTATATGAATATAAAAGTGAACATTGAAGTCAACACTTAGAGCCGATAGGCTGCTTCATGCTAGTCGCAATCGTCAGGCCAAGAGTGTTGTTTTTTCTCGGCTATTTATATATACGTGTCACTGGTGCATTGTGGGTAGTCTATTTTGGCTGTTATTTTGCCGGAAGTCGTTTATTTATTTATTTGAGTTAAATTGTTTATTTTTTATTTTTATTTTTATTTTTTATTGTTATTTCTTATCTTATATATTTATTTTTTTATTTTAATCGATGTTTTATTAACGTAGTAAATTTTTTTTATATCGCTTATTTAATAGTTTTGTTTAGGTGTGGGAAGATAATTAAAGCTATTTATTCAATTTTGGGGTTGATTGCTGTAGTTTATTCTGACTATTATTTTGGCGGGAGCAGTTTTTAATTTGTTTATTACTTCATTTATTTATTTGGATTGATTATCTTTACTTGGTTTTTCTAACGGTTAATTTATCGGGATCGGCTTGTTAGTTAATTTATTTATTTAGATTAATTTATTTTACTTGCTTTTTATTAATTTATTTATTATACTGTCTATTTTTATTTACTCTATTGGTTTTTGATTTTTAAGTAACGTAGTATTTTAGTAACGTAGTATTTTCTATCGTAATATAAGTTATAGCTATGTTTTTCGTCAGATTTTTGGTTTGATTTTTATAGTCTAACTAATATTTTGGTCATAATGGCTTGTTAATTTGCTTATCATTTACTTTATTTACTTGGGTTCGTTGATTTTTAATTTTTATTTATTTATTCTATTTCGTCTAATCTAGCGTGTGTGATTTGGTAATTACTACGTTACTTAAAAATCGAAAACAGAAAAGAGTAAATAAAAATATACAGTATAATAAATAAATAATAAAACACAAGTAAAATAAATTGATCTAAATTAATCTAAATAAATAAACAAACTAACAAACCGATCCCGATAAATAAACCGTTAGAAAAAACAAGTAAATATATTCAATCCAAATAAATAAATGAAGTAATAAACAAATTAAAAACTTTTCCCGCCTAAATAATAGTTAGAATAAACTACAGCAGTCAACCCCGAAATTGAATAAACCAAAACAAAACTATTAAATAAGCGATATAAACAGATTTTTACTACGTTAATGAAACACTGATTAAAATTAAAATAAATAAATAAATATATAAGATAAGAAATAAAAAATAAATAATTTAACCAAAAATAAATAAATAAAAAATTAACGAAGACCGGCAAAATAACCGCCAAAATAGACTACCCACAATGCACCACTGACCCGTATATATAAATAGCCCAGAAAAAAAAACAACACGCGTCCTTGACGATTGCGTCTAGCATGAAACACCCTGTCGCCTCTAGGTGTTGACTTCAATATTAACTTTTATATTTACACACGCTCTATCTCTGATATTGAGCACTTTATCGCATACATATAGCACACCTTAAGAGTA
>OZ038498.1:73289418-73304418 GCA_964036315.1 Acanthosepion esculentum
AAATAGATATGAACTTAGCTTAATTTTGGCCAACGAAATGAAGAAGTAGAAAGAGAAAGTTTGTTCTGTTTCAAGCGTCCCAAACCGAAAGGCTCATCTGCTAACCTATCAACCTCGCTTAATAGATAATCTTCAGACCCTAGTAGTTTTTCTAAGCCCAAACTGCTAACGCTATAACCACATAAGATGAAACTGTGTTAATACGATGATAATTCACTTAAGCAGGGTTAATACATATATTAATACATTTTCAAGCATCCCTCTCTCTCTCTCTCTCTCTCTATATATATATATATATATATATATATATATATATATACAGTGTAACCCGGATATAAGAGACCCTGATATAAGAGAAACCCGGATATAAGAGCGATTTTCTCTGGTCCCAAATTAGAGCCTGTGTTAATGTATATATAATAGAACAAACCCGGATATAAGATAAACCCGGATATAAGAGACTTCTTCTCCGGTCCCGACAACTTTCTTATATCCGGGTTGCACTATATATATATATATATATATATATATATATGCAGACATGTATATATTATTATTATTATTATTATTATTATTATTATTATTATTATTAAAATATTTTTATTATAATAGATTACAATAAAAACATTTTACATCGCTACACAAAAAAAATTCATGTTTCGGAACTATAATCGTTCTTCTTCGGGCGATAGTTGATAACATATAATAAAAATGATTCATTTGGTAAATTTGTAAACAAATCGTTACCTCTTTTGAAAGTTAAAAATGTGGGGAAACCTAATGTCACAATTAACAAATATACCTGTGGGCATGTCTGGATAAACCAATTAAAAGTCAGATCTAAGCTAAAATAGAAAAATGAAAAATAAGGTCAGTGTGTTGTGGGAGATGGGTTATTAATTCATGCCTTGATAAATTGACACCCTAGACATAGCAGCGAACATATTGTAGCCAAATATAGCGATCAGATCTGGCGCAGTAGACATAGAATTACATTGAATAAAATATTATTTTTAAGAATTTAATTTGCATTTTTTTTTCATACTACGGAAACCTTTTAAGGGGCAGGATAGGTTAATTTTTTACGGAAATTTAAAATTCAACGGTAATTTTATTGAATTGGCGGTAAAACAAGGCAATGTTAAATTTGAAAAATCCAATAAATATTGTGTGGACCATTATATACTGTAATTGTAATGTGTAAAATATGTATGGAAAATACTTTTAACTATATTTTAATGTAAAATTTATAGAATGTCTACATAATATCGTTAATTCATTTATTTGGCTTAGCATAACTTTATTTTAGAAAACTTTAGAATATGCAGCTTTTCATGTAACCACAAGTGACATGGGTCATATAAGGATATTTTAATTTTCTCCATTTTACTGTAGGAGGTTTATTAATTTTTTAAATGCCAAAATTATTTAGAAAGGGATGTTCGGTTACGGTACGCATTGTTGTTGAAAGAAGATATGTGCTGATACCACGTCAGTTTAAAGGAATTTTTTGTACTGACAATATAAATTTTTTTAACTGTTGGATTTTCACTAAATCGAATGGTATATTAGTAAACAATAGAATCAGTAAGACACCTATTTTGAAATGGTCATTCGCTAGGATTTCTACAATTACACAATTTATTATCATTATTGTTTTCCGTTTTGGAATAACGATTGTTACTTTGATTTAAGTGGCAAATTAAAATTTTATTATTAAGTTTTTCTATAATTTTTTTCTAGATTATCTGTACAACTGTAACTTAATTTCTGTGTATACACTTAAATTAAGTTATAATAAAAATATTTTAATATTTTGCTCTACGTTGTATTGAGCACATTTTATATAGATTTTTAACAAGCTTGGATAAAATGTTTTAAATTACATATTTTTTCGAATTTTTTTCGAATACGTGTTGGTCATTATCAAGAATTAAATGTTATTATCATAGTGGAGAAAATTTTGTTAGTTACATCCTAACATTTTTGGTATTTAATATTTTAAATTAAAATAAATGCGTATGGGGTGAATGAAGGGCTTTGGCTGCGACAGGAAAATAACTCATCACTTATTTTATACGTATTATTATTATTATTATTATTATTGTTATTATTATTATTATTCCATATCAGATATTTTATACACAATTTCAAGTACCGTCACCTGTAGAGAAAGGCACATGATTTTTACTTGTAACTTTGCAAAAAATGCAATGTTTTGTTACTGAAAGAATGACTTTAGAAAAGAGGTCAGGCCGAAGGTTTTCACCACCGCTTCGCACTATCTTTATATATATATGTGTATGTGTGTGTGTGTGTGTGTGTGTGTGTGTGTGTGTGTGTGTATGTGTGATTACAGATATCTATCTATCTGTATATATTATCTATCCATCTACCTTTACAGATATTAGAAGAATTATCATTTAATTGCTAGTACTTTTCTTGGTATATGGGATGTTCCTAGTAGTGTGATCTCCTGGCCAACTAGTACGTTGATGTTACCTAAGATACTGTTAGTAAAATTGTCCATTCCTTTTCCCACGAGGTTTAGAGCTCCGATTACTATCGGTGGTACAGTCTCAGTCTTCATTCCCCACATCCTGTTAATATATATATATATATATATATATATATATATATATATATATGCGTGCGCGCGCGTGTGTGTGTGTGTGTGTGTGTGTGTGTGTGTGATATACAATACATAATATAAAATAATATACTGTAATGGGATACCGAAAACAGCCGCGCCTAAAAGGTATAAACACTAAAATGTACTCAATACAAAAATACAAAATTCAAAATGCAGTGTAAAAGCATTAAGTGGTAGATATTCATGTGTAAAGTGGAGTAAAATAAGAAAGGGGAAGCCAGACAGAGTCCGTGACAACTGCTGCCGACTGTGTCAAGAGGAGAAGATGGCTATTGTTACATATGCTAACAGAGATGTGCAACTGAATGAGAGAACTGAGATTTTGTCAAAGTGCAGGCATTTAAGTAAATTTCTTTGGATATGTATGAACCCGGAAGAATGCAATGAATATTTTCATCCCTCTTCACATCCCCTTTTCATCCTCACCCTTTTTCCTTTCTCCTCTCCGTTAAAACTTTCATTCTCTTTTCCTGTGGTCATATAAGTTGGTGGAATATACTATATTGTTCATCCTTTTACTTGCCTGAGGAAACCTTGCAGTCGAAGCCCGGGTAGTAAGGTAGACTGCTTTTTAGCGTTATTGGACAGAGTTGAATTAGACCAGAAAACAATAGTGTTAAAAAGTGATCAATACACGTATAAAGAAAAGGAAAAAGAAAATTTTAACATGTAGAACTTTTAAATTTGAAAACATAGAAGATCAGCCAATCACGCTACATTGGTTTCAGCCTTTCGGCATCATGAGACAATACGGGCTAAACAATTTCCTAATTTAAAAAAATAAATAAATAAATAGATGAACGCACAATGCGGGGCGTAATAGAAGGGGGGGAGAAAAGCAAAGGTATTTCAATACGCCTAAAGATACCGAAACGTTGTTGATATATATATATATATATATATATATATATATATATATATATATATATATATATATATACATATATATACATATATATATATATATATATATATATATATATAGAGAGAGAGAGAGAGAGAGAGAAATAGAGAAAGATAGAAGGGGATGGATAAAGAGATAGAAAGAGATAGTGTAAACATAGCAATCAACACTGTAGTGTCCGTCAATTTCACGTCTCAAACGATTTTTAGACGATGTCACAGATATACACATACATACATATATGTATATACATACGTATGCGTGCGTGTATGTATGTGTGTGTGTGTGTGTGTGTGTGTGTGTGTGTGTGTGTGCAGAAATTTTATTAACTATGCACGTATGTAAGAATTCAATATCAGTTAATTAGGGTGTCTCTATAAGCTGGAAAAATGGCGGAAAATCAAAGACACAAAGGACCAATCAATAAATACAAACAGAAGACTTTTTTTGTTTTTTGGGGTTTTGTTTGTTTGTTTGTTTTGTGCCAAACCCGACCAAATGCAATTTCCCACAGCGGTTTTAGCGCCAAACGCATTTCTGAAAAATTTTAACGCCAAACGCATTTCTGAAAGATGCCTGTTTTACTGTCACAAATAATTAAGTCCCCTGTGTCGGTAAATTCCTATCAACGATAAAGCAGTTCTCCTTTAATAGACTTTGATTTTTGCAGTAAAATCAAAGGAAAAAGAAAACATTTCGAAGAAAAGACGTGATTTCTTCGCTCGTCATTTGCTGTGATCATCGTAATGGCGGCAATGTTATGACTTGGAGTCGATCCAAAACATTCTTTTTATAGAACAAATCTCAAAGGAAAGAGGATATCTAAATGTGACTTGATTATACTAATTGTTTAAAAGTAACTCAGCTGAAGATTATCTTACATCTTTAGATTTATTTCTCTTTCGATTGATAGAATTTATATTCTAATTATTTTCAAATGAACATATAAGGGGAGATTACTCGGTAAATTACCCAAAATCCAAACACATTTAAAGCTTAAAGTTAGCGTTAAGACTGAATCTACTAACATCTTCTTTGATGTGTATTTTATTTATTATTTCCGTTATCTTGTCGGTTACGCGTCTTAGATTTATAGCTTTTCCATTTGAAACCCATCTAGACCTGCTGCTTTTTTTTCTGTCTATCTTGGGTAGTACTGAGATTATTTCAGAATTTAATATTTCAAGACCTTCATTCTTTTATGTGTATTGTACATTCGGCGTGGAAGAGTTCCATATATTTGTCCTATCGTTGAAGTATTTCTTATATATATAATTTTATGCATGCACGAGAAGCACGTCTTTTGTCTTGTTTTATTCCTTTATTAATATCTAGCATATCTATGAGGCGCATTATTCCTATTTCTTCATACTCTTCCTTGAGCCACTCACCTTTTGCTTGCATGCATTTGTTTCTAATACATGTGCTTAATATTGTATATTATGTAATATTACTTGACAGTGCCTGTTAGGGATAAATATACTTCAAAGTATCGTTTAGAACTTTCTATTTACTGATCAGTCAGTTGTGTGCCATGGACGCTTAGGCGATCATGTATCTTTCGATACATGACTGACGCGGCAGATTTTTCCCTGCAGTTGCCATTTCCGGTAGACCAGTTGCAATCCAAGGCTATAGAACCCGGTCTGTCCTGCTATTCACCCATAGCTGTGGGGAGAAGAGGAGGATTCATACCTCTCCCAAGATTATTAGTACGTATGTGAACGTAATGGATTCGACTGGAATTCGAACTCGGCTCTCCGATACCACAATCCGAGTTGCTATCCATTACTCCACCGCGCCTCTTCTGTTACTAGTACAAATCCCTAATCGGCAGTAGCTGAGTGCCAACTTCTTTTAAAGATATATTTTCGAAAAAAAAATTTTTGGTGTAAAACGTGGAAAAGTTCATTAAGGAAGAGAAAAAGCTGGAAAATGAAAAGATGAATATTTCTTTAATGAAAAGATATTTATGATTCAATAAAGTTTATTTTGTAAAAAAAAATAGTTAAAGTATTTTTTAAATAAATTTATCATTACTTCACTTATCATGTTATGAAGCAGTTACATATAATTTGCTTTTACTTTCAATGTTGATATGATTGTCTTTGTACTTTTCAAATAAACGCACAAACACACAAACAAGAATTGGCTCATTATTATCGGGATAAGAGCGATTGCAGATTCTCACACAATTATTACATAAACGCCCACCATCCCAAAAATGGCAGGGTGAGCATGAATGGGCTATAGTAAATACATATAATTAATACCGAGTTTTATAAACCTAAAATTATATCGGCATTTTTTAGAAACCTACAATTAATACTGTTTTTATATTTTATAACTGATATTGGATTTTATGTTAGACTTTCATGGGTTAAGTTGCAAGTTGAACTAAAATTGTATTTTTTATTTAAAGAGCATTTTAATAGAATTACCTTTACTAAAATCATGCTAAGATAGGCCGTTTTTTTTAATATTATGATGCATACATTACCGCAGATTCAGATATAATGGGAAAGAGTTCAGAGGGTGAAGATTAAAAAAGAAGAAGCAAAATTAAGATACAAAAATATGAGGATTTCACCCGAGAACTGACGAAGATGTCGAAGTTGGGTCTTAGGGTTTGTGCATATAAGTATAGCACTGTATCATGAGGGGGAATTAGAGGAATTGGATATTCGAAGACCAAATGTGCAGATTTGGTTCGACCGTATAGATGAATTTGTTTTTGAATTTAAAATAATGGAGAAAAAATGATAATCTGTGGAGCTCAGGGTAATTATTGTCATTAAAGTTTTGAAAACGGAGATATTAAATATATATATATATATATATATATATATATATATATATATATATATATATGTTGAGTCTTGACTCATTGTTGAATCTCGACTAATGCACGGAATAATAATGCAACACAAAATGTACTTAGAACAAGAATGTATTATAACAAGAAAATGTACACAATATTTACATATAGTATTTCTGTATGTTTCTGGGAAGACGTTCCTGGAGAATGTGTTGACTAAGTCGCAGTCGGGCAGAGTCTCTAGCTGGATCTCTGTATTCCCTCCCTGTCTTCCGGTACCAACCATTATTTATATAGTCGGTAGTCACCTATGCAGATTAGGTGAATCCTACCACAACAATATATATACTGTTTCGCTATATCACAGCTCATCACTGTGACTAGAAGTCCGGTTGCCTCTAGCTAGGATCGAAACGCGACTGAATTAGCATCAGTCGGGGATTCTACCGCTAAGCTGTTGGCGCGCGGCAGAGATGAATGTGAATTTAAGCGTATTTATTTTTAGATAAACACACAGTGACTGATATTAAAAATATTTTACATCACGACACGAAATTTCTATGATTCGGAACTTTAAATTTGTTCCACTATCAAGCTATGCCAGGTAAATGTTGATGAAAATGATTTAATTTTGCAAACAGAATGGTAGTTTATCGAAGAGTTAAGAAGTGGGGGGGGGAAGAAGATTTCAAAATTCTATGTTCTGGTTGACCAATCAAAAGTCAGGTCAAAGTTAAAGCAGAAAAGATATAGGTTTATAGGTTACAGGTGTGCATTATTCACATTTGTCTAGATGAATTGTTATTTTTTGTACGTGTCACAATTACATCCGGTTAAAAATATAATTTTAAGAAACAATGAAATAATCATATATATATATATATATATATGTGTGTGTGTGTGTGTGTGTGTGTGTGTGTGTGTGTGTGTGTGTGTGTGTGTGTTATTTTTAGGATTTTTTAAAAATTATTTTTTTATACTTAAGAACTATCTTAAAGGAGCCTTAGTATGATTAAATCATTTTTATATATATTATATTATTTTGAACCCAAAATACAATACTTATTATATTCAATGGGTCATAAGACATGGCAATATTAAAATTAAAAATCAAGCAATTAAATAAATATTATATATACCATTATATATAATAAAATAATGGATATATAATTATAATACTTGGAAAATTCTATTAATTATATTTTGAAGTAAACATTACTCAATGCCTACATATTACAATTAGTTCATTCCGCTGATTTGATAGATCATTCCTTTTAGGAAACTGAATAATATGCATCTTTTATGTAGACACAGGGGACATGGGTCACTTAATTTAATAAAAAAACAGGAAAGAACGATGTTCTGAACAGATATGAAGCTTTGGAGATAGGGAAAGAGAGGTGATTTCCTTCCAAACAGAAAATTTGCTCCTTGCTTGCTGCGACGTTATCCGTGGATAGTAAAGCACATAGATAGTTATTTATTATTGATGGGGAGAGAGGAGATTGAATCATAAGCTTTCGTATGGTATTTGCGCGAAAGTGAGTGTAATAAACTCAAATAGAATTCGAACTTGGTTCTTTGAATTTATTCATTACATCAGTGCGCATCCAGATATATAGAAAGAAAGAAAGAAAGAAAGAAAGAAAGAAAGAAAGAAAGAAAGAAAAAGAGATGTAGAAAAATACAATGAGGTACAAATATCGGAAAGAAAGAAAGAAAGAAAGAAAGAAAGAAAGAAAGAAAGAAAGAAAGAAAGAGAGATGTAGAAAAATACAATAAGGTACAAATATCGGAAAGAAAGAAAGAAAGAAAGAAAGAAAGAAAGAAAGAAAGAAAGAAAGAAAGAAAGAAAGAAAGAAAGAAAGAAAGAAAGAAAAGAAAGAAAGAAAGAAAGAATCAATGCAGGAAAGGAAATGGAGACATGGAGGAAAGAATAAATAAGGTACTGAATATAAGAAAGAAAGAAAGAAAGAAAGAAAGAAAGAAAGAAAGAAAGAAAGAAAGAAAGAAAGAAAGAAAGAATGGAGGAAAGGAAATGGAGACATGGAGGAAAGAATAAATAACGTACTGAATATAAGAAAGAAAGAAAGAAAGAAAAAAGAAAAGAAAAGAGAAGAAAGAAAGAAAGAAAGAAAGAAAGAAAGAATAAATGGAGGAAAGGAAATGGAGACATGGAGGAAAGAATAAATAACGTACTGAATATAAGAAAGAAAGAAAGAAAGAAAGAAAGAAAGAAAGAAAGAAAGAAAAGGGCGAAATGGAGAAAAATACAATAAGGTACTAAGGATAGAAAAAAAGGAAAGAAAGAAAAGAAGAAAGAATGCAAGAAAGAAATGAATTAACGTAAAAGTAGAATAAAAGAAAACAGACAAGAAATTTCGGATGGAAATATTGGAGACTCTTTTATCGAAACGGAAAGTTGAAATGACGAATGGCATTGTTATATGAAGCGTGGCAGAATAGAAAAAAAAATCTAAAATACCGGCCAAGAGAACGCTGATAGAATGTTGGCAGAAGCGAAGTTCAGGTCGTGCACTGGAAGAGTCAAACTTGAGTAGTACTCTATTTGGTGTCAAGCAAGTATCGATGTTTTCTTACGAGGCAAGATGAAAAGCGCTGATAAATAATTGGGGTTTGACACGAGAAGAGATGCGCGCTTCAGAAAGAAAGAAACGCCAACGAACATGAAGAGACTTGTGCCTTTGAAGATTGGCAAATAAGAAACGAAGAGTGATATATGAAATAAAGAAAAACACTTAGAGGTGAAACCGAAATGAAAGATGTTAAGAAGAAGAAAAAACATCACCGGCATAAACGAAAAGAAACTCGAATATATTATTCTGCTCAAATACTTTTGCTTATATATTGGCAGTTACAAAGGCAAATAAAAACAGTTAACTTTTCTTGACTTAAAGACCGAGATAAAACAAGACAAAAACAGAATTGTTGCATTCTTCTTTCACAAAATTTCATTTCATTAACAATAATTGTATGCATTTGACGTTTCTACAGAAACGCAACTCTTCAAGAATTTATAATTCTGTCAATTTTTATTTTTCATATTCCCAGCAAAAAAGGCACTTCACCTCACAAATAACAATTTATTTTAAATATTCTAAATTTTATGATTTAAGGTGATTGAGATTCCTGTTTCAATTTATTCTAAATTGATCCCCCTATACAGTAAGTCGAAAATACACTCATACATTATATATCTTACGAAATTTTAAATTATTTCAAATGAAAATAAAAAAATTATTTATATCATTTAAAGCCTATTCTTGCTTAATATTTTGCTTTGTTGTGCTAACATAAGGCTTACATACAAAATTTGAAATAATTTCAACAGCTGTGGAATATGAATTTAAGCATATTCTTACTTAACTATTCAGTTGTTTATTACTATTATTCTTATTCTTATTCTTATTCTTATTCTTCTTCTTCTTCTTATTATTATTATTATTATTATTATTATTATTATTATCATTATTATTATTATTATTATTATTATTTCCTTTGATATCTGGCGTTTACACATTTCTTTCCGGGTCCCGCCCAGGGACCAAAGGTTAGAAATGGTATCATGACACTTTCCACTGTAAAAAAAAAATAATTACATAGATAAAGCCCTTCGTAAAGTGTGGGCTGTACTTGTCAGAACAATTTTTTGTATCTCTTTGAGGCATGGACTTTTTATTTTATTTTATTATTATTATTATTATTATCATTATTATTATTATTATTACTACTACTACTACTACTACTACTACTACTATTACTATTACTATTATTATTTTTTTTTTCCTTTAGGTTTCTGTTATATACACATTTCCTTCCGGGTCCCGAAATGCCTCATGACATTTTCCACTGATCAATTTTTATAAAAAAAAAACAAAAAAAAAAAAAAAAAACTATGATCACATACATTTTACACAGATAAAGCTCGTGTGTGAGCTGTATCTGTGAGTACAATTTTGTGTATTTCTTTAAGGCATGGGCTACCGCGAATTCCTTCAATGGTATTATTAATGTCCTCATGTGCCACATTTTTGATATCTCAACATCAAGATCCGTGTATTTTGACAGTTTTTTGAAGACCTCCAGAGAAACAATCTGCAGCAACTTGAAAGATATATTCTGCAGGAATTGACATGTCAATAAGAAAGCACATTCTGATCTTGTGGACTTTGATCACGATGTCCGGGCGATTAGCTTTGATTGTTCTGATGGAGAGCCATTAAAATTGTTACACGTCCTATCTCCGTAACCGGGTTTGGGAGATATTTATATTAGTTTCCTCCTCATAAAAGCTGCATATTTTCCAGCCCACATATTGGCCCACGCTATCATGCCGAGTTTTATATTCAGTTGGTGTCAACACTGTGCAACCTGATACAATATGATCAATTGTTTCTGGATATTCAACACAGAATTTGCGTTTGGGATCAACACAATTTTTCAGTATATGCGCTTGGTAATTTTTTCTTCGCAATCATTAGTCCTGTCTAGCAAGAATAAAACCTTCGGATTCATCTTTTAACCCTGCTTTGTTGTTATTATTATTATTATTATTATTATTATTATTATTTTTATTGTTGTTGTTGTTGTTGTTTTCTGCTCTGTATCCTGTAGAGCTTTGTCCAGACTATGGTCCTAAGGCCCTATAGAAGAATTATCATTTAATTGATAGCGCTTATCTTAGTATATGGGATGTTCTTAGTAGGGTGATCTCCTGGGCAACTTGTATGTTGATGTTACGTTAGTAAAATTGTCCATTTCTTTTCCCGTGAGACTCAGAGCTCCGATTACTATTCGTACAGTCTCAGTCTTCATTTCCCACCTCCTGTTAATCCCGATTTCCAAATCTTTGTATTTGGACAATCTCTAGATAATTTTTAATAGAAGTGTTCCTCACAGATGTGACTGCCATGTCAATAAGTATACACTTCCTGAATTTTTTATCTTTTAAGATAATATCAGGTGTGTTGGCGTTTATTTCCCGTCTCATTCTGAATTGGTATGTTCCACAGGATAGTTATATCGTCATTTTGGGTAACTGTGTCTGGTTGGTGCTCATACCATCTCTCAATGTTTTCGATTGTGTGCTTCTTGCATATCTTCCAGTGCACACATGTCGTTACCTTATGTCTGTGGGTATATTCATCTTTTGCTATTTCCGGACATCCTGAGATATTATTATTATTATTATTATTTTTATTTCCTTTGATATCTGGTGCTTACACATTTCTTTCCGGGTCCCGCCCAGGGACCTAAGGTTAGAAATGGCATCATGACACTTTCCACTGCAATATATATATATATATATATATATATATATATATATATATATATATATATATATATAAAATAAAAAAAATAATTACATAGATAAAGCCCTTCTTAAAATGTGGGCTGTACTTGTCAGAACAATATTTTGTATCTCTTTGAGGCATGGACTTCCAGAGATCCCTTCAATCAGCCTACTGGAATCTTTTCCAACCAGTCCAAAGGCTCCAACTACAACAGGAATTGTTGATGTTCCCATGTGCCACATTTTTGAGATTTCTATTTCAAGGTCCTTGTATTTTGACAGTTTTTCGAATATCTTCAAAGATACATTACAGTCTGCAGGGACTGCCATATCAATAAAGAGGCACTTATTTTGTTTGTGGTCTTTAATAACAATGTCTGGGCGGTTGGCTTTGATTGTTTTGTCAGTGTGTATTGTGTAGTTCCATAGAATTGTAACAGGTCCTATCTCCGTAACCGGGTCAGGGTGGTGTTCGTACCAGTTTCTTCCAGTTTCCTTCCTATAGGAGTTGCAAATTTTCCAGTGCAGATATTGGCCCACTCTGTCATGCCGGGTTTTATATTCAGTGGGTGCCAATATCGTGCAACCTGATATAAGATGATCAATGGTTTCTGGATATTTATCACAGAATCTGCATCTTGGACTAACACAGTATTTTAGTATATGTGCTTGATAATTCCTAGTTAACAAGCATTGGTATTGTGCAGCAATGATAAAACCTTCAGTTTCACCTTTCAACCCTGCACTACGTAGCCACTGATGGGTGCGGTTTTTGTCTACGTCAGCTTGTTTGGTACGGGCAGAGTATTGGCCATGGAGCGGTTTATCTTTCCATTGTTTTTTTATCTGGTTGGTCGTATTTGTCTTTGCATTCTTTTTTAAGTATTTTGCAGCTTCAGCCGGTTTACAGTGATGTATTTGAATTTCTGTGCCCATTTGAAACTCCATTTTGAATTTGTCGGCTTTCTTTACTACAGAGTAAAGACACTTACTACTTTCATGTTCCTTGACACATACCATCATCCAGTCTTCTGTATTTTCCAAGTATCTTTGTGCTTTTGTAGGATAGTTCTAGTTGAACTAGTCCTCTGCCTCCTTCGGATCTGGGCACATACAGGCGATCAATATCAGCTTTGGGATGATGCATGCGGTAGCAAGTGAGGAGCTATTTTTGTTTGGCGTCCATTCGCTTAATTTCAGCTATGGTCCAGTTAAGTATATTAAAGCTGTATTGCACCACAGGAACAGCTAAGGTGTTTATGGCTGATATTCGGTTTTTTGAGTTTAGCTCGGTATTTAGTACCAGGCGTACACGCCTGTAGTACTCCTTTCTTACCTTCTCTTTCATTTGGGGGTGTTGTATGCCATCTCCCTCACTAATTCCTAGGTACTTATAAGCTTCATCATGCTCCAATTCTCTAATCTTCGTGGCAAAATCTAAATCTATTAAGGGTGCTTCTAAAATTCTACCTTTCTTGAATGTTATTATTATTATTATTATTATTATTATTATTATTATTATTATTATTTCATTTGATTTCTGGTGTGTACACGTTTCTTTTCAGGTCCCACTCAGAGACCTAACTTAGAAATGGCATCATGGCATTTTCCACAGTCCAATTAAAAACACTTTTAAAAAAACACACAAACACAAACATATATTACATCGATAAAGCTCTTTGTAAAGTGTGGGCTGTACTCGTGAGAACAATTTTTTGTATTTCTTTAAAGCATTGACTTCCAGGAATCCATTCAATTAGTCTACAGGAATCTTTTCCAACCAATCCGAGGACTCCAACTACAACTGATTATTATTATTATTATTATTATTATTATTATTATTATTATTATTATTTCCCTTATTTTTATTCTTTTTTGCTTGCGTAGTGCGGATCAATTTACAATGGATTTACATAGCTAACTAAAACCCAAAGTTGTTCAAATTTTTAAGAAATATTTTATATTCGCCATCTGAAGAGTTTAATCGATGAGGATATAAAATAAATGCTTATTTCTTACAGAAGTGCATTTTTGTAGAAGCTACTGTATTTCTTGTAACTATTCTGTGCTTTTAAAGAATGTTTACCGCACAACTCTCGGAAAAGTAATTTAAATTGAAACATTTTAAAAGTATTAAACTTGACTATTATTATTATTATTATTATTATTATTATTATTATTATTATTATTTTATTTCCTTTGATTTCTGGTGTGTACACATTTCTTTCCGGGTCCCGGCCAGAGGCCTAAGGTCAGAAATGGCATCCTGACATTTTCCACTGACCAATTAAAAAAAAAACAATCACACGCACACACATATTTTACATAGACATTCGTTAAGGTGTTGACTCTACTCGTGAGAACATTTTTTTTGTATTTCTTTAAGACATGGGCTTCCAGGAATCGATTCAGTGAGTCGACTGGATCTTTTCCAGCCAATCTGAGGGCTCCAACTACAACAGGGATTGTTGTTGTTCCCATGTGCCACATTTTTTAGATTTTGATTTCAATTATTATTATTATTATTATTATTATTGGTGAAATGGTTTCCCGGTCCGGGTGCAAATGAACGCAGAGATAAAGATAAAGCGAACCCTATAAAACGAAGCCTCATCTTTTAAAGAACTGATTACTGGCAGTGGACAAGAGAGGTTACTTAGAAGGAGAATTATTTCGGGATCTTCGAGAGCTGGAACGGAAGAAAAAGTGCAGTGGCCTAAAAACAGCGTTGCTTACAGATGTCTGAACTAAAAACAAAACTTCAGTCGTCCCATGTTTTACCAGCAACAGACATGGAATTTATTGTTAAATGTTCTTTCTCAAAACCAAAGCATGATAACTGATATTAATAGACGGGTGTAGATAGATAGATAGATAGATAGATAGATAGATAGATAGATAGATAGATAGATAGATAGATAGAGAGGTGAACTGACTGAGATAGATAGATAGATAGATAGATAGATAGATAGATAGATAGATAGATAGATAGATAGATAGATAGATAGGTGAACTGACTGAGATAAATAGATAGATAGATAGAAAGATAGATAGATACATAGATAGATAGATAGATAGGTAAACTGACTGAGATAGATAGATAGATAGATAGATAGATAGATAGATAGATAGATAGGTGAACTGACTGAGATAGATAGATAGATAGATAGATAGATAGATAGATAGATAGATAGATAGATAGATAGATAGGTGAACTGACTGAGATAGATAGATAGATAGATAGATAGATAGATAGATAGATAGATAGATAGATAGATAGATAGATAGGTGAACTGACTGAGATAGATAGA
>OZ038498.1:73309418-73339418 GCA_964036315.1 Acanthosepion esculentum
CTAACTTTTGTGATCTTTCGATTTTCTTTGCACTTAAAATACTTCCAGTAATAGAAAATATTTTGGATGGGTTAAACACTGTTTCTGGAAATCCCCAACCACCTCGCTATCTCTCGTTGAATCATCTTCCCCTACAAAGTCACAAACCTTCATCTTTCTTTCAGCAGAAATTGTGAGACATGATTTTAGTGTAAGAAAGTACGCTAACGTTCAACTACAATGACTTGCCAATAAACATTACCCATGTTAATACGACGGGAAAATTAAGAATTAAAAATTTGCATATTGTCATAACTTTATCACCTCAAATCTTTTATAGGTACAATAGTTTCCCATGGTCTTTTCTCAGCTTCAAGCTGCTTAAAGCAGGGCATCTTCTGTTATTCGACACCGGTAAAAAAGAAACAATTTATTTTCCAATCTCCAAGATCCACTGCTGATAGATAATACTAAACAATCTAAACTTAGTTATAAGTTATATAATCCTTTTATGTACTTAATTCAAATCTTTCGCACACCAGAGTATATATATATATATATATATATATGTGTGTGTGTGTGTGTGTGTGTGTGTGTGTGTGTGTGTGTGTGTGTGTGTGTGTGTGTGTGTGTGTGTAAATAAAATAAATCCTAAAGAGCCAGGAAAACCAACCTAGGTTTCACCTAAACGGATCTTCAGGGTAAGATGCTTACCCTGACTCTTTAGGAATTATTTTATATATATATATATATATATATATATATATATATATATATATATATATATATATATATATATATATATATATATATGTTTCACCTCAACGGATCTTCAGGGTAAGATGTTTACCCTGAAGATCCGTTTAGGTGAAACCTAGGTAGGTTTTCCTGGCTTTTTAGGATTTATTTTAGTTATTCCCGTTCTACTTAGCGTATTGAGCAAACTACGTTTTAGTCTTACTACTCGCTTGTTTTTTTTTTCTTTGGACTAAAGACTTAAGGCACCGGATGATTTGTTTCGCCCTGTTCGGATGATTTTAGTTCTTTCTTTTTTTATTTCCAATTTTTTCCTCGGCTACCGATTTGTTTTGACATAGCTACAAGTTGAGCTATCCGAGGTTTTTTCCAAACGAGTACTACTATTAGTATATATATATATATATATATATATATATATATATATATATATATATATATATATATATATATATATATATACATATATATATGCATATATATATATATATATATATATATATGTAATAGCTGGCTCGTATTCTAGCTTACCCGTCTACTAGGGCGGCTAGCTAATCATTATTGCAGACGCTCGCTCAGGCACATTTATGTTTGTTCAAAACCCACAAAGCCCACCTGTGGTTTATACTGAAAATATGCTGAGCAGACCTTAGTTACAGTTTCTGGGGCAGAGCTTGTTATCAAGCGTGATCAATAGTCTGAACAAGGCTAGCATATTCAAACCATCGGTTATGATGAGTTTTGACTTAGTGGTAGCACAGCTATTGACAGCTCTCAAGGGTTCCGTCTACCCAATTTCACTCACAAGAGTAAGGTATGGTTTTCAGACACTTTCCAAAGGCGCCGCACGCCGAGATCGCCTCCTCCAACCCGATAACATCAAGTAGTCTCCTTCCTGACAAATTAACAGTGGTGAGATTCGAACACGGGTCTCACGGTTAGAAAGCGAACGTATATATATATATATATATATATATATATATATATATATATAATAGACCGGTTAATAACATAAAAGGAATAAAAAGCCAACAAATTGATAACAATATAAACAAAAAAGTTGATGATATTTATTATATATTAGCCTTTTGATTGAATTTAAGCATGAAGAGAAAGATTTGAAAATCGGAATTTTCGAACACGCCTGTGTCCTTTTTCAAGGAGACAAGGAATAAACAAAGAAATGGAACTCAATCTTCCGAGGAATGATGTTATTGTTGGATAGAACGCTCCCTTTAAAAATTATATTTTCTGAGTAAACCTAAATCCCAGTTTAATCCCTCAATGTGTGATTTTATTTTGAAAATATATTTCTACATCATTATATATATATATATATATATATATATATATATATATATATATATATATATGATTTAACATCTAATTATTTAATATATATATATATATATATATATATATATATATATATATATATATATATATATACTCGACTTTTCCGTATGAAGTATGAGGCTCAAGCAGATCGGTTTGTACGAACTGATAGCTCGACACCAGCACATGAGATTTGATTATAGTGGTGAAGGCTTTGTGCACAGTCATCCACACGTTTTGAAGGGCCGAATACATAGAACTGGTGCACTACGTGCCACAAGTTCTCCAAACAACCCTCCGCAGGTTTTGAATTCAGAGTTGTCCTTCTCCTAGACCAGTTGCCATCAAAGTCTATAAAACCCATTTTGTCCTGCTATTTACCCATAGCTGGCGGGAGAAAAAGAGGATTAATAACTTTCCCAAGTGTATTAGCACGTAGGTTAATGTAATAGATTCGACTGGAATTCGAACTCAGCTCTCCGATTCCTCAATCTGAGCCACTATCCACCGTACCTCCTCATATATATATATGTATGTGTGTGTGTTTGTCTGTGTGTGTATTAAATATATGTATATATATGTGTGTGTGTGTGTATGTGTATGTGTATGTTTTTGTGTGTGTGTGTGTGTGTGTGTGTGTGTTACATTTCTTCTTTTCTTCCTATAGTTGCGAGGCTTGTTCGTCTAAACTACAAGACTGGTTATTTCTAAGTAGATGCCACATGCTATAACCCATTTTTCTCGTGTAACTGTCTATTTTTACTGAGTTCTTGCGCAACAACCTTACATGCTAATGTTCCGTGTTTGTCTTCCAAATGTTTTTACTACTAATTTCTTTTTTTTTTTTTTGGCTTCCATCATTTTTTTGTTCTTCCTTATTATTTTCTACTCCGTCTCTCGCACTGTATGACGAAGAGCATAAAATACTGACTGACGCACTAATTATCAGCGTTATTTCCCCATTGAAACGGTGGAAGCAAGACAAAAATATCGCTCAGCAGCCTAACAGTTGGCGCTCATGTGTTTTCCTATGTGTGACGAGAATCAAGCAGAAAACAGACTTTTTTTTTAATAATGAACTGAAGGTTGAAATATTCGTAAATTAGACAGTTTTGCTTATGATAAACAAAGTTTAGATACACATGCCAAATGTATGTATACACGTTAATGCCAGTATCGCACTGGGTGCCTCGACCAAACCGTGCAGAACATTACTACTGTGTTGTGAGTTCAATTCTTGATTGCTTCCATATAGTTGTGTTTTTATGTCAAACGAAAGTAAACCGCTAACAATTGAAATGTTTGGTCACTGTACTTGCGCCATACAAGTCGAGTTTTCAAGCCTAAAAAATCTTTCTAAAACTACGGGTCGACTTATATGGCTGGTATAAAATGTAAAGCTTTACCACCGAGTTGTAAACAAGTGGGACATTATTCCTATTAATTACTGTACACTACATACCAGTAGGCTGCCATAAATATGCCCACTAAAACTAGTATTTGATGAACCTATTTTGCACAGATATTAATATAAAATAGTAACACAATTTTAAATGTTCGCTATGTTATACCGATACAATATATGTACCTGCCGGTAGGTAGGTATATATGTACCTGCTATACAACGCTATATATTACGGTTAGTGTTTCAATATACAGGTAAGTGGTGGGACCGTATGTAATTTTGGTACAGGTTATTGTATACTATAGCCTAACTTCATATACCGGTAGACCTATGTTTTGGACCATAGATAGCCTACCGTATGTATTCCAGGTACTCAGAGATAAAAATGTTGAGAACGATTTAAAGGATACTGTGTTGTACAATAACATACATCAGTTATGTGCCATGTAGATACACGCTTAGGTGATCATGTATCTTTCGATACATGTCTGAGGAGGCAGTTTTTTTTCCTGCAGTAGGTTGCTATTTCTTTCTGCGGTAGACTAGTTGTTATCCAAGGCTATAGAACCCGGCCTGTCCTGCTATTTACTTCGGGGAAGAAGAGGATTCATACCTTTCCCAAGGATATTAGCACTTAATCCGAGCCGCTATACATTGCTCTACCCTGAAAAACCTACATGTTATGATGTGTTGTCTACGGTATTAATATTTTATCGAAGTCGATGTCGACTTTAATGACTTTATCAGTAGACCAGACGAATTTTAAATGTTGGCTAAATTTTGGGCCGCTCGTGAGCTACCGTATGATTGGGGGTTGACCTATACGGTTGGTATGGGCCTAACTCGGAATTTTGAACTAAAAATCCTGAGGTCGACTTTTACTGCGCTATTTACGGTAATCGTTAACGAACGGTATTTGTAGTCTTATACCATACTAGACGAAGACAGTTACATATTTGCCTATAACACACTGCTCGGCTAAAATGGAGATTAGTGTTATTCAGGCTTTCTTTTCCGCTTCCGCATCAAATAATAAAAATAATAATGAATCACGGAGATGGTTACTGTTATATATCAAACTCAAGTCCCGCTGCCGACACTTGAGTTTGAACATAGATCGCCAATGCGCAAACACAGGCGATCCCATTATTGAATTAAATAGATAACGTGACCATTGAGAAACGCATATATGGAAGGTAGCGCGACGCCTAATTGATCGCTATTTCTATTCTATCCTCTATTATCATTTCATGTTTCATTAGATTTTTATAGATTTTTATAAGAGACTTTATGAACATTATGAAGTTTTACATCATGGAGTGTTTTGTAAATCCCTTGTGAATATGTGGTATTGTGGTACATGTAGGATTGGGAGGTGATGGACAAGTACTTGTGGTGATTAAGTATATTTTATTGAAAGAATGGGTCGTGATTGTGCCACAATTGTGTATTTTTTACAGAATAAAAATTTTCCCATATATACTTTTTCTTTACGATCGCGTGGTCTACTTATTAGAAATGGAATCACCTGTGTTTGCTCACTGGTGATCTGTGTTCAAACTCTAATGTCGGCAACGACACTTTATCCCTAGACAACAAAATATATTGTTGGTACTTTTTTCTAATGTATTTTTATATCAACTCTTTATGGATAATTTAATGCTGACATTTTATTTTCTTGTGAGCTTTAGTAAATTTTTTTTTCCAAAGATGTATTGCTGGTAATGTTTTTATTACTATAAAAATGTTTTGTGATGTCAGATGCTTACTCGTTGTCACTTTTTGTGATGTCAACGAATGCTCGTTATCACGTTCGTAATGCTCGTTGTAGTCGAGACTTTGGAATCGCAGATATTAGTAGTAACTCCGTTGAATAATGCTCGCACTAGTAATACTAGTTCGAATAGTAACAGCCGAATAGTAATCCGTAGAGTGATTAGTATAGTGAAATAGTATAGAGAATCGCGATTACTTAGACACCCACGCTAATTCCTATATATATACCTTAATTTTTATATATTTTTATAATAGACTTTATGAACATCATAACTTTTTACATCATGGAGTGTTTTGTAAATCCCTTGTGAATATGTGGTATTGTGGTTCATGTAGGATTGGGAGGTGATGGACAAGTTCTTGTGGTTATTGATTATATTTTTTTGAAAGAATGGGTCGTGATTTTGGTTAACTAAGACTAGAATAGTCAGTGAAAGACCAGCCTTTTCCCATTCCCCCTGTGGCTTTGTTCCACAATTTTGTATTTTTACAAAATAAATATTTTTCTATTCTATTCTACAACTATTCGGATCACCATTTCTACTCTAAGCTCTATTACTTTATGGACCGCTATTCTATACACTATAATATTCCACTATACGGATTACTATTCGAGCGAGCATTATCGTGCAAGTACTGTTAGTGCGAGTGTTACTCGAAGGGGTCTGGTACCAGCATTGTTGAACGGCGTACTATAGTTGTATTTACGATTACAAAGTCTCTACTACAATGAGCATTTCAAAAGTGACCACGAGTATTCGTTGACTTCACAAAAGTTACGCAGAGAAAACAGAAAGCGAAACGGAATTATTAAAACAACCTTAAAGAATTGCATGAAGAGAAATTAACTTTCAAAAATACACAAAATCCGAAAAGAACTTACTCGGGAAAAAAAATGAGACGCTAAGTCAGATATCAAGGAAATGCAACGAAATTTATCAAAGGGGATATAAAAACAGACATGTTTGGGCAGGAACAATCATACACTGGGCATCCTGCAAACGACTTGTATTTTATATTATATATATTTTATTACTTCAGACGGTATTATAGTGGACACTTCTTATTTAGAATAGACGCCCCGCCTTTTATTTATTAAACAATGTTTATTACGTCTATCCGCTACTCGTGAAATCTAAGTAAAGAAAATGTGTCCTCCGGCAGGGGTCGAACCTGCGTCCCCATTTATAGGTGAAGCTACTGTTTGAGCCGGAATCCTTTACCACTCGATTCGATCCATGTTGGAGGATACATTTACTTTATTTCATACAATTCGCCAATTCCATTTACCGTGTTAACAACCATTACACCACCCATACATTATTTTAAATGCATCATAAATTACGCATTACAGAGAGCTCCAGCACCTTTTGTATTTGTTTACAGTGTTAGTTTTCAAATATTTTGTAGCATTGGAAACACACAGACACTAAACATATCTTACGCATACACTACAGTTCAAAAGTTTGAGTAGACCCTGGCAATTTTTTTAAATTGGCCCCCATAGTTTTTTTTGTATTTTAAATAAGAGAAAATTAATATACATGAGTTTAAAAAATGAGAGAATTTTTTATTAGAAATTTTATTATGACAAAAAGTTTTATTATGACAATTTTATTATGACAATTTTATTATGACAAAAATTTTTATTATGAAAAAAATTTTATTATGACAAAAAATTTATGATTAAATTTTGCTCTCGTCAAAATAGCCTCATTTACCCTTTGCTATTCATTGCAAAAGTTTCTCAAAGTATAAGTTTAATAAGTGATTCCATTCTTTGTTCATTAACTCTAAGACCTCTTTTAATTTTTTTTCACACTTCTGTAAAGTTTATACCTTGCTAATTCTGGGACTGGCTCATAATTTTGTAGTGGATTGTACGTAAACATACACACCAATCTCTGTCGCAGACCCATTTGTGTTTGTTCAACAGCCAGAGAGCCAAGTGGTGATTGCATTCGACAGTCTTCAGTGAAAGGTGGGTAAAAGAGGCGAGCTTGGTTCGTTTGAACGGGGCTAGCCTTGATTTTCTTTTCTAGGTCAACCTAAGTCACATCGGGGTGGTTTCCTGTGGAACCCTCCCCTTGGTTAGGTTAGACAAGCTTAAGTGTACCTAGTTAATATGAGTAAGTGTTGTTCCCGGCCTGTTTCCCGGCCATCTTTTTAGTTATGATCCAAGTCGAGATTCCTAACTTCCCTAGTTTGTTTTGACTTCCTTTTCATCTCAACTGGATCAGCCTTTTACTTCCCCATGTCCGAGTTATTTTATCTCTTTCCCACTCCCTTAGCGAGAGTCCTTCTTGATTTTGTCCTCTGGGAAGAATACAGCGGCCTCTCTATTTTGAGGGTTAGACGGGCCCTACTAACATAAATTATGTTTAGTTTAAAAATCTGTTGAATTTTAGTTTGTTATGGGGTTCATCTCCCTCCCCTTTCATCTTTTCATGATTAGAATTGTATATATTTTATTATCATCAAATGTTTATGGTGTGGGGCGCGTTTTTGTAGGTCCCCTCTGGTGAGGATGTGGTATTATGGTGTATGGAGGATTGAATGGTGACGGACGAGTTCTTGTGGTGAATGTGTCAATTGTAATGTATGAATGGGTCGCGAATCTGATTAGCTAGGTATAGGATAGTTAGTTAAGACCAACATTACCCCTCCCTTTTTTCGGCCTTGTGCCACAATTTGTACATTTTTGTACGAATAAATAACGAGAGCCAAGTGGTGATTTATACTGGAACTATGTTGAGAGGAACTTGGTTACAGTTTCTAGTATTGTCTACTAGTATGTTTCGGACAGAGTCTGATAAGTTTTGGGGGTAAATGTGTTCTGATGGAGCTATGGTCAGATAGGTGTAATGTAAGGTGTCTGGATAGGCATGTAATCGTGTGACCGATGTAATTATTTATTAATTCGGATTGCTCAGGAACACAGTTCCTTATAACTCAATGACAAAGTAGAAAAAGAACAGTTTTACGTGACGTGCTTCGTTCGTCTTCTGGGGCTTAATCAGATGAAAGACAGAATTTCCGGTGATTTAACTGCACATGCGCACGAACGGGTGGGACGCTGAAATTTAAATTTTTTAAATTTACATTTTCTTTTTTTATACATGTGTCTGAGTATATATTCCAGCCAATTTCGTTTCTTATCTTTTTTTTTTTTGTCTATATTTTTATCAAATATATTATTGTGTATCCCACATTGTGACAACAGATCTGCCAAGAAAGGGGAAATGCTGTAAGCATCGGGGTGCAAACTTACTGCGGATGAACTATCAATTAAAGCACTTTCGTTTTGTTTTGTTTTTTCAAAAGAAGTAGTATTTTTAAATACAAATGCTCTGAATCATTACGGTCAGGAACTAATCCATTAAATGTGTTTGTTAAACGATTTCTGTTTATATATATATATATATATATATATATATATATGATAGAATAATAGTTTTTAGCTATATTTATGGATTAAAGTTCTCAATATCAGGGATAGAACGTATATAGTTATAAAAGTGGAAAGTGAGGACAACGACAAGACCTGAAGAAAGCATTTAGGCATGAAACAAACTATTGCCGCTCTGTTTTAACCTCGGTGTCGAATTCTCTCTCTGTCCATCTCTTTTTCTCTCTCTTCCTCTCTTTCTCATCTCTCTCTCTCTCTCTCTCTCTCTCTATATATATATATATATATATATATATATATATATATATTTGTGTGTGTGCGTGTGTAAAAAAGTGATCACCAAGGCCAACACTGAATGGCGATAGTCTGTTCCAAGTACTTACCTCAATTTCCACATTTATATTTATACTTACATATGCTCTATCACTGATTTTGGGCACTTTCCCCCATAAATATTGCATACCTTAATTTTACACTGTTATCATATATATATATATATATATATATATATATATATATATATATATATATATATATATATAGAGAGAGAGAGAGAGAGAGAGAGAGAAAGTGACCCCAAAAAACGGGAACTTTTTAACAATCCAATAATACCAAGAGTGATGGAAGAAAAATATTTAATTCATAGTAATTGAAACCTTAAAACATGCCATTTAAGAAACAATGGTGGAATTTACATTTTTTTTAATTACGCCCTATAGATGGCGTCCTCCTGTACAAATGCATTCTTGAAATCTGCTGTTGAGATTCCTCAATCACTGCTGCAACATCTTAGCTGGGATACTGTGAAATTCATTCTCGTTACTAAAATGGCAAAATGTTTACTTGCTCAAGGTCACTGTCTCGCAGTGTTGCCACTTGCTCATGTCTGGCAATACGCACTTCAATAATTCCCGTTTTTTGGGGTCACCCTGTATATATATATATATATATATATATATATATATATATATATATATATATATGTGTGTGTGTGTGTGTGTGTGTTTGTGTGTGTATGCGCGCGCATGTGTGTGTATTGAAATCTATACTACGGTTTAGCCCAATTCTTGTGAGTGAAATCGAGAGAAGTTAACATTTGGAAGCCATCGAAGGTTGTGCTAGTGCGAAGTGACAATCATCGTGACCGTGGTTATGAGTTGCTGGCCCTGTAAAGAATTTAAAAAATGATAACTCTGGATCATACGCTCTCTTCAAGATCTTGTATCTAATGTACGCTCAGCAGGATAATTGCTTTATAAATCTCAGGCAGAATCGTGTGTGGAGGAGGCATCTGTAATCGGGATTGACTAGCCCTCCTGACAGACATGTAAGCTGGTATGCTGTGAAACGATTAGCCCGCTATTATTTACAATTTATTCCGTGTATATATATATATATATATATATATATATATATATATATATATATATATATATATATATAGACAATATTAGTGATAAATATACACATACATATGCAACTATCTATACACATACATATATTTATAAAAATAATTCCAAGAGGATAGAATCCAGGTAGAACTCAATGTCCAGGACAGAGTAAGGATATAATAAAAAGGCTTAAACACTAATATTCCATGGACATAATGTATTCCATTGGAATCGTAAAAACGATCCAATTCATCAGACCTACAGATTCAAAAACGTTTTTGAAAAATACCGAGAACAATATAGATGACCTGTCAATACTGAAAACAACATAGATGACCTGTAAATACCGAGAACAATATAGATTACCTGTAAATACTGAGAACTACATAAATGACCTGTAAATACTGAGAACCACATAAATGACCTGTAAATACTGAAAACAACATAGATGATCAGTAAATACTGAAAACAGCATAAATGACATGTAAATACTGCGAACAATATAGATGACCTGTAGATAATGAGCACAACATAAATGACATGTAAATACTGCGAACAATATAGATGACCTGTAGATAATGAGCACAACATAAATGACATGTAAATACTGAGAACAATATAGATGACCTGTAAATACTGAAAACAACATAAATGACATGTAAATACTGAGAACAATATAGATGACCTGTAAATACTGAGAACAACATAGATGACCTGTAAATACTGAGAACAATATAGATGAACTGTAGATAATGAGAACAACATAGATGACCTGTAGATAATGAGAACAACATAGATGACCTGTAAATACTGAGAACAACATAAATCACCTGTAAATACTGAGAACAATATAGATGACCTGTAAATACTGAAAACAACATAGATGACCTGTAAATACTGAAAACAACATAAATGACATGTAAATACTGAGAACAACATAGATGACCTGTAAATACTAAAAACAACATAAATGAACTGTAAATACTGAGAACATAGATGACCTGTAAATACTGAGAACAATATAGATGACCTGTAAATACTGAGAGCTACATAGATGACCTGTAATATATCTTTCCATATCGACATTTGCATCACAAATATTAAGGATTCGATACTATCACATTATAACGTTTCTGACGTTCAGAAATAATATTACAAATAAACAATGATCGATAAAAAAGATCGGTAGTTTTTTTTTTACTAAAAGTTCTCTCAATTCAAGGTCCACTGAATATATACATTGTTAGTGCTGTAATGGTTATGATAATTAAGTCAGAGGAAAGAGATTTTGGTAGGAAGTGAAGATTATGAGAATGAGGGCGACAGAAAACGCCTGATTGATAATTCATCCACCCCAGTGTCTGTTCCACAATGTAACAATCCCACGAAAAAAGCTGAGTTGAAATTTCTATTAACATTTCGAACACGGGGAAAATAAGGGTGATTCGACTCCTTGACTTAGCGTATCTGCGAAGTAAAGGTCTGAACTTTTTCTTGTACAACTAAAGAACAGATTCATCTGAATGTCCGTCATAGAACTAGCGATAGTGTAACGATTGTTTTACGACGTTGGGTCTGTGGAAAAGAAGTTGTATGGTGAAAAATAGTTCTTCCAGAACATGACCGTGGAAACGATTTTGAACTTAGCAAGGTTGGAAAGTGAAGACCGAGTAGCTCCGGTACAGCTATGACAGCAATATCCTATTTGTTTTGGTATAATCTGAATCTTGCAAAGATAGAGAGATGTTACTTTGAAAGCCAACAGGAAGGGCCTGGTAATCCTCCAGTCACTTTTAGGAAGTGGAGCAAATACAGAAAATACTTATTCTAGCTAGTAAAGTTAAGTTCATCTTCGTGGTATTTGATCTGACTTAATGGCACCATTTATTAGTGTGTCACGGAAATCCGAAGGTGCATAGAAATGTTGAAATATGCTTTTTAGAAACTAAGCAAGGTATTAAGAGATGAAAAATTAAAACGAAGAAAACAGAGATGGCCCGCTATATATATCTACACGCTTATGTGGCACTGAATGCTAGACAATTTCGTCACACATGAAGAAAACACTTGACACCGTTTGAAAAGCAGAAAGTTGTGAGGTACAATGTAACTGTTACTATCACAACGAAATAGCGGATATTTTCGAGTCACTTAATCCGGAAAGGAGACTTAGTGAAGTTTAGACTCACTGGTCTCGGAAGAAGAAATCAATAAATAACCGGCTTATGTTATTGTTGTAGCATACCTACGGACGATAATGGGTATGCCCCCATTCGCATAAATACAGTAGTAAATACTGTATGTTGGTCTGCAGTTGATTCGTCTCCAGCTGTGCTGGTCAAACTCTCTGCCTCCAGACAGAGAGGATCCCCAGACGAGGCTATGTAGAAGGGCAGAGTTTCGTCTCGAGAAACAGCTACCCGACCCCATTTTATACGGGGTCTACGGGAATTTTTTGGCCGAGCCGTTGACTACTTCTACGCGCAGCTGGCGAATCTTATATGTGTCGTTCTTCTCCTAAGTATTATCGTTCATTACCAACCTTCATTGGATCATTCTATTCAGTAACCTTCCCTAGATTACAACAGTTATAATAGTAACTAACATGGTACTCATAATCTCCAGTTACTTATTATTATATCTACTTCCTCGGTAGAGTAATGATTACCGAGTCGGATTGAGGAATCGGAGAGACGGCTTCTAATTCCATTTAAGTTTCACTTCTTTGGGAAAGGTATGAATCCAGCTTTTTTTCCCCAACCGCCAGCTATGGACAAATAGCAGGACAGGCTACTCTATAGAAGGAAACGCTGAATTCGAAACCGGATTGCATAATCCTAAAATGGTGTATACATGCGGCTTGGGTCGGATTGCGAATACAAGTTCCCACTGAAACCGCTACTATAGATTTGCACGTCCGAATGACTACCACCTCTGCTACGCTTGGTCAGCTTTCGTTCGGGTGCGACGGGTTCGTTTGACGGAGCCGGCCCAAACGATGGGCTGAATGTCGCAGCTGGTACGTAATCTCCAGTGAAAACCACACAATAGCATTGTTGCGAAACCCGACGATAATAATGATTATTTCTTTTAAACTTTTAAAAATATTTGCCGGTAAGTCATGAAATGTTAAGGTAAGTCGCATAGCAATGGCAGACTGCTTTCTACGACCGACATTCCCTCATTTCCGTCAACAGTTGTTTTCAAAATCACACAGTATTTGACTCATAAAGAATGAAATAATAGTTTATCAACATGCGAAATTGAATCGATTTTGCAGTTTCCACGATTTGCATTTGAAGAAAAATTCAAGGAATTAGAAAAAATATGATCAAATTAAGCAATTTGCAATTTAAATTTCGATTTTATTCAGTTAGACATGAATTAAACAAGAAGTGACATTGACGTGAGGGGAGCATTCAGAAGCTGTGTTACAGTTGAAACGAAAGATGTCGCATTGAAATGCTCACTAGATTTTCTCTGTGACGCAATCATTTCCCCTCGTACATGTGGTTCTTGTGAGCATTTTTTATGAAAAATTGGATGTTAAGATGTGCTTTAAATTTACATTTATTAATCGGGTTACTAGGTCAGTGTTTTTCAGGCATATATATATATATATATATATATATATATATATATATGTATAATTATTTATTTGAAAATTATAACATAAATATGTTATAAAATCATTACAAAAATAGCCATTTTCTTTCAACATCTCTAAATAATTGGCGGAAAAAATAAATAAATACATAAACAAACAAAATGACAATAAAATAAGCAAAATAAATTAATCGAAACAAATTACCAAATCACACCTGTCAGAATAGACGAAATAGAATAAAAAAAAGAAACAAAATCAATAAATAAAGTACATAATAAACAAATTAGCAAACTATTATGACCAAAATATTAAACTATAAAAATCAAAACAAAAAATCGGACACAAAAATAACTATGTGTAACAAATAAATAACAGCAAGTTAAATAAATTGATCTAAATACATCCGAATATATAAATAAACTAACAACCGATACCGATAAACTAGCCGTTTAGAAAAAACAAATAAAGATAATCAATCCAAATAAATAAATTAAAAACTGTTCCCGCCAAAATAATAGTTAGAACAAACCACAACAATCAACACCAAAATTGAACAAATAGCATTAATTATCTTCCAAAGCAAAAACAAAACTATTAAATAAGCTATATAAACAAAATGTTATTACGTTAATAAAAACACCGATCAAAATAAAAATAAATAAATATATAAGATAAAAAATAAAAATAAAAAAAGCAAAATAATTTGACCCACATAAATAAATAATAAATAAACGACTTCCGGTAAAATAACCGCCAAAATAGACTACCCTCTATAAACTATATAAACAAATTTTTACTACGTTAATAAAAACACCGATCAAAATAAAAAAATTAAATAAATATATAAGATAAAAAATAAAAATAAAAATAAATAAAACAAGCAAAATAATTTGACACAAATAAATAAATAAACAAATAAACGACTTCGGGTAAAGTAACCGCCAAAATAGACTACCCACAATGCACCATTGACCCGTATATATAAATAGTCGAAAAAAAATAACAGCACTCGTGGCCTGACGATTGCATCTTGTATGAAACAGACTGTCGCTTCTAAATGTTGACTTCTATGTTCACTTTTATATTTACACACGCTCTATCTCTGATATTGAGCACTTTATCCCATAAATATAGCACACTTTAAAACTATATTTCTTCATATATAGATAGATAGATAGATTAATGCATGTTCCATTAAATAATATAGACAAGTTTTGTCTATTTAATTTAAGTAAATTCCTTTCATATTGTCGAATAAGCTTTTAAGCATTATCACTGAAACAACATAAATATTACTTAATCCTTTGGAGATCCAACTGTGCCATCTGTGTATGAATTTCTGGGTATTATAAACCTAATGTCTTCAGCAACCATTTTTACCATTGTTCATATTGCAATTTTTGCTGTTATCATTTTATGTTTTTACCAGAGCTCATATTGCAACTTTGTTGTTATTATCGCTTTTCTATGGTTCCTATATTGTATTCATTTCTATGCTTGGTCGGCTCAGGAGATTTTTGTGGCCTAGTATATGTGCTGATCCTTAAGTTTACGAATTTTCCAATGGTGTTCCTTGTCTATGATCTCAACCTAATCCCACAGAGGGTGGTGATCTCCCTTCTCTCTCCATATGTGGTCAGCCACGCCTGATCTTTCCACTTCCCCTAGTGTTACAGATTTCTGGTGTTCTTGAAGCTTCACCTGAAGAGGGTGGCTTTTCTCTCCTTTATATTTCCTTCTGCAGCTGAACGGGATAGCGTACACACAGTCTTTAGTCATGTTCTCCTCTATAGGGGGGTCTTACTCGGGAGAGATATCTGCGAAGTGTCGTCAAGCTTTTGAAGGTTGTCCTGGTGTTATATGGACAGCAAATCCTTTGTATTTTCTCTGATAACCCCTTTACATAAGGCAGGCAGACTGTTTTCTGAGTGCTATTGTCCTCCTCCTCCTATTCTTGTACCCGCTTATCCCAGTTTTGGGGGGCTGCTGCCATATACCCAGGCTAGTTGTTACGTTGTAGGGTACTACTTATACTGACCAATTCTTTATCTAATGTCTCTGGGTCGCTACTTATGACTTTTGCTCGGTGTTGTAAGCAGCGGACGATCCCTTTCTTTACGCTGTATGGATGGTGGGAGTTGAAATTGAGGTACTGTACGGTGTATGTCGGCTTACGGTATACGGATGTCTTGAACACATGCTCTGTTTGAGATATCAGAACATCCGGGAATGGGAGTGTGTTGTTACTGTCTTTCTCCATTGTGAACTGTATCGAAGGTCTTATTGAGTTCACATGGTCCAGTAGAACCTGAACATCTTCCTGGTGTGGCCAGAGTATGAAGATGTCATCTACGTACCTTAACCATATAAATGACATACATTAAACATGGTACGTGGGACTAGAACAGTCTACCCCAGTGAGCGAAATAAAGGGTTCAGTTCGACATTCCAACCACCTGACGAAGGCCGGATCGTACAACAGCCGAAACGTTGTAATAAATATGGCGACAAAATTATATATATATATATATATATATATATATATATATATATATATATATATATGAGCTGTGATACAGCGAAACAGTCTGTCTGTGGATGACAATATATATGCTCCTGAAAATTTATTTCGGTTGAGCTCTCTGGGGAGTATGTGTGGGTTTGTAAACAGTGACTATTACGGCTAATAATGCAAGACTCTTCGGTAAATCGAATCGAGTTCTCTCAGTCACTGTGTGTTTATCTAAATATAAATACGCTTAAATTAACCTTCTTCTCTACCGTGCGCCAACGGCTTCAGGGTAAAATTTCCGACTGGCGCGAATTCAGCCGGTTTTCGATTCTAGCCAGAGGCAACCGGACGTCTAGCCACACTGATGAGCTGTGATACAGCGAAACAGTCTCTCTGTGGATGACAATACAATATATATATATATATATATATATATATATATATATATATATATATATATATATATATAAATTTTACATAGGCTCTAAAACTAATATTGAGCATTTTTCTCCATAAATATAGCATACCTTAAAACAACTATATTTCTAAGTATATATATACAATCTGATTCTTCTTTGATAAAAAGAATTGTTGTCATGAACAGCTCCACACACACACCTATATATATCATGGATATGATCAGAACCAAAAATACGCGTAATAATTCTGAAGCTGGTATATATAAAATAAACTGTTATAACTGCTCCTCACAAAACATTGGCGAAACTTGCAGAAATTAAAAAAAAACGTATTTATGAACACAAAAATGATCCTATACATATGAATTCATCAAACGTGTTAGTCATACATAGATATAAATTCAACGTTAATTTTGATCTAAAGAATGCTACACTTATTAAAAGACAAAATTCTTGAGGTTATATCTGTTGAAAATTATCAAAATAGGATCTGCGCCTCGGATATTTTCAAATATCTACTCCCTGAAATGTTAAAAAAGTAAAAGAAGACAGTTAAATCTATAACCTCTTTTTATGTAAAATATATAATGCAGGAATTAATCTCAAACTAAGTTAATATAAATATTTATTATATTATATAAAACAAATCTACATCGTTTACTCACTTTTGTCTGTTAAACATTAAATTACGAACATTTAGCATTCCCCATAATTTGGCTAATTTTTTCAGCCAGCCTGATGAATATTTATGAGCGCTTCTTAAACTTAAAAATGTTGAAAAACTAACATCTTTTGTTTATAGCTACTTGTTGCAAAATAAAATCTGTACATTTCCATTCATAAAGTTCATTGGCTAAGGCAAATTTTCCTTTTGTCTTTATTCATATTGTCGTTTTACAGATGTATAGTTATATCTGAAATTTTTCACACACACACGTATATATATATATATATATATATATATAGGGTGCGGCTGGTATTTGAGGACATACAGATTTAAGATTAATACTGCTTCCCACTAACTTCTAATGATTTTATTTTTTCAGAAATCAAGAATGGCAAACCCTATGATAACAAATGAAATGAAAAGGCCTGCTGTGATTGTGGCATTAAAGGCTGATCATAGCAATTTGGATATTGCACGTTTCCTCAGAGTTGCAAGAGCGTTTGTCCACAAGATACGAAAAGAGTTAGAAGACGCTGACAGGTCCCCAATGTCTGTATCAAAACATTCTGCACGTTCTGCTAAAGTGAGAACATCCGAAATTATTCAGGAAGTCAAGCAGGCAATTGATGAAAACCGGGATCAATCAATGTGTTCAATTGCCAACGTGTCTGAAAAAAACAAACACTTTTTTCCACAAGGTCTTAGAGTAAATGCTGCTGCTTACATTTAGCTTCTAGAAACAGTTGTCAAGGACTGGATTGACAACATATGCAACGGCGGGCTTCCAGCCAGACTCGGCTCCATTCCACAAGGCGCTACGAACACAAGAATGGCTGGCTGACCATTTGTACGACCTCATCACACCAACATTTGGCCTCCTACCACTCCAGATCTCAATCCAGTAGACTAGTATGCGTGGAGCGTTGTTGAGAAGAAGGTCAATAAACAGCCTCATAACACCAAAGACTCTGTTAAAGCTGCAATAATTCGAGTAATGTCTGACATAAATAAGGACCAATTAATCAGAGATTGCAGCCAATTTCGACTTCGTGTAGAGGTTATTGATGCTAGTGGTGTTTTTATTGAATAAAATTAAATAGTAGTTAGCTAAATTTCATATTTACTTGTTTGTAATAAAATATAATTATATTCATTTGTTCAACAAGGTTTTTACTAATCCATAAAATCTGTCCTCAAATACCAGCCGCTCCCTGTGTAATATATATATATATATATATATATATATATATATATATATATATATATATATATATATATATATATATATATATATATATATATATATATATATATCCACCTTCAGGACACGTGGCACAGTGGATAAAGGCGTTGGTTAAATCCAGTTACAGTTATCCGGTTAAGGCAGTGGAGAACTTTGAGAGGGGAATTAACAAGAGATAACTGATAACTGACATCCATTAAATATGGCACGTGGAACGAGAACAGTCTACCCCAGTGAGCGAAATAAGGGGTTCAGTTCGACACTCCAACAACCCGAAGAAGGCCGGACCGTACAACGGCCGAAATGTTGTAATAAATATGGCGACAAGGATAAGGACAATAGTCCGAATAATATAAATAGTTATATATATATATATATATATATATATATATATATATATATATATATATATATATATATTGTCATCCACAGAAAGACTGTTCCGCTGATTCACAGCTCATCAGTGTGGCCAGACATCAAGTTTTAGATAAACACACCAGTGACTGGGAGAAGTCGATTCGTTTTAACGAAGTGTCCTACATTGGCAGCAATAAGAGTCATTGTTTACAAATTCACTTTTTCTCCCCGAGAGCTCAAGCAAAATAAGTTTTTTAATATATTTATTATCGTGCACGGACAGACTGCTTCACTGTTTCACAGCTTATTAGTGTGACTAGACATCAGATTGCCTCAAGCTGGGATCGAAACCCAACTGATTAGGTATCAGTCGGGGAATCTTCCTAAGCTAAGGGCGCATCACAGGGATGAAGGTGAATTTAAGAGCATTTATTTTTAGATAAACACGCCAGTGACTGGTAGAACTCTATTTGTTTTAACGAAGAGCCTTGCATTATATATATATATATATATATATATATATATATATATATATATATATATATATATATATATATATTATGGTTATGACATTTTTGCAATCCTATGTTCCCGTGTCATAAATCGATGAACTTTTGTTCAAAATTAAGAAAAATGTGTTGTAACCGATGGAAGGGTACTGAATAGAATAATTAAACGAAGGTTGGTAATGAACGATAATACTTAGGACAAGACAATACATATATGATTCCCCAGCGGCACGTAGAAGAAGTAGTCAACTGCTAGAAGTGAGTGAAGTGAACTTTAGAATCAATCTCTAAATGTAGACTAACATACAGTATTCACTACTGCATTTATGTGATTAGGGACATACACATTATTGCCAGTAGGTATGCCACAATAAAAGCATGAATTTGTTTTGGTTCTTGAAAAAGGCCACCCCAGTCCAAAAATTCGATTTTAGCATATACGCAATAAGGCTAAAAAATCAAAATATTTCTGAAGCTTTATTTTTCCATTTGCTAATGACGTCATTGGATAGTACTTATTTATTTTTTAATGTATTTAACAGTTTATAGCTAGAGCATAACATACATATTTACAAATAAACTATAAGTGATCTGGAATTGCAAAGGGAATATTTGTCGCAGATTACTTCCAACACGCAGAGAATAAATTGCTGACCTGAATATCGGGGGCAGAAAGAAATGCCGAAAACTCGATTCGCAGATACTATATCACAAATCCCAATGCACGTAACCAGTCAGAAAAATAACTCACTCTCTGACGAACGCGGTAGACCAAATACACGAATTTTATTTTCTCTTTTGCTTTTATCGGCCCAGCACTTTTTTCATTCGTCAACTGGGAGAGGACGCTCAATTTTTGCATATCAAAATACTTTTATTGCGACTCCTGCGACTGACTTGTTTCTAAAATATTCCGTCTTCACTATGTCATGCGGAATACGTTCCTCCCCTTTTTTGGTAAGTAATTTTCTTTTTCGCCGCATTTTCCGTCGTAGGATACACGCGACACGCTGTCGCTTGGTTTGACGAGGTAAGTCGCCTTTTTCTTCGCTATATAAACAAAAACAAGCTCTAGACGGCTCCTGGGAAGTCTAGAAGGCTTCATAAATTCATAGTACTACTATAGATATATATGCTTTTATTTACTAACTGAACATAGCTAATCGAATTCCCTTTCTTTTCACCTTGACTTCGTTTAGACTTCCATTGATCCAGGCTGGTAAATATTAGTTTCACTGTTGATAAATAAATAGATATATAGCTTCAATTACAGGTAACCATTAGAATCACACTCCTCCCCGATCTTTTGAACAGGAGTGGGGGGGTTTATCCCTTGTGTCCTGTTAAAATTTGAGTTTTCTAGTTCCTTCTAAAGTCTTCTCCTCTTTCACTCCCAATAAACCGTTACAGTAGGATTGGAGCGCAGTAATAGATTGGCGGCAATGTCACTTCCTTTTACAATTAAAATCTCTAATATGCTAACAGTCTCTTATCTCGTACTTCTCGCATGCTGAACTCTCTTCCGTTTTCTTTCTTCCAGTCAACCTAGATCAGGTGTCGGCAACCTTTTGGAGAGGGCCAGAATGCTATGCAGTGTCTTCGAGGAGGGCCATATCAAATTTACTATAATAAATTGTCTCGACCCCTGACCGCTATGTCCAGAAGACTACCTGGGTCTGGAGGTTTAAAGTAAAAACAACGAAGATAATGTTATAATAATGTTTAATAACAAGTTTCCTTTTTAATGCCGGTATAACAGGATAACAATTAACACAATCAACAAAAAATCCAAATTTCTTATTACAAATGAAATACACTCAAAAATAGCAAATTATTTAATGAGACACTTGTTTCTGCTTGTAATTCGATAACCTCTCCACATCATGTGCAATATTTGCCGGCAGCAGGAGCAAAACATCATCCAGGTGATCATCACCCAACCTTGTTCGAAAAATGATTTTAGTATATTTCATTTTCGAAAAAGTTTTCACAAGCATATGTACTTCCAAATAATGATACCATTCAATAGGCTTTTATATTTTTCGCTTGGTAAAACTTATTTCTTGTAGAAGTCATCAGTAGATTCGCAATTACATGGTGTTTTTAAAAATTGTTCGCATTGTAAGTTGATTAACTCCAACTGATATATTTCTGCCACTTGCTCCAGTAATTAATTAAATAATTTGTGTCCAGGTGTTTAAGTTGGCGGGCCGGACAAAAGTCGTTCGCAGGCCGGATGTGGCCCGGGGCTGTAGGTTGCCGACCCCTAACTGAGATATTCAAAAATTTGAGTGCAATACCAATCGATATCTTTTGTCTTCTTAATTCCTGTTCCTTTATTGTTATCTCTCCTTAATAATGTTTTCTTTTTCTCATATTATTTCACACTCACCAACGCCCTTGCGTCTTAGTGACTTCATTGCCTTGCTCGAGGTGAAAAGATTTAAAACGTAATCCGCATTGGGGGAAAGGAGCCATCTTGGTTTCAGCTTTCTAATGTCTTATTAATTCTGCCGGAGACTAACGGTTGGTGATTTTTTTTTGTTGTTTTGAAATATAAGTCTGATACTTATAGTGTTTTCAATCCAAAACCAGTAAGATCAATGCATGGACCAATCCTGAACGTTAGAAAGACATAAATGATAGCCAATCGTTGAAAATTATATAATTTATTAAACGCAATCATTTTCGCTGCAAATTATTGAACGTAATAATTAAAACGATTGACAACAATTATTGAACATTGTTCACAGTATTAACTAGCCGAGCAAGGTAAGCATTTTCTTATCTCCACCTATACATTTATATGTGTAAAAACAGGTACTTCTATCTATTAGGTTGAGTCATAAGCAACTCCCGTTCTAGGAGACCAGCTGTAATGGCGAATGTGTTATCCAAGTTAATCGCTCTTTAAATATATTATAGCAGGTGATGAAAAATGTGTTATATACAATAATATTCAACGCAAAAGACAATGAATTGACAAAAAACCTCTTCAACCGACCTCAAAAGCCGAATTCCATGGAAGAAAGGTAGTTTTGTACGTTTGGCGTAATTATCGGGGTATTTAAAAAAAATGTTATCTGTTCATTTTCTCTACATGAAATAGTACTTAGATAAACAACGGAAACATTTAGACATCTATTTTATAGTGGACGGTCGTTAGGATTTTTACAATTATAGAAGTTGGTATCATTATTGTTTGTTGCTTTGTGATGGCTATTGTTAATCAGGTTAACGTGTTGATTTAAAATTTTATTATTGTGCTTTTAATATTTTTTCAAAGTTATCTATATATGCTATAGCTTAATTTAAATGTATTTCTATTACAAATTTTATTAATAGGATTATTACTAGGAAAGTGTTTCTTAATTAAACTGAGAAATTTCTATCCTAACTTAGTACTAACCATTTGGTTAAATGGGGGTACACACGTGGTTTACCGAGAACCTGTATTACAAGAGCCTGTAAATCCTTACATGATCCATGTCTCCTATGTTTACAAGAAGAATTGCATATTATAAAGTTATCTAACATTAAAAACCTGCTAAACCAAAGAAATGAATTAACGGTTCTATGTCGCCATTGTCTACCTTTTACGTTAAAATACAAAAATATTTTTTCAGAAATAATGTATTATAACTGTATAGCCATTATTTTATTATAATATAATGGTCCACTCAACATTTATTTGATTAATTCAATTATAATATTACCATGTTTTACCATCTGTTCATCATAATTAACAACCTATATAGTTGTTTCCATATTTCTAATTTTACCTATTAACCCCTTTAAGAAGCTTCCTGAGTATATTAAAAATATAAACTTTCTTATTCACATTATATATGAAATAATTAACATATGAGAAGAGTTTAATAGAATTTTCAATATTTTCTTTTCATTGATTGCTACAAATTCTAAGTGAGTGCTTTGAAGTAGAAACCTATAATTATTCCGGATTTTGATTTGTTTTTTTGTTGTGTTAAGAGAAATTTATAAGGTCATTTTTTCTTAATGTATTTTCGGTAGACGTTTAATTTTAGAACTTTAGCAATGTGGTGTAACATGATATCAAAAATAAAACAACAACAAAAAAGAAATCAACACATATACCATTGATGAAACTGGATATATAATACTACCTAGCAAAAGCGTAAAACGACTACAAATAAAAAGAAATTATCAAGTTTGAAAATAAAACTCCAAGAACAATTAGAGATTGAATTAACACAACACCAAATATTTAACATTAAACCTGAAGCTAGAATTTGCAAAATAGTTTACAAAACCTCGCCAGTGAATTACACCTAGAAAATTAAATAAAATATTATGTAAACAAAAGAAGTAGCTTTTGCAAAACATTACCCTTAGTGTATTAGTCGTTCTTCGTAATAGATATGGACCTTACTTTCCGCTTAAAGAATGCGGATTTTATTAAAGAAGTAATTTAATAAGACGAAAATATATTGAAAGTGCACTAATTCCGGAAAATTATGCAATAAATTAACGTCCAAAATAGGACATACTTTATTTCGCAATTTTCTATGGCATATTTATCTCCAAAATCAACAGATTTACTTTCAGAATACACTACAGTAAATTTACGTCCTGGATACAAAATGCCACCTTTCAGAATACTTAACTGTAAATTTACGTCCAAGATACAACGTGCCGTTTTGGAAATTGTTTACGGTAAATGTACGTCCACGATACAACATACCTCTTTTAGAAATGATCTACAGTAAACTTACGTCCTGGATACTATATACTTGCTTTAGAAATTCTCTACTGTAAATTTACGCCTAGAAGCAGCAGACGATCTTTCTTAATACTCAAATGTAAATAAGTGTTCTGGATACAGTCTGCTTCCTAATTATCTGCGGTAAATATACATTAAAGATAAAACATACGCCATTTTAGAATAATCAACAATAAATTTAAGACCTGTATACAAGATGCCTTCTTTAGGAATACGCTACGAAACATTTCGGTGCGGGAGGCAACATATCGCATTTCGGAATACTGAATTGTAAATTTAAGTCCCGGATATAACACACCTTTTTTAGATATCCTCTCAGTAAACCTTTTCTAGATATCCTCTACAATAAATGTACGTCCAGGATAAAATATACCTCAATGCGGAATCCACTATGGTAAATTTACGTCCAGGATAAAAAAAAATACCTCAATTAGGAATCCTCAACGGTAAATTTACGTCCAGGATAAAATGTATCTCAATTTGTTAATCTTGTACGGTACATTTACGTCCAGGATAGAATATTCCTCAATTCCGAATACTCTACAGTAAATTTTCGTTCAGGATAAAATATACCTCAATTCGGAATCCTCTATGGTAAAGTTACGTCCAGGATAAAATATAACACAATTCGGAATCCGCTAGGGTAAATTTGCGTCCAGGAACAACGTACCTAATTAAAATCTTTAAATAAAGCTTTTAAATATATTATAAAAGTAAATAACAATAAAAACCTTTAAATAATAAACCAAATAATTCGATATTTTAATAAAGGCAAGTATGAATAAAATCTTTAAATAAAGTTCTTAAATATATTAATAAAAGTAAATAAGAATAAAACCTTTAAATAATAGCCCAAATAATTTGATATTTTAATAAATGCAAGTATGAATAAAATCTTTAAATAAAGTTCTTAAATATATTAATAAAAGTAAATAAGAATAAAAACCTTTAAATAATAGACCAAATAATTTTATATTTTTATAAAGGCAATTATGAATAAAATCTTTAAATAAAGCTTTTAAATATATTAACAACAGTAAATAAGAATAAAAGCCTTTAAATAACAGCCTAAATAATTTCATATCTTAATAAAAGCAAGTATGAATAAAAGCCCTTAATAATAGTAAATATGAATAAAAGCCTTTGAATAAAAACTCAAATCCTATTAAAGTGACATATCAATAATGTTTTTTAAATAAAACGATAAGCAATAGAAGTTATAAAATCAAAATGAGACCGTAATTCCTTCATAAAATACTTGGCCCCGTTTTCCTGATTCGCTTATTTAGTTTTAAATGGTCATGGCGTCTTCATCCGTTTTCCGAGATATTCTTTAGTGAAGTCTCAATTGTAAATTATCAACAATACAAATCAGCAGACAATCGCTTATTGTTGCAGGAGAGTTCCTGCCGTCATGCGCCATAGAGGTCGCCTTAAGTGCTTCTTCTAATCATGTTCACCTTCAACAACGGCTGGTCGAACCAATTACGCTATTGCTTTATTGTGTGCAGATCAACTGGTAATAATGAGACCGCTTGACCAGAGTCGGTGCAAAGTGTTTCCATTGAAAAGCAACACTCAATTTAGAGTAGCGACACGATTTCGATGTGCACAAGTTCAAATTAGGGATGATCAAAGATATTGTCGAGGTTGACAATAGAGGTATTTTTAGTGTTGCGTATGTCTGAGCTGGAATAAAACGATTTTTTCAGCAGCTAATTCAAGCGCATTATTCAGTCAACCATCGCTGCAAGTTACCGACTACACCCATTTATATCATATCTATTAGACTATCTTTTTTACTTGTGTTTAAGAGCTGCTCAAGTTCAGTGAATGAAGATATTGTAAAGGCATAAAGGAATGAAGCAAAATGATGCCTATCATTTTTTTTATTTAAGTAGGTTTGTTTTCTTATCCGTAAATTTTCCAAAGATCATTTTTATTTTATATTATTTTCTCCACGACTACTTTCGAATATTGCTGCATTCGTTTTCAAGGATTGTTCTTTGAGTATATATACAACTGGTTTTTAATTCCGGCGTTTTCTCGTTTCATGGAACGAATTTCAAGTCGTTCAAAATTGACGTCATACAAATGGTCAAACTGAAATTATTATGCATGCATATTTTTTAATTTTTTAATTTAAACACACTTCAATATGCCTTATTTATTGTTGCCTGTTTCTCTTTCATTAAAATAGCCTCCAGAATTTGGAGTCTTTCTTTGTTCTGTGTCCTATATAAAATTCTGGTGTTGTATGAGCTGCGGTGCGATTTTCGCTTCCAGCGTCTTATATGCACGTGTTTATCGTTGCTTGGAAATCATCCATATAAACAGAAACAGACTGTCATCACTTTCTCGTCCGTGTATTGCTTAATATATTGTACTCTAATTTTCATCTTTGATAATGGCTTATGTAAGCTGAAAGCTAACATTGGATAGAAAATATGTATCAAAATTGTGATTTTCTTTCTTCGTTTAATGATAATGTTATTAAGCTTATCAGACGATATGAAAAGAATTTACATAAAATAAATAGACAACACTTGTCTATATTATTTAATGAAACATGTATGAATGAAAAAATGTTGCCTAAATACACACAATATATATATATATAAGGCAAGAAACAGACTGTCACTTTTTGATATTGACCTCAGTATCTACTTATATATATATATATATTGGTAATCCGTATGGATAATTCCAGGGAGGGTATAAATCCCGAGTGCTCAATGTAATAAACAGAACAAGTGATAATTAACAAATCGGAGACTTCAGAAATCCATGTTAATATTTTATTTCGCAAAAGCGATAATTTGATTTCGCTTCGTCAAACCTGGCGGTTTCAAAACCGTCAAGTTGCTTTGAAACATCCAGGTTTGACGAAGTGAAATAGAATTATCGATTTTGCGAAATAAAATATTACCATGGCTTTCGGAAGTCTCCAATTTGTTAATTATATTTATATATATATGAAAGATTTGTCAGAGTTAACCTGTAGAAAAAGATAATATTTATAAATGTAAAAGACAATAGGAAAACTGTAATAGTTGCCGACGCGTTTCGTCTGATGTAGACTTTCTCAAGGCAAAAAAACGAAATGAATTTAAATAAACAAAGTAACTAATAATAATAAAACAAAATGTCCTCTGTAAAAAGCCTGGGCGAAGGTTAATATTTGGGTAATATTCAATGGCGGCACTCTCCAGAAGTTTTCTTCTGAGTGAGTTATTTTCTTTTTTTATGAGTGTAGCCCAGGCCTTTTTCCTATTTTTCCTTTCTTAACAGAATTACTGCTCTCCCAAACAAACAGAACAGTATGAAGAAATCAAAAGAAAATAGTTGAATCCCTCAACACAACAATAAAGGCAATATCTCTACACGTGGTAGTAACTGACGTAATTTTCAGTTAACAGTATGAAAATAGCGTTCTCGAATTTCTTCCAGTTGCTAAGGACATATTGTTTTGTTATTATTAGTTACTTTGTTTAATAAATTCATTTCGTTTTTTGCCTTGAGAAAGTCCACATAAGACGAAACACGTCGGCAACTATTACAGTTTTTCTATTGTCTTTTACATATATATATATATATATATATATATATATATATATATATATATATATATATATATACAAAGAAATAACGGATTATAAACCTTTTATGTCAACGCAAAAAGTTACTTTCTAGAACATGGCAGTTTTTGAAGTATTGAGATTATTTTACTTTTTACTGTATTTAGGTTTCATGAAAAATTATAAGAGGTCAGCTTTGAGAAATCACAAAAGTATATTATCATTAAAAAATGCTTGATTTTCAATAACTATATACAGTATCTTTTGTTGTTGTCATATTTCTATTCAATGAGGCAAACATTGCAATGTGGGAAAGAAAATGGGTTTACTTTATTGCAAAGAGAAAGTTTATGCAAAGACCATAAGTATACAAGCTGTAATGCCACTGGAGTCTTGTTTCATTATCATAATAATAATGTCAAGTTGTTTGGTGGGGGCCATAAAAGATATTTATGAAAGAAACATATTGAGTGTAAAACAAAATGTCCTCTGTAAAAAGCCTGGGCGAAGGTTAATATTTGGGTAATATTCATTGGCGGCACTTTCCAGGAGTTTTCTTCTGAGTGAGTTATTTTCTTTTTTATGAGTGTAGCCCAGGCTTTTTTCCTATTTTCCCTTTCTTAACAGAAGTGTTTTTTGAGTAGTTTAAATGCTTTATTACACTATACATGGTTAAAAACAGGGTGTTGTGCTCAATCTTGTTTGCGTGGTATCCATATAAAAATAGCTGGCCAGATCTTCATAGATATTTCCATTGGTTAAATAACTGCAAGTGGTTTAGAGTTTGGTTTATTAAGAATTATTTACTTTTCATCCTTGTTTCTTCTTTGCTTTTATGAAGTGAGACACAGAGAGAAACAATTCTATCTTTTCAAGCAATCCTCTGCTCAACACAACAAATGCTGACATTATTGTTACAAATAACAGACAGAAATAAATTTCCTTAAATATTCTTCATCACATTTTAAAGAGATGACACAAATGTTGACAAAATGATGCCAAATTTCAAAATTGAAAATTTGACTATTAAGTAATTAAAAGCATCTTTCCAAAAATGAATTTTCGTTAAAAATGTTAGTCAAAACAATATATGAAAATGCTGCATGTCTAATTCTCACATCTCAATATAATGATTTTATAATTATTTACAACATGCGAATAAGGATCAGTTCTGAAGGCAACTGAGAAATTATTTAAAAAATAATATATAAAAGTTTGACATTGAACAATCTATTTCAGCTATACAATTTTATTTGTATTAATTTTTTAAATTAGAAAATACAAACAATTTTTTCAGAAATAAAACTGCTTTTGCTTCTGTTTGCATACAAATATGCAGGCAAAACTATTAAAAAATGTGTCACATTCATGATTTTAAAAAATCAATCGTATACATTTCACTTTTAGGAATAATGAAAATATTCAATACAGTTTTCAAATAGATATTTCCATTGGTTAAATAACTTCAAGTGGTTTAGAGTTTGTTTTATTAAGAATTATTTACTTTTCTTACTTGATTCTTATTTGCTTTTATGAAGTGAGACAAAGAGAGAAACAATTCTAAGTCCTCAAAAAATCTTCATAGATTCGTTGGAAGACGATAGCAGGTTTAGGTGGAATGATTGAAAGACAATCAAAGATTCAGAAACAGTTTTAAAAAATGAATCTGCTAAAAATAAAAATGATTTCAAAATTTAAGATATTATTTCTTGTAATTACTTACAGGAATCCCAGAATAAATATTTATAAATAATTAATGACTGATCTGAAGATTGAGATATTTTTGCATTATATCAAGTATTAATAATGTAAAAACTAGGCTCCGCAAATTGGAGGAGAGAGTTATCAATGATAATGTTCTGAGTTCGAATCTGCGGTTATCTCCCTTTAAGCCTATCTCTGTTTTTTGGGGTTTTTTTAATTTTTAAATGTACTTTTTATCACATAAAACTTGGAGAGGCGCGAGTAAATTTTAATTCCGAAAATACGGCCCAAAGAAAAAGGTTTGGGAAACACTGGAACACAACAGATGCTGAGTGTTACAAATAGCAGAGAGGTAAAATTTACATAAATTTGCATAAATACCCGTTACAAAATTTTGAAATGATGACGTAAATTTTGACAAAATGATAGTTATTTTCGAAATTTAAAATCTTGTTTGTGTGACATAAGCCATCACTAGTTGTTAAGTATAAAGAAGTTACCATCTTCTTGCATTTCAATGTCCAGACTGATAGAAAAATGCAGGCAAAACGACCAGATATTACCATGAATATTCGGGTTGAAAACACATAC
>OZ038498.1:73344418-73364418 GCA_964036315.1 Acanthosepion esculentum
ATTGAACTTCCCCAATACATTTGCATGAGTGGTCTCTATTCACCCATATATCCCTCCACACTTACCCGCTTGTGTGTCAGACCACTGGCAAACTAACCAATATTCTATATGGCACGGCGAACAGGATCCGACGATTGGATCTTTTGTGAAAGAAAGCATTACCAAGGCTAGTCTCTCTATGATAGATCGGGAAATCCTTAAGAAACTAGGTGTCACAACCGTGGGACATGCCCTAGCTATCCTCAAACTAACAAAGGAGCAGCCTTTGACATCAGACAGCTACACGAAGACCCCTGCAGTGAAACTCCCCCAGCTCCATTCAGAGATGACATCACAGCAATTTCAAAAGTTCAGAATTGACTGGAAAGTATTTGTACAAATAACAAATATGCCCCCTGCACAGACCAACATCCAGTTATACACCTGTGCTGATGAGACTGCCCAAACATCAATTATAAATACATACCCCAAATTTTTCTCCGAAAAACCAAATAAACCCCTGAACATGTTGGAGGCATTAGTTACACAAAAACCGAATCCCATTGTTCATAGATTGTCTTTTGCCTCAATTTCTCAAGGACAAGGTGAATCAATCCAGCAATTTGTCGTCCGCCTCAGAGGTACAGCGCATGATTGTGACTTCACATGTCCCATATGCAATCACGACCTATCTGACATCTATATCAAAGACCAGCTGGTCAGAGACACAGCAAATGATGCTCTCCAAGCAGATTTACTAGCAAAGGCCAACTCGTTAAAGACCCTTGAGCAAAATATCAATGATGCTGAGGCATTCGAGGCAGCACAGCGTGACCAAACACAAATGGCAGGGACACTCGAAATGTCGGCATTGCGTGCTTCAACCTATCGCAAAGAGAAACAAACACAAGTGAAAAAAAATCCCCCTCAATCTGGGTGCCCCCCAAAAAAGATTGTAAAACAGTACAATTTGCATTGTAGTGGATGTTGTAGCCACAAGCATGGCATCCCAGGAACCAGCACCCGCCAACAGGCATGTCCTGCATGGAATCAAATGTTTGCCGATCAAGAAGTCGAGAGGCCTTCAAGGCGATGAAGCTAACATGGACACTTTGATTGCACATGTAGAGTTTGACCAGGAGACAGGCTCATATGTGTCATCTAACAAAAATAGTGTTGTAAGATAGAAACAACGCATGTCCCATTTTCTCCAAAGCCAGATCCCAGAAATCCTGAAGATAGTCCAGGTAATCAAAGCACTCGTTTAAAGATCTTGAGTCCTCCCAGACAGTTGGTGGCCCCACTGTCGGGGAGAACTCAAGCACCTACATTGCATGGGTCTCAAGGAAAATAACTTGATCCCATCAAAGAAAGTTATTCATGCAGTAGGAGGCACAACCCTTATAAGCCAGGGATGGTTGCCTGTTCAGTTTAGTGTTGGAGAAATGTCGACAAAGCAAGCATTGTATATCTGCAACAACATAGAAAAGATATACTTTAGCAAAGCTTCCTGTATTGATGTAGGTATACTGTCTCCTCACTTCCCCACACCTATGACAGCCCAGAGTGAACTAAATTCCATGACCAATGATCACTCAGCAGCTGTGGAGCAAAAGCAATCCACAAAATTTCAGCTCAAAAAATGGTTACTGGAACAATTTGCTGATTCAGTATTCAAGACTGATGGGCAATTCCCAACCATGACTGGTAAACCAGCACATATTCACCTGAAGGAGGGGGGGCAATCACCAAGGCAAGACACAGACCGATACCTGTGCCATACCACTTAAAGGAGCCAGTGAGGCAAGCCCTTATGCAAGATATAGAAAGGGGCATATTAAAACAAGTGCCCATTGGTACTCCGACAGATTGGTGCAGCCCGATGGTCATTACCACAAAAAAGGATGGTCGACCGAGGCGTACCATCGATTATCAATACTTAAATTTACAATGCAAGCGAGAAACCCACCACACTGCCTCATCTTTCCAGCTGGCAATGCAGGTGCCGCCCAATACCAAGAAAACAGTGCTGGATGCTGTCGATGGCTACCACTCTATTATATTAGATGAGGAGTCCCAACCACTCACAATTTTATTCACAGAGCGGGTGAGGTTTATGTAACTTAGGATGCCTCAAGGCTATCTAGCATCTGGTGATGCATATACCCGTAGATATGATGAAGTCATAAAAGACACACCCATGAAGATCAAATTGGTTGATGATACTTTGCTTGACGACACCGACATCAAACAGGCATTCTATCATACCTTTGATTTTCTAATAAAATGTGCACAAAATGGGATTGTACTCAGCAAAGACAAATTCCAGTTTTGTCAGGATACGGTTCAGTTTGGTGGACTGCAAATAACTTCATCAGGAGTATCTCCCTCTGAGTCTATGCTTAATGCACTTTTAAATTTCCCTTTTCCGAAAGCCATCACTGATACAAGGTCTTGGTTTGGCCTGGTAAACCAACTTGCCTGGGTATATTCATTAAGTCCCATTATGCTACCTTTTCGGGACCTTGTCAAAAAGAACTCAAAATTCACCTGGAACCAAACCCTCGAGAAAGCATTTCAGGAATCAAAGCAGGTCATTGTTAAACTAGTAAGGAAGGGCGTCTCAACATTTGACATCAACAGAGTTGCCTGCTTAGCCCCTGACTGGAGTAAAAACGGCATGGGATTTTTACTTCTTCAGAAACACTGCACATGTGTAATCGAAAGAGCCGCGGTCTGTTGTCCCGAAGGCTGGCACCTTGTGTTTGCTGGTAGCAGATTATGTACTGATGCTGAACAAAGATATGCACCCATAGAAGGTGAAGCAGAAGCTATCATCTGGGCACTTGAAAAGTGCCGCATGTTCATACTGGGTTGCCAAAATGTTATAGTAGTGACCGACCATGAGCCACTTAAAGGACGTTTTGGTGACCGAGATCTCAGCAAAATTCACAATCCGCGCCTCTTCAGACTCAAAGAAAAAAGCCTGAGATATCGTTTCACCATGCAACACTGCCCTGGAAAATGGCACAGGGCCTCTGATGCTATTTCCCGCAATCCAGTCACTACAGTACAAAGCCTGCTCGATACATTCCCCATAAAACCTCCCCCTATAGACATTGATGAATCGAATGATACTTCGTGCAGCAATGAGATTGACAGCCCTCACATCCATATCCCAATTAGATAATAACCCTGCCATAACTTCCCCTGACCGCATTCGTCTTGCTGGCCAAAAAGACACACAATACACCCTATTAGGCAAAACCATAGACAATGGTTTTCCAAACAATCGTTAAGCAACACCGCCTACAATCCGGGAATACTGGGAAGTTCGTAACCGCCTTAGCAATGACAATGGCCTAATACTACTCGACAGGAGGGTAGTAATACCAACCTCCCAGCGCAAAAATATATTAGGGTGCCTACATGCGGCTCATCAAGGAGTAGTTGGCATGAAGGCGCGTGCCAATGACTCTGTTTACTGAGCTGGAATAAATGCCTCAATTCGCAATTACAAGGATAGTTGCATTACATGTTCAAAAATGCCCCTAGTTTACCACATAAACTAATCCACATGACACCTACACCTGAATGGCCTTTTCAACAAATTGTAATGGATTTGTTCTATGTTGGATCCTTCACGAATCTTGCTTGTACAGACAGGCTCACTGGATGGCTCATTTTAGTACCGCATCAAGCCAGGGCAAACAGTTGACTCCAGGTTGATATCCATCTGCAGAGAAATATTCCAAACATATATTGTGCACCTGAGGAACTTGGTACAGACGGTGGGCTGCCCTTCTCAGCCTACTCATTCCGACAGTTCCTAAAAATCTGGGCTGTTAAACAAAGAATCTCATTAGTGGCCTATCCCCAGTCTAACGGACGAGCAGAATTAGCAGTCAAGACTACAAAAAGACTACACTGGACACCGGGATTCCTTGGACAATGACATGGCAGCACAAGCAATCCTTCAATATACAAACACCCCTATGCAAGGCATTGGCTTATCACCAGCGCAACTCCTGCTTCATAGACGTCTTCGGGACTTTATCCCATCGCACCCACAATTATATAAACCACACCCCGAATGGATAGCTGCAGCGCAGAAAAGTGAAAAGATATTATCCAAACGCAATGCAAGCCTCATCGAGAGGTACAACCGTACTGCACATCTCCTATCCCCACTTCGTACGGGTGACACAGTCTCCATTCCAAACCCAAATAGCCATCGATGGAACATAGTTGGGCGAATAGTAGAGACGCTTCCCAACCGTCAATGTAGAATTAGAGTCGCAGGATCAGGCAGAATAACCCTGCGGAACCGTAGGTTCCCAAGGAAACTTAAAGCGCCCATCATAAAAAGACCCCCATACCAAGCGCCTTGCCTGTGTCACCTGAGCCGACGATTACAGATATGTGTAGACCACATCAATCTGCCAAAGAGTCAGAAAATGGTGGCATTACATTGTGAAATAACCTAGCGTCTCAGGGCCCTTTTCAATTACTACCATCAATTACCAGGATTCTCAGGGCGCTATCCCGACTACTCCCGTACAATCTGCCAGACAATAGGGAACTGATTCCTCCCCAACGGCCAATATGCCCCCGAAATGGGGAGAGGAGCGAGATGTAGAAATCAAGTGACTTATCTACTAACATAGCTGCCTTCCTGTGTCCTCTTGAAAAGCAGGCCAGCTAATTTTATCTCATTTTATAGGAGAGTGCCCAATACACCAGTTAGGTTGTTCCATTTTGCTACAATGGACCTGCCCAGTACATTTGCATGAGTGGTCTCTATTCACCCATATATCCCTCCAGTAAATGACTCAAGTCAGTTTAGCTTCTGGCCACACTTGCCCACTTGTGTGTCAGACCACTGGCAAGCTAACTAATATTCTACAAGGTGGAAATGTCTTAACCAGGTAAAGGGCGAAAATGAGGACTATTCCACGTTTGCCGCAATCGTGAATAAACATTGCGACGATTTCAAGTTGGCAGAAATAACACCGTGCAATTTCAAGTGTCTCATCTTTGTTCAAGGGTTAGTCTCAGCAAAAGATAGTGAAATGAGCAAAAGAATGCTTTCAAAACTAGAAAATGAACCTGGACTAATACTACAACAATTATTAGAAGATTGCCAAAAATGCAAGTATAAAGAAAGACTCGAAGAACATTGAGGAGTCAGGAGTATCACATTATACGTAAGTTAAACAAAAGTTTACGTTCTTCACCCTCCCCGGAAAGAAAACAAAAATTCTATAATAAGGGAAAAAGTACAACATATAGGGCAAATTATGACGAAAATCGAAGCAAAAAAAACCCCACCCCCACCCATCTGCAGGTTATCGATGTAGAGGACTACTCTGGAAAAAGGATTGCCGTTCGGAATATAAAAACTGTCTTGTGTGTGGAAAAATGGGGCACAAGGCATCCCAATGTAGGAACAGAAAAGCTACTAGTAGGATAAGAGCTACTAGGATGCATGATGAAGACAATACCAACATAAGGAAATATGTGGAACTTGAAATCTTAAAGAAAAAGATAAAATTGCAACTAGACTCGGGTTCCGATCTAACGATAATTAACCTACAGACATGGAAAAAGCTTAACAGACCAACCATGTTACATACACAAAAAATAGCTACGTCGGTGACAGGAAAGCGTATAAAATTCGAAGGAGAAATAACCGTAAATGTTAAATTTCACAGGAAAACAAAAAACTCAAGATATACGTAATGAAAGATACAGAAAATCTAGTTGGTACAGACTGTATGCAAAAGTTCGACGTATGGGGTTCACCTATCAGCTCGTTTTGTAAGGGTGCAGCTAGAATTGAATTGAAAGAAAATGTCCAACCAGTATGTAAAAAGAAGCGAAACGCGACATTTGCTACCACAGATGAAAAGAGTAAAGAGTTATACAAGGCAGTAAAGGAACTACCTGTGACCTTGCGTGAGATAAGAAAAGAAGCGAAAAAGAATGAATTTATTCAGAGGACGAAGGAAAAAATAAATAAAAACCGGTATACATCTACCGTACTCAAGAGATCATTCAAACAAGAATAGGTCTATTTCAGTAACAATATGGCTTATGAGGAACCAAATACAATAATTAACAGACTAGGAAACGTGATGTACACAAAAGGCGAAAAAATTACCTACAGGAAACATATTGAACAAATACAAAAAAGAAGGGTTGAAGAGCCAAGCTCGTCACCCGTAGAAAATGACGAGTCGAAGGAGGCGATCTCTGAAGCTTTTTGAGATTCAAAGACCACAGGAAGATACAGAATTTAAAAGGTCAAACAGGAAGAGAAAATTTACTGAACCTCTGATCATCAACCATAAGAGAAAAAAATACTAACTCCCTATCTAAGGAGGGGGTGTTAAGGTATCTCCCCTTTTCACACAAATGGACTCACCCAAGGTATACATATACTACTACCAATGAATACCCGAAAAGTCAAGGAGAAGAGACTGAACGACAGAAGAGTAGTAGAGTTCAGTAGTAGTAGAGTAAGTCATGCACAGAGACGGCGGCAAGCGTCACAGTTAGCGAGCACGTAAACTCAGTAAGGAGTCATCCGCGATACTTCAATGCCAAAACTGTATATATATTAGTGCTACTAACCGGCATTCCTGGATCTACTAACCCGTATTACCAGTTTGTATTATTACGTTAATACATTTATTTTCCTTATCCATTTCCTGGCGTTTGTTATTCATTGATATCGGATTCATCCCGGAATCCAGAACAATATATATATTGACCACTAATATTATCAATCGATATATATATATATATATATATATATATATATATATATATATATATATATATACTTTGCAGTATATACTATTGTCCGTTTCTTGATATGATGTATTACAATGCCCAAATTAACAGATAAAGTAATATTTTTATTTTGAATCGCTCCTTTAGAAATATAAAGTTTTTTCTTAGTTTTCTTTTTCGCAAATGAAATACGAGCAGTTCTACCTAGAATGGAAAATAGTTCTTGCCTAAGAAAAATAACTTTTGTTCGAAGACAGAATAGTAATGTCGACTTTAAATAGAAACGAACATTTTTGGTATAGAATACTGGTCAAATCTCAACGGAGTTCGACTGACAATATGAGATATTTACTTAAATTTACTGTAATAAATAATGACGGCAAATTCTCATTAAGATGACAGTACGCGTTTCACACATGGGGATATGAAGACCTTGCTAACAGAACACAGTGACGCTAACAAATATAGATATCTACAAACACAGAAGTAAGAATGTTCGGTATTTTAACAATTCTAAATCATTTAGAGACATCTTTGATATGTGATGTTGTCTTTTCTCTAACTCTGATATTTTGACAACAATATAGTCAACAGACTCGGCTGTCTGTTAAATGATATTGTGATGACAATACTAGATTTGGTATTCGATTACTGAATACGATGAAAAAAACGTCACCAAGGCTTTCTTGCCGTTTCAGTGTCTGGTTTTATTAAAATTAAATCTTTTTAATCCAATATCTAGTATACAAAAATCATTTGTCGGTTATTATATCTCATAAAAGAAAGCTATACGAAACCGTTTTTAAATATGTAACGATGACACAATCAGCAGTTGAAAATAGATAGCAAAATGGAAGTAAGCAGACGATTTTACCATGGCATCCTTAGTAAGGAAGGAACTCGATTTGCTGTAAAGGTTTTCTGACAGCGACTTACTACTAAAGCATCATCTAAATTCAGTTTCACATAGCAGTAACTGTTTTAAAATACTAGCCATTTCATTCTGATTCCGCCGCTGTCTCGGAAAGAAACACTGCCTGTGCCAAATTGTTAAGTAACAAGTGCCAAAGGTGATCACGTGATTCTCATAGGAAATAAAAATGACGACTGGTTGTTAATGGGGAAAACTAATGAAGAAAATATCCCTGAACAAGCATTTCTCTGGCTTCCACTTCATGCCTTCTTTAAGAAAAGCTAAAATTTAAAAGGTATTGCTTTTTTGCGAACATTATTTTATTTTTAACTTTATACGCTTGTAACGAAAGCGCAAACGATGCAATATTTCCTCAACGGTAAGATGCTCCAAGTATCTGAACTCATTTTTACCACTAAATCTGACCGGTCTATTTCTATCCATTTCCTTAGAATTTAAACACAATTCAAACCAAAATGAATATCTTTCATATCAATATAAATTCAAGTCGCTATAAGAATCTCTCAGACTATCGATCTGATAATTCTATGACACCATTAACAGTCGACTAAATTAAGACCAGCCTGGCAAAAGGCTACGTTAATGAGGAATGGAGTGAATATCTGACTGATTTGCACTAGATAACCAGATTAAAAGACGGGAACCTTAGCTTTATGTATGTATAAAACTTCATATAAGATTCGGAGAGGGAGATTCAAATTTAAATCTGACCTTGTTTTGTTCAAACGGAAATAAACTGAATCTAGAATAAATAAATAAATAATGGGGTGCAGGTTAGAATGAAATAAATAAATAAATAGAGTGAGAATGAAAGCAAGCTGGGAAAAGAGTGGGAAAAAAGAAAGAAAGAAAGAAAGAAAGAAAGAAAGAAAGAAAGAAAGAAAGAAAGAAAGAACGAACGGGTTGCAGTTTAAAATGACAGAAAGAAAGGATTAAAGAAAGGATTAAAGGTGAGATAAGAGTAAGGAAAAAGAAAGATAGAAAGCTGGGTAAATAGACAAGGTGGAAGGTAAAAGGAATAAGTAAAGAAGAGAAAATGAAAGAAAGAAATTTTCCAATATAGAAAAGATAAAAAAAAATGGATGAGGAATAAAAGAAAAAGATAAGGGAGAAAAGAGATGAGAAAGAAAAATGAATAGAGAAAAAAAGAAAATGGGCGAGAAAAAAAGAGAGAAAGAGAAATCAAAGAAGAGGGAATGAAAGAAAAGAAAGAATATACTAGAAAATAGCTGAGAGAAAAAACAAAAGTAATAGAAAAGAAAGAAACAAAAAAATGGACGAGAAAGAAATAAAAACGAATAATCCGAGAAAGAAAGAAAGAAAGAAAGAAAGAGCGTAAGATAATAGATGAAAAGGAAAAATGAAAATAGAAAAAAAGAAATTAAGTGAGAAAGAAGGACAAAGGGATAAGAAAAGAAAATAGAAAGAAAAAAGATAAATGGAACCTGCAGGAAAAACAGAAACAAAGACAATGGATGAGATAGAAAACATATGCAAAAAGAAAGAATGAAAAAAATGTGTAAGAATGAATGAGAGAAAAGGAAAAAGACAATAAAAGAAACAGTGAAACTGAATGAAAAGGGAATTAATAGAAAAGAAAGAAAGACATATTGAACAAAAGAAAGAAAGAAAGAAAGAAAAAAGAAAGAAAGTGTTCGCGATTTAAACGCCTTTTCCTTGAGAAAATGTGAATTAAACTGCTAGTGATAATGGTTGTCCGAATAATATACTTGCAACTTAGGAAAGGTTACTGAATGAATAACCAAAACAGAGGTTGGAAATGAAAAGGGTAAACTTTATAACATCAACAAAATATAATACTCGCCAGCGGCGTGAATAGGTAAACGACTGCTAGTGGTAGACAGCATATTACCCCCACGTACAATAGTATTCAATGTGTTTATAAGTATTGAGACATACACAATAGTATTCATAGGTAAGGTATATAATAATACTGCAAAATTATTCTCCATTATTCTGTCATATATTAGCTTCTACTGACAGGGCATATATTATATATATATGTATGTATATATAAATAAAAAGAAAGAACAGTAAGATATAAAATCCGGTGTTCTTTTAGATATTTTTATTTTTACACAATAGTGCTCAATGTAAATTTACAGAGCATTAATATTATAAATTAATTGATTTAAAATATGGGTTTTTCGCTACACAGTGATAACCATGTTTCAGAAATGGAAGCTAAAGCTTTCGAATTTAATTTTGTTATTAAACCAAATCCATTTTCGCAAATTTTGGGAGTTGGTTCCAGAGAGCAGCGGCTCATGTTTGAGGACAGTGGAAGAAAAGGAACACTGGCAGTGTGCCATATCCGTTTTTTTAATTTGATAACTGTTTCGACACGCACTGCAAAGATAGATAGATAGATAGATAGATAGATAGATAGATAGATAGATAGAAACAGAATGAGATAGATAGATAGATAGATAGATAGATAGATAGATAGATAGATAGATAGATAGATAGATAGATAGATAGATTTTGTTTCTGCACAATGTCCACCGAATTCATTCTTTCTTTTTGTGTCTCATGTCCTTTCAAGACGTAGGCGATCTTGGCTCTCCGCTTTTCCCTATCCGTTGTGGCTCTCAATAAGTTTCGTTATTCTGCCACCTCCCCCAGACCACGTTCTGTCATTCACTTGCTTATGCCCGCTATAATGCGTTGCTTTCCCTTGTCACTCTTTCCTTTTGTTCAACCTGTGAGTATCAGATTTTCAGGCCCTCCTTTCTCATTACGTGCCCCAGAAACTTCAGCAGCCTCTCGTTGATGTTAACTCTAAACCTCCTCCTTGTTTGCATCCTCTCCAAGACCTCATCGTTGCTCACACGCTCGATCCATGATATCCTCAGCATCCTTCTGTACAACTATATCTCCGTCGCCTCGAGACAGTTCTTCATCTTTGAGGAGACCGTCCAACATTCGCTGCCGTAAAGGAGGACGGATATCACTTAACAGCACAGTATTCTTTTCTTTGTTAGTAAAGAAATCCTCCTGTCTCGCAATACTCTTCCCAGCTTTTGGAATGCGTCCTCGGCTATCTCAATACGTCTACAGATATCAGTGTCGCACTTATCGTCCTCTGTCAAAACACTTCCCAGGTATTTGAATTTCCGCATCGGCTTGATTTTAGTGTCCCCGACCTACAAATCGCATTTTGGGCTCATCTTTTTCCTGGTGACCATGCATCGAATACGAGGCCCAAAAGCCTATCCATGTAGAGGGTTACTGAATGGGGTTGTGTTATGCGCGTAAGAGGTTGAAGTGCAGATTAGGAAGATATGCAGGATAGACCTGATATTTGAACAGTGATTGTAGTGATCTGGGAAGTGTCCTCTTGGTAGTCTGTCCCGCAAATAAGTATTTCTCCGGAAGAAGCTTTCTGATTGGAAACTCTTTCTTTTCAACGGAATACGAAGGAAATGATGATGGTTCATGCACTGCCTACATGTGATGGTGGATTCTAGCTGTAAAGATCTGAAATGGTGGAACAAAGGAATGTAGCTTCTCAGAATATTTGTCATTAAAATTGCAATAGAATAGCGATAGGTCTGCGACAGACAAACACATTTTTATGATCAGACAGGTTAAATAGCATAAATATTTACCTTGCGTCAACATGGATGATGCTAATCTCCAGGGGAGTAACTTGTTGCGCCCTCTCAGTAATTGTTTTACTACGCCAAACTGGACAATTATTTTCACCCCCAATCCTTCTGGGATATTAATATGTCTACCCTTCGTTCTTAAATTGAATTTTGGTGCCACGTCTAGACTGGTTATTGTACTATGTCTCTTGAGATTCGTGACAAAATCCAAAGAAGATTTTACAATGTTATCGGTCTTAAACATCACAGGTTCGATCCCTTCCCCAACGCTAAATGTCGTTTTCCCTGTGCCTTTTTCTATTAATATTTTCAGGACAGTTATTCCGATGGGCTTTCGCTTTCTTGAATTTAAATGCAGTACCAGATTTACAGATAAGTGTTATTATATTATTGCTGAAATTGCTAAATATTAAAATAATTTTTCTCTCGCAATTCACGCTTGTAGAACTCTTATCCAGTTTTTTGCTTCCCTGTCAACTACGATCTTTAAAGATTTAAATGCAATGTCAATCGCCATTTCCTGTTTCATTGAATCCTGTTCCTTTATTATCTTCTCTCTACATTAACGTTTTCTTAATCTCTTTCACAGTCAGCAACACCCTATGCGTCTTAGTGGCTTTATCGCCTTGCTCGGTGTGAAATGATCTTTTAAAAAAAATCTCCTTTTTAGGATGTAAGCGATGATAGCACTCCACAGATATATCCGTGAATATCCATGAGTTCTTGAAAAAAAATAGTGAAATATATTCTGGTTGCTTTCTTCGAGAATCTCATTTCAGAGATGTCCATCTCTAAGCCGAGCTATTAGCTAAGGATAGATAACCCAGTCTACACAGCTATTTACCCAACAACTGTAGATACGCAACGAAATTAGAGAAATTTGAAAAATATATATTATCTTTCATGAAATTGTTTCATTTAAAGATTTTCTTTTGATGATTGAAAAATTTTAAGCGTAAAAGAATTGTGTCGTATTGGATGCTACCTGCCTTACCCATAATTGTAATGGATGGTGAAAAAAAACAGGGAATTGTGGGTAGAAAATTAAAAGAGTCAGTGAGAAATTAGTTCGTGAAGAGGCTTGACGGGTGAACAGACGAACGAAGCACAACAGAGGAAAGCAAGAAGCGTTGAGAAAATAAAAACCAATTGTTTTGCCCACGAAGACAACAATAATGGCGCAAGGCTATAAATAGAGGGTTATAAAGGGAGATCAAACATTACAGTAGGAAGAGTATACTATTTACATCATTCGGATTATCGTCCTCATCTTTGTCGCCATATTTATAACAACGTTTCGGCCGTTGTACGCTCCGGCCTTCTTCAGGTGAGTGGAATGTCAAACTGAACCCTTTATTTCGCGCACTGGGGTAGACTGTTCTAGTTCAACGTGCCATGTTTAATGGATGGCAGTTATCAGTTATTTTCTGTTAATTCCCCTTTCTAAGTTCTCCACTGCTTTAACCGGGTATTGAACTCACACTCTTTGGGTCCTGTCACTGGAACTAGAACAGTCTACCCTAGTGAGCGAGATAAAGGGTTCACTTCGACATTCCAACCACCTGAAGAAGGCCGGGGTGTTGTAATAAATATGGCGACAAAGATGAGGACAATAGTCCGAATAATGTAAATAGTGTACATAATACCTCATCTCAGAAATATAGACAGAGTGGGAAGAGTATGTCTCAAATGTTAATCATTGATCTAGAGAAACCATTTTTTTTAATTCTTTGTTATGAGGTTTAAAGAAGTAAGATATGAAGGAAGATACTATCTCTACTTGCTGCAGATTTTCCAATTGACGTGGCTTAATAATTTTAATCATTGTGCATTTTTTCTTTTTTTCCTTTTTTTCTTTTTTTTTTTTTGTTTTCAGGTTCGAACCAGCACATTACCAGAGTCGCCCTGGCTATTTAGTGTTTTCTCGAGACACGATCTCTAGGCGCGTTGCCAAACAAGGCTAGAGGGTCCATGGGAATTTAGACAGTAGCTGAGGGAGAAGAGATGGATACTCACTTTTCTCGTGGGTGTTTGCGCGAAAGTGAATTTAACTCAGGCAGACTTCTCTTCTCGGACCGTTACGCTACGCACACATAACTAATACTACTGCTATTACTACTACTACTACTACTACTAATAATAATAATAATAATAATAATAATAATAATAATAACAACAACAACGAACCGGTTTTCACGATTTTAAAAGAAACTGGTATCGCTGAAATATAATCAAATATTGACAGCTGTTCGAGCGAAGTTTTCGACAAACGGAAATATCAGTTTCTGAAAAGGTTATATGGTTTCTTGCCTACTCGTAAATTTCTATTACTTCATATATATATATATATATATATATATATATATATATATATATATATATTTCTATATATGAATATACTATACCAGAGATAGAACGTATGTAAATATAAATATAAAAGTGAACACTGAGAGGCGATAGACTGTTTCATGCTAAAGGATGCCTGATGATTGCGTTTAGCATGAAACAGTCTGTCGCCTCTGAGTGTTGATTTCTACGTGCACTTACACACACACACACACACACACACACACACACACACACACACACACATATATATATATATATATATATATATATATATATTATTTTCTGTATTTAGACGACATATGTTCTTTGCGGCAAATAATATTAAAAACACATACATTTTATTGATCGTCTAATCGAAATTGCGAATAATCCTTTTCAGATAAGGAGGAAATTCCATGAGAAATTGTCCGAAGTTCATTTCGGAAGAAAAGTACAAGAAATATGGTCCAAGCTTTCGACGTTTTTTCAGTCATTCATTTGCTCAAACCGATTTTAAACCATTGATTGGTTGTATGCAGCTGCCAGTTTAGATATTTCGGAACGGATTCGGCGCCATGTATGACATCCGTACCAGAATTTCGTTCTGACGAGGCTATGTAGAAATAAGTAAATTGAAATTGGATTATTTATACTTTTAAGAAACCTTGAATTTTTATGTGTTTAATTAACGCTATGATTGCACATATAAAATAATCTGCTCTTAAATCATTATAATGTAAAATATACATAGAACCTAACACGAAACAAAAAGTAAACGAAGTATATTAGCATCATGATATACACTACTTTTTTATGAAATAACACGTTATAATAACACCAATTATATTTGCCTATTAGCATCGAATAGGATCCTATGTAATAATGAATAATGGTATTGCAAAAAAAGAAGAACAGCTTCTACGACATTTTCAAATACATATAAATGTGTGTGTGCGTCTGTGTGTGTATATGTAGATGTGTGTGTATCAGTCATAAAAGCTTTTCTTCTTTTTTTGCAAAGTCATTATTCATTATATATAATGAAAGTGGAGTCCTTAGAAATCCAGTGGTAATGATTTAATTCGTTGAATCAGATGCGCACATCATCAGACCAAAAATTAATTTGATCTGAAGAGTTGGGCGTCTGATCCCACGAAATAAATTATTACCAATGGATTTCTAATAACTTGCGCTGTTATTTGGATTAATATCCCCTTTAGAATAATATCCTCTTTGGAATTATCCCAAACAATTATCAAATAATATTACACACACACACACACACACACACACACACACATATATATATATATATATATATATATATATATTAAAAAGAAGAGAGGTTCTGCAAACGTTTTTGATTGTAATGTGAATTTTTTTTCAATATTATGCTTTATTTTTCATAATTTTACTACCCGTATTTCTGGTCTCGCGACCGTCTTAAGGTAAAGGGTGGAGATTTCCACATATTATTAAAAATAATGAATTTTTTTTCTTTATTTTTTTCAATGTTAAATATTCTCGATACGAGACATTCTCTACTTTTGTGTTAGTAATCGGAATGTCTTTCTTGAAATGGCAGTGAAGAGTTCTGCGCGAAGGGTCATAAAACAATTAAGGTTGGTTTGAGAAGTGATGAATTAGTTGTCGGTATCTTATCTTTTAATGTTTTAATATATATATATATATATAAATATATATATATACATATACATATATATATATATATATATATATATATATATATATATATATATATTAGTTCTTTAGTATTTTTGTTTTATTTTTTAAAAAAGACAGTGCTCCATACATAAGTAGAGCTTATATTATAATATTTTTTTAAAAATATGATTCCTTCGCTACATAAGTGTTCTCATGTCTCAAAAACGAGAGCCGAAACCCTCAATATAATTATTGAAATTAAGTTGAATTAAGGTATCGAGTCCCGTTTCATCCTCAAGCGAAAATTTAGGAATAAGCTATCTTGTGGTTTGCGCGTGTTTATAAGTATGGTCTTTTGTAACATTGATTACTATGGAAACGGCTGAGGGCGGCCATTTTGTTTAGGTGTTCGAAGAGTTAATTCTTATCTACAGATCAGTCACCTTCGGAAAGGTCATGCTAGGTTATGGTGGGGTATCTATTTCAAAGCTGCTGGTGGCAGTCACCGTCTAGTTAGTTTAAAGCGAAAGATATTTCATGGCGCGACGGCTAGTCGTTAAGTGTCGAGAGGATTTTGTTTTATTATTATCTATCTATTAATCTCTTTATTTATTTGTTTATTCAAATGGCTATTTCATATACAAACGCATTGCACTGAACTACAATTTGTTTTTTTGACGACTTCACAAAGTGTTTTCCATTTAATGATTGGGCTAAGCTTTTAAGACTTTTATTAAACTATGAAATTTATTTCTTTATCTACTTTTTATGTTGATTATTTAATGCGAAAATTTGTTGTTGTCGGCAAAAAACCGTTATTTCCTGCCTATGGTTTAATAACTTTTCATTATTTAGAAACTTAATAATGTGCATTTTTTCATGTAGGCATAAAGGGCATGGGTCATCACAGGTTTTACAAGTTCTTGTTCTATTTATTATTTTCCATTTTACATTTGCTGTTTTATTCGTTTCTTTTAAATGCCAGAATTATTGGGATAGAGATGTCTGATTTCTATTTTGAATATTGTTGAAGTAGCTCTTGTGTTGTCTCCATCTACTTTTAAATTTATTCTTCGTTGACCCAATGTATATCCTATCAGTGTTAGGACTCTCAATGGATGAGATAGTGCATTGGTATACCACGGATTTTGTGAGGCATTTATTTTCTAACGGGCAGTTTTTAGGGTTTCTACAATCAGATAAGTTTTCATTATTTTTTGTCTAATTTCAGTTTAGGAGTTTTATTAATACTGTTTTGGTATGCGTGTTTTATTATATAATTTTTTTACATATTAAGAACAGTTTTAAGGAAACGAAGTATGACAATGTAAAAAATTTTCGTGTAACTCCTTTCGTCTTAAAGGCTAACGGACCAAACCCGTTACAAGAAAACTTTTTATACTTTATCATGTATATATATATATATATATGAATGGAGCACTTTGGCTGATTGGCATTTGTTTACATTTGTAAAAACAATACGCTAGATTTAGTAGTGTAACTCTACCGAGTGAAGATAGCTCTGGCTGAAACCAAATTAGTTGAGTTTCAATCCTGGCTTGAGGCATTCGGAAGTCTAGTCACACTGAGGAGTTGTGATACAGCGAAACAGTACTGTCTGTGAATGACACACATATATATATATATATATATATATATATATATATATATATATATATGTACGGTTGTAACAGCAAAAGTGTCCAAGTCGTGTTACAGCATAATTGTTCATAAAACAGAGTCTTTAATATCTAAAATACACTAAACTTATTGACTTTCTTTTTGCCAGTCTTAAGATAAGACGTTTAGCCATCTTGACACCATTTCTTGTAGGAATCACTGAAAAACCCTTTGAGTTATTCAGCTAGAAACAGAATAGGTTAAAATAGTTTTGTGCTCGCCAAAAAAAAAAGCCTTGAAAATGAAATCGTATGTCAGACGTATGAGGTAACTTATTACTACAAGACAGGAATTTAGAAAGTTAAAGAAGGCGAAGATCATTTTGAATAAGTTGGACAATGATCCCGGAATAATATATATAATTTTGAACTCTATTTCAATCCTTCATGAGCTCCTGATCCTTAGTTATAATTCATTAATGATGAACGTGTCATTTTCGTTTATGATCGATTTCATCACGACTCTTCTTTTAAGCCTTATACATTCTTATTGCTCACAGTAGTGTCCGATAATGTTCTAAAATCCTCGTTGAATTCCAGTAAGATAGATTCAATCATTTCTAAAATGGAACGGTTCTGTGCTTAATCTAACAATTGGACAATTTTGATGTTACATGATTTGGACAGATCTGCTGTTAAACCAAGTATACATACATACATACATATATATATATATATATATATATATATATATATATATATATACATATATATATATATATATAAATTTATTTGGATGAATATAAGCATATTCATCTCATCAGATGAACTACATTTTATTACATGGTATCAATATATCTCAGACAAAAAAAATTCAAGATGAAACAAAAACAAAAATAAATATAAATTAACCTAGAAAAGTTTTCTTTGGGGGCTTAGATTATGAAGAGAGAACAGAAAAAGATTTGATATAACGGGTAAATGGAGGAAAAGAGATAGGAAGGTTAAATTTAAAACAGAATTGCAACAATGTGTCAAATAAAGCTCACAAAGGGAGGGGTTAAAATGCTCTCTAGTTACACAGCATCATCATCATGATCATATAATCGTCATCACATAATACTCATGATAATAATAAAAATACATATACTTACGAGAAAAATATATATTAAAACATGAATACATATATATATATATATATATGTATATATATATATATATATATATATATATATATATATGTATATATATAAGTTTATATATATAGATAACAAATAATATAACAATTATTAATAATAAAGAATAACCATGATAATAATAATAAAACTTAAATAAAATAATAATAATAATAAATAAAAAATAATAGATGAAACATAAAAAAATTATATATATATATATATATATACATATATATATATATATATATATATATATATAGAGAGAGAGAGAGAGAGAGAGAGAGAGATAGATAGTCAGATAGATAGATAGATAGATAGATAGATAGATAGATAGATAGATAAAAATGTCCTAAGTGTCCTATTTGGAATATTCCTTATCAATTACCATTTGGTATTATATTTATATATATATATATATATATATATATATATATATATATATATGTGTGTGTGTGTGTGTGTGTGTGTGTGTGTGTGTGTGTGTGTGTGTGATAATCTTCATGGGTACAAGTGGTACAACACTATATACCTGCAAAGGAACAGTTTTTTTCACGCTATAATGCGCGCCTGACTATGACATTATAACATGAAAAAAATTCCATAATGAATAATTTTTCCACGTTCCAATGAACGCTCAGCACAATGGCAATCGTTTTGCCTTAAAGCATAATGAAAAAATTACGGTAATGGATAATAACGCACAACTTTGTATAAATACTTGTATTAATGAACAACATATAGTTTTGTACCACTTGCACCCCTGAAGATGACCTTGGAAGAAGTTCGAAAGTACTTAGGAAATTTTTAAAAAAGAAATTTAAACAGCTATAACACATTTTTCCATACTTTGCATCAATACATGGAAGGTTATTCGTGAGTATGAACGGATTTTGTTAAAAATTAGTAGCCATAATGTATTTAATTTATTCAATCTAACATATATATATATATATATATATATATATATATATATATATATATGTGTGTGTGTGTGTGTGTGTGTGTGTGTGTGTGTGTGTGTGTGTGTGTGTATTTGTGTAATCATAATAATCAATTGTGGAGGAAATAAAGACACAAAAGTGTTCAATATACTTAAGTAGGAGCGATGATATTAAATAAATTTTGTATAGACAATTATCACTACAAACAATTTTTCGACCGTTAATAACTTCATTATTCAAAAATGACTTTATTATTCCTGGTAAATATAGAAAAGGAAGAAGCATTTACCAATTCCAAGATGTACATCCACGCAAACTGATACGTTCAAATCGCAATGTTAAAAATGGTCAAAAACGAAAAATTGTGTGGAATAATGAAACTATGTGCATTTATGCAAAAAAGCAAAATGAACTGTTGTAAGGCAGGTTTGTTCAATTCTACGTGCTTCCATCTGATCCTACTTAGCCAAATTTGCACATTAATTAATAGCAAAACAAGAGTTCAACTATGCCAAAAAAACACAGTAAAAGATCACCAGTAAAGACATAAAATCTGCAAGAAATAAACGCACAGACATGCTCAATATCCACAAGTACAGATCAATTATATTTAAATAAATAATTTAGATCAATGTTTTACTGGCTAATCAATTATCACCGCAAAGGATCTTCAGGCCATAAGTGCTGTTATTTCTCATGAAACAAGATCGTAAAATAAACATTGTAAGTTTATATATATATATATATATATATATATATATATATATATATATATATATTAGGTCATCCCATAAGTTCTGTCCGAATTTTAACTTTTTGTTAACATGAACGAAATTTAAAGAGTATTTTATAATGTTTAATGGAGCTGAACATTATTTTTATGTTTAGATGCATTTAAACTGATCAGATTTTATTTCAGAGAACAA